>JAQPZY010001367.1:0-1200000 GCA_029931535.1 Margaritifera margaritifera
GTCTAACCTAAAATTCTATACAATTAAACGGATATTCCAGTCCTCATTTAAAATTTATTTCTTTCATTTTCTTTTATCTATTCAACTATTTTATATTTCATAACCTTCAGGTGCAACATTGTTTTCTCCAAAAAATATTTCCCATAGACCTTTTTATCTTTTGAATAAAATGCCACTAAAATCCTAACATTTTCTCTGAAGTCTTTTTATTCATATTTATATTTTTAAACTATTATCCATACAGTTAGTGTCTCCCGCTGAAACCTAGTGTAGGTAATTTTTGTTGCCTTCCTTTTAACATCACTTAAATTTGCATTGTCATCGATACGAACAAAGTATTAGTTCATTGATAAACTCCATTGAGAACTCCAATCTAATTTTTCAAAGGATCAATTATTATTACATCATTGTCTGTATCCATCCATTTTCTATTTAAAGTCTTGTTGTAAATAAATGTTAAACAGATAATGATAAGAAGGTTAAAATAAATCTTTACATTCGGTTCTTAATAAATCTAATGCGTACTTTGTATTTTTACGCCGCATATTATTATATTGTGAGGATCTTTAAAAAACCATTGCTAATATTTAAATACCATTTGAAAGCCCTATCTTTTCATTAAAGATAACTGTAGAATCTCTGCTTGATAACCAAACTTAGTCCTCGCTTTATTATTATTATTATTATTATTATTTTCTATTTTATAAAAACATTCTTCCCAAGCATGTTTGGATACTGCTTATATATTGATGACACTCTTTGTGTCTTCTCCGAAAGAACTTGTATTTAAGCTCACGGACGTGATTGAACAAACATATTCTGGTATAGTTTACAGGTCACGCATTATCGTGTTGTAATATTTCTTTGTATCACACTCCATGTATACATACATGCCGGTATGTATATTTAAGTGCGAGTGTGTGTCTATATATGTGCATTTGTGTATATATATATATATATATATATATATATATATATATATATATATATATATATATATGTATATCCTCAAATTCGTATTCCTCATTATCTCTTTTCTTCACTTCGGACGTTTTCTCTAATGTAAGCGTAAATCTTCAGTCTTGAGGAATAACAAAATGATACAAAAGACAATTACCTGTTAGTATCTGAAATTCGAGTGGTATGCTAAATTATGCGATAAACTAAGCAGCAACAGAAGCAGTGTTCTGCGCATTAGCTGCTCTTGATTTTACCTTACTAAGTTGTTCGCTCATAATGCGCGGCTCTATTCTATTTGTTCTCACATATGTTGGTAACCATACATCTTTAATAACATAAAAAATTGCAATCATTTAGTTTAAAAATATCATCACTACTATAAGAAAGTGTTATTCTCTCCAAGAAACATTCCCCCTATAATGTTTAGAACTGCATTATCAGCATCTCTCTTCACCTTCATATCGATAGAAACAAAACAGCTACCAGGTACGATCAATACTTAGGTCCTAATCTAGCTATCACTACCTGCAAATGTTGTTCAGGTTTTATACTACGTTGATTGTACGTAATACATTCATAAGTTAGATTTAGATGTTTTATTCATAGTGGTATTTTGTCTTCTTTTTAAGGAGTTTTATATTTTTCGTGTGTTTCCATTTAATTAGCTAAATTTTAGAACGCATTATCAAGGGCAAATTGTTGCCTTCTCTCTCCTCCCCCTCTCATGCTGGTGACTAAAACAAATATTATCCCATGTAACACCGATAAATAACTATTCATCAGTCACATGTTTTTCAGACGACTGATCAATGTCGTTAAGTTTAGGTTCTCTGGGAATATATAAAAGAACTTTCTCGTCTTGCTCTCCAGCGTCGGGACTGGCAGAAGAACGCGACAATAAATCCTCGTCCAAATTGCTTAAGTTCTGAGTAACCAAACCTTATTCTTCTAATTTTTCATTCAGTTTATCTATCTCTTTTGCTGTTTATACTAAACTCATTAGTATCATTTGCAATTCCTTAACTGCCATTTCATGTCTTACTCTTTCATTACTCTTTCATCATGTACACCATTTGGATTAAATAATTGAAATAGAAAACTACTTCCTGTGAATGCAAAGGCGTTAGCAACTGCACAATGAATCATAAATATTGCTGTTGCCATTTGTTAAATTCATACATTAATCATATTTGTTGGTGAATTATGCATTGATCGTATCCGTTAAAGAAGGATACCATTTTCTTTATATGTTGATGAACTTTGTGTGCACGTGTAGGATAGGGTTTTCAGTCGTTTTAGTTTAGTTTGTAAGAGATGGAAGATTCAATTATCATTCATTTGTATTATAACTAAACATCTCATTAACGTGCTTTTGTTATGTGTCTTCGCTAGATCTAATCTCACCCCGTTTCATCCTTCTGCAGTCAGTTTTTGTACATGCATCTGTTTTGGGTTGCTCCATATCTGAATTTATGATCATTTAAGACTTTGATCCTATCGATGATATCTAGTATTGATAGATCATAGGTTGTTCTCATCGATCTAAGAGGGCTTTCGTCAAAATTAAAATTATTTATCTGGTCTATTATCTTTCCATTAACTTCTTCAAAGTGTGCATAATTATTTTTCAACAGAAGGGTTTGTTCCTATTTCTTTTTGCTATCAATGTCTTATGTAATTAATACAATTCAGACAAATCTGGTTCTAATCTCTGGTACAAGAGGATACTCTTAAAAATGATCATGAAGATGTTGTGGTATTTTAAAATCGACTTAACTTTTATCTTTCATCTTATAGAGACACAAAATTATTGTCTAGAACTGACCACATTGTCTTATTGAAAAATTTGTTATTCGTGTATCGACTGGTGCATTAAACTCGGTTACAACAGGATAAGAAAAAAGCACACTGCTTGCTATTCTTTTTATTTTTTGTTTAAATCTGAATTACATTTATTTCAGAAAATTATTTAAGTGATTATTTCTAATTTATAAAAATTAAAAAAAGAATTGCACAGTAGTTTAGGTAAGAGTTAGAAACACAATAAATCCGAGAGGCGGAGCGGATCTTTTAACTCGACTCCCAAACCCTTTTATGAAGTAGATATGTACGTGTATTATTAGCTGGGAAGCGAAAACAGAACAAAAACAAACACTTAATACGACTTCCAGTACTCTTACTGGGTTATGTACGTGTAAAAAGAGCGCCCTTAGGGATTTCCCAGCCATATTCTATTGAAGGTCAGCTACAGATAAGCTTTAACAGAGTTCGGAAATGGGCAGAACAAAACGGGTTCAAAATTTTTCAATCAAAAACGAACTGTATGCACATTTCTGCCGATTACCTGTATTCATGATGACCCAAAGCTCTATCTTGACGGCTGACTTATTCCTGTTGTTGAGGAGACCACATTTTTAGGGCTTATTTTCGACCTGTCATTCTTCTGATTGCTCCTTAGACATGCACTGGATAACTGCACTTCTAAAGTCTCTAAAAGCTCTGGTTTGATATTAGTCATTAATCCTAATCTAAATTATTTAATCTTAATAACTGCAAGTATAGCAGCTTTCAAGAAATACTGATAAGGCTGCTAAAGGAGTATCCATTATCATAAATAATAGAACGCTTCACAGCCAAATTAATCTCAATACTACTCTACAGGCTGTAGCCGTTCTTGTGTCCCTACATAAGCTCTTGTACTTTGTTTAATATATCTCCCTCCAATCAATATATCTGAGTTGTACCATCTTTTTAAATAGTTGCCGACGCCTTTTGTAAAATCAGTAACAACTAAGACGAATACTTTGTCTTAATATTTTTATTGACTATTAAAACATTATTATGGTTTTCCTTAGCACCAAATAAAAATTTAAAAAAAACAACAAAAGGAATAACCAAAAAAGGGTAAGAAGGAGAAAGTAAAAAGAATCTCCCAAGAATTTTTTTTTGGAGGGGGTGGGCATTTGTTTCTTGCCTGTATTAATGCTCTATACAACTCCTGAAGAAAACACATTATAAATGGAGCCAGGAGACGTTGTGACTACAGGGCTGACACATATACATTCTTTTTTTCTTAAGACATGGTTAAGTGGTTAAGTTTATGTCTAAATTACACACCAAATAACAGGATCTGTGGTTATTTCACAAACATTTGTTTACGGTTTGCAAAACAATATCATGCTTGCAAATTGTCAGGAAATATTTGAGAAAACAAGGGCATCTATAAAAGCCTTTTAATACCCACATTTTACCTGTAACAGGCTGGGTACTTTGTCATAGACTTGTGTGAACTTGATCATCAATTACTATTTAAAACGTTCAAAACGAAAGCGGTAAAAATGTACGTGTGTGGTCTCTGGGTTATGAAAAAAGTTGCTGATCCTGTACATCCGCCACAACAGCTGCAAAAAGTTTAACTATATTATGTACCTTCTAGGTTAAACAAAAACAAAAGAAAGTATATTACAAGTAGCATCAACTTTGCATTATCTAATGCCTGCATCATCAGTTATGTAAACTGTCTGAATTGCCAATTAAAACCCTTCACGTAAATTTGACACTAACTTGCAAAAGTGAACAAAACAATTAAAAAATTTAGCATTAAAGGACTAGGTGCTACAAGGGTCAAATTTGGCCTAACCACCAAAAGGCTCTAAGCTTTGTACAAAGACTATTTAGGATACATTGTGTGCAGAATAATATACATTGTGTTGAATTCAATCAAATTACGTATGCTGGAGGCATCAAACCTTTACCTACATAAAATGCCGTTACTTCTGGTTCCATGACGTCACCGTTATTTTAATACCGTCATGCATGCAAATTTTAATTATTCGGCACTTGTTGATTATATATATATACATATATATATATATATATATATATATATATCACGGGGACTAAAGGACTTTGACAAAAGACTTCTGCAAATATAAACATACAATGTGATATAGACATGCACTGTGATATAGACATACACTGTGATAAAGACATACACTCTGATAAAGACATACACTCTGATATAGACATACACTGTGATAAAGACATGCAATGTGATAAATAACATACACTGTGATATAGACATACACTGTGATAAAGACATACACTGTGATCAAGACATACACTGTGATATAGACATACACTGTGATAAAGACATACAATGTGATAAAGACATTCACTTTGATATAGACATACACTGTGATAAAGACATGCAATGTGATATAGACACACACAGTTATAAAGAAATACACTGTGATAAAGACATGCACAGTGATAAAAGTCATACACTGTGATAAAGATATACACTCTGATAAAGACATACACTGTGATATAGACATACACTGTGATGAAGACATACGCTCTGACAAAGACATACACTGCGATATAGACATAGATTTTGATATGACATACACACTGATAAAGAATGACAAGAAGGAGTATGAGAAGAATAGAAATTATCATTTATCAATTGCAAACAGAGAAAGCGGTTATCCGAATAATGAGTCACCTAAGATGTTGTTCATCATCCAAGCGTATCACGATGTTAGCCTAGCACATGCTACTTTATACACAACCAATTCACAATTGACTTGAGAATTGGCACAATTAAATATAGAGTATGTATTTGAGAAAACAAAATAACGATCAAAAACAGTTACTTAAACACAGTGCATGTTAACACTCTTTGCAAAGCTAGTTTTGTTTACAAAAGATCCATATCACTGAGTGTAATCAATAACACGTTTTGCCCAGATTGCCAGTACTTACCCGAAAACTTAACTGGCCACAATGGACAATCTGGATGGATTAAAGAGATTATTAGTTTCAAATTGCTTTCGGGTTGGGGGAATGTCGCTTTAGCAGATTTTCAAACATTGTCTACTATTGCCCCTAAAAACAAACAAATGCCGTGACATTCACATGGGTAATGTATGGTAACAATTCCTTTGCTGATAACAATTCCAAATCAAATGAGCTAACAACATAGCAAATGCATGAGTATTTCACCATACAATTATCGTCACAAAAAATCTAAATGTTGTACAGCGTCGCTGTATGTTTAAAAGAGCTGATTATGTACACATATATAACTAGGACACATACAGTATATAACTTGACTGGAATGTACAACGCAATACATTAAATCATCATCATCATCATCATCATCATCATCATCATCAATCAATCAACATCAATCAACTAAAGTTCAGGAAGGTCTTACGCATCATTCTAATAAGAACTCCAGTCAGACATAGAATTAATAGGTGCATTTTGATGACGTGCATATCCAAGGTACCAGATGACGGCTACTATGTGCGAACACGTACCAACAACACGGGCTTCGGTTCGACAATGGCAGTACCAATGGCAGTACCAAGCTCTGACTGAATATTGATCATAATCAAGCCAGAGTTTGTAGGTTCTACTGGACACGTGCCGGCTCTAAATGTTTGTCATTAAAAGTCCATTCTGGGTTTTATGCACTAATAAATCATAACCTCCATCCTCACTAAGGTGCTCAGAGGTGTAAGATTTTGCTAACTTCAGTTGATATTCTCTAAAAGTATTATTTCGCAAGTCTTCCTCATCAAGCCTTGGAAAGTCAGGAATTATGGTACCTGTGGCATCTATCTTTTCCCAAGGATTTCTCTTCTTGTCTATACCCTCACGTTCCAAATTCTGCATGAGCTCATTACTTTGTTTAGATAGGTGCAGCATTTTCGAACCAAGTTGTTCATCTGTAATATGACTAGCACTCAGTGTTTGACGATACTTGTTTGAAATAGCACATACCAGTCTAACATATTCGCCAATATATGATATCGGATCCCTAAATCTTCAAGTAGGTCGACTGAATCGTTGAATCCTCGATACATCATCTTCTTGCAGCCATTCTCTCAATTTTTCGATATTGTTACTGAGGGTATGCTTTAAAATGCTGGCATCGTTTGTGAAGACTGAATGATCGACTTTAGAAATTAAACTGTGAAAGTTTCTGCATGTATATGTAGGTACCATCTATGACTAAAATTGCTGGAATGATATTTCCACCAGAAACGCGTGCGCCAGGCTTCTAGTATGTTGAGTGATTACAGATCCTCTGGCTATGTGTTCAAAGCCAACATATTTGGGAGTAAAGTCCTTAGCTAAGGCTATTCTAGCATAAACTATCGAATCTCTTTGTTTATTGGACCACTGAGGTCTCTTCTTTTTTTGCGTAGTTAGTTTTGACCAGACAATACATGGGTAATTTCTGGGTTCATATAATCTGAAGGAAAATGATTGAATTATGTTTTTTCGGGGAAGGGTGGATGGGGTTTTTTTGACATTTATCCAGGGCCTCCTACCGCCTTAGTCTGGTCTCGACGATGGTAGTAGCTATACATAAAAATAAGATGATATTTAATGTACAGTTGGATATTCTTGATATAAAATATATCTTACGTTGGAAATTAGTGCTGTATAAAACACTTTACAAATATCAATGTTATGAAGTAAACTTATGTTATAAAGTGCTTGCATGTCCATGATTAAAAGTTAAAGGAATATATAGACAACTAATCAGCAAATCTCAGCCTCAAAATGGAATATAATTATGCTGTTCATGACTTGTAGTCTGATTGTGAACGTGCTGTATTTAAAGCTAAAGGACGGGACATGGAATTTCTCGTAATTGGTGATTTTTTTTCTTATTCAATTGATATTGGAGTCCTAGATCTTATTTATTAATAGGCTGGTTTTAATTAGTGATATTAAATACATTTCGAAACTGTATTGCAGTATACTTTTTTCTAGCACATGTCCTTGTAACAAGTTGCACTCTTTTATAATATTTTTATTTTACCCATAAAGCAACTAATTTGTGACGTAACAAATAAGAAACGTTCTTCTTCAAGTACCTGCTTTTAGAGTCAGTCGTCTTTTCCTGCATCACATAATCTCCTTACTCATAATCTTTGTCACTACATCTTAAAATTAATTGCTGAAGAATAACACATATAACGACACTATGTATGATTCTATGTACACTTACAAAAATAAATAAATGAGTGGTGACTATTAAGATTGTTTTATATTCATCAGGAAAATACAATTATTACATGTTAATATTTTCCCTTAGTGGTACAATTTTTAAAAAAAGAAATGATTGGTGACCATTAAGATTTTTTCATAAAATAAAGTTACTAAGTGGAAAGGAGAAGGGAAAAAAGTCTACCTTCTTGCGAATCGAAACAAGATCGTCTTTGTCTATAAGCGTACATTTTCCCATGGTCCACGAAACTCTGTGTACACGGTAAGTATTTATATGAGCTATTTTAAACTTCTTGTACTCTATAGCAGCCACTGGGATTTTCTTTCTTTTAAATATATCTGGTGTTTAACAGACTGTATATATAAGATATTGTTTTGTACTTATTTGCAAATCAATATAAATATTTTTTTTCATAGTGCGTTTCCTCACTAAGCCTTCCAGTTATAAATATAGTGAGTTTGGAACTAGGGTCCTAGCCCCTGGAAAAATTTGGTACCAGTTACCGCACCATCGTTAATTCTTATGGAGTATTTTTGTTAATTGCAGAGACAACATGTACCTTTTATTGAATGATAATTATTTATTCTGCCATTTCAAATTGTACTATATAGAGTCTTGAATAAGTGATGGACGTGCAGTAGGCCTAAATGGTTCTGTGCGGCAACTGCTTCAGACCCTCTTTACAGTAGTGTCTACATGCACATGTATGTCAGTCGCTTTCTATGATTGGAAATTTTTAACCAAAAACTTCAAATTGAATTAACAACAGTTTGACAATTATTGCATATCACTGTAAATAATACTCTTATTGAGAAATATTTGTCCAAATTACCAGTCTGATACAAATATTTTATAAATCAAGCTGGATTGTCTGTATCGTCATACAACATATCATCTGCAAATCAACACCTCCTGGAAATATTTAAACTTTGAAAATAATCCTTAATTTCTAAAGAATAGGTGTGTCTGATAACTAAAACTGCATTTAATTTCATACTTTACTCAGGTATTGTTGCATAGTAATTGTAAAATGAAAATTACATGCCTTGTAAACTGTTGCTGCGATAAAAGCGTCATTGTTGCCTTGTACTGCATGATGTTGTGAGAATATGCAGCTAATCCGGTATCAACATGATTTATAACGACACAAATTCGGTTTTATATACATTTCTTGCATTTTTTAAAAATACATGTTGTTTCCTCTAGGAGCTGTAAATTACATGCAATAGACAATTTCAAGTACTAATTTTATATATTGGATTCAACATCGCATCAATACCCGTTGATCAGTAATGTGTGCCATAGAATCCAACCATTTTCTTTAAAATTGATGTATCCCGCATGAGTGAAACAACACAATTTTCAGAGATTACAACTTGTCTAATAAGGAAAACGTTTAGAAAGTTTCTCGTTGTTTCATGACTGCAGGAATAGTTTAATTTGCATAAATACATTATACTCATATGAAATTTTCACATTTTCGCATTCTACACCTCACGCGCGGCGCTGATGACGTCATCGCACGCGATAAATATGAAAACAAAAATGTATTTTTAAAGACAAAGGTATGTCTATACAAAATATATAAAACAGCTTTTAAAGAAAATAAATTTTGGACATTTTCTGAGGCCATTACAGAGATCTAGAGTCCCTAGTCCTTTATCAAATCCAGAATAAAGTTTCTAATTAAAAGACTGTATCTAATGAGGTATTTCAATACGGACTATTCTGATAATACATTCCTCTAAACATTTTTTTAAAAAGGAACAAGCATTAATGTCTGTAATTTTTAAAGCTAAGTACAACAGAAATAACGTGCTAGAAGATGTATTGTTTAAATGTATAGTGTCAACCTATTGGTTCAACACCCAGTTTTGCAGTTAGCACGGAACTTAAAGTTCACTTCCTTTAATGTATCTTGACTGATTACAATGTATCTAGGCTGTGATGGGAAAGCTGATTTATAGTTTTCTCGTAACAGCCCAGTCACGAAATACTCCGGTTTCTCTATAACGCGACAACGGAAGAATATTTTCTTTGTATTTAGGCTCATTGTACTAAGATAAGTAGTGATTGGCTGAATGTAGTGGCGGTCTAACTATTTTGTCCATTCACTGGAAACTTCTGAATGTGAAATGATGGGTAGATGGTCTACCTGAAATGGCAGAATTGTATTTTACATTAAGATGTATAATTAGCTGCATAAAAAACATTTATCATTGCCTGTGCACTATTGCATATCAGTGCCTCGTTTACAGTCTACATTTATATATCACTACAAAATGAGCACAATTTTGTTTCACAACCATTATTATCTTTCTTTTCACCATGCACAGAAAGCTACTTGGGATGCCCATTCCCCCCCCCCCCCTCCATTGTTTGTTTCAAAGAACAATGTCCAGATTATCAAAAGTCAATTTCATGAAAAGAAATGTATATGGTCACCAGCATTACACTGGTACATGATACAATGTAAGTTGTACCAGGGTTGGTTGCTGTAGTCCCAATAGTTAAGCACTAAACACTGTTACGTCCAGGGGTTAGAAATAATAACAACAGAAAGAACGACTCAAAGAAGCTTTCACAATTTCTAAAATATGAATGTAATTTCCTATAATATTAAATATTTCAAGCAAACAAAGTGAAAGAATTAAAAATAACTTACAGTTTAAAAATTCCTAAATAATCCTCAATGTTTTATTGAATTGTGATAATCCGGAAGTTAATCCAAAGCACTACGAATGAAGAAACTAAAGTGTTGATGTGCCACAAGAAACACAGTTTTAAATCCAAATGTTATTAATCCCAGGTAAACTCCTATGAATGTGGAATATAGTTAAGTTCCTATAAGAATAGTACTTAAATCCAAAATGTACTATGTATATAATAGAATTTCACCAGCTGATTTTACAAACAATAATAATCATCCTCAATAACCTTATATTTCAAATGAACTGCAAAGAATGAAGATTCAGTGGTTATTTTGGCATATATAGTCTCTAAAGCTCTAATACTGCGACTTAGAATGATTTCTGTCAACAACCTTCTTTAACCAATCAGAAACTAGGTCGCGCATGATACGTTAAAAGTGCCTTCGGACTACAATAAAAATACTTTATTTCAAATCAACATAATGTTGACATTGGATTCAAGGTCATAAACCTGTGCGCGCTAGCACGTGGTTCCTTCATTGCGGGTTAAGCTGATCGACATAATTATTGATTTCCCCAGGACATATCATGACTCATGTAAACACGTTGACGTTCATTGGTACTTTACAAACATCATACACTACTGAATTACTAAGGAATTATAATTTCAAATGAAAACTGTTATTATTTAAAGATAATACACAATGCCGTAACAACACTAACACCTGATGATGCTGTTACTGTCAAAAAGGTAATACCTCTCGCGCACAAATAAAGTGATGGTTGATTTGCCTCAACATAGAGGTTTTCTGAAGGGGAAGTTCTAAATAAACTCAGTCAAACCAATGTGTTAATATTAGTCTTTCACATATGTGTTTATAGTACATTCATATTTAACACATGCATTCGAGTTGAAACAAATAAGGAAATAAACTGAATTAAACCAGTGTGCTCTAATGTGTGTTGCAAAATGTGTTTGATGATCTCTCTTTCTCTCTATCTCTCTCTCTCTCTCTCTCTCTCTCTCTCTCTCTCTCTCTCTGTCTGCCACACACACGAACGCACACACTTTATCGTAGGTACTTCGAAGTGGGACCCGTCAGCATCTTCTAAGGACTCAATAAAATTCAGTTGTGTGCATGCTCAGGACTCCATAAAATATCATACTGTCGGAAGTTCTGTAAACTAAACAGGAGGATGAATCTACATTGATTGGTCCTGGCAACCCCACACATTTATCAGAAGTCCCGTTGCAGAACACATCCCCTGATTACCATTTCAATGACCTTATCCTGACTGTAATAGCCCACAATCAAAACTGGAACTTCGAAAACAGAAGAACAAAGGGAACTTATTTGATTTGCCGCTTCAGAACTCTCAGACCTGGCGGCTTGAATCAATAAGATAAGAAACCCGTTTCCCTCGCTTCATTCTTAATTTTGAACGTATGTTTTCTTTACACTCTGCATTACAACTGTACAATAGAGGTTATCTGTGACAAACGTTTGGGCAGCCATGAATCGGCATCAGTGGCGCAACCTGAAATGTTTCCTTTGTTTTAAGTAGCTAAATGGGTCACTTGAGGGCAAATTAAAGTACAAGATATTTCTGCTACTAGAATATGAATACAATATCTTGGAACAGTGTTCCTGTTCTGGACGTGTTTCTACTGTGCCTGCTGAAGTGATTGTGCATGCAGCGATTTACAGTCAAAACGTTCTTTGACCGAAACGTCAAAACGTACTCATGAAGTCAAAACGTTACCATTCCGAAACATATCAAATTTCTGCGATTTATTAAAAAAGAAATTACAATGTAACATTTTGCAGTTCACCCACCAAATTATAAAAAGGAAAATATATTATTAGAGGCATAAAGTAAACCATGATAATTTGGATCAGTTCGGCTTTGACACTATGGTTTATGCAGCTGATCAGCTTGAATCATCAGCGATAATTTTTTTTTCTTTTTTTTGTTAAATACTAGCAATTTTTAGGAGTAATATATAATATTTAGCTGCATTAAAGTCAACTTATTCCTACAAAATTACATTTTTACATTGATGAGATCAACGCTTAGCCACAGAATGAACTGGAGGAATACGATTACACACCTGCAATAATCCACTTAAATCCAAATTAACTTTGGATCATGAGCAGTTAATGAACAGCGGTTACATGATGGTGTCAGTATCATAACTTCTTCACGTTCATTGCTGTGATCTTTGCGTGAAAGCTAATTCCGATTTAAAAAGTGCACTGGCCGACAATTGTCTTGCGATAGGTCCTCTTGCAGTTGTTTGCACGGTAGCCCTACAAAATGACATTTTTACATTATCAGCTTTAGCGTTTGGCGACAAGTGAACTGGAGATATATGATAACACACCTGCAAAATTCCACCTAAATCCAATTTAATTTGTAGCGCTTTCAGGTGAACTGGAGATATATGATAACACAACTGCAAAATTCCTCCTAAAATCCAATTTAATTTGTAGCGCTCTGTTCTCAGTCTTGCGGCATTTTTTTTAAATCATGAGCATTTAATTGTCACAGTAACTGAACTGCGTATACATGATGTTGTCAGAATCATAACTTCTACAGGTGCATTGTTTTGATTTTTGCAAGAAGGCTAATTATCATTACAAAGAGCGCTGGCCGACAATTGTCTTACGATATGAGCTCTTGAAAGTGTTTGCACGTTAGCATGGCAGAGGATATATAAATAGCAAATCTTGCATACGAAACACTGTCATTTTTTGCAAGTTTTAATTTAGAATACCTCAATGTTTTCTTTTTACACGTGTAAAATGCACTATATGTAAAAGTGTCGGGAAAGATTTATCTAGACTAGACTTGTGTAGCCTTTTTCTTTACCACCGACTTCACGTGCCGTGGACAAGGTTAGTTTTTGAAATTTTCTTTCACTTTTACTGACTTTTCTGTATCTTTTTATTTGACTTGTATTTCTATTCTACTGATCTTGAATCATTCACATTTTCACTCAACACCATCTATAGAAGTGGTTTTGAAAGTAAGGGTCGCGACCCAGTACTGGGTCGTAGCATGTCAGGCAATATTATGATTTTATGCTAATATTATCTTCAACTGGATCGCAACTAGGTTGCGAGAAACAAAGTTTGGAAACCACTATGAATCTATAGCAATATGGATGGAAGAAAACTTGATGGGTATCTCGACACCGAAATCAGAACAATAGGAGAAGACAGGGTGCTGATAGGACATATAAAACTTGTAAGTCATCAAAAATGTTGCAATGGAAGAGCATCCCAGACAGGCAGAGGTCCTCAGCGCACTTGTGCGAGGGATTGTCACAAAAGACCTCTTAGCATTACGAAATGAGGTCAAAGGTCAGCACATCTTGCACTCAAACGGAAAGATACCCCTGCTTCCAAATGGACATCTAGAGATAAATAAAAGTTGAAGGAGCCCCCAGCAGAAAGAGCAATCGAGAATAAAATGGTATTAGTCCACATAACTGGCTTACGGTTAGAGATGTCGACCGAAGAACTAAAAATTCAGCTGGAAAAGAAACTGAATATCCCGGTACGGAATAAAATTAGCAACATTTAAGGGCTACCGTACAATCCAAACAGAGGTAGAGATAGTAACAATGACCATTTAAGCAGCTAAAAATGTACCCACTTTCTTTTATCTAATGGACTTCGTACTCAAAACATGGGTGTATACACCAATGGCCGTGCACCAGATGTAGGCAGACTGGGCACGTGCCGAAAGATTGTCATCACCCAACAAAACTCGGAAGAGACATATGCTGCAATGGCAGTAACAACAACAAAAAATAAACAAATAAAAAAATAAAAAAACAAACAAAATAATAATAAAGACATCCAGCACATGACACAGAACATGACACATCTTGCGCTGAAATCTCGAGAGACGAAAACATGCAAACTCAAATGGGGGGAGCGGGAAGAAAAAGAAGGGAAAGAACTAGCTCCTCGTCAAATACCTTGGAATGGGAAAATTTCCACAATACCACTGAAACATAGCTTCGATTGAAAGAGGGGAAAAAGGAAGGAATAAACAAAACAAACAACGCAAGCAAAAGATAAACAATAACAAACAAAACACAGCTCGAAAGAAAACATTATGACTTAACCGTACTACATACTCGAATAACCAGTCTTTAAGGAAAGGGTAGTACTAAACCAGGAACTAGATAACCATCAGTCCGTAACAGAATCAGACGATGAAAAAAATGAAGTAGTGAAACAGAGAAGCAGTCATGCAATATGAAAATGGGAGAAGAGGACATATCACGGGTATTAGAAAAATACACAAAAGTGTCCCAGACACCAAGACCCTCTCAAAAAAGAAAAAGAAGAAATACAACGTCGGCAGAATGGCCGACAAAGCATGATATTCATTGGATGGTTAGCCACCAGAGATCGCCCCCGACAGTAAAGGGAAAATCGAAGACCCTGACTCTGAACCGTGGGAAAATAACCAAAGTGAATATCATTGGAATACCAAAAGAGAGAATAACAAAAATCACACTAGAATAATTCAGAACACAAAATAACACAGCAAGAGCAAAAATCAACTCAAGAAGATGAGTACACAAAACAGCAAGATGAAGGAAACAATGAAACACAGCAAGAAATAGAACAACTAACTCAGAGTGAAAATGCTGAAAAAGGCATATTCAAAATCAGTAATAGAAATTACTAATCATAATATTAATAATAATAATATTATTATTATTAATAATATTCAGAAGACGAAGAAGAACAAGAATGAGTCTGACTAAAAACTACCAACCAGTTTCAAGGGTACCATTGAGGGCAAACACCTTCGTGTTATATCATTGAAGATAAATGGAATAAACAATGAAAAATTACAATAGTTATATATAATAACCAAAAACTATGATATAATACTCCTACAAGAAACACACTCGTTAGAAAGTAAAATAATTTATCGAACTGAGGAGCAATTTAAATGCAATAGTAGTATGTAACAACAGTAACAATGAAACAACAGCAAAAGTAGCATTATTAATAATAAATAGTCTTTCTAAACTGCAATGATAGAATATAGTCATAAATGACTTCTTTAAAGGGAGACTAATACAGATACCATTAAGTGGATGACAGATGCTAAATGTATACGTACCAGCTAAATATAATACGAAGAAATTAGAATCAATTAAAAACCTAATTTAATACGTGCAACAGTTTTCAATGAAAAACTTAATAGTAGGAGGAGATTTCAGTTGGATTGAAAAAATATATCGACAGGGGCAAAGGCTTTACAGGTAGGAATCTTTCACTTATAGAACCAAGAAACAAATTTATTGAAAAAAATAAAGTAATAGACATATATAGAATACTAAATACAGATAAAATACAATATACATTCAAATAAGGAAATAATAAAGAAAGTTACTTAGATCAATTCTAGATATCAGTCATAGACATGAAAGCAAGGACAGAATGTACAATAGAAAACAAACTGATATATCAGACCATAATGCAATTAGCATACTATTCAATATTAGAAATAGGAGTAAACGGGGACAGGGATTATGGAAAATCAACAACTCGATACTTGAAGAAGAAGAATATAATGGAGAAATAACAGAAATACTACAGAAATACATAAATAAAGAAAGTTATAATATAATAAAAGAAGGGGAAGGGCTAAATAAAAAAGTTAAAAATATAATAAATATAGCATACAAAAGGAGGTCGATAAAGAGTGTATATATTCGAATTATGAATGGCGATGAAACAACAAACAAAAAAGGACACAGCTAAAGAGAAATATGATAACACACAAGAATGCAATCTTAAAGGAATAGAGATGGTAACTTGTACACAAAAGCAAGAGCAGTATATAAAAGAGAAGAAATAAGGAGAAGAGAGTGAAGAAATTGAGAAACCTTAAGGAAAAATAACGCCATATTCAAAGACCATGCCAAAAGTTTTATACAGTAGAATATGATATATTATAAATACAATAGATTTCGATGATAATATTCTTGGCGGAATTGATAAGAAAAATAAGACATTTTTTATGGGGAGGAAAAATGCACTTTCTCCCAAGAGAATACATATAAAAGCCTCAAATACATAAAAGAAGCAAATATAATACACCGAATTAGCAATTTGACGAACAAAAAGAGTATCGTTTGGGCAGCAACATATACAAATGGTTTGGCTACACAGTCAAAAATATGCCTGAAATATATAGAAATAATAGACTGATGAAATTAATGGAAGTCCCAAGAAACCTAAGATAAATAAATAAATATAATATTCAACACGGAGATAGAGAAAAATATGTAGAGAGACAGAAAGAGAGACAGAGAGAGAGAGAGAGAGAGAAGACTCAATGATAAAACAATGTGATAGAAAGACGCGTATTAAAGTCAAATGTAGAAATCCAGAAGAAGTGGGCACAAATTAAATCTACAGGAGTACAGTGCATGATGTACAAATACTTGCACGATGTCTGGTTGACAGGGAAAATAGCCTTCAGCAGACACATTTTGTAAAAGAGGAATATACAATAAAACGCATGTCATAATATATTGTAAAGAGACTGAAATAGCACGAAACAAAATAATACAAAACCTATAAACCCGATATGACCAATATCTTGAGGAAAATGTACTATATACAAATAACATAGACAGCAATAACATATATAAGCAGACAATCGAATACATAATAGATATCATGATAAGGTGTGGCAAACTAGCAATAGTTGAACATCGATACCCTCATACTTAAGAAGAAAGCAAAACATGTATGAATTGGCAAAGGGCAAAGGTCAAAGATAATTTTTGAGGGTGTCCATAACCAGGGTAGTGATTTATGAACACAGAAACGTTTTTGCAGTATTGTAACATTCATTTTTGCTGTTTCTAAATGTGGACGATGTATGTATGCGGTAGTGTTTTGCGGCACCTCAGGACAAAAGTGCCTATGTCGTGCAAACTTAAGGTACGTTAGAAAGATTTAAAAATGAATTGCACAAAATGGAAGGAAGATAAACCCTCTCAAATAAATGCAAACATTAAGTACAACAGGATAAAGTACAAAACGTAAAGATCTTAAATTCTCTAAAATGTAATAGAATGATTGAAAAGGCAACAAATAAAAGATCCTTAAAACATGGTTAAAATTTGAAGTAGAAATCGCATTTCCTTCAAAAGTCCAAGATTTGCTCGGATGGTATATCGTCGTACAATTCCTTCATGCAGTTCACGTCAAAATAATTCTGTCTCACTGAGAATAAATCGACACACTCGACAAGAATGTGTTCCACTGTTAGTGGGCACAGTCATGGTATGTATGTAGTAGAGTTTACGGCACCTCAGTAAACTTGGAGAGAAACCATTCCTATTAAATCTAAACATTAAGTACAACAAGATAAAATATAAAATTTAATGATGATAAAATACCGTAAAATGTATATAAAATAACATATAAAGGTAACACATAAATAATCCTTAAAACATTATTAAAATTTCTTGCATAAACCTCGTTCCCTTAAAAAGTGCAAGATTTTCTCGGGTGGAAGTCCTTGGCGCACAGGGTGGAAATCGACAACCACGACAAGAACGTGCTCCACTATCAGAGTACATATTCCGGTCGAAGTTCACCTTTAAGGACGTATGCACGAGTCGGGTATATATGTCCGATACGCGATGGGTACAATACCACAGACAGCATCTCTCCGATTGTTCTATACGAGGGATGCCACTCTCCAATAGTGGGTTTGATGCTCCAAAGGTTGTGTGTAGAGTTTTCATTCCACATATTTTGTCATGTATGACGAACATGCTGATTTATACAACATTTGAAGTCAGTATTTGGAATCTTCCATTCGAAAACGGGTGACTGCAGGGTAGTTTAGACTGATATAGGGATCGGGCTACTAATTCATTTCTCATAGAACTTAATGATAATATATAACAAAATAATAAACAATTTCTGCATTAGGCTGGAATGCAAATCACACATGCTTCCATTCATCAGAGTTAGAGAATTTTGTTCAGCCTTGAAATACAGGTGTTTTGCAGCAGGGGAACTCCCTTGTCTGCCCCTAATAGCATAGTCTTGCATTAAGACTCCACATGCTATCTCGTCAGTAGGAAGTTAATTGCAGAATATCAAAATAAAAGAAAATATTTTGTAGTCCACTATAGCACATTGATTGAAGTTTATGAAATGATACAATGGAGAAAGATTAAATCTATTTACTGGCCAATGGGTGCATCTCAAAATCTTTAGTACTCTATTTTGTATTCCCCCACCAGTAGACTGGTTCTCTTCCTGTAAAATAATTAGTGGTCGGATACCTATGCCGAACATCAATTTGTATATTTGTGTGTATTGAAAACGTTAAACACAAAGTATGCACTGCATTAATTGGGGCGGTATTCTAAGCACACACAATAGATTAAATGAATGTTGCATTTCAAAAAATGTTTACCATGTTCATACATTATAAATATAGAAAATTGAATAAATGCAGTGATTTTAATATTTTGTCTCGTGTTTTACTTAATTTCCTGTGTGTCTGCCATACTCACGTGCATGCATGAAATATGCACCTGTGGGCATTGCTGTAAAATAATTAGTGGTCGGAGGAGGTAAATAGAAATTCAATGTTACAAAAAACCATTACCATTCAATTTGTTTCTTATTTTGCATATACTGATTCATGAAGCAAAATTAATGTAAACCAAAATTGAAAAAAACACAAAAAAACACAAAGCTATAAATAAGAACAAATTCATCCAAAATACAGCAGACAAGATATTGCACAAAAGATAATTTATTCTGAGAGAGACAGGGCTCTCCACGCAGTTCCTAATTCCTAAGCTATCCTCAGGAGATGGGTGTACCTCAGGGCAGCATATTGTCACTTACCCTATTCAACATAAAAATTAACAGCATAGTGAAATGCCTTAATCCAGGAAGTGACTTATCGTTATAAGTTGACTTTCTGAACTGGTGTAGATCAAAGAGAATAAATACTATTGAACATAAACTACAGGTAAGCATAAACAAAGTTCAGAATGGACAGAATAAAACAGTTTCAAATTTTCGAAATAATAAATTTGCACTTCTGCCGATTACATCCTATTCACGATGACTCAATGCTCTATCCTGACAGTTATATTATACTTGGTCTGGAGATCAAATGGTAGGGCTTATTTTTGACTGTAAACTAAATCTTCTTCCACATATTAGATACCTCACGGGCAAATGTCAAAAAGCTCTGGATTTAATTCGAGTCATGGCAAACACTGATTGACGAGCAGATCGGGAGGTCTTGCTCCGGATATACAGGTTATTAGTAAGACCGAAACTTGACTATGGCTCAGTTGCGTACGGATCAGCTTGTTAATCTTACCTGCAGATGCTTGATCAAATAGAGAAACATGATGTTCTCTTACAATCTGGGAAGAGTATTCTGTATTGTTGGCTCTCTAGTCACACTGGTATAAAGGATAATGAAACGGCAGATAAAGCTGCAATGTATTATTGTGCTGATCGAGTATCAGACCGGAATGCATACCGCGCCAGTGTCCACTGAGAGTGGAGCACATTCTTGTTGAGTGTGTAGATTTCCACCCTGTGAGACAAAAATATTTTGACGTGAACCGCTTGAAGAAACTGTATGAGGACGTACAACCCTAGAAAATCTTTGATTATTTAAAGGAAATGCGGTTAATACAACTAATTATAATTCTATTTTAAGGATTTTACATGTGTTTTATCTGTTATTTTATATACTTTTTATATAATTTTAACATATTTTCGTTTTACATTTTATTGTCTTGTATTAATGTTTAGTTTCCTAACTTTTGTGCAATTCATTTTTACGTTTTGCGAACTTTACCTTTAGTTGGCGAAACAACAGATAAAACACATGTGTGGAGGCGTTTACGAGCTGAGGCCTGATGTCTGCATTGACTAAAATGAAATCTGTATTAACAAATAATGCCGTGGCATATCATTGGTGGATATCAGCAGACAATATAGTTACGTAAACAAATGCATTTACTTTGGCTGCCTCACTCATATTTGCCATGTCAGAAAATACAAGTAAACTCCATTTGTCAGATAATCTTCCAAAAGGTAGCAAAATACAGAGAAATCGGTACAGTATGTTTACTGGTAGGTCCTTGATCTTCCTGTGGGATCCTGATGAGATCGTCCACTGGTGTTTCCATCACAGTCAAATTTAATATGCAAAATAGTGGCATTCTCATGTCCATTGTAGAGATATTTGTATTCTCGAGGTTTTTATTCAGCAAAAACTTCCTTAAATCAGGTACATTAAGGTAACATGTCAAGTGCCTGGACGCCCTGGTGACACTACGGAGATGTCAGGTGAGGTAGAGGAGAGCTATATTTCTGTTTAATTCTAGTCCCATAACTAAAATTGCTTTTCTCGATTCTTTTCAATATCATCGAGTATGGTGGCTTTTTTTGGAAGTTTTTGGTTTTGAAACGATTAAAGAGAGGTGTCATAAATTTCTTCATTTAAATCTCCAGTTATCAGCTCTAAAAAGTCGTCAAATTCAACAAAATGTATGACGAGTATCTTGACACTTTGAGATGAAAAAAGACTCGCCTTTTTGCTGAGGTAATGAGAAATGTACCTGCTATTTACTGAGTGACAAGATTTCCGTCAACTTGTATATTTAAATTTCCAAGCGCGCTTGGATATCTCAAGAACATTATTCCGCGATGAATCTTTGGAAAGAATAAGGTCTTTTCCAACTTGGATTTTATTGGGTCATGATCGAACATCTCCTCTGGTCTTTTAGGAGAAGACTCGATGTTGACATTATCCGCTTCAATGTCATAAACGTGCAGCTCTTATGTGGCAATGAAGTAATCTTTAATTCCGGGGGGGGGGGGGGTTTGTTGTTTGCATTGTCGACGTTCATAGCTTTCATAGCGGTATATCAAAAGTTTTCTAGCTTTAGGCGTGATGCCAGCATTGTCTCAATTAAAAATCATTTGCATTGTCGTACGGATAGGGCGATATCATTTTATGGTAATTGTGTTCTTCATTACGGAACTCACGCTGATACCGTCCATTAAAATTTAGCAGAGCCCATTTGGTGATATGCTCTCTGCATTCAAGCAAAATACAGACATCGCGACCTCCGTGAGGAATAAATGAGCCATATGATCAAGCACGTGGTCGATTCTGGGGATGTCCTCAGGGGTGGGCGTGCCTCTTGGCGGCGTGTTGTTGGCCACTTTGTTCGGCGTCGGAATGAGGAGCATAGTCAGATATCTTTGTCCGGGATCTGACTCGGCGTGTCGTTGTCTTGGCGGTTGGGAGAGGGTTTATTTTGAGACTTGTTTTCCACCATTCACTGCCTTTTCATCCACGTGATGGTTGCTGCGGGGACAGATGTCAGAGTGCCCTGGACTTGGTGTGGGGTATGACGGGCATGGCCTTGGCGGGGGCGGTTATAGGGTTGTTGGTGGGATCGATTATGTACGGGTTGGCTTTTGGGTCTTGCCTACGGATGCTTGGTCCAATGCGCATGCGTGCGTTTGGAGCTTCCTCTTCGGGTGACCTCTGTGTTGGGGATGGTGGGCTATCGCTTTGTCTTAGACGGGTGGGGTAAGTTCTTCGGTGTGCAGCCGGGCCATTAAGGGTTCAATGATCTTGATTAAATTTTGATCAGAGTAAGTTCAATGAAATTGGAGCCTCCTTTTGGTGCCACAAGTCCATATATACAGACGGTTCGAAAAATAGAGACTAAGTTGGAGCTGCCATTCGGCACCCCATAGGACCATCTCGAGCCACTTACTGGATAAAGCCTCACTTTTCACTCCAGAAATTACAGCCATATTCGAGGCTTTGAACTACGTTGAAACTTCTCAAAAAAGAAATTTCGTCATCTTTTCGGATTCTCTTTCCACATTGAAATCCTTGCAGAATGTTAAATCTGTAAATCTGTTAATATCCCAGATTTTATAGAAACATGATGTTCTCATACAATCTTCGAAAAGTATTCTGTACTGTTGGATGCCAACTCACATTGGTATAAGGGCAGACAAAGCTGCCCTGCAGTAACCCGTCTCCGAATGGAAGATTCTTTATAGTGACTTTAAATATTGTATAAATCAGCATGTTTGTCATACTTGGCAAACTAAGTGGAATGAAAACTCCACGCACAAACTTCAGAACATCAAACCCACTATTGGAGACTGGCATCCCTCGTATAGAACAAATCGTAGAGATGAGGAGGTGCATACATTCTAAAGGGTGGACCTCAAGCGAAATGCATACCATGCTATTGTCCACTGACAGTGGAGCACATTCTTGCCGAGTAAGTCAATTTCCACCCAATGAGACACATATTTTGACGCGAACTGCTTGAAGAAACTGTACGAGGACGTACCACCCAAGACAATCTTGGGTTGTTTTAAGGCAGTGGTTCTAAAACACTGGGTCGCGACCCAAATGAGGACCCTCGTGACCTCTACTGGTACTGCATTTTGGGTCGCAAAAGATGGTAGTTTGTGTGGCGATCAAAAAAGTTTGCGAGCCACTGTTTTAAGGGAAGAATGGGGTTTGCAAAGCAAATTTTAATCACGTTTTAAGGATTTTACATCTGTTACTTTTATCTGTTATTTTATATACATTTTACAGAATTTTAACATCTATTCATTTTATACCACATTTTATTATTTGAATAAAGTGCCTCATGTTTCATTATTTGAGGGTATACATTTTTGCTATCTGAGTAAAATACATCATTGTTGCTGTCTGAGTAAAACAGATCATTCTTTTCGTCGTCTGAGATTACGGTGAATCATTAGCCTTTATCATTGCACTGTGTATTTATTTATTTGTATTCATATTTGGGTTACATTATTAGGTTCGTGCGGATTATGTTAATTTGTCCAATATTTGGACCCTATACACGCACGTATTAATCATAACCCTTCTTCCCATTCAAGTCATTCATCAATAAATATAACATTTTTATCACCATCAACAGTGTTCTGTTATAAATCCGAAATCCAACCCGGTTATCTTGTTACAATTGTGTCAGAAGTGGGACCTCGGATTTAACGGAACACTAAAATTGTTGTTTCATTATTCTTGTATGATCTTATGTGTATTTCAGACGTTCCTGACAAGACAGTGAGGTTAAGTAGCCATATAACATTACTTTATTAAGGGGTTTTTTTTTTGGTACACATTTCATGTTTTTGTTGCCTTCTGATAAGGAAAATACGGTTTGTTTGTTGAAATCATAGCAATCACGCATTTCTTTTTTCTCAATAGTGCACTTTAGGTTGGTCATATCAGATTTTTGAAATGTCGTCAATGAAAGAACTTGTGGAACTGTGGAAACAGTTTGGCTACGAAGGGGAGTCTCTTAGAACTTTTGTTCGTGAAGAACAGGCTAGGGAAAGGGATCAGAGGTTAAAAAAAGGGAAATAGCGCGACAGGAGAGGGAAATAGAGATGGATCAGAGGTTAAAGGAGAGGGAAATAGAGAAGCAGGCTGAGGAAAGAAAGATAGCATTTGAAAGGGAGAGGATGGAATTTGAGAAGGAGAAGATAGAGTTAGAAAAACAGGCCGAAAGGGAAAGGATAGAATGGGAAAGGGAAGCAGAAAGGGAGAAGGTAGAAGGGGAAAAACGAGTGAGGTTAGAATCTTTAGAGATAGAAGATAGAAATAAGGAGAGAGAGTATGAGAGAAATTCTAAGCTATTGAAAACCAAAAGGGAGGGGGAACATGATTCTAAACTAAGAGGTCCAAAATTGCCCCCATTTGAAGACGATATAGATAACATGGATAGTTATCTAAACAGGTCTGAAAGGTACGCCGCTGTACAAAAATGGAAAAAAGACGATTGGTCGCTCCATCTTAGCGCGTTGCTTAAGGGTAAAGCGTTAGACGTGTATTCTCGTTACCCACGGCCGATTCGCTAAATTACCTCGCGTTGAAAGACGCACTTCTGAAGAAATACGAGCTAACCGAGCAAGGGTTTCGCAAGAAGTTTAAGTATAGCAAACCCGAGAGAGGCGAGACATTCACCCAGTTCGTCAGTAGGACGTGCAATTACTTGCAGCGATGGGTGGAATGTGGTAAAGTCGTGAAGACATTTGAGGGTCTTATCGATTTCTTGCTTCGTGACCAGCTACTGACAACTTGTGGCAAAGAGTTGTATTTATTCTTGAGGGAGAAGTCCTTCACGAATATATATGACATGGCCACACAGGCGGATTTATTCGCTGAAGCTCGGGGAGGTTCGCATAATGTCATCTCGCGAGACAGCAAAGGTGGGAATCAGGTCAGGGATCAAAAACCCAGGGAACCTGAAAAACCTGTCAGGGATAACCAGGGAAGGCATAAGGACAAGCAATGTTTCATTTGCAAGGAGTGAGGTCATATCTCCCCCAATTGTCCTAAGCGGAAGGGATCGGTCCAGAGAGTCGCGGTAGCCATTGAAGGCAGACGGTGGGTGGATGGAAAACTCGATGTTTCCCAGCTGGCTAATCGGGAAGTAGTGCACGAGCCAGTGGTGCGTGCGGAGATCGGTCGCGACGCTATACAATCAATCGGCACGTGTATTTTCCCCGAGGCAAGGGTACCGAAAGCGAATGGCACTGTCAACGGACAAAAGGTGACCGTTTTACGAGACACAGGGTGCACTTCTGTGGTCGTGAAACGGAGCCTCGTTCACGATGACCAATTGCTTGGGTTTAAGTCGCCTTGTATGCTACTGGACCAAACAATTGACCACGTTCCTGTCGCAAGGATAGGTATAGAAACACCTTTTCTGACCGGAACCGTTGAAGCGTTGTGCATAGCCAACCCGATTTACGAACTTACGATTGGCAATGTACAGGGATCTAGACTCCCAACCATGTCAGACTTCCGATTCCCGATCATCCAAGCAGTGCAAACTAGAGCTCAGGTAAAGGAGGATAACAAACCCCTACGTAAATTAAAGGTACCGGAAACAATTACTGATATCCCCCGTGAAGAATTTTTGAACGCGCAAGAACGCGACGCGTCTCTACGCATAACCGCAGATAAAGTGTTGTCGGGTACTGTGAGGAAGTGTAAGAACGGGGGGTCCTCTAAATTTCTACTTCGAAAGGGTTTAATGTACAGGGAATATACTACGCCTGACGATAGGAAGTTCTTGCAACTAGTTGTTCCCCAGGAATTCAGGCCGCATGTACTCAAGGTCGAGCACGAATCGAGTATGGCGGGTCATTTAGGTAAGAAGAAAACAGCTGATAGGGTATTACGAGAATTCTATTGGCCTGGTGTCAATAGCGATGTAAGGCGGTTTTGCCGTTCGTGCGATGTTTGCCAGAAGACGGTCTCTAAGGGAAGGATAACTAGAGTACAGTTAGGTCAGGAAGAAAGACGGGACAAACCTTTTTTGTATTGACTTTCGGCAACTGAATAAAATCACCGTGTTCGATGCGGAACCAATGCCAGACATAGAAAATTTATTTTCAAAGTTGGCAGGTCATAAATACCTTTCCAAGTTAGACCTTACCAAGGGATATTGGCAGGTACCAATCGCTGATAATGCCCGAGAGTTAACGGCATTCGCGACTCCCAGAGGTCTTTATCAATTTAAAGTCATGCCTTTCGGTTTAGTCAACGCCGGTGCGTCGTGCGTTCGTCTCATGCGCAAATTGTTAAACGGTATGAAAAACGTAGACAGTTTTATAGATGATATCTTCGTTTATACATATACCTGGGATGAACATATTAGAGTACTGAGGGATCTGTTCGATAGACTTCACACTGCTAATCTTACAGCAAGGCCCACCAAATGTAGCATTGGATATTTTGACCTAGAATGTTTGGGCCATCTTGTAAGTGGACTAGGCCAGTTGAAACCCCGACCAGACAAAATAGCAGCAGTCAGAGATGCACCTAGACCAGAGACCAAGAAACAAGTAAGATCTTTCCTAGGTTTGATTGGGTTTTACAGGAAATTTGTCCCCAATTTTTCGGCTATTGCCAGCCCATTAACAGACTTGACTAGGAAAGGGCAACCAAATAAAGTTTCCTGGGGTGTGTGCCAGGAAAATGCGTTTAACGCTTTAAAACAGAAACTGATAAGTGCACCAATCTTAAAGTTGCCAGAATTGAACAAAGCTTTTGTGCTGAGGACTGATGCGTCCTATACGGGACTTGGGGCTGTTTTGCTACAGGAGCAAGAGGGGATGAAATTGCCCATCGCTTATGCAAGCAGGAAATTGCTCTCTAGGGAGCAAAATTACTCCGTGATTGAGAAGGAGTGCCTTGCCTTAGTATGGGGAATAGGAAAATTCCATACATATCTTTTCGGGCGGGAATTTACCTTACAAACGGACCATCAGCCGCTCTTATACTTGAATAAAGCAAAGGTCGCCAACGCAAGATTGATGCGTTGGGCGTTGTCTTTGCAACCGTATACTTTCCGAATCGAGGCGATTCGAGGGTCGGAAAATGTAGGTGCTGATTTTTTAAGTAGGGTGTAATTAGCAGATCATTTTCGTTCAGTATTAAAAGTTGAATGTTTAAATAATTGTTTATGTTCACATTCCGTGATTTTTCTAAAAGTGTTACGACTTTTTTTAAGGCGGGGGGGGGGGGTATTGTCACGGAATTGTATAAATTCCTTTTATTAAATACATGTACTCGGGTTTCGTTTTTCAGTGTAACAACGATACCCGAGAGTGAGTTATGTATATTTTACAATATTTCGAAACAGTGAGTTCGGTTCACTCCATGCCGCACGTGCGAAGTGCTTTTGATGGGAAAAACCGAATGCATCAAGCGTACGGACGATATAGAGCTGCATCGTCTGTGTATAAATGCCTCACCGTAAGACTAAATCTTTACATTACGGAACGTCTTGTCAGTGAGCAGTCTACTTAAGGATTTGCACGTCTTCAGCTGTAGAGGTACGTAAATTATTTATTAATTTATGGTGTATATTTTCTATGTAGCTTCGGCTTGCGTAGTACAATGCAAATATTTTCTATTCTTGTTATTTCTTAATAAGAGCTTTATATTAACAATATAAAGTGGCATTTTTAGGAAACGTTTAGTACCATAAGATTCTTATCGGACACGTGTAGGTTCACTTCTGAACTTGTTTATTGCTTTGTAATGTTGTGCCGATAATGTAATTTGTATAACTTACCGTATATAACGTCATTACGTGTTATCGTATATGCCCGTGTCAATCATACTACACGGTGTTAGATTTATTTTCAGCTGATCAGAGTCGACGAGGTCCCAGCTATAGAGGGGACAATAGAAGTTGACTATAGCAGCTGTAAAGCTAACCATAGCAGCCGTGGAGCTGAGTAAACAGTGTGTTGCTTGAATACCAGGTGATCGGGCGTTGTTGACCCATTGGTGGGCGTGGATCGCTTGATTGACCAGTGCGACTGGCAGCCAAGTATGCTAGTGACGGAGTGTTTTTGAGTCACTCCGTATATGTAATATTTTAGCCGTGGGCTAATTTTGGGTTTTTGTGATACCCAGTGGTTTGGGAGTGTAAAGATATTTTGCATGATATCTATCCCATTTGTTTGCACCACATTTTATTATTTGAATAAAGTGCCTCATGTTTCATTATTTGCGGGTATACATTTTTGCTATATGAGTAAAATACATCATTTTTGCTATCTGAGTAAAACACATCATTCTTTTCGTCGTCCGAGATTACGGTAAATCATTAGCCTTTATCATTGCACTGTGTATTTATTTATTTGTATTCATATTTGGGTTACATTATTAGGTTCGTGCGGATTATGTTTGTCCAATATTTGGACCCTATACACGCACGTATTAATCATAACCCTTCTTCCCATTCAAGTCATTCATCAATAAATATAGCATTTTTATCACCATCAACAGTGTTCTGTTATAAATCCGAAATCCAACCCGGTTATCTTGTTATGTTCATTTATTAAACCGAATGGAGTGCACAGTGGCTGCACTGACAGGTAAGAACTGAATAAAACATTTAGAAGCATATCTAAAAAGAACGCTACAATACATTTTAAGATGCAGCACCTGTTACCATTTGCAATTGCCATTTGAAAACAACTTTAAATATTTTTTGTGAGTATTTCACCTGTTTAAAAACTGAATAATGTTGTCTAATTCTTGTTCTGAACTATTATTTTATTTTGAAAATGCGTATTAATTAAGTAAAAATTTATGTTTAACAAAGAAAGAATTTTTAAAAATCTTTTATTCAGATTGTAATAACATTATCTTATTAGCGATCATCACCATATCCTCTTCATACTAATGTATACTATCCTCTTGAAAACCGACATCAACATCGTTGTCACGAGATTTGCTGTTTTCATTGTGATTTTTGTCATCAGAAATATGGTCTAACACACGTGAATGCTCTCTGTGAACATGTCTGTGGAAGGAATAGAATTTTGTGTAGGTACCTGGGCATCCGTCCACACCACACCGAACTGTGAATCCAGGATATTGTGAGTGTTCCAAATATATCTCCGAAATTAATATTCGTGAAGTAGCTGCTGCAAACACTGCACAAATAGCACATTTTGCTTGCATGTTTTCATTTGTGGTCAACGTTACTTTATTTTAAATCCCCGCACGATGTAAGAAGTAATCGTTGGAAAGACTCTGCATACTTTACAGATTACTTCCGTTTCCGTTTGGTGCTCTTGTGTTGCAACTTCCGCTTCTGTTTGGCGCTCTATTCGATCCGCGATTCTTTGAACTACCTATATTGCTATTTGAAGTACAAACAAAGGAGGAAATACACAAATACAACGTAACAGATTTAGCGAAATGGCTAAGAGAGAAAGGTATAGATGAGGTGACAACATTTGAAGTTAATTAACGATCTAAACTCAAATGCCAATCTACACAATGCACTATATGGGACCATGCAGTTCTCGCTGCGCACTAATTATCGCCATAGAACTAATATCTCATGAACGGACACCAATTTTAACTTATTATGGATACCTTTAAAAGATCATTTTGTGAAGTGCTTTCAAAAGTATGCACAATAAATAAAATTTGCTACTGTTCACGACATATTACCGACATTCACCGTTTTACATAAGTTGTTTATTATTATTATTATTATTATTATTATTATCGATGCTTATTGCTGCTGCTGCGATATTTTAAAATCTGTGTATATTTTTCATTTTTATGTGAAGTTAAAAAAAATAATACTGATGTTCATCATGAAAATATTTTTAAACTTTAGCCAAGGCTTATTCTTCACAATAAACTTAAAACATGGCCTTCAACCATATTTAGTACAATAGGAATCTCTTTCCCAAAAATTCAGAACGGAATTAGACACCCTGAAATGATTTTGTCAACCCTATTGCCCCCCTCTAAGACAGTTCATGCCTTGTATACAAAAACGATTATTTTATCTCGAAGGTCTAAAGAAGTGACTTCTTCGACCGAAGATGCCTTCCCCCTTCGCGAAACACACACAACCTTGGAGACAGTTCATGCCTTGTCAAAAAAAAAAAAAAAAAAAAAAAAAAAAGTATTATTATTTTGATCTCGAAGGTGAGAAGAAGTGTCTTTTTGGATCCAATATGTCTCCTCCCCCACTCCCCACCTCCCCGGGAACAGTTTAATCCTTGTATGCCAAAATGACTATTTTACTCTAAGGTCAAAAGGAAGCTTCTAAGGCTACTAACAACCTAATGGAACTCAAAAATTGAAGCAAATATACTGCATTCAAATTCAACAATAACCAATAGGAGTCTTACAAGGATATAAAATTTCATGGAAAAGTACCAAATTTCAATTTCGGTAACTGGATCAATAAAATGTTTACTTTATTATACCTGGAAATGGAAAGCAATTGCTTTCTTAAACGGGGAATTTATTTACTCATTACAGAGTTTTCCTACTGACACGAACGTATTTTTACCCACAATTCTCCTGAAAACTTCACCAAATCTACTTTGTTTTCCGTAAAGTTAATTAGATCCACATGTCTTAATTTACTTGTAAATACTTAATTCTGTGTTTACCTAAAGATGAATTAGTAAAATTATCAAGTAAAAATACATTATTTATAAAATGTATTACTAAGTAATATTATTGTATTTAACAAAAACGATTACTAAGTAATATTTTACTGAGTAAACTAATTACTATGTTGTACTATTTTACGGAGTAATACGATTACTAAGTAATAATATCTTACTGAGTAAAATAATTTCCAAATAATAATATTTTACTTAGTAAAATATTTACTATATAATATATTTACTGCACGTCTTTTACTGCAATGACTTATTTCTGTTTTACTTGACATTACTTGGAATTACTAATAATTACTCATCGTTTTGACAAGCTTTTTACTAACATTTTACATATTTTGAGTAAAAGAAATACCATTTTTGAGTAATTACAAGTAATTGTTTTTTGGTGAGGGGATGCATCATGATGTGTACTACAACCATATCACAAAAGTAGTTCACTGTGACCCAGTTTTCATGCTTTAATGACTTTGGTTTAATTTGGTTTTAAGTTTATTTTCTCAAGCTCTGTTCATGCAAGAATCATCAAGTTCGATAATTGTATGCATCTCTACCACACCCTTACAACACAAATTACTGACGGGTTAACTTTTTGCGTTTAGCTCACGACGAAATAAATAGTACCCAGAGTATATATACTGTTATTACTGTTATACCTAGATTCGTGAAACTTGGTGAGTCGATGCAGCTTGATGAGTACTACACCTTCATCACAAAAGTAGGGCACTTTTACCCATTTTTCATGTTTCGCTGACTTGGGTTCAATAATTAGGCACTGTTCATGCAAGAATCACCAAACTATCTGATTGTATGCATCTCCATTAGTACCGCATCCTTACAACAAAGAAGGTCAGTGTGACCAGCATTTCACATTTTACTGGGTTATGTTAAGTTTTTGCTTTTGACTCAGGGCCAAAAAGGTTTATTATTTCCAGTTAAAATACTGTTTTATTTGGAATAATGAAACTTGGAGAGAAAACATGAATGCATTTCAATGAGTACTAAACCTTCATCATAATAGTAGGTCACTGTGACCCACATTTCACGATTCCTTGACTTGTTAAATTTTGTTTTTACTGTTCATGCTTGAATCATTAAACTAAATGATTGTATATATCTCTCATTACTGCACCCATACAAAAAGGTCACTTTGACCTATGTTTCATATATTACTGGGATTGGTTAAGTGTTTGCGTTTCGTTTATGCCCACATACGTTTTCTGCATATTATGTTCATTCTGTCCTGCTAGAATCATAAATCTTGGTGACAAATGGCATCCATGAACAATACTCCTTCATTTCAGTTCTAGGTCATTATGGCCCATAGTTTACGGTTCACTGACTTGGGTATAAGTAGGTGTTTTGTAGTTATTTTTCAGGAACGGTTCATGCTAGAATCGTGAAATTGGCGATGATATGGTACTCGGTGACTTCCATACCCTTGCAACAAAAGAAGTCCATCGTGGCCTATATTTCATATTTTACTGGCACTACTCAAAGCTTTGAACGACATTGAACATGTATACACTGTTGAGTGTGTCGATTCCACCCTGTGAGAGAAGTATTTTGACGCGAACTGCTTGAAGAAACTGTATGAGGACGTACCATTTGAGAAAATCTTGGTTTTTTTAATACAGTTTATTCAACAAATTTGAATCATGTTTTAAGGATATTGCATGTAGTACTTTTTCTGTTATTTTACATACATTTTACAAAATTTCAACATCTTTACGTTTTATATTTTATCTTGTTGTACTTAATGTTTTCATTTAGAAGGGTTTAAGTTACTAAATTTGTGTTCATTTTTACATTTTTCGAACTTAACCTTTTGTTGGCACTACATAGACACTTTTGTGCTGAGGTGCCGTAAACCACCATTTCATACATAAATACATAACCACCTGAGTTTTCGGCATGCTGTATGCATACCATCCTACCTAGAATTATGAAACTTGGGGAGTATATACATCTGGATAAGTTCTACATCCTTACTTCAAACAGAGGCCTATGTGACCTGTATTTCACTCTTCAGTATCTTTGTTGAAAGATTGTGTCTATAGTTCATTTATTTGGGTGCTATTTAGGTTCCAATCATGAAACTTGTTAATTGGATACATCTCTTGTAATTCTACACCTTACAACCAAAGAATGTAAATGTGACCTTCGTGTTATGATTTACTATTGCACCACGTATACATTGGAGAGTGGCATCCCTCCTATAGAATAAATCGGAGCGATGAGGTGGTGTTGTGCCGATCGCGTACAGGACACGCATACCCGACTCATGCATACCTCATGATGGGCGAACCTCGACCGGAGTGTGTACCCTAACCGAGTCCACTGACAGTAGGGCACATTGGTGTTGATTGTGTCGATTTCCACCCTGTGGGACAGAAGTATTTTGACGCGAACTGCTTGAAGAAACTGTATGAGGACGTACCATTCGAGAAAAGCTTGGACTTTTTAAGGGACTGCGGTTTATGCAGCCAAATTTGAAACATGTTTTAAGGAGTTTTCATGGGTTACCTTTACTTGTTATTTTATATACATTTTATAGAATTTTAACATCTTGACGTTTTATGTTATATATTATTTTACTTAATTATACATTAATCTTCCTAAATTTTGTGCAATTCTATTTTACATTTTTCGAACTTAACCTTTTGTTGACACTACTTTTGTGCTGAGGTGCCGTAAAACACTACTACATACATACATACATCCTAACCTACTCAGAAGGTCAATTGTGACCAGTGCAGTTGGTAATTGGAATAAATAAGTTTATTCAGTCGTAAACTTTATATGGTATTGTATACATTGTGTATTGTGATATATTACCATCAACAGGTAAAAGGTTTAAAATACATGTGAATGGGTATAGGAGGTAAATGAGTGGATTGCACGCTGGATGTTTCTTATGTGAAACATCATCTGTAGTGCCTGATTAAGATAAGTATAGTTGCATGAACTATGGTTGTGTTTCTGGTTATCTCTACAAGGTTACTCAATGTCTACGACTTTCACCAATTAAAATCTAGCTTCTAGGGTTGGACAATAAGCAAGTTCGGAAACAGATTTAAGAACAATGATTTTTTTTAAATACCACAGAAACAACATTAATCTGTTTTTTACCAATTCATGATCGTACCTCTACATTGATATGATAACGAATGCTCTTTTTATTGTTTTATCTCATGCCTGACCTGCCACAATAGGTAGGTAGATAGGTGGGTAGTTAAGTATGTAGGTAGGTATGGGTTGGTGGACAATTCGGTAGGTCTAACGGTATGTCAGTACAATACTAGCAATATAGTACCAATTAAACTTTAAAATGTTAAATTATATTGCGAACATTAATGGAACAATTGCTGTAAAACCATTCTAGACGAGCAGTCTCTATGTGATGCCAAAAGCTTTGGTTGTGTTAACACTGTGGTTAGGTGTTTTCATTCACATCCTCTTCACAAGTAACATCCCCACATCTCAAGTCTTGTATAGGAGTTGCCCCATCCTACACACCTGTGGAATAAAATCTACTGTACATGGAAGGGAAAAAGTATTCGTTTGGTTTTGTGTTTTCGGTACACCAACACTAGTAGAACTTAGTGCCGATGTATTTGGAGTAAAGTGCTTTGCCCAAGAACACACTACGATAGCCAACCCACCCAGGCTGATCAGATGATAGGATTCGAGCCCGCACCCTTTAGGCCTCTCTCTCTCTCTCTCTCTCTCTCTCTCTGGTTACAAACTATGCCACTTTCTGATATCAAAAGGGTTTTTCCGCAATCATTACTTTGATTGATGTAAATTAAACTCGCCCACTTGCCTAATATGAATTGTATTTTCTAATGTGAAAAGAATATGTATTTGTGCATGTATGGGGTTTAAAGACACCTCAGCACAATACTGGCTATAGAGTCCCGATTAAACATTAAGTTCTAATGATATAAACATTAAAAACTGCAAACAACTTTAGGAAGATAAGCTGCTCCAGTACCACAATTCCATCCCATCTCTTCGATTTGTTCCAGATGAGCGATGCTATTTTCCAATAATAGGTTTATTGTTCCGAAGATTGTTTGTGGAGTGCTTTTTTACATATTTTGCCAAGTATATAGAACATGCCGAATTATATAATGTTTCAAGTCACTATATGGAATCTTCCACACCCTGGAGATGTGTAATAGGCTCGATGTACTTTCCTGCATATCATAAGAGGCAAATAATGGAGGCAGCAGCCGCGGTGGCTCATTTCTTTAGCATGCCGAATTCGCGCCTGAAAGAATGAGGATTCATATCTTACAATCGGATAAGCCTGGGTCGGCTGGCGTTATGTGTTCGAGGAGAGTGTACTTTACTCTAATTTCCTTGCCAGAAAGCACCAAAATTATTCAGAAACAGGAGACTGCAGTATAGCTTTATCTGTTATTTCTTTACCCTCAATACCAGTGTGACACAGCAGCCAACAGTTCACAATACTTTTTTTCGAAACAGCATGAGCGAATCGTTTTTTTTCTGAAAGATTTGGGATTATAACGGGTCAGATTTAATATTTTGTAAAGCTTTCATTTTGAGGGGCTGTAATTTTTTAGGTAAAAATGGGGGCTTTTTCTGGTAACTAGCTGGAGATTGTTGGATGGGATGCTGCAACGTCAGCTGCAGCTGTCTCTCCTTCTCAAAACATGTAGTTTTTTCAGCAATTTACATTGTTTCATCCTTTTAAACTTAATAATGATATCAGATTTTTGTCAAATTTGGGCATTCTTATAGTTAATTCTGAAATAGCTACTTTATATAAGGAGTCACCGTGTTTTATTTTAAATTTCATTTTGTTATCCATAAAATTCTAAAACTTTATTTTGTAAAATCATTACAGATTGACCTTGTACAATTTAAAAGAACTTCAAAATGTGCTGTAAATTGTTGCCGAATACAAATGTATGCATTTACCCACATCAGATGCATAATATTTGTTTTCCTTTTTCGTACAGTACTGTTTTCACCGTCATGTTATTTGGGTTTATGCTATTTATTTCAAAGTTATCATTGAAAGTAACCTGCAAATCTGCATTTTTTCTGAAGCTTTGGAGTATATCTTTTTATTTTTGAAATCAACAAATTAGCCATTATATTCTTTAGCACAACTAGCTTCGATCACACTTATAGATTCCGTACAAACTTGGAAACAAGTAGACCTTACCTCTAGATACCGACATTGTTGTGTTCATGTTAACTCGTGAACTACTTATATCACCTTTCTGAAAACTGCTGAATTCAATGCAATATAGCTTTATGCCATTATTGATGCAAAAAAAAAAAAAAAGAATTCAATTTATGTTTGTTGCTCTGCCATTTCGGTCCGCTAATTATTTAGTCTGGCTAGTCTATTTAGGTTTTAATTTATGACAACATACCCTAAACTCTATCTGGTATAATAATTATGATTTGTATTGTGTTCTCGTATCTCTATAGTAATTTATTTACTTTCATTTTTAATGTTCTCGTATCCCTATGCGCGATGTAAAACATTCCGAAATGTCCAACTGTATTTACTGTTTTTCTCTTAAGTCAATGAAAAAATATGTTCTAGAAATGTCTTTATGCAGTCGTTTCCAGTTGAAACTCCAGGTTGATAACATTTCAAACATGATGAAAACACAATCAGCTGTGCCTCCTTTGTTTAGATTTCTTGACGTCGGACAAAGTGGATAAAGAAAGTAAAATAATTACTCGATTTTCCATTGCGTTTAAACGATGCTTGTTTTAATAATCTGAATAAGAGTTTGAAATCCCATGCTCATATTTTCCGTGTAGTTTGCCAAATAGTTTATTATAGAACCGTATACGATACCCAAACTACAATAAAGCTAAGTGTATTGCTGGACTTAAGAGACATAAAGCAGATTAATGCCAATGAAAAAAGTACCACCTTACATTGACAACACAAATACAGCTTAATACATACTGCCAATCTCTATATTCATTTTTCATTTCTCCGATGGCAAATTTGTGTGAATCCGAAATAAATCTATTGTTGTCCCAGACTCATGATGTAAGCGTAATAAAATGTATGGAAAATGGTTTGTTGCAATATGTGCACATGATAATACTGTAATATCGTGTATTCTTCCCCAGGGATAATGCTTATTCATGTTTCGTCCAAAATAGCAATGCTTGGGTAATTCATATTCCATTACCGTAAACGTGTGTGCTAATAATATATGTCACCGAATTTGAAACAGGAATAAAATCCGTGCCATACAAGTTTGTTACTATTATAATGAAAGCAAATATATTTGATCAGGTCGACGCAAATTTAGAACCTCTAAATGAAAAACTCGTGACACTCATCTGAGTATAACATTTCCTCTTGGGTACAAGACGTAATGTATTGAATCATGTACGTCAGTAAAGGTTTTATATATATAAATCGATGAATGAAAATTATGATTGGATGGTTTTGATAATAGTTGATAATGTAATGTTATATTGCAATTACTATAACACTATAAACTGATTCTCTTTCAATAGGACTTGATCTGTTTTGTTTCCATACGAATACAACACTGTTGGAATTTAAAGCCATAATATATGCGACAGATGTTTTAATACTGTGATTGTGTATTAGTTTTCAAAGATCAAATTTAATGGCAGTATCGAGATTGGGTCGGTATCAATGCCGTTGCTGAAACAGATTTCTAGAAACAGGTTTCGATTTTGTGTTCAAACAGTGTCATTCAATAACGCCCAGGTCCCTGCGGTAGCTCAGTTGGTAGAGCGTCGGTCTCATAATGCAAGGGTCGCTGGTTCGATACCCGTCCAGATCAGTCCGGGTCGGCTGCCTCGGTGTGTCCCTGAGAAAGGCGCTTAGCTTCTATTTTTTCGGCATGATATTGCCACTAATGTGCTACAAGTGCCGCTAAAACCGACAAAAACAAAAACAAATCAATAACGTCTAGAATTACATGCAAATATATCTGGTAATGATTAAAATTGCCAGAGAAGACGGTAGGTAGCTGACATTAAATCAAAGTCCTTGCAAGGAAAATTCCCTCAACCTCATAAGTATCAAAGGGTCAATGATTACCTTGCTCAGATGAGGTTTTTGAGGGATTTATGTATTAAAGTTAGGGACCTTCCTGCGTGATGTATGAATTCTACGCAATACGATTGGTTTCTGGATGGTTTAAAAAAGGATGGAATTCATACCTGGAGCTATTCAATATATATATATATATATATATATATATATATATATATATATATATATATATATATATATATACCGCCTAAACACAATTGTTATTTTAGTTTGTTTGTCTTGTGTCATCGTTTGAGCGTTTGAGAAGTAAACGAAACTGTGTGAAGATAACGCGTATTTGTTTTTTTAAATTTTTTAATAAGAGTCAATAAAACTAGTTGAAATATTTAGTTACGTGAGTATCAACATTTTCATAATTGATCGAATAGTTTTCCTTTTATAAATTTAGAATGTACCTTCTTTCCGCTACGTTTGGAAAAATACTGAGAGTTGAATCAGCGATTTGTTTTCATTTCCTGTCATAATTTTGTTGCTTTTTGATCAATCATTTCCGACATTTCTCTTTTCCTTTTCTCTCATAAATACATTTATTATTGTCATTATTTATGTTACCTTGGTAACACTTTAAATTATTGCAGAATACAATCAGTGCGTCATAGAACCCCCTCAATGCAACGCGAAAATTTTAATTAGTTTGTTATTATTATTCAAAACACAGACTGATTGCTTCAAAATCAATACCCTAAGCTTCTTATGAATTCTTGCATGATCTAAATTAGTCTATTGTGAATCAAAAATGACCAGTACAGGGTAACTGTACTAAACCAAATATTCATAACCTTTAAACAGCACCGCAACAAAATAAACAATTATTCCTCTACATAATTTCCCATATGCAGTTGAGCACGTACAATTGTATCATGTTGTTCAATTTTCACCGCTCTTTGCATCATTTTAATCGATTAAGGCTTCATTAGTTTCCACTTGTTTGAGTTCATATAGAAACAATGAAAACAGCAAATCTATTTTCAGCGTGTCAGCATTCCATGTTCTATTATCGAAAGGAATATAACATTCTTAATTTGTTTATAAGTGCAGGAGTAACTATGTGGCCAAGAAACCACGCACTTTGCATTCGCACGTTGCAAACACATTGCTTAATGAAAATGAGATGTGATAAGTTTGGCTTATGATCGTTGCCATTCGGAAAGCACTTAGGAGTATTTAAAAGAGTATCAAATGGATTATTTCATTTCTAATTATTTACAACAAAAAATAAAAAAAGCAAATATTGCGTTCATTATCTGGAAATATGTATGCAGCGGTGCATTTGATCTACAATTTCATTCCTGTCTCATAGCAATGGGAATTGTCTTTCTTTTCTGTACCATGCATTTAATATTGCTGCTCTAGAACTAACTTGAAGTTGTCTAAGTTTCTATTTTATCAGGACCCAGGTAAATGTAACATCGATCTTTCACAGGTGCAAACTTTGGACATTCTATAAATGTTAAATTCTAAACCGTATCGTATTTGAGAATCAAAGTTGGTCTACATCGGGTCAAAAAAAGTTGTATTAAGCAGAAAAGTACAGAGGGAGAAAACGAGAGATCCTTATTATAGTGACTTGTGTTCATCAAAACAGTACAAAACATGCTTCATCAAAAATTATTATTCATATTTACAACACTCTGTCACATTGTGTATGTAAGTCGATATACATAAACAATCTGAATATATTTTAAAGTATTGATTCCGGATTCCAAAGGAGTTTGAAAGAAACAAAAATGGGATGCAAATCATCTGCACAAATATTATATAATGACACAAAACTTGGAAAATGTCTCAAGGAAAATAAAAATTCTCCGTACGTTTCAGCCTAAAGCATGTTCTTCCTCGTGGAACATACATACAAACACACTCAAATAGTGACACATAGTAGAATTATAAATATTTACATTTTTGACACAGAGAAAAAAACTCTCCAAGATAATTTAAAGGTACAAATTAAAGGACAAGAACAAAATAACAAGAAATAACTATATGTGGAACATGTAGACAGTTCTTGCTATTTTGTTCAGTGATCTACATGCACAGAGACAAACAGACAAAATATGACACTTGTTGAACCATAAATATTTTCATTTTGGCACAAAGAAGAAACACTATCCAAGATAACAAAAAGGTCTAAATTAAAGGAAAAGAACAAGTGCCAAGATCTAAATATATATTGTTATACATGTGCCAATATTTGTTTGTTTATTTCTGTATATGTATTTCATTGTCCCCTGAATATCTTGACGGTTGTTTTATTCCTATTGTAGTCGAGAGCAAAGTTTTAGGACTTATTTTCGACCGTAAATTAACTTTTCGTCCACATATTAGATGCCTCAAAAAGGTCATGGATTTAATACAAGTCGTGGCAAACAAAGATTGGGTAGTAGATCGAATGGTCTTGCTCCGGTTGTACGGGTTATTAGTAAGATCGAAACCTGACTATAACTCGATTGTGTACGGATCAGCTTGTAAATCTTACATGCATTTAGAACTTCGCCGTCGCAAAGCCTCTATATTAAGGCAAATGAACCATCACTTTATCTTGCGTTTGCTACCAAACTCTTCTAATCCATCAAACCCCGCATATTATGTAGTTCTTAGGCACAAATACCAAACTTTGTTTGTTCAGAAACCAAACTTCGTTCCACCTTTTGGCATTCGAATTCGTCCTCACCTGGAAACAACCAAACTTAGTGTTGGAAATATTGCACAATTTTGTATTCCCAAATCACCACCGTAGCTACCAAAACCTCCCAAGACAATATTTGACCTTTGCGAATTAAAAAGGTCCTCAACAAATCCTCTCCTTTGTAAGACTATATTAAATGAAATAAGAGCCTACTATCGTAGAGATACGTCACTGTGTACAGATGGTTCGAAAGATGGAGACAAAGTTTGAGCTGACATTGCAACATCCCATGGCACCATCTGAAGCCGGTTACCGGATAAAGCCTCAATTTTTACTGCAGACATTACAGTCATACTCAAAGCTTTGAACTGCGATGAAACCTCTAACAAAAATAATTTCATCATCTTTTCTGATTCCATTTCCACATTGAAAAGTTTAAATCTGACAACCCGTTCATACCCCAGATATTACAGGAACATGATGTTATACAATCTGGGAAATGCATTAAAGCAGCCAAAGCTGACCTGGTGTTACCCGTCTCTGACTGAGAAGATTCCCTATACTGACTTTAAATATTGTATGAATCTACATGTTCGTCATATTTGACAAAATATGTGGAATGAAAACTCCACGAACAAACGTAAGAACATCAAACCCACTATTGGAGAGTGAAATCACTCGTATAAAACAAATGAGGGAACTGAGCTGGTATTGTGTCGATTGCATATCGGACAAATACCTGACTCATACATACTTCCTGAAGGGTGAACCTCAACTGCAATGCACACCATCTCAATGTCCACTGACAGTGGAGTACATTCTTGTCGAGTGTGTCGAGTTCCACCCAGTGGTACAGAAAATAGTTTAACGTGAACTGCTTTAAGAAACTGTATGAGGAGGTACCACCGAAGACTATCTTGGTCTTTTTGGGGAATGCGGTGTATAAAACAAAACTTTAATCATGTTTTAAGAATTGTATATGTGTTACCATTATATGTTATGTTTTAAGAATATTATATGTGTTACCATTATATGTTATTTTATATATATTTTAAAGAATTTTAACATTTTTAAGTTGTGTATTTTATGTTCTTGAACTTAATGTTAACATTTTTTTGGAAGGGTTTATTTTATTAAATGTTTTGTGAAATTCATTTTTTCACTACATAGACACTTTAGTATTGAGGTGCCGTAAACCACTACATACATACATACATACATACATACATACATACATACATACATACATACATACATACATACATACATGTCCCCTGAAGAAGACCTTGCTACAGGTCCAACGTAGGAAAACTTATTTTCCCTGCGCCGTTTTCCAATTTTCCCTGCGCCGTTTTCCAACTTTAGTGTCATTATATATATACATATACATATACATATATATATATATATATATATATATATATATATATATATATATATATATATATATGGTTTAAACATATTGAATTTGCTAAATTATGCAAAAGGGCCGGACTACAAGTTCTCACAACATTAGATAAGCCCTTCCCCATACAAATATAGTAGTACAAATTAATCAAACATGACAAGCGGTAAAACAAAATAAACGAATAAAATAAAAATACAAAAGGACAAAAAGCAGCAACAACAACAAATTAGGTGTGCTGATAAATACAAGTTAAAGCTTCGAATAAAGTAAAAAGATAAGAGATATCCAAGGCAAGTAAACAATAATGTTACCAAACTTCGGAAAGGAATAGCATTAAGTATGTAATGCACCTGCATCACTATACATTGGTCATTATACAGTCTGAGAAAGAGTAATGTTAATAATAACAAAGACTCCCTTTTATATTTGGAATCTAAGGAATAAACATTAGTTAAAACGCCTCGTATCCTTAATGTAATTTTGAAACAACTTAAAGATATTAAAATTTTCCTCAGTTGCAAGTTCAGTTGTGCCATATAGAAGAGTGTTTGTAGATATTAGCACTAGCATTTCATTATATATATATATATGTGTGTGTGTGTGTGTGTGTGTGTGTGTGTGTGTGCGTGCTACAAATATGTACTTAATAGACTTTATAATTGCATATTTCAATGTATGTGTGTTTGCAAGCGCAAAATATTTGTATGTTCATCCGTATACTATGGCAAACTTTTAATATGCACACATCATTCTTGGTGGATAATCATGTATACATTCATAATCTATTATTAATATATATATATATATATATATATATATATATATATATATATATATATATATATAGATAGATAGATAGATATTACTAAAAGGATCAATTATAAATGGTGCTAAAAGAGTGAAGAATCCCAGGTTAAGGCTTGATTTAGGACTTATTGTAATTTACATTAATCAGTTATCATGGAAATTCAAAGGTCAAAGGAACGTATTACTTGCTCAAACGTCAGATTTCACGTGAAAAATTACATATCGCTGATCATATACAAGCTCAGAAAAAAGAACTAATAGGTTTTCACAATCTTGTTATAAAGTTAGTCTTAGCATCGGTAATGTATTGTTTTTCTTATCTGAGAAATGTTGAGAATGCATTTCCTTCAGAACACCACCTGATATGGCAATCTTTATACGATCTTTATACGATCTGTTAACTGTTTTTAATTTGTTCTCTAATTTAATGACTAAAATACCTTTATATGTTAACAATATTTGAAGAAAATCAAAGAGCGAAAGTCGTCGAGTCAGGCACAGAATCCAAAGTTATTCCAAGATAAACCATAACAACTATGTAGCATAAATTTCACGAAGAATAGGTAGTTATTGAGAAATTATATTTTTAGTCGAGGCGTGCTAAAAATTTATTTTTCCATCTTCTCCTGACGCAGCAGTTTCTCCATTACTTTAGGTATATAGCATGTAGCGCATCGTTGTTACAGCATGTCTTCAGCTCATAATAACATAAAATACCCAGAGCGCGTCGTGCAAGGTTTTGTGTCAATTCAGCATTTCTAATTGGAGATCTTTGGCAATGTTTGTATGAATATATTTCTTAGGGAAGTCTGTTCAGTTTATTGTTGTGTTTTTTCAGGACTTGGAAAAAATCGAGGAAATGCAGCTTTAATATTAAAGGAAAAATCAGATCAATTTCTTCATAAAAATGTTACCCAAATCATAGTTGATAGTATAAACATTATATAGATAAAACCATTAAAAGTATGGTTTTAACCCGTATGCATCTATATTGACCTTTTCTTAAATAAATCAAGCCTTGTATGGGAAAAGATGTGTACTTTGTTTGTTTGTAAATATCAGATTCTCCATTATTCTTTCTAGCAAGCCGTTTGCAGGAACGTTTGTAGCTAACGAATTTCAGTGACATCTCTCCTATCGATAGATTGATGGGGATCACTCAGTATTAATAGAGGTCATTCAGTATTAATACTGACATTTTCATGCTTTTACTGTCTCTGTCAGTGATAAAATTTGCACGAAGAGTCATGTCGTAGCTTAACATATCGTGATATGTTGTTGGTTTGTTTACACAGAGGGACCTAACCTGACATTGTAAGATGTTTTTCGAACAATATATAGAAGTCTTGCAACATACATTCATACCTAATAAAATAATTTAAATCAAATTACAAAACTCAACCTTTCCTGTTGTATGTGCTGCCAATTTATGCCAATATGACACTTTTAAATACAACTATTTGCGAACGACTAAAAGGTTAGTGAAATTATACCTCAGAGCCTTGCACATATTTATTGAAAGGAATCGTTCAGTAAAAGGTTGTTCTACAGTAAATTTCATCCATCATCGGAGTTAAGTAGCCCAATGCTATATGCATCAAGGAAACTTCCAATTGTCAGATCTAATATAAATAGCATTAGGACTACGATATTTCATGGAATTACTCTTCATATAGATAAGTAGAAAATTCCACTGATAGTGGCTGGAGGTAACATTAGACACATACAGCTGTGTATAAATCTTTTTGTAGGGATATATAATTTCACTGAGTGAAACAGTTATAAACCAATAAAACGTAATGGTTCCAAAACAGTAGAGGGTTTATGAATTATGTTTAACAGTCAAGAAAAGACTTGAAACAACGATTTAGAAGAAATATAGGAAATTGTTTTACGAGTCACCCGTCAAGGAGAAGAAATTAGTTTAATGGGCGGTAAGACGCAACGATTCTTGATTGCCTTGTAGACAGTTAATCTTATTGCATCATAATGATAAGCTGTTCCGTTGGGTTGAATCATTATGCGCCCCCACCCCCGTCCTTATCCCCAAATGCGAAACCTTGTACGATCGGAAACCGTATATAAGCTGCATAATTACATTTCGACAATACTGCAAAATTCTCCATTCCACAAACACCACCGGAGTTATTACCTTCTCCATCCTTGAATAATATTTAATCTCTGACAGTTCAGAATGTCCCCTATCAGCCCTCTGGTTTTAAACAGAAAATTCAGTGAAATCAAAGCCACCTTTTGTCGCATACGCTCCTGTATAAAGACGGTTCAAAAGATGTAAACAAGGTTGCAGCGGCTGTTACCACACCCTACGGCTCTATCTCTAGCCGGTGACGGAATCCACTTTTTCCTGCAGAAATTACAGCCACACACACTAAAATCTGTAAACTCTATCGAAAACATTAAAACAAATAATTTCATCGTCTTTTCCGATTTCCATTCCACACCAAAAACCTTTCAAGACCTTACATTTGACAACCTTCTGAGACCCTAAGTCGTACAGAAACATAACATCTGGGAAACGTATTCTATACTGTTGGATGCCTTGTCACATTCGTATTAAGGGTAATGAAAGAGCAAATAAAGCAAGCCAAGATGTCATGCACTCACCCATTTCTGAATAGAAAATTCCATAAGGCGACTTCAAATATTCTATAAATCAGCGTGTTGTATATCCTTGGCAAAGCTTAGGGAATGAAAACTCTTCAAACAAGCGTCATGTCATCAAACTGAACACAAGTGTGGCACCCAACACAGAGAACAAATCACAGCGATGTGCTACTATTGTACCACTCGCGTCTATGATATGCACACCTGACCCTATATAGCCAGGATTGTGCTGATATTCCTTAAAGCCCTATGGATACATGCATACATACATAACAAAGTGGCGGATAAGTATGATGATGATGTTTCTGCTTGTTGTCAACCTGAGATTCATAGAGCCTCGTGTGGTATCAAATGAGGTTTGGGCCAGAGCAGATAACCATTTTTAGTTTGAATCTACACGTAATTGACGCAAGGTGAAAAGATGGATTCTCCAAGAGCCACATATAAGCGTGATGATTACATTCTAAAAGTTAGCAACATGGTAAAATACCTATATCCAGAAAATGACTGCTCAGTATACTTCGATGACGTTGACTATAGATCAAAAACTATCCATACCACTGAACGTCTATTACAGATATCCTTAAATAGAGTTCATACATGATTAGAGGATGACGTGGTCAAACTTAGGAACTTTTAATCTGTTCTCTCACCCCATTTGTGGAAGAGACAAACGTTTTAGGATTAAATTTTGACGTGGGCTAACTTTTTTCCGAATGTTAGATACCTCAGGGACAAATGTCATATAAAGCCCTCAATTTATTACAAGACGTGACAAACAGATAGAAGAGCAGACCCGAAGGCGTACTTCAGTTATGCAGAACGTTTGTAAGCCCTAAAGGTGACTATGTCTCGATTGTGTACGAATCAGCTTGCAAATCTTCCTTCAGATCCTTGACCCGATAAACACTTAGGGATTCCTACCTTGGGAATATTTAGAGCTACATCTTCAGAAAACCTCTATGTTGTGGTCAATGAACCATCCATTTACCTACGACGAACGAAATTTGCTCATTAGTGCACTATCAAACTATCCTCTAATCCATCTAATTGCATTTTCTATGTTGTCCTTAGGCCCAAATAACAAACCTTGATCTCTTGGAAACACAATTTAATTCAGCTTTTGGCATTATAATGTGCTCTCATTTAGAACCCACAAAAAACCAATATTGCTAATATGGCAAAATTCTACATTTCTAAATTACCACTTTGATTATTAAAATCTCCCAAATTATAATTTGATTTTTGGCAATTCAAACTGTCCTCTACCAGTTCTCTTGTTTTCGTAGTAAATTAAATCCAATGAGATCGTCTGATGATGGCTATACTTCCCTGTGTGCAGACAGTTTGGAAGATGGAGACAAGGTTGAAGCTGCAGTTGTAGCACCCTGGAAACACATCTCAAACCTGTTACTGAATACATTCTCTGTTTGAACCAGATACATTATAGCCATACTCAGATCACTGAGTTGTATAGAAACTCCTCGAAAATATATTTCCAGATTAGCTTTCCAAACCGAAGGCACTGCAAAACATTAACTTTGACTGTCCATTAATATCCATAGTCTTACATAAATATGATCTGATTATAGAATCTGGAAAAAGTATACTATACTGTTGACAGCCTGGTCATATTCGTATTTAGAGTAATGAAAGAGCAAACAAAGCAGACAAAACCGCCTTGCAGTCACCCGTCTCTTATTGACTTTAAGTATTATTTCAATCGGCATGTTCTGTTTACTAGGCAAGATATGTGGAATTAAACTCTCGGCAATCAAATTTCTTTACAACAAACACATTATTGGAGAGTGGCATCAGTGATATAGAACAAATCCACAGATATATGGCATTGTGTCGATTGCGTATAGGACATACATACCTGATCCATGCATACCTCCTGAATGATGAACCTCAACCAGAATGCATACCCTACAGTGTCCACTGACAGTAGAACACATTCTTATCAAACATAGCGACTTCCAATCTGTGAGACAGATTATTTTTGCAATGTGAACTCTTTGAGTGAATGCGGTTTTTATAACAAATATTTATCCCAATTGTGTAATGACTTTATATTTGCTACCTTTATTTTATTGCATATACGTTTTACATAAGTTTTATCATATTTACATTTATTTGTTATCTTGTACTTTATGTTTAAGTTTATTTTGAAGGGTTCATCTTCCTAAAGTCTTTCTTTGTGGAGGGGAAGTGGGTGGGCATAGCTCAAGAACTATTCGGTCTATACTGTTGCATTTTGGCATGAACCTCATATAGTGCCTTTTATGGATTTTGTCTTGTCAACTCCATTTAGATAGAGTTATGGCCCTAGACAAGTAACTTAATATCTTCACATCTGATGTTGTTTGTAACCAGTATAGCTCAAGAACCATTCAGCATAATCTGGTGCAATTATCTATGAACATTGTCTCGTACACTTACGTGCGCCTTTTATGGGTTTAATCTCGTCTACCCCGTTCTCAGATGCGTATTTTACAGTTTTGTTTCTCATCTGCACCATTCTGGACAGTTATGGCCCTTGTCAATCAACTTCATATCTTTACATGGGCTCATTCTTATAATCAGATATAACACAAGAACCATTCAACATATTCTGATGCAATTTGATTTGAACGTTGTTTCATAGACCAGTGTGTTTCGCCTAATCCATTTTAGACAGTGTTATGGCTCTTGTAGATCGAATTCATATCTTTATCATTACATGGAATGTAGCTTTAATTGATGAGACCTTGAATGATTTGCATTTCGAGGATTCCACATCATCACTTAGAGAAATGGTAGCCTCTGAGTGCATATATTCTCCTAACTGTGGTTTCTAACACAAGTTCTTCTGTTTAAGGCGCTATATAGCAAATTGTAGTAAGCGGGGCCCTTTGCGATGGACCCATCGCTAATGGCTCTAGTTTGAAAAGACAACACTCCCGTCAAAATCGGTAATATCAGTTACGTGCCAAAGCTCAGTAAAACAAACGCAAAGTTAAAAATCCAGAAACAAAGATGTACCTATGTTAGCAACAATTTTTTTTAAGTAATCCTAAACGTGATAGACGTACACCAATACGAAAGGTATCTTTGTTGTGACTTGCATCCTCTCTTCAATATAGCCTTCATGGGTTAGAAGAATCACATATTTCCACATTGTGATTTAAAAAGTTTCAATGGAGGCGATATCTGATTTGCGTCGACAAGTAACCGTTAATTTGAAGAAAAAAAATATTGTTTTATTCTGTATCTTGAAAACAACTTACAATATTTACTTTTTCGATGTTTTGCTTTGATTGGCTTTGTTTTGTTTCGCTTTTACATGCGTTATATACTTGTAAATACTGGTGTATAGCCTACTTGTGATGATATACGATAAAACACCCAAACCATCTAATTATAGACGAAATCCATTGATTTAAAACAAATCTCGTTTGCTTCTTAAAATTATAGTGTCTTACGATAGGTTGAATTTTGTTTAGCCAACGTGATTTTCAATTATTAGCTTGTATCATTTCTTTTTTAAATCACGTCTTCTGATGCTGATAACCTTTCTTTAAACGAAATGAATCTTATTATTATTTAAAATGTACGTATAGAACATCACATATTCAGTTATTGGCTCTCCTTTTTTGACTTGTGCTATTAATATTGAGCTGTAACGTCTTAGATGCGAATTATTTGAAACTGTTTATTTTTAAAGTTCATTGCACTTAGGAAACATGTTAGAGAAAGCTATACAGTAATTATTCTTATGCAAGTCAGTTGATGCAAGAAATGATATGACAATCGAAAGATTTCATATTATAATACTGGTAAACGTTTGTCTTAAAATAAAGGAATTTTGTGAGAAGATACTTTAGATGGAGACATTTGGTTTTTCTCCTTTATATTACACACTGTTGTTTCGCTGAAGATTTATCGGTTATCTTCAATAATGCAAACAGCATGTTTTTTATCATAAGTACTATAAAACGTCTTGATCAAGAATAAGAAAGTGCCATAGCGGAGGGGGTGGGGAGGGATATATTAAAGCTTTTTTATATGAACTACCGATCTCATATCCTCCGTAACCCATCGTCCTAGCGTTAACCAAAGACGGATTCCTTCAGCATAATTGACCACCACGGAAAGACATTCACTCGGGTACAAGTCTTTCTGGTTATATCAAAATAAGGTTCACCTGTTGTAATGAATAAATTAGGTTCGCCAGACAAATTCTCGATGCAAGACTACGGTTTTCAGAATGCGATTTATATGACAATATTTATGCAGTAACGTTTTACGGCACCTTAGGACAACAGTGACTCTATGGTGCCAAATAAAGCTAAAGTTCGAACAAAGTAAATACAGATTGCACAAATATTTATTAAGATAAAACCTTCCAAATAAATGTAAACATTAAGTACAAGATAAAATATACAACGTAAAGATGTTACAATTTTGTAAAATGGATATAAAATAAACGATAAAGATAACAAAATGTAAAATCTTTACAAATTTGTTGCATACACCGCAATCCCACAAAAGAATATTCCAAGATTTTCTCAGGTAGTACATCATTAAAATACTTCTTTAAGCAGTTCACGTCAAAATATGTGTGTCTCACAGGTTAGAAATCAACACACTCGACACGAATGTGTTCCACTATCAGTGGTAACTGGCATGGTATGCAGTGGTTTATTCTTCAGGAGGTATACATGAGTCACGTATGTGTCTCCGATACGCGATCGGCACAATACCACAGCATCTCTGCGATTTCTTCTATACGAGGGATGCCACTCTCCAATGATGTTGTTTGTAACCAGCATAGCTCAAGAACCGTTCAGCATAATCTGGTGCAATTAACTATGAACATTGTCTCGTACACTTACGTGCGCTTTTTATGGGTTTAATCTCATCTACCCCTTTCTTAGATGCGCATTTTACAGTTTTGTTTCTCATTTCTCATCTGCACATTTCTGGACAGTTATGGCCCTTTTCAATCAACTTCATATCTTTACATGGGATCATTCTCATAATCAGATATAACTCAAGAACCATTAAACATATTCTGATGCAATTTGATGTGAACGTTGTTTAATAGACCAGTGTGTTTCGCCAACTCCATTTTAGACAGAGTTATGGCTCTTGTCGATTCTTTATCATTACATGGAATGTAGCTTTAATTGATGAGACCTTGAATGATTTGCATTTCGAGGATTCTACATCATCACTTAGAGAAATGCACCAATACAAAAGGGCTCTTTGTTGTGACTTGCATCCTCTCTTCAATATAGCCTTCATGGGTTAGAAGAATGACATATTTCCACATTGTGATTTAATAACTTTCAATCTAGGCGATATCTTATTTGCGTCGACAAGAAACCGTTAATTTGAAACAAATTGCTTTATTCTGGATCTTGAAAACAACTTTCAATATTTACTTTTCCAATGTTTTGCTTTGCTTGGGTTTGTTTTGTTTCGCTTTTACATACGTCATATACTTGAAAATACTGGTGTGTAAATTATATGGTATACAGTGAATTTGGTCAGTTCCCACTAATTATTAACATTAAAAGTCGCATGATAAACTAATGGGGTAGATTAGTTAGTGGTTATAAAGACAAAATGTCTTATCATATGTATTCTCTCTTATTACGACATGTGTGTGATAATTCCTATGACAATAAATGGATAGTAGAAGTAAAATCTATATTATGTAATGTTGAGTTTAGCCACGTATGGAGAAATCAAAGTTTTGTGTCAGTTAAATGGTTAATAATGTCTGCAAAAAAACAACGACTCAAAGATCAATACAGACAAGTTTGGACAGCTAACATCAATACGTCATCTAAAGGTCTTTATTACAGATTATTTAAAACTCTGTTTTGAATTTAGAAAAGATCTAGTTCTCATTACCAAAAAAATATATCTCAAAGCTTAATTAAGTTTATAACTGCAAATCATAGGTTTCCGGTTGAAACTGGTATAAATATGTATAAACACTCCTACCCTTTTCGTTGGATAGTAGGTGTGTGTGTTTGGATAGTAATCAAAAAGTGGCTGCTTGATAGTAGGTGTGCGTGTTTGGATAGTAATCAAAAAGTGGCTGCTTGATAGTAGGGTGGGTGGGGTAGATAGATATCAAAAAGTGGCTGCTGGATAGTAGGACTGTGTGTTTGGATAGTAATCAAAAAGTGGCTGCTGGACAGTAGGACTGCGTGTTCAGATAGTAATAAAAAGTGGCTGCTGGATAGTAGGGGTGTGTGCTTGGATAGTAATTAAAAAGTGACTGCTGGATCGTATCCATATGTGTTTGGATAGTAATCCAAAGTGGCTGCTGGATAGTATATGTGGTGTGTTGGATTGTAATCAAAAACGGTTGCTGGATAGTAAGGGTGTGTGTTGGATTGTAAAGGTGTGTGTTGGATTGTAGGTACAAATTTTGACATTACATTCTTCCTTGTCCCTTGTAACGCTAGGAACTGAATAAACGCAAAGTTACTATGACATCTCTATGCGTGTAACTGCAGGAATCAGGAAAGAAAAATAAGGAACGTTATTTTGTGATTTTATATAACAAAATTCAAAAGATAGAAAGAAAGAATAAAGGAAGAATAGTATAGATGAAAATTTTCACAAATTCTACACAAATTTTTAATATCTTCAGTAAATGTTCGTATTAAATATCCAGCTCCAAGAATCGGGAAAACGTTCCGCAGTTCCTAGTGCAGCTTTCCGTCATGGACAATTAGCACAAAACTGGCGTGATTCACTCGACACAGCATCGTGTTGAAGGGAAGACAACTCTAATAACTCGTGAATACTCAGTGGAAATGAAGAAGGATATTACCGTCCTGAAAAGACGGGCGACTGATAAAAACACGTCTAATTAATGCACATATTTTACAATCAACTTAAAAGAATTCTTACTCTTTTGACCGTTAATGAAACACTTACACCAATCAGATGTTTCCACACGAGAGAACCATTAAAACACCTATATGCAATAAATTAATTCAAGCTAGAAACAAAATAAACATATCAAACCTGTAGATATACTCAAACACATTTATATGAGTAAATATTTAAAGAGTTTGGAAATGTTAATATTCCCCTGAAAAAAAAATCAGCGTTAGCGACACAATATATGAAAAGGTAACTCTCCAAATGGACATTCTGAATAAGCGCAGAAACAATGAAGCACATGGTCGACTATAAATTCTGTCGGTTTTACGTCCAGGCAACGAAACGTTTAGTTACTTATAAATGTTTACATAGAGGGAGTATTGTAGCTGAATGCACGATTTTAGCATTGGCATATACGTACTAGTGTCCTACAAGCAAGTCTTATATTTACAAGTTTGAGTCGTACAAACAAGCGGACATCAGAGTGTTCGCACACCTATGCACATGGAACCTGGAGATTTCTTTAAAACGTACTGCTGTGACCAATTTTGACTATCCTCCATGGCCTGATAAGGAGCCCTGCGTTACACACGTCCGAATATCACCTCACCCTGTCTGAAACTCCAGCCTAAGACTGACCACCGCCCTATACTAGCCACTGGCTATCGCACGTGCATTTTCGCTAAAAATAGATTTGTCGCATTGCGGAAAATAAACTGGTTTTACAGGTTTGGGATATCAGTAAAGAACTCGGTTATATACATTTAACAAATTTAGAGTTGTTACACCCTATAAACTTTTGACCCTTTGTCCCTATAAACGTGTTGTCCCCATAAACTCTTTTGTCCCTATAAACACTTTTGTCCCCATAATACCATTCGCATGTTAAACCTTTGGACAATTTTAACATAGGATTTCCCCATGTCCCTAGACAGGTCTACAATGTCAACCTATGGGCTAATGTTAATTGCCGCATGTCCCCCAATACGTCCATACAACTACTAACGATAAATGTTTAATATTGCATGTGTTCCTTTGTTTATTCTCTTCACAAAATAGTTCCTCTCTGAACTTATTTTGGGGGATTTTTTTTTTAATAAAGTATGCTACGTGGATTATTCAGGCCATGAGAGACACACATTCATTATAACATATGTGGAAGGTTAAAATTATTTCCGTATATATTGTTTCATCTGAGCAACAGAGGGACGGAATTATTTCAGAACTTTCTGATCTTCTTCCCAGCCTTCTAAGTACCACTTTCATTTTATATTTACCTAGGAGTACTAACATGACTCAGTGTTGTGTTCTCCGTTAAATTTCGACAAATTTACTCACAATAGCACAGTTCAACAGCTTGTAGGAAATGTTTTATATAAATGTGGTTCACATGTGTCTACCCCCCTCTTCCTCTCTCTCTTTCTCTCTCTCTCTCTCTCTCTCTCTCTATATATATATATATATATATATATGTGTGTGTGTGTGTGTGTGTGCGTGCGTGTGTGTGTGTGTGAAACGGATTGCAAAGTTGCTTGTATAACCTCTTTTTCGAACATAGACAAAATGGGATTCTTCTGTGGTTTGAAAGAAAACCAATGCCCATATTCTTTTCATCACGGTATATTGATGGAGCTGGATATGTATGGAGGTTAAGCCACTCGATTTCCATCTCAGCGGTACTGGATACGTTGTCCGCTCAGTACGAGGAAGGCTATCCCTAGCGGGTGGTTCCCTTCGGGTATTCTAATTTGCTTACCATTTTGATCTACTCCGCGGAAACAACTGTTTCCTTCAGAGTACAGTATGCGAGTTATTTAAAGTTTTGGTGAGAGAGAGAGAGACAGAGAGAGAGATTGTCATGTGCAGGATCACAGCCTACTGGAGGTAAGTGTCAGACGTTTTACCAATGAAACTTTATGTAATCCGATCCTGATCTCTTAATCTTACAATACTAACTTCTATTATGTGGGAAGATAAATTATTTCTTGTCCTTACTATAGGAATGGATGTGTCAGATGCCTTTTTTAACTTTCGTTGTAATTTAACACTTGAACTTTAAATTACATTTATGTTTTAATAAAATATTACATCTACTACATTACATACATATATTATCATCGCTGGTCTATGACTTTTGAATTGTTTCACACCATCTGTTACATATAATATTAAATCAGTTGAGGTTTCTCATTTAATTTCTTCCCTACCATCAATAGTCAAATTGCTTCTGTAAACATTCAGCTAGACGTCACTATCATGCTTATGAAACAGCCCGTAAAGAAGGGAGAGAAGGAAGAATACAAGGAATTGTAATACAGAACAAGCCTTTTGAACATAGTGAACAGAGGTCAAATGGATGATATAATTGAACTTTATTCATATTTTACATAGCAAATTTGAACAGAAAATAAATGAAAGCACGGGGTAGATCTTTGACAGAATTGAATTGTTAACTCTAAGAGAAAAAGCATATATTGTTTTACCTGAATAGGTGAAAAATAGAGAGGTTAGTGTGAACGTGAAAAATACAGATGTTAGAAAAACTCCCCCAAACGATCTTCAGATGGAAGCAAAATGCAGTCTGTCATGATACAGTCAATAAATGTCCTGTAAAATCGAGAGGATGCCAAGCTTTCTATCGTAGGTCTTGTTCCACGTGTACGTTGGATAGATAATAACTAAGTAATCAAATACACCTTTGTAATTGTTATGTAACACATTTAGTGCAAACCATGTCTTACCACAATTAGTCACTCCACCAATGATCATGTTATGGGGTTCACTCAAACACATGTATACGTTTCTAAAATAGAAATGATTTGAGTTCATTGTTTTGAATGTTAACTTGACCATCTGAAACGAAATCGATGTACACTTTGTGAGCATATATATTGTCTTTTCTGGTGATTTGAAAATGGATACCGTATTGAACATAAGCAAGTTTAAGCCACTAACATATAGTCTGTTGTCGTGAGTATTTCTCTAATCAAGCCACATGCAATGAATGTTTGTGTAATAATTGTTGACGCTTACGCTGCTTATTTCTGTGTTCTTTTGTTGGGTGCTTATTTTATTTATTTTTTATTTTATTTTTAGGGGGGGGGGGTGTTTCTCATCGAAGAAATACGTAGTTGCTTCGATAAATAAATAGTTGCCTCAATTGAAAAACCAGGAAACAAGCCGTGTTTGGAAACCTTTCTATCTTCCCAAAGATCTTTCTATTGCCGAGTTGTAAAGATTTTCGTGATAACTTTCACCCTTCAAGCTCATTCTGGGAGAATCAAGATCGATGTTAGTTAAAGTTGTGCTGACGGCTGTCTATGATTTTCTCTCTGGTCACGTAATCATAAAATAAAGCGAGTCCATTTCTGTACTTAGCATTCGCCGACTGAGCAATGGACTCAGCGGTAATCGTATCATACCGGAAACAAATGCTTTCCATTTCGTAGTTCTGGATACCTTCTTCTATTACTTCGGTCGCTTTCGCGACTGTAATTTTAAGTCTAAAGTAGAGCACATGGATACAGTGGACAATGATTTGTTAGTATCTAAAGGTCAAGTGGTGTCCTAAATTTCTTCGCAAACACTATATACTGTATAGTTTCTGTACCAGTATTTTGCTCGCTATTAGGTTCTGATTTCAACTTCCTTAATTTCTCCTTCATGATACCTAGCTCAGTTCTGTTTCAATTGACCACAAACCTTTGTATGTAGTGAAAGTGTTTTAGTTATTGAACTTGAGGAGATCATCTCTTCCGTATGATATGGCTATGTCTTTTACGAGTATTCATCCCGAATTGTGTACCAAGGCTTTGTTGGTATCTCGTTTTACCTTCATGTGATACGAACGAATAAACTGCCATGAGCAATCATGATATTTAGGCTATGCTTTGGCATACAAACTTGCAAATTTTTTTGTCTTCTTTGTTAATGCACTGATGTGCTTCATTGAGGTATTTAACTTCCTGAGGTATCTTTTGCTTATCTGGAGTTATGTATTTACCTTACATGGACATCTTTGCTGTTTATTCATGCTAATAAATGTCTATATAAATCTGTAAGCAACATACACGTTAATACCCATCACAATTGCAATGAATTTGTATTCGTATTGCACTTGCTGATCAGAAGGTTGGCAGAAATTCTTCATTTTAGATTGCCTTTGTTTTTCAAATTTTAAACAATTTAAAACATGACAACGATCATCACTATGAGTAGGCAAATACAGAGAAAAGCATCGTCTAGTTTGTTCAAGTACCGGGTTATCAAACCATGTTCTCTCAATCTTTAATTCAAGCAGGCAAGCGTCTTCGCCATGTTTTCATTGAAGTCTTTAGTTTTTCCCTTGTAATCCTCCATCGATGTCGTGTATAATTCCTTCCTCTTCAGCTACGTTGTGATCAAACAACTTGAACAGATATTTGCTTCCTGTAAAAAATAAATCGTTAGCTATTGTTCCTCCAACCATAACTGCTGATGTAGCCATTTGTTGCATTTAAGAGTAGCAAAGTTTGATATTGCTACCTTTTTAAAAAATCTTACTGTGGACATCACCATGTTTTAATGTATACCCACTATTTAATGTATTGTTCTCTTCTAGATAGTATGTATATCTTCTTTTAAACTGTGATGTTTATCAACTGGTCTTTTTAAAGTTCTAATGTTTAACTGATACTTTGATTGTTTACCTCTAACCCAATGTAAAACAGAATACATCCACTGAAAAAATGAAATCTATCTTTACGTTAACAAAGATTGTCTGTACGGATAAGTTTGTTTTCTTATCATACCCCATTTTGCATTAGTTTGTGTGGGTGTTTATCTTTAAGGATGCGTGTTGGACAATAAGAATATGTGTTTGTCATCCCACCATCGCGTAATCTCTCCTATAAGTTGATTTGTATGGGTGTTTAATTCTAAGTATAAATATGTTAGTCAGACTATCCTCAACTAACCATTTCTCTATTAGGTATTCCTTTAACACTAAGTCATTATCTGTAATTTAGTAAGTATTTTTTTGTAACTATGTGCATTTATTTTGTTTGTTATTGTTCTTTTCCCGCTATCCACTTCATGTTTCTGTCAAGCTGTTTGTCTGTTATAAATTATGTATCGTTTTTCCGCCCCACAACATTGGGCTGTTAATTTTCCAGAATTCTCCATAGTGGCATATTTTTTTTTTTTGTTTTTTTTTTGTTTTTCTTCATGGTTCTATTTCCATAGGTTCCCGTAGTGTAATAATTCGTAATATTAAAGTTCCATAGGTCATCACAAGTTATATTTATTGGTAATTTTACATGCATTCAAATAGTTCCATCCGTAAAGTTAATTTCCATTAGTTCCGAAAGCGACATTTTAAGCGTTCAGGAATAGGATACGAGATTTTGATACAAAATATATGACCATGTCTTGTTATATATATATATATATATATATATATATATATATATATATATATATATATATATATATATATATCTATATATATATATATAAACTGCTCAACAGACACAATTGTTTCGTTAAGTGGAAAAGGATGCAATTTATTTCAAGCTTCTGCGAGAGAGAGAGAGAGAGAGAGAGAGGATCATATTCAGTATGACAGACTACTACAGATAAGTACCGGATGTCAAATTAGTTGTGTAGTACTGTGACACTCGTCTCCTTTTCTCACAATCTGAACATCCGGGCAAGTGATCCTATTAAGTGCGAAAAATAAAAAATAAATTTAGTCCAACGTTTTCTCACTATCGGAAGGGGTAAGTAGCTATTATCATTACATTTTCCTTGTAATTTAGCACTTTAACTTCAAGTTACATTTAAATTGAAGGGAAATAGTCTATCTACTTCATGACATGCACGTTGTATCTACGACCATCTAGAACAATGTGTCGTTTAATTCTAAATGTTGTCTAATCCTAAAACATCAGACGAAATGTGTCACTTTATTTCTTCGCCAACATTAAAAGTACAAATTTCAGATCGATTCAAATCTATTTCAAACTTATATTGCATCAACCAAGCAGTCTCAGTGGTTGAGTGGTTACTTTCCTGAACTTGCGATCGAAAGGGTACTGGTACAAATCCTTCCGATCGAAAGGGTACTGGTACAAATCCTTGCGATCGAAAGGGTGCTGGTAGAAATCCTTGCGATCGAAAGGGTACTGGTACAAATCCTACCAAAGGATCAGCACGGGGCGGAATCTGTGGTGTGTCCTTGAGCAAGGCACTTTACTCCATTTGCCTCGGCACTAAATGACCTGCTTGTGTTGATGTGCAGTAAAAAACCAAAGCAAACCAAACCAAAGGAAAATGAAAGATATCAAAAAAAAAAGCAGATTAATGTAATTTACACAATATCTTTTCTTCATGGCATAATCGAACTACATAAATCCGGATGATGTGTATTCGAGAGCTGCAAGACTTTAATGGTGCACGACAACCAATAAATAATAACAACATCAACAACAAAAGTGTATACAGACTATGGCTGCAGTGAATCGCAAAATCGCACTGCATCCATAATCTGTATGTTTCATTCCCATTTTTATTCTAGGATTTATATCCTCAGCATGTGTTATATAATGGCTCTCTTGGAAGTAACTTTGAGTACACCTCACCCCCACCCCCGCGCTTTCATGCTCTGGGATGTATAATAGGCTCGATCCGCTTCCCTGCATGTCGTTAGAGGCCACAAATAGAGGCAGGAGCCGCCGTGGCTCAGTGGTTAGCGTGTCTGGTTCGCAGCCGAAAGGGTGCGAGTTCAAATCCTACTATGGATCAGCACGGTTTGCTACCGTTGTGTGTCCTTCGGCAAGGCACTTTACTCCAACTGCCTCGGCACTAAATAACCAATTTGTGTTGATGAACCGTAAAACACCAAACCAAACCAATACTTTGGGTAGAAAACTGATTGCTAATGATATTAATCAACCTGTCTTAGTAACCTATCTTTGTGTACATCAATTGAAACCTAGAAGAGTCCATGCACTCTTTATGCATTTCGAACCTATTCAGCCACGCGTACGTTATCAGGGTACGTAGTTTATATATTTGTACATATCTTACACCTTCAGAGTTTTTTTTATAGGTGAGTCAATAAAACGAGTAGTTGCTACACTAAAACCACCATTAAAGTCCTCAAATATATATACACAATACTGTTATCCCTATTTTGACACAGTCCGCACAATTTGGAAATTTTATTGAAAAAATATTCCCCCACCTCCACCACCAATGTAATTTTTAGTGGCACTACGTCACTGCAGAGTAATGTCGTTTCGATGACGTGAAGGTTTATGCATGTATATCGTGGATTTTATTGCTGCAAATTAAGCTGATCGACCACTCAAACCACTTTAGCTTTATATTGTAGCAATCATGAATGTTTTGTCTAGTTATATGAAATTTCCATAGCTGACTTTTTTCTATTTTAAGACAAGGCACAAAGTGTCAGACTTCCGTTTTAGTGTCAGTATACGCTAAGTCATGTGTAGATTGTAGATAAACTTATATCAAAATAACATAGATTCGGAAAAGTGTAATTGGACCCTGTTTTAACGAGGACACGTTATTATACTTTTCGTTGTATCAGTTACAGCTGCACCATGATCAAGGATATGAGCAGATTGTGTCTTCTGTGTTTCGCCGTTATGGTCATGGCCATTAACTATGTAAATGCGACAGCTGAATCTACTGAGTTGGAAAGCCTGAGGAAGAGGTTGGACATGGTGAACCTAAGGTTGACCTCTGACATACTGGTTCTACGGAGAGAAATGGACAGTGAAAGGAGGATGAGAATGGAACTTCAGAGTACTGTTCTTCAGTTACAGGAGCAGTTACAACAACCAAAGATCGCAATCAATCATACAAGGAGTCTGGAGAAAATGGATTTACAGCAACAAAAGTTCTCAATCAGTCTTACAAAAAGTATCGAGGAGACGGATATTTTAAAAGTAGATTTAAAGGCCCAGCAAACTATAATCGAGCAATTACAAAAAGACGTTCAGAATGTGAACTATGAGAATCAAATTTGGAGAAAAGGCAACACTCGTCTTCACAATGAAAACGAGGACTCACAACATAATATCGTTGTCCTTCGACAAGCGTTCAGTGAAGAAAAGCAACAGAGAAAACATATGGAGAGCCTAGTTCAGGACCTTAGGTTAAAACATGAAGATTTGCAACTAGATGTAAGAGCAGCTATTGATCAAGTGAACGAACTCATGCAGTACAAATCGTCATCAGAGACAAATTTTACGAGTATACGATCTGAACTGCATCATGTGAAAATAAAACAAAACGATCTTAATAGTTTCGTCTCTACTGCTAGAATTACGATGGATACATATATTGACGGTGTTTCAAATCAAGTATGTCAACTAAATCCAAGCTATGTAAATGTTTGTCAAAACTATGGCATCAATAAGTCCAGCTGCTGCTTGAGAAGAGCGCTCGATTCTCTACAAGAAACATTAAAAGCCAATGGTTTGAAACTATCAGAATTTGAAAAGCAAATGAATCTCCGTATATCATTTTCCGCTCGAATATCGCTTTCAATTAACGACCTCAATCCCTGGGACACCATTGTATTCAGTGATGTTGTTCACAACGAAGGAAGTGCCTATAATCCGACAAATGGGAAATTTGTAGCCCCCGTGTCTGGAACGTATGTCTTCTTTTCGCACATTCTTGGGTATTCAAGAGGACTTGAAACAGCGTTGAAGATAAACGAAGATGTAAAGCTATGGCTATACTCCGGAGACCCGAAATACTATGCTCCAGGAAGTAACATGTTAGTTATTCGATTGTACAAAGGGGATTCAGCAAGGATGGTTAAAAATGGCCCATGGGGAGATCGGCCTTTTTACATTCATTATCTCTGGAGTACATTTTCCGGGTTCTTACTTAGTGCTGATTAGAAAGTTTATACGTAAAACTACACACTGTAATAAATTGGTTGATCTGTACCTATTCTTGCCATATTGTGGAAATACATAAGGTACAGAAACAGTACTGTGATAAATCAAATAAATATTTTGATATATAATAACTTCATATATGCGTTAGACCTCTAGCCATTAAATCTTGAAAATTCCATTGATGCTATGTTGCGTTGTATTTAAATTTCACACGACTTCTCAAGCTTGAGGCATATATTGTCAATAAAGCTTGCCTGTTCCGCCCAAAAAGGGCGATTTTAAAGGCAGTGAGATTAACACTGTAACTTCTTGTCTAGCCCTCACGACTGCCAGTCAAGTTGTATCATGATTCGAGAAAATTCAATTCAAAATAATAGAACCGCTGTTCTTTAAATCCCGATAGAGCTGTTAAGTGTTAAGTACGGTTGCGGATTTGACAAATGCTTTGTCTCCCGTGTATCTATATATATATATATATATATATATATATATATATATATATATATATATATATATATATATATATATATATATATATATATATATATATACAGAAAAATTTATAACGGCGCAAGTACAAAGTTGGTTGTAGCAGCCTTGGTTGTGATTGGGTTGACTGTATACGCACGAAAGCCTGCTCGTCGGATCGAAAATGTTAAACAGCAATATTGATAGTTCACGGCCTTCTACTACAAACATGCAGACCATATCGAAAAATGGCATAGTGTGTGTGGTGGCTACAGTTCTTTCAAATGTGTTAAAAAGCATTGGTATCGCTTTTTTTGTCAGTTAAAAGACAGCAATGCATGGCGGAGGTGCGCCGGGAGTAGGCCTCATGCTCGAAGAGCAAGAAGGTTGTTGTTCCAGCGATATTGTACTGTATGTTGTTTCGACGGTCAAACACAGCTTATCGCGAATTTACAGTGCGACTTTTCATAATCTCCTCGCGAGCTTCGGCTTTTCCGCGGGTCATCAATTTGTTTGTTTTGCAGCTTCGCTGATTGCAACGGAAGTGTGTGCCTTTTGAGCCGGGGACCGTATTTCGTTTTTGAGAGTCACATACCTGTCATTCTCGTCCAGTGTGATTTTAAACTCTTCCTGGGAGATGGCGTTGTTTCTTACCTTCTTGGACCCGCGGTCCAGGATCGTGTTAAGTCCTCGTTTAAATCACCCATAATTATAATGTTATCAAAGACATTTTGAAACCCCGCCCAGTGATGATATTCAGTGAATCCCAGAAGTGTGATGACACAGATGGAAGATAGTAGATTACAAGTAACAGATATTTCGTACCTTTTACACATATTTCTATCTCCATCTCTTCAAGGTTACGTGTCAACAGATTGATACATGGTTTGAAAATCATATTTTTATATATATAGGCCATTACACCTCCCTCATGATTTGTTCGATCACACCTAATTGGTTTATGTTAACCGTCTAACTTAAGATCATCGTCAATAATGCTGTTATCTAGATAAGTCTCTGTAAGTGCAATAATGTCAAAATCATCAAAATACGTAGCGACGAAATCTAATTTATGGCGAACAGATCTAATATTTAAATGTACAAAAGATAACGTACTATCCGTTATGACGACGTAAGTGAAGCATTCTAGCTGAATCTGATACAGATATTGGGCCTGGATTCAGCTCAATGTCCCCAAATTATATAAGAACTAGAAAAATCTATAATATACAAATGAACAAATATGACAAAACTAGATTTGCAAAAGTACTACACCTTAGATTAATTTTATCATATCTAATGCCACTGACATGCAGCAAAAACTATGATAATTCAACATTACAACATAAGAATGGTACACGAAGAAACCATATAAAAATATTATCGCAACAGCGTCTTTATCCACTGTAATAAGGAGATTGATAAATACAGCATCATTACAGTTCAGCCTTTTCTTATTAGGTACACCTTTAGCTCTAATCAGGAAAGGCACAATGCTTATTCTATGTGAAATTATAGAGCAAGTCATAATGTACAGCAAAACAATTAATGTAAGTAATAAGATGGACCTTGCCTCGTAATTTCAACATAAGAGCACATTTCATATAGTGTAACATATAAAATGCGTCATACCAAGGTCAAAAGAGAAGAAAGAAGAAATGCAGAGTAGGAATAACAGAATCAAGGAAGAATTAATGCATAGATAATGAGAAAAAAATATTGTGTGACTGTAGATTTGTGATAAAGATTTACTTGAACAGTCCACAGCGAAAATCGTATATAATTCAATATAAAAACTAAGAGAGAGAGAGAGAGAGAGAGAGAGAGAGAGAGAGAGAGAGAGAGAGAGAGAGAGAGAACGGCATTCCATGGTATGCACGTAATCAATAGGGAATGCACTTAATCACTTAATGAAACCACCTTTAATTTGTAAAAAAGAAAAATTTACCACCGGAAACAGGTAATTACATACAAATAACTCGTGAAACGGAAACTGAATTAAAAAATTAAAAGAGCATTTCACTCCTTCAACGCTTTTGTATTAATACACTAGCCTATAGTGAGAGAGTTTGCTTCTTACCGATATTTAACGTTATAGATCACACTAAAAAAAAGGCGAGAGATGAGTCATTTACATGTCAAATAATATTTATATCAAACATGTGCACTGCACAGGAATCATATGCACAGCTCTTACGGTTAGTGTTAGTCTTAGAGCGTGTGGCGTGTAACTTAGTAAGTCAAAATTTCCAGATGAATATGACTTCGAATTTAACAGTATTAACAGTATTAAGATGTGTGAACGTTACTTACATGGATTTATCAATATTTTTATAGTTATGAATACATTAACTAATTTAACATCTGGAGGAAAAAGTATCATGTTTATACATCACCCACAACATTATCCTAGTGATGCACAACAATAATGATGCACAAGTATGAGAAAGTCGCGTAGATATACACAGATTTAATAAAGGTTGAACCAAATTGTGTATATTATAGTTTGTTAAGCCAATACCATTGAACCATGTTATGAAATGGGGAGAGAGAGATTCCAGAATTCTGTGGGATCACTGAGAGTATATTTATGTACGTATGTATGTATGTAGTGCTTCACAGCACTTTAGCACAAAAGTGGCTATGTAGTGCCAACAAAAGGTTAAGTTCCACAAATGAAAAACTGAATTGTACAAAACTTTAGGAACATAAACCCTTTCAAATAAATGTAAAATTAAATACAACAAGATAAAATATAAAACGTTAAGATCTTAAAATTCTGTAAAATGTATATAAAATAATAGATAAAACGTAACACATGTAAAATCCTTAAAACATGATTGAAATGTCTTGTATAAACCGCATTCCCTTCAAGAGTCCAAGATTTTCTCGGATGGTACGTCCTCGTACCGTTTCGTCAAGCAGATCACGTCAAAATTCTTCTGTCTCACATGATGGAAATCAACACACTCGACAAGAATGCGCTCCACTGTCGAGGTTCACCCTTCAGGGGGTATATACGAGTAAGGTATGTGTGTCCGATACGCGATCGGCACAATAACACCTCATCTCTCCGATTTGTTCTATACAAGGGATACCGCTCACCTATAATGGGTTTGATGTTCTTAAGTTTGTTTGTGGAGTTTTCATTCCGCATATTTTGCCAAGTATGACGAACATGCTGATTTATACAATATTTGAAGTCAGTATATGGAGACTTCCATTCGCAAACGGGTGAGTGCAGGGCAGCTTTGGCTGCTTATCTGTCCATTCATAACCGTTTAGGCAGCCAACAGTAGAGAATACTTTTCCTAGATTTTATGAGAACAACATATTTCTGTAATATATAGGGTATTAACGGGTTGTCAAATTTAAGATTCTGCAAGGTTTTCAATGTGACAATGGAATCCGAAAATATGAGGTCATTTGCTTATTGAGAGGTTTCAGTATAGTTCAAAGCTTTGAGTACGGCTGTAATTTCTGCAGTAAAAACTGAGGCTTTATCCGATAAACGGCTCGAGATGGTGCCATGGGGTGTTGCGATGGTATCTCCAACTTTGTCTCCATATTTCGAACCGTCTGTATACAGTGACGTACGGCTACGATAGGAGGCTCTGATTTCATTGAATTTACTCTGAAATAACGGAGGATCTGTTACAGACATTTTGAATTCGTAAAGGTCAAATATAACTTTAGGAGGTTTTGATAACCATGGTGGTAATTTGGGAATACAGAAGTTTGCAATATTCCAACATTGACTTTTGCTGTTTCTAAGTGAGGACGATTCGTGTGTCAAAAGGTGGATGCAGTTTGGTTTCGGAACATATAAGGTTTGGTATTTGAGCCTAAACACTACATCATATGCGGGGTTAAATGGATTAGAAGATAGTTTGGTAGAATACTGAAGAGGCAATTTCGATTGTCTGAGAAAGTGATGATTCATGTATCTCAACATAGAGGCTTTCAGAAGGCGAATTTCTAGAAGCCCCCAGACAGAGTCTATGTCCCCGACTGTGTATCGGATCAAGCATCTGCAGGTACGATTTACAAGCTGATCTGTCCACAAACGAGTCATAGTCAAGTTTAGATCTTACTAATGACCCGTATAACCGAAGAAAGACCTTCCGATCTGCTCCCCAGAGTATGTTTCTCATGACTCGTATTAAATCCAGGGCATTTTGACATTTGTTCCTTTGTTATCTAATATGTGGAAGAAACATTAGTTTAGGGTCGAAACCAAGGCCTACAAATTTGCACAACAGGAAAAAGACAACCGTTAAGATAGAGCTTTGGGTCATCGTGAATACGACGTAATCGGCAGAAATGCGTACAGTTAGTTTTTTATTTTAAAAAATTGAACCAGTTTTCTTCTGTCCATTTCTGAACGTTATGCTCATCTGTAGATGACGTTCAATGGTATGCATACTCTAGCAGATCAAAAAATGATCAACATACAATGAGGAGTCAGATCCAAGATGAAGGCATTTCATTATGCTGCTAATTCTGATGCTGAACAGGGTGACTGACAATATGCTTCCCTGAGGCGCACCCATCTCCTGAGGATAGCTTTCAGAAAGGCTTCTAACCACCGTAACTCTGAAGTTTCTATCTTTCAAAAGATTGGAGATAAAGTTAGTTTGGCGGCCCCTTAGACCTAGGCTGAATAAGTCATTCATTATGCCGTATTTAAACGTGTCATAAACTTTCTCCACGTCGAAAAAGACGGCAACTATATGTTCCTTCATTCTGAAAGCATCTCTAATAAATGCTTCAAGTCTGACAAGATGGTCTGTTGTGCACCTCTGGCGTCTGAATCCACATTGAACGTTAAATAATAGGTTGTTGGATTGGAGATACCAGAGTAGTCTATCATTTATTATTCGTTCCATGGTTTTGCAAATACAACCTGTTAATGCAGTAACACGATAGATGGAAGGGTAGGTTTGGTCCTTTCCAGGTTTGGGTATTGGTATCACCGTTGCGTCTCGTAAAGGCTGCGGGAAGTTTTATTGAACATGTTTAGCAATGTATTTAGAACTGTGTCATGTAGGTGTTTCAGAAGTTGATAGTAGATATCATCTGGTCCTGCTGAATTTTCATGGGTTTTATAACTCTCTGAGAGTGAAATGTTTATTGTAATCTTCAGCGTTAGCAGATTTGAAGTTTAGAGGAATCTTATCTTTCAAGTTTTCAGAATATCTATCCTGTGAGGAGTTCTTCAAGAATGTTTCGGCCAATGTATGTAAGATTTCTGGTACGGTTGTGACCATTTCATCAGGTTTCCTGATACGTTTAGGAATCGCCAAAGTTTTTGGTATTGTATCCCCGGCAGCATCCTGGAGTATCTTTGTAAATAGGAGTATTTGATCTACTACATTATCAAAACGATCAGCTGTCATTTTTGACTCGCAGAGGGATTGAAATGTTTCCCAGTCTGCCTTGCTCAATTTCCATATCTGCCCCAGCCCTTGAGGTTTGGGAATATTACTTCTTAAATATATTGGAAAGTGGTCACTATCACATAGATAGTCAACAACTTCCCAAGAGAAGTCAAGTAAAAGAGTTGGACTGCAGATAGTCAATCTAAGGACGAGTAGGATCCTATGGCATCAAAAAGGCACAGATCGTGTTTTGAAACAAAGTCTTCCATCTTCTTCCTTCTCTCGTTGATATATTTACAGTCCCAAAGTGTAAGGTGGCCGTTAAAGGCACCAAACAAAACTTAAGGCGCTGGTAACTGTTCAATAAGATGGTCAAGGTCAGATTGATTGATTGGAGTGCTTGGAGGAAGATAATGAACAAAGTGAAAGAGTTTTATATAAGGAGAAACAAACGGCCACGGCCTATAAAGTAGTATTGAGATTCGTTTGGCTGTGAAGAGTTTTATTATTTATGATGATGGACACTCCTTCAGCAGCCTAATCAGTATTTCTTGAAAAGCTGCTGAACGTGGTGAAGGTTTTAACATTAACTCTATCGTTTTCTTTCAAAAAGGTTTAATGAAGACAAACAGCTATTGGATCATGTTCTTTCAGTAGAAGACTAATTTTATCAATATTTGCCTTTAACCCTCGGCAATTTCATTGTAGTATCGTGTCAGACATATTTATGAATGTGGTGGGAGTACATGACTTCATGGAGCTTTCCCTAGTGCAATATCAGGGGGCTTTTCGAGTGTCCATACTTTGTAGACTCACAAACTTATTTAAAAGCTTGATAGGATCGTCAGATATTTGGGAGTCTAGTAGAGTCTTTAATCATCTCCTTGTTTGCTTTAGAGCATGCATTACAACACTAATTTGGAAATCTCCTGATGGACGCACTGTCAACCAGATTGACAATATTGTCATGAACAAAAATTGGCGCAGATCTCTCCAAGATCTAAAGGTCCATCGTGGGGCAGATGTTAACAGTGATCATTACCTTGTGGTAGCCAAGATAAAGCTGAAACTACGGGCAACACGTACGGCACAACAACAACGAAAAGTGTTTGACACCAGCAAGCTTCGCGCACCTGAGATAAAGAGAGACTTTACTATCGAGCTTAGAAATCGTTATAATGCATTGGCCAGTGAAGTTGGGAAAGATCATAATACAGTTGAAAGTACATGGACTTGCATTAGAAATGCATGCTCTGTAGCAGCAAAGAACGTCATCGGTTATAGGAAGAAAAAGGACAAGAATGGTTAACACCAGAGACACGGAAGAAAATAGATGAAAGGAGAAAGGCCAAAGACAAGCTTCTGAGTTCTAAATCACCAAGTCTGATTTAAGAGGCACAGAAAGAGTATAAGCTGAAATATAAAGAAGTAAAAAGGAGTGCCCGGAATGATAAAAGAACGTTTGTTGAGGAATTGGCAAATGAGGCAGAACAGGCTGCAACAAAAGGTGAATTTAGCATGGTATACAAGATTACAAAACAGCTCTGTGGTCATGGATCCATCCACTCTATACCAGTCAAAGATAAACAGGGAAGAGTGATAACTTTGGAAGGGAACAGGCTGCGAGATTGGTCCAGCACTTCGAAAAAGTACTAAACCAGTCAGAGCCTGAAGATCCAGCCAACCCGCCACCATCAACTGACCATAATGGCATTGATACCAGCCCACCTACTCAAGCAGAGGTCCAAACAGCCATCAAGGCCATGAAGAGCGGCAAGGCACCTGGTATTGACTCCCTACCGGCAGAGCTTCTGAAAGCTGATATAACCACAGCTGCATATGTGCTGACTGACCTCTTTAGAAAGATATGGGAAAATGATATCATCCCAAAGACTGATGTAAGGTCCTCATCATCAAGCTACCAAAGAAAGGTGACCTTAGCAACTGCGACAACTGGCGAGGGATAACACTCCTTTCCATTCCCAGCAGAGTCTTCTGCAGAATTTTCCTCCAAAGGATTGATGCAGCCATATATGGTAAATTCAGACAAGAACAAGCAGGGTTCCGCAAAGGAAGAGGATGTATAGACCAGATATTTGCTCTGCTAAATATCATTGAACAATGCCTAGAGTGGAATGTGACTCTTTACATCAACTTCATTGACTTCAGAAAGGCATTCGACAGTGTTCACCGCGAGAGCCTATGGAATACCATCCAAGATAGTCAACCTCATTGGAAAGTTCTATGAGCACTTCGAATGCAGCGTCATCCTTAACAACACTCTTACAGAGTCATTCCAGGTTAATTATGGTGTTAGACAAGGTTGCATCCTCTCTCCCATTCTGTTCCTCATCACCATCGACTGGATAATGCGCCAAACAACTTCCGACCATGCCAGAGGGATCCAGTGGACACCCTTCTCAAACCTAGAAGACCTGGACTTTGCTGATGATCTGCCTGTCATCTCATCAAGGCGCTCTCATCTTCAAGAGAAATCTGACAGACTCTGCAAATACGCTAAACAGACGGGCCTGCATATCAATGCAAAGAAAACCCAAGTGATGTTCACAAATGCAGCAGCTACTCTTCCAATTACCATCGAAGGAGAGGCACTTGAGTTTGTAGACAACTTCACCTACCTTGGTTGCCTAATTAGTAACAACAATGGTGCCAAAAAGGACATAAAGGCCAGGTTAAATAAAGCCAGAGGTGCTTTCAGCAGGCTTCGCCCTATATGGAGATCAAAACAGTACAGCCTCAAGACAAAGATCAGACTTTACAACAGCAGCATAAAGTCGGTACTTTTATATGCCTCCGAGTGTTGGAGAGTTGTGAAGACAGACATGAGAAATGTAAATTCATTCCACAATGGCTGCCTCCGTAAAATCTGCAACATCTACTGGCCAAACAAGATCTCCAATGTGAGCCTATATGAGAAAACTGGATGTAAAAACATTTCACTGGAGGTCAAGATGCGCAGAATCAAATGGCTCGGACACGTAATGCGGATTCCACAAGAACGGATACCTAAGGTCAGATGGACACCAGCGGGGAAGCGTAAGCGTGGCCGGCCAAAGACAACCTGGCGGAGGACAATGATGACTGATCTGGAAGAGATGGGACTTTCCTGGGGTGAAGCACAAGCCATTGCTCAGGACCGACCCAGATGGCGGAAGATGGTTGCAGCCTTATGTCCCAGTTCGGATGAAAATGACCCATAAATTCACTTAAATGCATTACAACTGGCGCCAGCGGTCTGCTGCTCTTTTGGTAGACCGGATTTAATCGGTTTCTCGGTAGGAGAGTTGGGAATCTTCTGTGGCACACTGCTTCTACGTCCACTGGGACCAATGGTTTGCTGATCTTCTCTTAGGCTGGATTTTGGTGGTTTTTCATTTGTAGCATTAGATGTCCTAATTGTTACATTGTTGCACTGATTATTTGGATTATCTATTTCGCCGTCGGTTTGAGTAGCTGCTAGCACTTGGTCTGGTGGTGTCAAGACTGTGAATTTGGTTTCATCTTGTGGCCAAGTAATGTCTGTCTGCGTATAGATAGCATTTGTGGAAGGCTTTTTCTCCGCTTTGGCAGCGCCGGCGTAGGATTTGCCAGCGGTGATAAGTGGAGCTGTGTCTTCCACCAATGTCCTGGCCTCAGAAAAGCTGATCCTTTCTCCTGTTTCACGCATTGGATCTCCTTATCTTGTTTCCACTTGCAACTGTGTCCAGAGTATGAGAAATGTTCTGCCTAGCAATTCGCACAAGAGATTTTCTCTGAGCGGGATGATCCATCGTTACCCTCCTGCCCGCATCTGTGGCAGACTATCCGATTGATCAGACCGGGCCCTTCTGACCACCCGTTTAGCTGACGTTGAGGCCAAAATAGTGTGTTGAATCGGAGCGGCAACCTTCGGCCTCTCCTCTATTCAACTACCAGGATCCTCTATAACGACATGGGACGCAACCCACGGCAAACAGGTTGCCTCCACTCAGTCGCCTCTTACGACATGCAGCGATGACGCATCGGGCCTGTTCTACAACCACGAACTCGCAAGAGGTGGGTGTGTGGGCAGGGTAGGGATGATCATTGAGAGAATGATGTGAGATAATTTTTAGGATTGTGGAATATTTACTGTCGGTTCCTATTTTATATATCGGATTGTTCAATGTTTTATACTACAATTTCATCATTATTCAAAGTCTTCTGGAAAATGACTATGAAAAATAAAACTAAGATTCTCTCAAATTCATAGATGCAATGGAAAGTAAAGAAACTGAAATTACACGAAATGTTACTACAAATATCCGGTATCCATTTATGCTGTTAATAATTTAATGATTGCATCATAACATTTATGATAATTACTTGCAACGTTTCTTTCAAAATGTTACAAATACAGCATATCTCAGGTTCAAATTGTATAGGGTTTGGGGGGGGGGGGTATATCTTAATTCAGTATATGAAAAGATTATATTATACTGGGTTTTAATGCATGGATTGTTTTGCAGAATTATCTAACATATTAAGCAATATTAATCCCAGGAAATGCCGTTTTAATTTCATGTATAATTGCTTTTTGTTTAAAAAATGGGTGGACCGTGTACAGTTATCACGCTGATCTTTTCGCCAGCTTGTTTAAGCGTGAGGGACAAACAACATACTGGAAATTACCATAGTTTTCTTTACATGTTATTTCCACTACCCGATGGGTACGATATTCCCATGACACCCTCACTCCCACCCTCACTTATCTTTTTTGTTCCTCTTGACCCTGTTGTGCATTTTTGCAAAATATATTTCATAATTTTTCATGCGCATCGATACAGAATCATGTCATGCCTTTATACGAATCGACTTTTTGGGACAGGGAATGCAGTTTTAAAAACTCGACTGCTTTCTGAATATAATGACAGGATATCAGTTATAACAGTCTGCAAATCTTCGCCTCGCAAGCAACACACTATTACAGCACAAGGCAAACATTTAGTTTCTCTAAAGTGCTTTTAGAATATATCAATATTTGCCAATAGACACCGATAAAGTATTCTACCTTATTCCGTTTTTATTGCTTAAGTTTGTTCAGGTAAAGTCGAAGTCAATATTTATTTTAATTATCTCAAAGATTAATTTGAGTTTTAAATTTTAACTTTGGTTCTCTTAGCAATAAAGTTTGCATTTTGCTGCATTCGTAAATATAGAGTAACTTCTTGTATAATATAACGTCTAGATTATTCTGTTCTAGTTTTGACTATTCTGTTCTAGTTTTGACTATTCTATTCAAGTTTTGACTATTCTATTCAAGTTTTGACTATTCTATTGCAGTCTCTAGCTTTGAATCTCGGGAAATGAACATCTTTTCTAGTTTTGCAAAAGATTTAGCAAAATACCGTATTCTTGACTTACAAAATATCACTGGTGCTTTAAAATGATGACCATAGATTTATTTAGAATATGAAAACAGCCATAAATGGTAATTTTTGACTCCACAACTAGAGAAGCACAAAACTTGTAATGAGCAAACTGCACATATTCCATCATTCTGAGTCGTCTTTGGACTTTCCCAATTTTATCTGAGCATTAAGATTCCTAGTTTAAAATAGATAACAAAGTTTATTGACAACAATAACAAAAACAATAACAACTTCATACAAAAGAGTGAAAGAGAATTAACAAATGTTTAATGCATTTTTATCCACCTGAAGTAACACTTTTAAAAAAAGAATGAAAAATCTAAAGTTTTCTAGATTTTGAAAAGGTGATAAATGTTTAAAATATTTCAAACATGTATGCTTCAGCAAATGCCGCCCATTTGGTGCAAATGTATCCACACCATGTATGTAGATATAGTTATACAATGTTTATTTCTCTTAAGGTTGCAGCAACTATGGCATGAATTACACGACAACAGACTCTTGCATCGATGAATGCAATGGGAGAAGCATAACGAACGACCCAACCAAGCAGGAATCCAAACCAACCTGCGCAACGGAAACAAATTTTACGTGTCTGAGTGTTGACTTCATAACAGATAATTATCACGGAAATCGATGCTATTTGTCTCCATGCTTTACTTATGATATATCGTATGACAACAGGTCATACCTCATGAATATGAATAATTGTCATATTTTTGAAAGAATTTGCGATGTCTTATAAATGAAACAAATTTAATCATTTTCGAACAGATGACTAGATAATTACATCATTTAGTATTCTTTCAAATTAATATCCGTAATTACATCACTTAGTATTCTTTCAAATTAATATAAGTAATTACATCACTTAGTTTTCTTTCAAATTAATATATTGTGATACGATCAGCAGTGCTTGTCTTAAGGGAGAACAAGCAGAACGTTACAAATTCGTTGATTGTAAGTGCTGGTCCTGACAAAATGCTGATAAATTTCAATCTTAGCTCCAACAACAACTTTCTACAGTGGTTTGTTCAGCAAAATGAAAAAAAAAAGAGTTAAGGAATAATTAATACGCTGTATATGGCTGCATAAAGTTTCCCATTACAGTAGTCGTTGTTAAAAAGTAATGAAGATAGTGTGCTTTAATACAGAGCTTGTGTCGAAATTATTCATCTCTAAAATTTCAGATTAAAAAAAAAAAAAAAAAAAAAAAAAAAAAAGATTGCAGCTCTTTTATCAAAGAGATACTAAGACATACATTCATTACTAGGTCTATACAATGAATTAATCAGTGTTTAAGAGCAGAGTCGTAGCACTGGGGAAGAATGAATGAGTTTGTGGATCAGTCATATTTTCTATCTGTTGTAAAGTAAATCTGATATTAACGTGTGAAAATTATTGCGTAATTCCAGAAAAATATCACCTCCTCCAATAAAAGAAAGTAGTAAATTTTAAGCAACCTGTAATAATGGAATAGTTATATATTCTTGCAAACTTGATCACGTATTGGCAGCGCTTGAATTATCTAATTGCGAGCATGATCACGTATTGGCAGCGCTTGAATTATCTAATTGCGAGCTTGATCACGTATTGGCAGCGCTTGAATTATCTAATTGCGAGCATGATCACGTATTGGCAGCGCTTGAATTATCTAATTGCGAGCTTGATCACGTATTGGCAGCGCTTGAATTATCTAATTGCGAGCTTGATCACGTATTGGCAGCGCTTGAATTATCTAATTGCGAGCATGATCACGTATTGGCAGCGCTTGAATTATCTAATTGCGAGCTTGATCACGTATTGGCAGCGCTTGAATTATCTAATTGCGAGCTTGATCACGTATTGGCAGCGCTTGAATTATCTAATTGCGAACTTGATCACGTATTGGCAACGCTTGAATTATCTAATTGCGAGCTTGATCACGTATTGGCAGCGCTTGAATTATCTAATTGCGAGCATGATCACGTATTGGCAGCGCTTGAATTATCTAATTGCGAGCTTGATCACGTATTGGCAGCGCTTGAATTATCTAATTGCGAGCTTGATCACGTATTGGCAGCGCTTGAATTATCTAATTGCGAGCATGATCACGTATTGGCAGCGCTTGAATTATCTAATTGCGAGCTTGATCACGTATTGGCAGCGCTTGAATTATCTAATTGCGAACTTGATCACGTATTGGCAGCGCTTGAATTATCTAATTGCGAGCTTGATCACGTATTGGCAGCGCTTGAATTATCTAATTGCGAGCTTGATCACGTATTGGCAGCGCTTGAATTATCTAATTGCGAACTTGATCACGTATTGGCAGCGCTTGAATTATCTAATTGCGAGCTTGATCACGTATTGGCAGCGCTTGAATTATCTAATTGCAAACTTGATCACGTATTGGCAGCGCTTGAATTATCTAATTGCGAGCATGATCACGTATTGGCAGCGCTTGAATTATCTAATTGCGAGCTTGATCACGTATTGGCAGCGCTTGAATTATCTAATTGCGAGCATGATCACGTATTGGCAGCGCTTGAATTATCTAATTGCGAGCTTGATCACGTATTGGCAGCGCTTGAATTATCTAATTGCGAGCTTGATCACGTATTGGCAGCGCTTGAATTATCTAATTGCGAACTTGATCACGTATTGGCAGCGCTTGAATTATCTAATTGCGAGCTTGATCACGTATTGGCAGCGCTTGAATTATCTAATTGCGAGCTTGATCACGTATTGGCAGCGCTTGAATTATCTAATTGCGAGCATGATCACGTATTGGCAGCGCTTGAATTATCTAATTGCGAGCTTGATCACGTATTGGCAGCGCTTGAATTATCTAATTGCGAACTTGATCACGTATTGGCAGCGCTTGAATTATCTAATTGCGAGCTTGATCACGTATTGGCAGCGCTTGAATTATCTAATTGCGAGCTTGATCACGTATTGGCAGCGCTTGAATTATCTAATTGCGAGCATGATCACGTATTGGCAGCGCTTGAATTATCTAATTGCGAACTTGATCACGTATTGGCAGCGCTTGAATTATCTAATTGCGAGCTTGATCACGTATTGGCAGCGCTTGAATTATCTAATTGCGAGCTTGATCACGTATTGGCAGCGCTTGAATTATCTAATTGCGAGCTTGATCACGTATTGGCAGCGCTTGAATTATCTAATTGCGAGCATGATCACGTATTGGCAGCGCTTGAATTATCTAATTGCGAGCTTGATCACGTATTGGCAGCGCTTGAATTATCTAATTGCGAACTTGATCACGTATTGGCAGCGCTTGAATTATCTAATTGCGAGCTTGATCACGTATTGGCAGCGCTTGAATTATCTAATTGCGAACTTGATCACGTATTGGCAGCGCTTGAATTATCTAATTGCGAGCTTGATCACGTATTGGCAGCGCTTGAATTATCTAATTGCGAACTTGATCACGTATTGGCAGCGCTTGAATTATCTAATTGCGAGCTTGATCACGTATTGGCAGCGCTTGAATTATCTAATTGCGAGCTTGATCACGTATTGGCAGCGCTTGAATTATCTAATTGCGAACTTGATCACGTATTGGCAGCGCTTGAATTATCTAATTGCGAGCTTAATTAAAAATTGGAACTACAACCTTATAATTTTCGATAGTGGCAGTTAAATGTGTCTAGGACTAATACGGGGGAAAAAATAACAATGGCATCGAAAAAGTCAGCAAAAAGACTAAGACAGAAATATATATTATTGCATCGTCAACAGAATATACATGGAAATGAATTTGATATTATTATCGTGATACTTGAAGCTATGTATTTTCATTCTTCTCCTATTATTGATACCGATGTTGAATATATGTATATATATGTATATATATATATATATATATATATATATATATATATATATATATATATATATATATATATATATATATATATATATATATATATCTATGTCTACAATAATCTTTATACTTAATAACTTATATTTGCAAGGAAATCTGAATCGATTGAACATAAGGGTACATGTTAGTGGGTACAAGTAAAAGTTATACAATTTTATTCCTCTTGTTTAAAAACTGTGCATCAGAAGAAACACTACGTGTAATTTATATAAACACCAAGTACAACCAAGGACGCACGCAGTCAGGACTTTCTATTATAACAGCGTTTATAAGTCTATTCTGTGATAAATATTTTTACATGTTCTTATTAGTCAATCACTGAAAAGTTGTTGTCACCGGTGTTCACTGCTATATCAAAGGGTTTCTTGCAATCTTTTTAACATTTTTATCCTAGCTATAGCATTTCAAATATTGAAAGCCATAATAACACCTGCAAAAATCCCGCTCATGGAAACACTGCTGGTTTACTTTCCATAACTCGGAAACATCAGGGGCAGGAGTCCGCTTCACACGACCTTCATTAGTACAGTATGTGAGATTGCATTATGCGATTCCCATTGCTAAAATCAGCGTAAATTAAGAAAATAACTTTCTCTCGATATAGTATCCAGTATCATTATTGGATGCTGCTATACCACAAACATAATTTCACATGCAAATACAGTGCATTAGTCAAATGCCAACTTCTCAGTAGTTAAATCACCAGAGAGCTCCAATCCTTTATATTTATTTACTATAATAACAAATGTACGCATCATCTCAGTGCCCATTACAGTCATCACACAGAGTTGCCCCCACCCCCACCCCAAAAAGAAAACTGAAGGAATACGTTTCGTATTTAAATGAAATCACCAAGGAAATCAGTAGAAGTTGCCAAAACTGGATTTATGTATAATATCCATAGCATATTTCTGTAATGTTTCCTTTTAGCTTGCAATTGTTTGAAATACCAAAGAAATCTGGAACATTAAATTAGGCAGTATATGCAGGAATTCGAAGGAAATGGTCAGTTGTATATTGTAAATTTCGAGGACAATTAACGCTAGACTTTTTGTATTTATTTTTTTATTTTATTTATTTGTTATTTTATTTTTATTTTTTATTTTTATTTATTTATGGGGGGGGGGGGGTAGGTAATCTTTTAAGTCAACGATTTCAACGATTGACAATGATGGTTGTTGATATTTTGGGTATTTTTATTAGAAATCCCTCTGCCGCTGTGTATTGATGGTATTAATGCATAAGGAATCTGCATTTTCTACAATAAATAAAAACGTAGATTTTTAATGTTTAAAATAGAAAGAAGGTAATTCATAGGTATTCTAGGTCTTCGTCATATTTTCGGAAGCGACTACGTTTGCGAATTATATCCAGGTAGTATTGAAACAGAACATATCGGGTGAATAAAAAAAATCTTATAATTTTTTTAAACGTAAGCTTCGCCCTTACACCAAAATTATGCTTGTTATAAGACATAAGAATAGTATTTGCATGATGATGATGATGATGATGATGATGATGATGATGATAAAAATAATTATGATAATATTATTAACAATAATGTAATAATTGTCATGATAGTTATATTATTATTATTATTATTATTATACATGTATTACGTATTATAGATAAATAAGGAAAGGTTAAAACAAATACGGGAAATTCTTACGTTAATCACGTAATAAATTCTAACATAGATATGATTCTAATGCTTCAGTGATGAAGAAATAAATTAATCCACTCTGAGTGGTGTACCGCTCGTGGTGGGGGCCCGAGTGGTCTAAGGCGCTCGCCTTTACAGATCACACATCTCGCCTCTGTCCGCGTCAGTTCGAATCTCGGCTCGACCAACGTTGGTATGTGAGAAAGTTTGCCAGTAGCTTCCCGTGGGTCGGTGGTTCTTCTCGGGGTCTTTCTCCACCAAATGTACTGGCCGCCATATCTAACCTACCATGTGCTGAAAAACGGCGTTAAAACACAACAACAACAACAACGTACTGTTCAAGGTTATCACATAACTTTTACATAATACATACTGTACACTACACATCAGTATCACCGGCATTGTTATACATATATTGCAGAGCGATCGCATTATTTTGGTCAAATTTGTGAGCAATTCCAAATTTTAAATTCTTATTTCAAAAACGTAACACTGTGCAATGTACTAATACGATTTCTAGTCGGACGTCATTGTGTTATGTGATTGGGCGGCTTATTAATGCTCGGGAGTGCTGTGTGGTCGCTTAAAGTTAAGCCGCTATTGTGACACTTTTGCAGCGGATTCGGGTGCAAAAGGGCACGGGTGGGGCTTGTAAATACATATTTACATTAGATATGAAGCAAGACACGAAAATGTGAAAGTCTCGCAAGAAGTCCTTAAACTATGTATTTCTTACCAGCTGAATTAGTGACTGAAGTGCTTTGTTACAATTACAATATTTCAGGTACCTAAAAAATCACTTTAATTAAAAACTTTATGTTGATCAAGTCATCAATTGTTTTATTTGTAAGCACAGGGTCTCGTAACAAAAAAAATTAGGAGTTACCGTAGATCTTGTGAACGCTTGGATACACTTTTGACCTATTCGCTACTCCCATGTTTTGTCACTTATGAATCAAATAGCACTTTAATATATGTCATCCTCTGGTGTCTTTGAATTTTCTTGTAGAGCTATTAAACAGAGAAAATAAATTAATTTTTTTAAAAAAACAGCCAATTTTGAATTTCTTCTTTAAATACTTTGAAAGTCAAGTTTATTCCTATTCTGAATACTATATATTCGAACATTGAAAAGTGTTACAGCAACATATATACATACATACATACATACATACATACATACATACATACATACATACATACATACGTAGATACATACTACATACACACATACATACATACATACGTACATATATACATACGTACATATATACATACGTACATAAGTACATACATACATACATACATACATACATACATACATACATACATACATACATACATATATACATACGTATATAAGTACATACATACATACATACGTACATACATACGTATATACATGCATTCATACATACATACATACACATACATACATACATACATACATACATACATACATACATACATACATACATACATACATACATACGTACGTACATACATACATACATACATACATAAATACATAAATACATACATACACGCATACATACATATACACATACATACATACATATATACATACATGCATACATACATACATAAATACTCACATAAATACGTACATACATACGTACATATATACATACATACATAGGTACGTAGATACATAGGTACATACATGCATACATACATACATACATACATACATACATACATACATACATACGTACGTACATACGTACATACATACATACATACATACATACATACATACATACATACATACATACATACATACATACATACATACATACATACACACATACGTACATACATACGTACACATAAATAATGGTATGGTCACTGTTAGATACGACACTAGAAAGTAATAGGTTATGATTATGAACACAGATGGGGATTGCTATTTCCGATAGTTAAATGTCACCTAAGTGTAACGTTGCAATTTATTACTTAAGAAGTAATTTAGTCTGACTTAAATGAGTCGGACGCAGTTTAGTAATACTGTAATCTGACTCTAACATACGTACAACTATTTCTTGTATAACTTTGTACATAACATTGTAATATTATGATTTTGCACCACATAATAATCTTCAAAATACAACAAGAGCTAGATAATGAATAATTCGCTACAATGTTCGAACATCATTTGAAAATGAATTTCAGATCGACCAATTGGATACGATCTTGGGCACATATATTAACAGATCCTCTAGTTTTGATCGACAAGTTATACTATATTGTTAAAAAAAATTATCATATGAAAATAACCATTTCTTTCCATATAATTTTTATCTCCTTATTTAGTAGAGATGTAGTACTGCGCAAAAGATTAAAAGTTAGATACATGTTTAAATGGAGTAACATGTATTCAACAATTTTAAAGTGACCTTCAAACAGTTCTAAAAAGTAACTTCTTTAAATGAATATTCTTGGCATGTAAAGCATTATTCAAATACGTCAGTATCTCTCTATGTTATATTTGGGAAATCTTAATGGTTTCTTCCACCGATTTGTCGATGACCTAAAAAAGAGCCTTTTTAATCGTCGTTCATCTGCCATTGAAGACACAGAACAGGTAAAGAGGTTTTCTTTTTTCCACTATATCAACAGCATTTTCACATCTCAAAGAATGACTACCAATTAAATTCTCTTTACGACAAATTGCAAAGAAGCATCTTTCAGTTTTTTCTCGTTCTTTGTTTAAACGTTCAGCTTTTAATCTTTTGAAATGTATGAATTTTTCGAAGTTGTCTATCAAGTTCAACTCCACGTGGATCTTTCTGAGTTTTGTGAAGCAACCTTTTCAGGTTCTTAGCTAACTTTCATTTTTGTCTTGTTCACCTTCCAGTTATTCGAAATGAAATTTGGAAAGTTAACTCAATATAAATCTAAAAAGGAACAAAGGTTAAATTTAACTGCTTAAAAAGATAGATGGGTTTTAATACATGTCCTATGTGTGCAGAAGTTAAAAGCAAATTAACTTAATTTTACGAAAACTTAGCTTACTGCAAACATGGCAAAAAGCATAAACAAAAGTACAGAAAAAGATTGGTATAACGAAAAAAAAAAACATACGGCAAGGAGTACATGAGAAAATGGAGAGACCGCTATAATGAATACCACAGGCAACCATACTGCAATGTTGAAAACTTCAGATTAATTTAAAATACAAGAAATTAATTTTATATGCCTTAAGTGATAACATTAAATCAGACACATCATTAAAACATACTAGGTTTTACATCTACTGACTTCTACCGTAGACGGCTAAACATTACAAAACCTGAAGTTGTGACTGAAGATGTAAGTCATGTCCTTTCGTGTACTTTTTTTATTTGTGTGATCGTAAACAGAAGAGAAAATGTTTTCGTTGGTCAAATCCAAGGCATATGACAGCCAGTGAAAACAAATCCAAATATCCAGACATGCTATCTAAAAATGAGATAGAAGAGCACAAGAAAGAAAAAGCTGAATGACTCAGAATGGCAAACCTCATCATAGATGAAATTTTGAACAGTCTAGTCTATGTTCATTGTAAGACTGTATTGCATATGAAACAGCCACTCATGTAAGGACAACTATTGTAATAATTGTTGACTAAAGACACAAATGCATCAACAACAAAGCAACCGGTGCACATTTATATATTCAGCATCTTTTCAGTGTCTTGCTTTGCAGAGGCTCGGCTGTTGTGCTATGCACAGGCTTCGCCATTCTACTCTGCACCGACTCCACCGCTTATTATTTTCTCTCACTTCCTCTTGTGCTTTACAGAGGTTCTGCCGTTGCCTTTGTGAAATTGTTACATTGTATTGTTACAAGACTTACATTCAAAGCAGAGAAAGGCAATCCCTACTTAAATGACAATAATATCTGCTTACGTTTGATGTCGTGTAATCATCATTCAGTTCATGCCGCAAACTGTGTAAATTAACGATTGGAAGAAATCGGCTTAACAGTGATGTGACAGTGTAAATTACAACATCTGACAATTATTTGGAAATTTTAGCAGCTCCAGATTGACGAATATATCTAATGACTTTTTTATTTGTTTTCCGTATATTTTTTTTCAACTCCTTATATGTCAAGTTTCTACCAGTCATTTCTTTGTTGTTGTTTTTCTTTTCATTTGCAATAGCTATGTTCAACTCCATCTTCAGTTTCTGGAGAAATTGAGGCTACTGCAGTTTCGATCAATCTCATTTTGTTTTTAAAGTTGACTTGTGTCCATTTATCAATGATACAACTTAGCTATTTAAAAACAGTCCACCAAAAGATACAGCTTTTATTGCCGGATAAATTGTGCCGCCTTTTTTGTGCTAGACACTTCGTGTCCGTGTACCTTAGGCAGGCTTTCCAACACAATAAATGACAGGTGTTAGTACATATAGTTTGACACATTTTGTTTTTAAATCAAACGGAAGTTGACAATACTGTATATCTCGTAAATTATTTAACAAATGTTGCCAAACGTTCAAACGATTTACTATATGTCAAGGATCAAATTTAGAAAAAAGACTTGGCATGGATCAAGCACAATGCCAGTTGGTAAAAATAAAATAATACAAACTCTATTCTGAAAAACTGATTCTGATGGTAAGATCAAGGAAGTTCAGATTTCAAGAAAAGGCAACATCAAGATTATGTTGATACCTAGCGATAAAGCAGGTCAGACTGTAAATGAGCGGCTAGAAACATTAGGTTGGGCAAAATAAAGCAAATTCAAATGGGTACCCCCTGTTGAGGAGACTCAACCTAAATATCCCTCACAATCCACAATTGTTCAAAAGCAAACAATACGGGTTCCTAATGGTATCGAAATCCAAGTAATTAACACAAATGAGCCGTTTGATCAGCCGGTAAGATAAACGGGGACTATAATTGACAAATATCACCAATAAAAAAAAAAATCGAACTGGAGATCTTCCATCTGCAGTGCAAAAAGTATTCACTACACAAAAGTAAAGACGAATTAAGTGGCTATACCGCTACTAAAACATTAACAAAACTGCTATAGACAGAGCAACAGTTGATATTATTATCGGAACAGCAGTGGCTGAAACAGCTATTGTTACACCCGTTCTTTAAACAGTTAGTTTAATATTTCTCCTAATGGTAACGTTATCCTAACTTTTTCATTATCCTTTAAATGTTTTTTCTCTCCAACTGTTGTAATTGGTTTTGTTTTGTTTTTTTTCTTAATGTTTTTAATGCCAACACTTTTCAACTGTTATTGCACTTCTATTTGGGTCATTTTCTCTACCAATCTCGTTTTTAATTCTTCGACCTTTTTCATATGTTTGAGCAACAATCTTCATCGTTTCTATTAATTTTCGATTTGAAAAAAATGTACAGCATTTACTAAATATTTTTGCTTACACCTCCAATAGAAAATGTAAGTTAAATAATTCCAGGCAATGCTGCAGCTGCTTTTTTGACTTACTTAAGCAAATATTTGCCAATATTTATTAAGTCATTTATAATTGTGTCCACGAACGAATCATGTTTGCCTCCTAATGTCGTAGCATCTTCTAGCGAGATTATAAATTAGCAAAACTCCTCACAGTTGGTGATGTCTTTCTTCCAAAGATCATCACCGTAGAGAAATTCATCAACTGTTTTAAAAAGTGAAACAGCTCCTGAAACCATTATAGTATTAATATAAATAATTGTTTTTTGATTTCATTTTTAATTTTTGTTGTTTTTTGTTTTGACGTTTTTAGTTGTCATTTGTCATGTCAACGTCCAAAAAGTGAATCTTTCTTTGCACCTGTGCAGAAGACACAGTCCCATTAGCACATGTCCTATGCATAAGCTCCAAAATCTTGACAGTAGGACTATCATCGTAGTAGGCGAGGTGTTCTGGAGGAACATACCATAAATCCTTCTTCTATACATATTTTTAACTCACTTTGTCTTCTTCTTTTGTGCGCCACAGTTTCTTGTCTTACTGTCACCGATTGTTTATCAGCTTTTGGAATACCACTCTTTACTACGTCTGTATTACTGGTAAGGTTTAATTCAAGCTTAAACAAGTCTTGGGATTCCCGTTAACTGTTGTTATATCAGACGATACGCCCATTTTCATAACCACGTCACTCAATAGCAAAAATATACTGTCTCCACCAACATCATTGTCCAATTTCACTTTTGAACTTTAACCTTGCAATACCTTATGTCACACCATTACTATCTGGGAAAAAGGATTTATATCCAGCCTATTGCCTCACCTTCATAGAATACAGCAACCTCACTCAGTAGCTACACTATCCAACTCCAAACTGTCCTTGTTATTCCTGTATAATGATTTATATCATAGTCATGTATGTCCATGTCCTTTTTAAAACCATCCTCTGTAATTCTGAAACCTCTTCGTCAAAGGCCTTTGAATACATACCATCATTTATAATTGTTATGTTAGTGCCCTTGAGGTATCTCCAGTCATCATTTGATGGTATTTATAATTGTTATGTTAGTGCCCTTGAGGTATCTCCAGTCATCATTTGATGGTATTTATAATTGTTATGTTAGTGCCCTTGAGGTATCTCCAGTCATCATTTGATGGTATTTATAATTGTTATGTTAGTGCCCCTTGAGGTATCTCCAGTCATCATTTGATGGTATTTATAACTGTTATGTTAGTGCCCTTGAGGTATCTCCAGTCATCATTTGATGGTATTTTAAAACTGTTGCAGATCAAATCCAATTGCTTCAAATCTATGTTATTGTTGTTTGGAGTAAAGGCGTGTTACATTCAGATAATATTTTTCCAATTTGCAAGTAAACGTGAAATCTGTATAGTGATCTTATTAACTCTGGCACACTTCGATTTGTTAAATGCCAGCAGAAAATCCAACAACCAGCTGATGCCATCCATGCTGACCAGCTTAACTGAGTTTTACAAAGTCTAATGTTATACTGTGGTCTGTATATCTATCTATCTCCATCATTCTTGGTGTCATCTCAAATGTATAAGTGTGACAAATGTTTTATCTAGTTGAAAGGTTTGCTATATTGTTGGGCAATATATATATATATATATATATATATATATATATATATATATATATATATATATATGTTATTTTGTTTCATTCAATTGAATTTAATCACACCGAGTTGCAGAACAAGGGTAAACTGCTGTACTTGTTAGGTCTTCTTCATTTGAAGTCAATTATTTCTGAACTAAGGTCCGTTACTTTAGAACCAGAGTCGTTATAAATAGTCCTGCAATGTTACTCTAACATCCACAAAAGCAGTATTGTAACTATGTCCGTACCCATTTAGAATAATGTGAAATTGGCTTTTATTGTGTAAATACACTGAACCCTGATTTATTGCTTTTCCACATTTACATGTAATTTAACTTTTTATTTCTCGCTCTACTGTAATACCATTTTAATCTCATTGAATTTGCACATTATTTATATCTGTAGTATTTTGTATTGTGTTTTTCACTTGTACTGTACTTTGTTTTTCCATTTCCTCTGTCAGTTTTTCTCTGTTGTATTAGAAACATTCAGCAAATTATTGCACCTGTATTGCACTTTGCTTCTGACACGATTGTATGTCCGATATTAATTGTACCAATTAGCCATGCAGTTTGATTTTAATTACTTCTTGACATAAAATGAAAGTTCTGCAAAAAGTGAAAGGTGTACTGGATTTTATTTTCATCTGCTTGGTAAACAAATTCTTCGCATATTAACAGAGATTTTGGTTAATTTTCATGCACTTCTTTGAAAGAGAAGCTTTTAATGGATGGATTGATATTGTGCATGGTAAAACTATTGTCCAGCTAAACTGAACACTTGCTTGTGTAACCGTTTGCATGACTGCTATACTATCTTAATATAAAATTCGAGAGAAGTTTCAATGTCAACATTTATATGATTTTTGTAAGATTTTATTTTGTGCAAAATCTCATATACCAGTAGACCAGTCTGCGGCCTTTGATACTGTATCTGTTTTACAGCTTATTTTTTAGATGTGTTTGAATCAACTTCATATTTTTGAATGTTATCTATTTTCATTTGTTCTGTAGTGTAATTTATGACCCTACTAGTTTATTGTGTAGATTGTAGTTGCCTTATCATGCTTTTCATACAAAGCATTTTGGTATGCACTGGTAATGTCTTTAGATGTATTTTCATTTTTCCCTCTGGTTTGGTGATTAACACGAATTGGCTTGCCATGAATGTCTTAACTCCTTCGTGCTCTATTGTTCTGTTTTTCCACATCTTTCCCATTCCAGAAACTCGTTATTTTTTTAAAACTCTAAGATTTCATGCTCATTTATACTGATATTAACGCACTCTTTCAGTCATCTCCTTTAGAGAAGTGTCTTTGACATCTCCTATGGTGGTGTCATTTATTTAATGGCATGTTTTCCGCTGAATCCCAACTGTTAAAAGATATGTCATATCCTTTCTTGTTCACTTGTACATACCTTTTGCATGCATCTGTTTTGAAATCTTTTCAACTTTGTTAATGTCATCTTGTTTGTTATCCAGATATAACTCTTGTTCATAAAACAAGACTTCTATATAATCTCTCCTTAAGTCTTCCAGTTTGTAAATGACTGGATCACCTAAACTTACTTGCCTGATTTTACTACATATTCCTTGGTAAAGTTAGAAGGGTAGCCCTTTTCAAAAATTGATTTGGATATTAAAATTTTGTTTCATCTATTTTAAATTTAGGTGTTTCAAATGAATCTGTTGCAAAGTACCCAAATAGGTTTATCCATATTTTTTTAAAATTTATTTTCATTCTTGTTTAACTCAACCACTGACAGGTCTATTGATGTGTAATTAGTGTTAATGTATTTCTCCATTATAGGTGGTAAAATTTGAAACCATTTTCTGGTTTCATTTTGAGTGAAATGCTTCCATGTTCTCATCTTTAGGGTTCTCTTCAAACTTTCTGCAATAGATGGATTTTTGGTCTGAATAAGTTGAAATGTATATAATGTTTTTCCTTTCCCAGGAAATCCAAAAACTTTTTTTATTGTAAAACTTTCACTTCATCAAACTGTATCCTTTCAGGTATTTGCTCTTTAAAGATTTCTCTAAAGCATCGTGTATGTTTTTCTTTTTTAAATTTATTTGTGTCTATTGTTGTCTTCTTCAAAGGCTTGCATGTCAACTATGTTTGTCTGCTATTGATTATCCACATGATTAACATAGACCCTTTAATATTGAATTTCTTTTCTCACTTGCTTGTGTAATGTGTGGTACATTATTTCGATTCACTGTGCTATAATTTATTTTGTCCCATCTAATTTAATTCTATAATTGACTGATATTTATGTAAGCAACTGGACTTTTAGGATTGAAGTAAAGATGTCTTAGATACTGTTCTCCATCAGTGATTTCAAATAGTATGAAAACATCCAGAGACTACTTTGCACTTGATTCACTCAGATTTATGTCAAGTTGGGCCAGTTCTATGGTCGACTCTGCTACAGATACTTCATGTACAGAATCGCCATACGTTGTTTAAAATTGCACTTCATCCTCTATAAATTCAGCTGTTTTTGTTGAGTCATTTGTTAACTGACCATGTAAAGTTTGCAAGATCTTCAACATGTACTATACATTTAGCTGAATATTAATCTGTATATTTACCTATATTATATATGCAATATATTCCAACTTCATACCGCACTATTTTAATCATCTTGCTTTGACCACATGTTTTTCCCCATCCAAACTTGTAAACAAACATGCATTATTATCTTGATACCAATATTGTTGCTTTCATGTTGAACTCCTGAATTATTTCTGTCTCCTCTCTGAAAAATGTTATATACAATGTTACTTTGTACCATTATTTAGGGTATGAAAAAATGAGGGGCATTGAAAGAAAAGAATGACTATTTAAGACAGGTCGCTGCTCAATAGAGATTACCTTTAAGGCAGAATTGTCTGTACAGAAGAATTTGGAAATGTTGATGTGTTTTGAGACTAAATTTAATGTTTTGAGCTTTCAGTAGTTTCAAGAATGTGTTATATATAGGGACTTTGTGAACTATTCAAGCAATGTTGAGTATTTGCGTGGTTGATGTTTCTGTTATCAAAGATAGATAGATGTACACATAATGTTTGCAACAACCCCATCAATATCTCCTTTGTCAAAATTTCAGATTCCTCCTATAAAATGTATGGACACATGTTATTGTATGATATGTATTTATTGATGCTCGAGTGATTTGTTGGGGGGGGGGGTGTTGGTTCAAATGGCACTTTTAACACATTATTGGTTATAACATGCCAAGGAAATAGGAACTAAGTGCCTTTCATAAGGATACAGAAAGGCAGCCAACCCAGGCTGGCCTGAGGAGGTATCAAACCCACAAACATGGATTACAAGTCTGACACTCTGTTATGTATGATGTTTATATAATATTATAAATATTTTAGGAAATTATAAATGTTTCTTCACTTTAATATTTGCTTAAATCTTTATGTTTATCAGGAAAAACATGTTTAACTAGTGTCCTTGAATTAGGTTGTTTTGATCAATATGTTTTCTCAATTTGAAGGTCAAGGTTGAATTTTTGTTTACAAGTAAAATTCCATTAAGATGACACACATTCTAGAACATTCTGTCATGTGACCAATCTTTATATATACCATGTTTGGTGGACATTTTTTCAGTTTTGACATTACCATCAGTCTTGTGAAGAGCTATTACAGTTGTGAAAATTCATTCCAAATTCTAAGAGAGGAATTATTCTAAATATTCATTGGATTATAACAGTGCTCATAAACTTTTGGATTTGGGATTTTTAATTGATGATTTTGGAATTTATGTGAACTTATTCAGAGATTTTGGAATACTTCATTTTGACATCAGCACATCAAGATTTCTAGTACATCAGGACTTTGGAGACCATTAGCACATCATAACATTCAAGGACACAGCCGTGAATTCGGAACATTCTATATTTAGGACTTGTGATTAGAACAATCATTCTTACTGGATTATTAGGATTTCAAAACACATTACTGTAAGTGACTTTTTGATTTTTCATTTTAATTATCTAGTAATAAATTGCTTGTTGATTTTTTACTTGATTTGTTGGTTTCACTTTCTTTCTGTTACATTTTTCTTAGACCATAGAGTCGTAACAGAAATTGGGGGCTCGTCCGGGATTGAATTTCTTTAAAGCATATTAGAGATATTAAATTTATCTTTGAAATTCATATTGATTTTGTCTCGGAGAATTTTTTTTGTCTTTGGCAAAGATTTTTAATAGAGAAATATTTTTGTGTGAAACCAACAAGCATTTACAATGGCATCTAATGTTCAGAATTTCATTTCAAAACCTACCCAGGAGGGGTTAGAGTGCATGAGAAAGGATGAGTTGCTCGAGCTTGCCAGAAAATACAGTCTATCTGAGGCAAAAGTATCATTGACAAAACAGGAGATAAAGATTATTTTAATTCAGTATTTAGTAGGAAAGGGAATTTTTGAAAATAGTGCTTTAAGTTTGAAGAGAAATCCTGTATCTGGTTCTGACAGGAAATTAAGGGAATTAGAGTTAAAGAACCAGATGGATTTAGAATTGGCAAAGCTTCAGATTCAGAGAGAGAGAGAGAGAAAGAAGAGAGGCAGATACAGATGGAGAGAGAGAAAGAAGAGAGGCAGCTACAAATGCAGAAGGAAGAGAGGCAGATACAAATGCAGAAGGAAGAGAGGCAGATACAAATGCAGAAGGAAGAGAGGCAAATACAAATGCAGATGCAAAGAGAAGAAAGGGAAATGCAATTTAAATTAAGAGAATTAGAACTGGCAAACAGAGCACACTCCACTCCTTTAAATACAAGTTCAGGTTTTGATGTTACTAGATATATTAGGTTAGTACCCCCTTTTCAGGAAAAAGAAGTAGATAAATACTTTCTTCATTTCGAGAAAATAGCTGAAAACTTGAAATGGCCCAGAGAGCATTGGACTTTGTTATTACAAAGTGTACTCATTGGCAAAGCTCGTGAAGTCTACACTTCACTGTCAGTACAACAAAGCACTGATTATGATGTGGTTAAGGAGTACATCTTGAAAGCTTATGAGTTGGTACCAGAGGCATATCGACAAAGGTTTAGGAATTGTAGAAAAGAAACTGGACAAACTCATGTCGAATTTGCAAGGGAGAAAGAACAACTATTTGATAGGTGGTGCTCAGCCAAGAAAGTTAATCAAGCTTATGATAACCTCAGACAGCTCGTATTAATTGAAGATTTCAAGAGGTGCATCCATAGTGATGTTAAAACCTATCTTGACGAGCGGAATGTGGAAACTTTGGAAAATGCTGCTCGTATGGCTGATGATTATTTCTTGACTCACAAAATTTCATTTGGCAATAAGTCGTCCTCTCAGCAGTTTTCTGGTAAAAAAACCATTTCAATCTCATTCGAGTACTTCCAAATTTCACAACAGCACAACTGTTAGGAATCAAACATCTGATAAGACTGATCAGAAATCCTTATCTCTTCCTACGTGCACTTATTGTAAAAAGAAAGGGCACGTTATTTCTGATTACTTCAAGTTGAAAAATAAGCAACAGAGTAAAGACAGAGCTTTTCCAAATGCTCTTATTTCTCCGAGGTCAAGGTCACGGTCTTGTATTGAAAGCAATACATTTGTTGGGTCAAACAAACCCCAGTCTGATTCTATTTTGGAGGCTTATGAACCATTCATGTCAGAAGGTTCTATATCACTTATTGGTGATTCTGCCAAGCCTATCCCAATTAAAATATTAAGGGACACTGGAGCTTCTCAGAGTCTTTTATTATCAAGTACTTTGCCTTTGTCTGAGGAGTCTTCTTCAAGTGAAAGTGTTCTTGTTCAGGGAGTTGAGTGCGGCTTTGTAAATGTTCCTCTCCATTGTGTAAATTTGGCATCAGACTTAGTTTCTGGACCTGTGACTGTTGGGGCAGTGACTTCTTTACCCATAGAGGGTGTTCATTTATTACTAGGCAATGACCTAGCTGGAGATAAGGTTGTGGTTAATCCACTTGTAACTGACAAGCCTTGTTTGGATCAGAAAGTTGATCCTGTCGAAACTGAAATCCCTGATTTGTACCCTGCTTGTGCAGTTACTAGAGCTATGGCAAAAAAAGCTCTTGAGAGTGATGTTGATCAGGATATTATTCCTTTAGCTGACACATGTATTGGTCAGTCTTTTGATGAGGTCACTTTTTCCTCAGGTATTGATCAATCAAATGGTATTGATCACAGTGATCCTCTTTTGGCAACTCATTCTCTTTGTTCTAATCCGGGTGACAAACGACAATCCCTTGTCGTTGAACAGGAGCAAGATCCCGAGATATCTTGTTTGTTTCAGAGGGCTATTAGTGAAACTGAAGCCACACAAGTTCCAGTGTGTTACTTTGTGAAAAATGGGGTCCTTATGAGGAAATGGAGACCACCTGAGGTACCCGCTGGTGACGAGTGGTCAGTGAGCTATCAAATTGTTGTTCCTAAGTCATATCGACAGGAAATTCTTAATTTAGCCCATGAAACTCCTTTGGCTGGTCATTTAGGAGTCCGTAAGACTTATCACAAGATCTTGAATCATTTTTATTGGCCGAAACTCAAAAGTGATGTTTCTAAATGCTGCAGATCTTGTCACACTTGTCAAATGGTAGGAAAACCCAATCAGAAGATACCTAAGGCTCATCTACAACCTATTCCTGCATTTGATGAACCATTTAGTAGAATAATAGTAGACTTTGTTGGTCCTTTACCTAAAACCAAGTCAGGCAACCAATACTTGTTGACCATCATGTGTGCATCTACAAGATTTCCAGAGGCAATTCCTCTGAGAAATATAAAAACTAAAACTATTGTGAAAGCTTTGGTGAAGTTTTTTACACTTGTTGGCCTTCCCAAATCTGTCCAGTCAGATCAAGGGTCAAATTTTATGTCTGGAATTTTCCAACAAGTTATGCATGAATTAGGCATCCAACAGTTTAAATCTTCTGCCTATCACCCTGAAAGTCAAGGTGCTTTGGAAAGATTTCATCAAACTTTGAAGAATATGATTCGATCATATTGCTTTGATACAGAAAAGGATTGGGATGAGGGTGTTCATTTGTTGTTGTTTGCTGTTAGGGAATCACTTCAAGAGTCGTTGGGTTTTAGTCCCTTTGAACTAGTTTTTGGTCATACTGTCCGTGGACCATTGAAATTATTGAAAGAGAAACTTCTTTCAAATGAAGATTCGAAGATTAATCTTCTTGATTATGTTTCTGATTTCAAATACAAGTTGTCAAAGGCCTGTGAAGTAGCAAGAACTAATCTTCACACAACTCAGTCAAAAATGAAATTAAGGTATGACAGAAATACACAGGAAAGGAGTTTTAAACCTGGTGACAAAGTTCTGGCTCTCTTTCCCATACCTCAAAATCCTCTTCAGGCTAAATTTTATGGTCCTTATACCGTTGCAAAGAAAGTAAATGACTTAAATTATATCATTTACACTCCTGGGAGACGGAAACAAAAACAACTTTGTCATATAAATATGTTAAAGGAATATTTTGACAGAGATAGCTCAGCTAATTATTCAGTTAATTTAGTTGTACCTGTCCCACACAGTGAAGATATCAACGATGGAATACAATCAGACTATAGTGACTCTGGTATAACCAATCTTCGGAATTCAGAAATATTGAACAACCTAGACCAGAAACTTTCACATCTACAACAACAGGAAAGAAATGAACTAAAACAGCTATTACATGACTATGAGCACTTGTTTCCTGATGTTCCAACACGAACAAGTAAAATTTATCATGACGTTGACATTGTAGATTCTGCGCCTGTGAAACAGCATAATTATAGGATGAATCCTCTCAAACAGAACTATCTGAAGAAAGAAATTCAGTATTTACTGGAGAATGATTTCATAGAACCAAGTAAAAGTAACTGGAGTTCACCATGTATTCTTGTTCCCAAGCCAGATAATACATTCCGTATGTGTACTGACTATAGAAAAGTCAACAGTGTCACCAAAACTGATTCATTTCCAATCCCAAGAATGGACGATTGCATTGATAAAATTGGAAATGCGGAATATGTCACCAAGTTTGACCTTTTAAAAGGATTCTGGCAAATTCCACTGACGGAAAGGGCAAAAGAAATTTCAACATTTGTAACTCCAGATGGACTTTATCAATATAAAGTCATGCCGTTTGGAATGAAAAATTCGCCTGCAACGTTTCAACGTCTGATGAACATGATAACATTTGGTCTTGATAATTGTGACGCTTATATCGATGACATCATTATCTACAACAACACTTGGGAAGATCATTTGGAAACCATTCGAAAATTCTTTGATCGACTCAGCGATGCGAATCTGACAATTAATTTGAGCAAAAGTGAGTTTTGCCATGCTTGTGTCACATTTTTAGGACATATTGTGGGACAAGGTCAAGTTAAACCTATAGAAGCTAAGGTCAAAGCTATATCTGAATTTCAAGTTCCAATTTGTAAAAAGCAACTGATGCGATTTCTAGGTATGGCTGGATATTATCGGAAATTTTGTTCCAATTTTTCCAAAATTGCTGAACCTTTGACAAGTTTATTGAGTAAGAAAGCAAAATTTTATTGGTCTGACAAGTGTCAGGAATCTTTTGACAAGTTAAAGGCCATGCTTAAGAATGCACCAGTTCTTTCTCCACCAAATTTTAGCCAATCATTTAAATTATCTGTTGATGCAAGTGATGTAGGGGTTGGTGGAGTATTGATTCAGGAAGACAAAAGTGGTGTGGATCACCCTGGGTGTTATTTTTCTAAAAAACTAAACAAGCACCAGAAAAATTATTCCACAATTGAGAAGGAATGTTTGGCTTTGATATTGGCTTTACAGCATTTTGAAGTGTATGTTACCTTAGCTCTTTCTCCAATTACTCCAATTATTGTGTACAGTGATCACAATCCCCTTACTTTCATCAACAAAATGAAAGATAAAAATCGGAGATTGTTGAGATGGAGTTTGATATTGCAAGAATATAACATTGACATCAGACACATCAGGGGAAAAGACAATGTGATTGCAGATGCACTCTCACGTGCCTAGAAATGTAATATTGCTTGATGTAATTAAGTCCAGTATCATAAAACATGTTCTTATGTAATTTTGGTTATTATAGTAGTAGATGTATATTCAAAAGAAAGCTTTATTACATAAATCTTTCTTTTTCTTTATGAGGGGAGGTGTTATGTATGATGTTTATATAATATTATAAATATTTTAGGAAATTATAAATGTTTCTTCACTTTAATATTTGCTTAAATCTTTATGTTTATTAGAAAAAACATGTTTAACTAGCGTCCTTGAATTAGGTTGTTTTGATCAATATGTTTTCTCAATTTGAAGGTCAAGGTTGAATTTTTGTTTACAAGTAAAATTCCATTAAGATGACACACATTCTAGAACATTCTGTCATGTGACCAATCTTTATATATACCATGTTTGGTGGACATTTTTTCAGTTTTGACATTACCATCAGTCTTGTGAAGAGCTATTACAGTTGTGAAAATTCATTCCAAATTCTAAGAGAGGAATTATTTTAAATATTCATTGGATTATAACAGTGCTCATAAACTTTTGGATTTGGGATTTTTAATTGATGATTTTGGAATTTATGTGAGCTTATTCAGAGATTTTGGAATACTTCATTTTGACATCAGCACATCAAGATTTCTAGTACATCAGGACTTTGGAGACCATTAGCACATCATAACATTCAAGGACACAGCCGTGATCTCGGAACATTCTATATTTAGGACTTGTGATTAGAACAATCATTCTTATTGGATTATTAGGATTTCAAAACACATTACTGTAAGTGACTTTTTGATTTTTCATTTTAATTATCTAGTAATAAATTGCTTGTTGATTTTTTACTTGATTTGTTGGTTTCACTTTCTTTCTGTTACATTTTTCTTAGACCATAGAGTCGTAACAACTCTACCAACTGAGCTGTTGCTGCTCCCCTCAAGCAATTTACCTGAATACAAAATTTCATTTGGCCCAAAGGACAATATTTTGATGTTCAAACATAATTTACTGAGACTCAACCACAAATATAAAGTTAAATATCAATTATTCATACACTAATTATCCACATTTTTCATTCAAATAGTTCTGTGAATCCATGTGTAACACAATCTCGTGTCTACAACCAGGGAAACCTAGAAACCAAAGAAAGCTCAAAACATTAAATTTGGGCCCACAGCACATTGACTTTTCCTGGTTATTCTGTATATACAGACAAACCTGCTTTAAAGGTCACCTCTGCTGAGCAACCACCTGTCTTAAATAGTCACTCTTTCAATGTCCCCTGTTTTTTCTCTGGGTTGTGCTCTTGTGCCTTTTAGCACAATAAAATTTCAAAAGAACACAAACTGACATTGGCAAAAAACAACTGTCAATATTGCTTGGAAGCTTCAGCTGTATGTGCTATTAGGCAAGTCTTCTAAGTTATCAAAATGCTTGATTATAACACTAGGACCATGCAGTAAGGTTCTCACTGACCAAGATTGTCAAGTGTTTTGACAGACCTTTAAGTACCTACGATTGTTCATTATTATAGTTTATCTGGACAATCATTTATCAGAACAAAATCCACATCTTACAGTGAGTTAGGGTCATAAACTCAAATAGCTATCCTCTTACAAGGTAAGAATAATAAACACATTCTTAAATTACAAATAAATATGTCTTTTATTTACAATTTACTAGAATATTGTTAATTTCTTGTGATCATTTCTCTTCTTTTGATGGGATTCTATAGTTTTCTCTGAATCGTTTAGTCTACACAGATAGTTCTGCAGTGATCCAATTTTCTGCCGCACTTGTTCAGCCATTTTCTTGTCCCTGTAAATTACAATGGAATATTAAAGCTTCAGATTATTAAAGTTAATCCTGTCTAATCCAGATTACTACTGACGTCATCCACTAATCAGAAGTGACCAAAGAAAACCTTCATTGTTTGCTGTCACAAAAAATAAGCAAGCTTTCAAAAGCAATATTTTAAAGATAAAATATGTTTCTTTGATAATACTTACCCAATTATTATATATTTCAGAGTACATCACTACCTCACAAATCTAGCCCTCTCAAGTTAAAATGATGTTATAACCATCTTGGCTTGGTTTTGTAATAATGGTGCTACATTGTTGTCTCCTTGCTTAAAAAGGAAGTCAGATGAGAGTAGTCTTCCCCTCGATATACGAATTGGTGCAAAAATTATATCTCACTTACACAAAATTTATCTTATGTAAACCTTCATCTGCCTTTCAACTGTAACTCAACCTCAGTTGTATACAATAATGTTCTTTTTCCATGACTTTTGTTTACTACTAGGCTAATTGCTTAAACATATACAATGGCAGATATAGTTCTATGTGAATTGCTTTTGTTGAGAATACTGTATATAAATTTGACGGAAAAATTTAAATGGCGTACCTTGTTTCATTTCTTGTTAAAGACTGCTGTAGTCGAGAGAGTTCTTTCTTCACTGATCTGATCTCTTCACTGGTCTTCAGAAGCTGAAGGAAGAATATTTCTTTATTATGACATGAGTTGCATATAGGAATATTTCTTTATTATGACATGAGTTGCATATAGGAATATTTCTTTATTATGACACGAGTTGCATATAGGAATATTTCTTTATTATGACATGAGTTGCATATAGGAATATTTCTTTATTATGACATGAGTTGCATATAGGAATATTTCTTTATTATGATGAGTTGCATATAGGAATATAACATGAGCTGCATGTAGGAATATTTCTTTATTATGACATGAGTTGCATATAGGAATATTTCTTTATTATGACATGAGTTGCATATAGGAATATTACATGAGCTGCATATAGGAATATTTCTTTATTATGACACAAGTTGCATATAGGAATATTTCTTTATTATGACACAAGTTGTATATAGGAATATTTCTTTATTATGACATAAGTTGCATATAGGAATATTTCTTTATTATGACATGAGTTACATATAGGAATATTTCTTTATTATGACATGAGTTGCATATAGGAATATTTCTTTATTATGACATGAGCAGCATGTATAGTGGCATGAGATAAAAATTAAAGAATGTTCTGCTATCTAGTTCACTTGCACTTGATACCCAGGTTCCCAAAATTTAAAGATCCCCAGATTCTTTTCTTTTTACTTCCCATAATTTATAAAAATAGGACCATATACTGATCCTGAAATGGGCAATTTTATCAGGTGAATGAAAATGGAATGAAGAGTGAATAAAGAGTGAATCAAAATGGAATGCAAACCAAATGAATTTCAAGTGCATTTCAAAATGCAATTGAGGTGCAAATGAAATGCTGATTTGGTAAAATTACCCATATCTGGGTCTGTACTGTGTTCCCTCCTTATAATGCTGTTTATGGAAGAAATAATAATACATCACATTATAAGTAAGGTAGCCTGATATTCAGGGATGTTCCACATGGTTCATATAGACAGTTCATATGGAAATTCAAGGACTTTTCAAAGGCAAATTTTCTTATTTTCACGCACTATAAATAACTGCATCTACTCTTGGGAAGAATGCTCATTATGGTGTGTAGATTAAAAGAAGATCTAATTTAAGTATTTCATTTTCAGACAAGAACTCGGAAATATTTGTTTGAACTACCAGGTAGGCTTAAAATCCATTTTAACATGGCTTAAGAGGTTAAAGTTCATTTCAACATGGCCAATGAGGTTAAAGTTCATTTCAACATGGTCTCATAGGTACACCCTTCCAATGTTTTTAAAAAATACTTCACCACATTATACATGATATCTACAAACACTTAAAAAACCAAAGCACAGTTATTTTCAGCAGGTAAATGAATTCAGATTTAGTAAGAAGCATAATTTATATCTATCTATTGTAGATGCAGAAATTTCCTGAACAAAGTGGCTATTTTTGCAAGCTATTGTGGGTTATTTTCTGCAAGGAATTGTGGGTAGAATTGGGGTTCAATGTTGTACTTTTGTTAGTTCACTCCCTAAAGCAATGGAAATTTTTGTAAAAGAGAACCTGATTCCAGTCAGACTCGTAATACCTTGCAGAAAACTACCCACAATGACTCGAAAAAAATGGCCATTTTGTACAGGAATTTCCAAGTCTACCAACGCCTGATATAAATTATATTTCTAACTGAAATTGACATTCATTTTTCTGGTCAAAATAAAAGAATTCTCATGTTGCGATGGTTTATAGTAATCAATTTTAATTTCATTAAGTACTTATTTCAGAAAACTGGAATGGTATACCTATCTGACTATGATGAAATGGACTTTATATGAAGACACTATATGAGTGGGCTTGGGGAAGTTCGTGTTTGCAAGTTACTGGTAGCAGTCTTATTTGCCTGATTTTTTTATTACTTGTTTTTTTAATGTTTTTATTCCTATTTTTTTGTGCTTTACACGCTTGGCATGGGATTTCAGGGCACTTCCACTGATTAATCCAAGATCAATTTCCTTTCACAAACTCTGCACAAATACTCTTTATCACTCTGTCCTCTTTTCAATATATACCACTTATGGCAATCATGTTTGAAAATACACTTCCCATCACCGAGTACTTGACCAACTCTTAATCTTATCAACCTTCATGATCCAGTCAACACAGCATCCCATTATTTAAACATTGTACGGTGGTTACAATCCAAAGTTTGTCTCAGTACTAATGGGCACATAAACAACACAACCGGAAGTCTTACTGAAAACATAAGTGACCCACTCAGCATCATTGCTGCTAAGTACAGCGCCTCTGCTATCTGGCGATCCACTGTACAATTTTGTATATTATCCCTACGCAAACCAGCTCAGTAAACACATGTATGTCAAGAATCAACAAAATAGTTCCACACACTTGACCCCTTTACTTTGTTGTGATGACTTACTGAAGTCATACTGATATATGCCTTGATTGTAATTTGAACCAAGTAAAACTCTTAGCACCATCGTAAGCCATGGGCAACAATCTGCTATGCTCTTTTATCATCCATGGCTGCCTGTGCTGAGATTTCCTTGTGTTTTAGTTTTATAACACAAAATAAGAGGTCCAAAATGGTCCTGATATCACTCACCTTGCTCATAACTTAATAGTTGACCATGTCACAAAGCAGGCTTATTTAGTATTTTAAGAAAACAACACTACGTAAACTATCACCATACATGTGATTCTACCTGTGCTGAGATTTCCTTGTGTTTTAGTTTTATAACACAAAACAAGAGGTCCAAAATGGTCCTGATATCACTCACCTTGCTCATAACTTAATAGTTGACCATGTCACAAAGCAGGCTTATTTAGTATTTTAAGAAAACAACACTACGTAAACTATCACCATACATGTGATTCTACCGGTGGCAGGAGAGAAATATTATTTTAAAGTCTGTCTACTACACATACCGTTTTATAGTTTAAATCTACTGTTTTAAAAATTAAAATATTTTTTTTTTAAATCTGAAAATATTTCAGTATTTTTAATGCATTCTATCCACACATTATAGAATCCAGGCACAACCAGTCTACTGGGGAACGGAACTGTTCCAGCAGTGCACGATGCATCCTGAGTATCTGATTAAGAACTGTTACACAACAGCTGACAACATGCTGTAAATTTATTATTTTATTGTTGTCATTTGGAGAGTTTAAGGTCAAAGGTGGGATATTTATTGAGGTGTTGTAAGTAATAAAGGGATCAAAGGTGGTCCATGATGACTTGTGAGTCTTTGATTAAAAAATCAGCAAACCTTTGGTGGAGGTGAGATAAAAAGGACAGACTGATCCAAAATTGATTTTGGCAGAAACACTTGCATAAGCCTTTTGATTTTTTGTCTTGTTAATCGTTATGGTGTTGTTCAAGATGTTCTAAGAGGAATATTTAAGGCAACTCTGATCTTATTTTGGTCAATTCATGTCAAACTGACGATAAAAAATAAGTTGGTGCAGGCAAGTAGCAAAGATCTGTGTGTTTCATGCTAAGCGGATTTTAAGATTGTTTATAGGGGAAGAAATGAAATCCCCATATATATGCAGACACCATCACATAGGGGAATCTGGTCCGGAAAACTATTGTGAGCCTGTTAAGTGTGAAGCTTAATAATCACAATGAATGTCATAAGTAGATACCAAGCAGTAAACTTGTGAAGGAAACTAAAAGTGCTTGTGGATTTTACCAAAAAAGTTTGCAGTGAACTATGGGATATGCAACTCATCCATTTTCATCTAATTGACAATAGCTTGGCTCATATTAATTAATTACTATTCTAATATTGCCATCAGAATCTGATTCATGTTTAAAACTTGATGTTTTATTCAAAATAAGAAAATAATACATATTATGGTAAAAAATGCACTTGTTTTGTTTTTAATCCCTGTAAACTGTGTAAAATTTATGTTGCTAAGAAATCCTACTGATTCAGAAGCCAATCTACTGATCAAAATTTTGAAATCTACTGATTTGTTGTCCTGGTTCTGTCACATGTATGTATCTCTCAAACTTTATATCATGTTGATTTTACCTAATTTACTATAATTTTATAAGAAAAAGTTCTTTCCAAAGATGAAGGTGCAATTAATATTCACAGTCTCTTGCTCTCAATGGAAACTCATGCAAAATCTTGATGATATAAACCTATTACCAAGCTTTCTCAAAACTGGATGAGAAATATACTCTACATCTAGAGAGATAACAAGCTCAGCCGATCAGATGTAGATCACCTCATTAATATGCATAGATCTCACTTATTCTAGAACCAGTCTAAGACAATGATGATATAAGCTTATTTACTAAGTTGGACCAAATTTTAACTGAAATTTGGTCTACAGTGTGGTACCAAGATCAGCCAATCAGATACATGATTACCTTATAAATATTCTTAGATCTTACCTGTACTGATTATCCAACATCTTGATAAAAGGCTATATACATGTACTAAGTTTGATCAAAATCTGATTAAAAAAATAGCTACTAGTGCTTTACCAATTTCAGCTCATCAGATGCAAGATCAAGTCATTAATATCAATGGATCTCACTCATAATCATACTTGACTGAGATCTTGATGAATTAAGCCTATTTACCAAGTTTGATTAAAATCCTATTAATAAATACAGTTTCTAGGGTGGTAAAAAACTAAGCCAATCAGATGTAAACATCACCTCATAAACATGCATATGTCCCACTCATAATAAAACGCATCCAACATCTTGATGATATTAGCCTATTTACCAAGTTTGATCATTAAAACTGGGTCAGAAATAGTGTCTCTTGTGTAGTATGAAGCTTAACCAATCAGATCCAAGATCACCTCATTAATATGTGTAGATCCTGCTTATAGTACAATTCACTGCATTCACTAAGCCTAGTGTTCTCCCCAAGGCCTTTTACCATAGCGGTCTCGGTATACGATCATTTCAGCTCGCGATGCATTTGAACCCACCAATTTGCTATGCGCCAGTGCCGATACACTATTATGTTTCCCTTTATCCTCTACAATCCTCTTCATTAAAAGCCCTAACACTTACATGACACATGTTCTTATCTCTTCATGGGAATGTAATTCGGATAATCCAAGATAATTACTCACTCACTTACATGTAGCTGTTATCTATTTCACCTGCCTTGGCCCAAACGCCGGTAGTGTGACCTGATACTGGTTTTGTCTTTGCACTAACACAGTCATGTGATCAGCCAGCAATAATGGAGTCTACTGGTATATATATATATATATTTTTTTTTATTTTTTTCTTTCCAGTCTTGTCCACTACCAGCTTAAAATGTTACTCATATTACCTTTTAAGTTAAGCAAATTCTTAATGCTCATTCTGAAAAATGGACACATCGCCTACAAAAAATTTAAAATTACCTAGTGCTGGGCTAGCCCCATTTTGCCCTGGCTATACGAAGACAAGACTGGTGTCACCTAATGGTGATTCCGATTCAGATAGTGGGATTTCCCCCAAAAAAGAGCACAAGAAATGAAGGACATGTTTCAACACTTAATGGAAGACTTCATATCCTTGGGTGAAAATCGCTGGATTGGATGGTAAGTTTTCCATATTGCTAAATTTTGGTTCAGATCTACTTAGTTACCAATGGGTGAGATAGTGGGGTGGGGGGGTGGGGGTGGATAGTGTACAATTTCTAGGGCACTATTACAGTCTATTAATTGTGTTTTTATAGTAATAGCAGTAGTAGCATTAGTTGTAATAGCTGTCATTCTTGTTATTTTCTGGAACATGTGATGAGGAAAATTTTGCGATTGAAAATTGCATCTTACCCATGAGATGCTTTTATATTTACATAGTATGCTGTGAGCAAGGGAAAAAAAAAATAGTTTGATCAGTAAACCTTAACTTAAGTGGGTGCTGCCCTACGAGTTTCTCTGTTCGGTCTATCTAAGTAAGAAAAGGAGTCATTTTTATCTTCCATGATATCGTTTATATCAATTCAAAGACTAATGAGCTTTGACATTAAATAACTTAGGCAAATAAAGAATACTATGAAAATATATATGTACTACTTTTATATTTCACTGATATTAAGTTTTTCACTTTCATGATGATATCATGCGTTTTTGAAAACATTTTATGACACTACTGCACGCTAACCCCCCTGCTATAAAAAAAATTCTGGGGAGGTCACTGAAGCCTATTTACTAAGTCTGATGAAAGTCTGATTAGACATAGAGTCAATGAAGTGTTGACAAGTTCAGCCAATCAGATGCAAGTTCACCTCAATAATATGCATCGATCCTGCTCAAAACTGTTCTCATACAATATCATGATGATTTAAGTCTTTTTATCAAGTCTGATCAAACTTGATTCAAGAATATGGTTGCTTGAGTGGTAACAAGCTCAGCCAATCAGATGCAATATCAACTCACCCATATGCATGGGTCTAATCCATTATCAAACCTGTCTGATATATTGATTACATAATCCCATTGTACCAAGTCCAATCAAAATCAGATCATGGCTTCCAGAGAAGTAATGAGCTCAGCCAGTCATATGCAAGATCACTTCAATTATATGCATGAATCTCACTCATACCTGAACTTGCCTGACGTCTTGATGAGATAAGCCCACTAGTTTGATTAAAATCAGATCAGAAATAAGGCTTCCAAGATAGTAACAGAGTAGTAACAAGATCAGCTGATCAGATGATGCACGCTCATCTCATTATCATGCATCAATCATGCTCATACTCTAACTCATCTGAGGTCTTGATCATATAAGCCCCATATTCCAAGTCTGATCAAAATATGATAAGAAATTTGGTCTCCAAAATGGTAACAAGCTCAGCCAATCAGATGCAAGATTACCTCATTAATATAGCATGGATCTCACTCATTATCCAACTTTTCCAAGATCTTGATGATATAAACCCATATTCCAAGTTTTATCATAATTAGGTCAGAAATATGGCCTCCATAGTAGTAACAAGCAAATTATGATGAAGGGATGAATGACAGACAAAGGTCCATACCATATGCACAGAAGGAATCAAATTTGTTATTTACTTTTCTTGTCCAAGTCTGTAACAGTATAACTTCCCTTCGACATCTACAGTATGAATAGTAAGGTCAATTACATCTAAAGTACATGCATCAAATTACAACTTTTTATTTAAAACAGGAGACTCTCTTTTTGTCAAGCCTGTTTTTTATTTAGCCAGAAAAACTTAAACACTAAGCTTAATTGAAAATGGACCTTAGTATAGTGTGTGAACAGATTTGGATATACAGACAGACATACAAACAGATGCCAAAGTGATCGCTATGTCAAACTTCTGCTACAAGGGCTTGACAATAATACAAATATTGTAAGTCATGTAGACATTGTAATACCATTTGCATGATAAGTGTTTCACAGAATGCAGTGTCCTGCCTGTGAATGGCATTATGATTCTGCATATGCAGGCAAGACAGGGTATACAAATGTTAGTCAACTGATTGATTGATTGAGTTGTTGATTGATCTGAGTTTAAGAGCACATCAAACAGTTACAGTGTTCCAAGGCAATTAGACTAAAGTGTCTTGTCCAGAGACACATCAAGGTATCTGACCCCACCTGGCCTGGGTAGGATCTGAATCTGTGCCCATTTAGTCATGTGTTTGGCATACTAACCACTGAGCCATTGCAGCTCCTTTACAAACATAAGAGATATAGTAATATTCATTCAAAGTTGCAGTTAAATGCAACCACAGATGAAGAGGATATGTGACTTTCAAAAACTTTTATATGGCATTTAAAATATTTCCTGACAATGATACCTTCACTGCTGGATATCTATCTCCATGTCTGTCTGTCTGTCTTCATATATATATATATATATATGTGTGTGTGTGTGTGTGTGTGTATGTGTGTCTTGCATTTAAAGGCAACATGTTTTATTTACTTTTTTGTCACAAAGGAAAAACTCCACTGCTGTTACCAACTTTAAAAACTTAAATAAAATTTGAATGGTAAATTAGTTAAATGAAGAATAGATCAATGTATACATGCATGTACCTGCACTCCTAGATTTCTATCTGACTTTTTGTGGAGGTCATGTTCTGAGATCTGGTGATGGGGTCGTCCATGAGACGTGCTAGCAGCTGAAGAATCTCTACCAGGATGTCTGTGTATCAACTCACTCAAATTACCTGAAACAGAAATGTTAAGAAAGTTTACACCAACTGATAATACACTAATTGACAATTTAATGCCAGCTAAATGTAAATTTGTCACATCTCTGTGAATAATAATGGAGGGAAGCAATAAATTTGCTGTTAAATATACTCTGTGTGCACACATTTTCGGAAGCAATTTATTATTTGCATATATGGCCATATGAATATGATTCAGATGGTGTACTGTAAATTGTTTTCAAATCTTATCAATTTCAGATGATTATAAAACCTTGAGAAGTTAATGTCAACTAAAAGAAGGAAATGGTAGATTTTGTCCCCACAACATGTAAATAAATCTTGATAGCTTAAATTGGTTCCAGTTGGATTTACCTCCCCTGGAAATGGGTGTAAATTGGTTCCAGTTGGATTTACCTCCCCTGGAAATGATTATAGTTCAATCTAGCATGTATGTATAGTAGCACGTCAGCACAATAATGGTTGAATGGTACCAATTAAAGGCAAGTTCTAAAAGTGCAAAGATAAATAAATGCCAAAAAAAAAAAAAAAAAAAATTCAATCAAGATAATCTGAATTTCACAAAAGTAAATATTATTGCAATTAGACATCAACACTACCCTCAAGAAGGGTTCATGTAGTGCAAAGTCAGATTCTTGATATAAACCACACAGTTTTAAAAAGTCGAATACCCTGTCAGTTGCAACATCATCCAAGGGCAAAAAGGTTGCCTAAATTACTTAATGCCTCTTACGACAAGCAGGAGGGTGCATGGGGCGTATTCTACATCCCCAATGCCACAGGAGGGCTGAACGTGTACACTGTACCCGTATGCATTCCCACTGGACTTGTCAACTATTTTAATTTGCTTTATGGGACTTATTATTGGTCAGTAGAACACAGTCCTACTGGTAGCAGAACCACTGATGGAAATTATATCATACTAGGGCAATTATGAGGCTACAAGAGATTTTGCCTGTATCATTGTTATCATTCAACCTTTTTTCAATTTTAAAACTTGCAAAGAACTGCATGAAAAGAAAAGAACATGCTTTTTCTGTGGATAGACATCACTTTCGCAGTGTTGGTCAGAACTACAGACCCATAACCGCACCCCAAAAGTATCACTGTCAACATTTTGTCACCAGGAAGATAACTTATTCAAGGATTTTTTTCAAAAAGTGCTACAAAGAGGCAAAGTAAAGAGCATCCTTAAAATGAAAATGGTCAGTCCAAGGAGGAACATCCAGTGTTATAAAGACTCTCATGGCTACTGAAATAGTTTACCCATATATTGCACTCCCTCATTATAACACTCAATTGGAACCATATAGTATACCACCTTATAGTGAGACTGCCTTATAATGAAGTACATGATACAACACTCCCTCATTATAACACTGTCCATGGGAACCATAGAGTATATTGCCTTAGAGTGAAACTGCCTAATAATAAAGTACATGATACAACACTCCCTCATTATAACACTGTCCAAGACAACCATAGAGTATACCGCCTTATTGTGAGACAGCCTTATATTGAAATATGTTATAGATATAACTTTACAGCCACTTAATGAAATGGGATCCATGTCCATACTCACCTTATAACAGGAACTGTCTTATAACAAAGTGCTCTATAGTGAGCGAGTGCATCCAACTGCAAACAGTTTAGAGCTAGATCTGACATCTCAATATCCCCCGGCAGATCAGGGCATATGCTATTTGCTTGAAGTTAGTAGAACAAAAGGTGTAGACCCTGATTTGTTGTTGTATTGCAAAATGTCATATCGGGGATAGAGCTATTTACAGCTGGATGTGCATTACAAATGGTTAAATATGGTACAAACATGTCAAAAATTAGAACAAAAAACCAAGTGAACTTTATTATAAATTCAAGGAGTGGACAGATGTACACTGTACATTAGCAAATACAAGTACAATTTATGTCAGTGATCTTCATGGTCCTCAAGTGCCAAAGATATGATTTACAAAATCCTCATCCCAAAGAAAACAAACTGATGCTATAGACTTGGTCTAAAATTAGAGACATATCCATGTGTGTGTGCATGTGCATGTGTGTGTGTGCATGCATGAGTGTGTGTATACATTTTCTGTTATTTTGCTCTTTTCTTCAGTTTAGACCCTTCATTATTCTGGGTAATTTTGCTTTTATCTGTGTCAAAATGTAAATATTTGTTGTTCTATGCATGTCACGTGTGTGTGTCTGTCTGTCTGTCTGTCTGTCTGTCTGTCTGTCTGTTCTTTTCTGTTATCATAATGAAGACCTTGCTTTTAGGTTGAAACATATCGAAACTTTGTTTTCTTTCCCTATGCCATTTTCCAACTTTTGTGTTGTTATATATATATATATATATATATATATATATATATATATATATATATATATATATATATATATATATATATATATATATATATATATATATATATATATATACATACATACATACATACATACACACACTCAAACACATGAGTTATCTGTAAGCACAGTCCTATATACATAAGATAATTTCACTGTACGCAGTGTTCAAAATTTACCAATAAAGCTCATCAATATGCAGATCATGTTCTTTGCACCTGAGGATACAGACAATAAACAATGATGAAAGCTGGTGTCAAAGATTATAAAACATAATGGATGCCTCACAGAGCTTGTATCTGATTTATTATTTATAGTCATGCTGAGTGCCACATGCGGATGACATACTAGTGGTTAATGAAGCCACCAGCAATCTGTTGTACCTACAGTATATGCCAGTTATATTGGTACACTGAGTGCAGAGCACATGGACTGATAGCATGTGACTGCAAAGAGGAATAAGAATCAGCAGTGAAACCATGCCAGCCAAATATTCATCGTATTTATTACCCCAATCCCCAGCCCCCAATCCCACACAATCAGCTCCTGGTGGGGCAGGAGTTGGGAATCAAACTGAGGACATTTATAGGCCAACTAAAGTAACTGTTTAAAGTCAGAAACTTTGTTGAATGCTGTACAAGGTACATGTAGTACACAAATTATGCATGGACTTCATTGCGTATGAAAGGACTGATATCACATAACCCCTATGTTTTCTTACAAAAGAATAGGAACATTTATTTAATTACATGCTGTCTGGTACTTAAATGAATTTGCTTGTGCTCTTATGATATTGCCATATTTTAATATTATTTAATACCCGGTACATGTTTTACTGCCATATGTTTATAATACCTAATACATGTATCAGTTTCATATACATGGCACTGACAGGGTTGAACCAACATAGCTCTTGCTTTTAACTTCAGATTTTATATTATGTAGATGAAAGCAAAAGAGACAATATAAACATCTTATCCAGGTGTGTTATGTTGACTCAAGGCAATATCCTGTCAACAGGCTGTTTATTGAACATTTGTAAAGGTCTCTTAAGATCAACACTTGTATATTCCATCTTATAAACACAAAACAAACCATTCAAGCGACCACTTTTTGTTGTCGACATAGTTTTGTTCTATTTGTAATCTTTATTTTGGGTATTTGTAGAACCCAATCAATGAATTTAACTACTTATAAATGTGCAAATTTTGACATAAGGAAATCCATGAATTCAAGTACCATATTAAAATGTGTAAATTTGCAAGCCAGGACAGTATCAGTGAAAATCTGGTCATTTGCTACATTACCAGCATAAGAATTCCATAATGAAAGGCTTAATGCAAGAGGAAATTTCCTACTCTGACCATCTGGATTGAGCATAAAGTTGTGCTCACACAGTGACTGATATAAATGTTAAAAGCTTCCAAGAACTCTTTAAGGACTATCAGCTTTGACTGAGTGTTGACATGAGTGACAATGAGTGTTGTCATGATTGACTGTTTTCTTGAGTCAACAAGATATTATCAATATTCAGCTTTGCACATTTTTTCATTATGAACAATTAAAAATGACTTTTCTCTGATATGTATCTCTTCAGCAAAATTAAAGTGAAAATACTATGAAATATATTGGATTGGACTGAAAGGGCCATTTTCCAGCTGTTATGAATAAATGAACAGTAATCAATACAGCTTGTATATGATCGGTGTGATAGTACAACAGAGTTTGAAATGTAGATTAGTATTTAAAGAATGAATGCCTTGTTGTCAATTTATGACAAATTAAACTTTAGTAATGTACATAAAGTGCAAAGAATGAATGCCTTGTTGTCAATTTATGACAAATTCTACTTCAGTAATGTACCTAAAGTGTAAAGAATGAATGCCTTGTTGTCAATTTTCAGTAATGTAACTGATAAACACTAGCACTGACACAGCACTCCATCACTATAAGGCCCTTCATTAGAAATAACACAGTTTCTGCTATAAGGTGTGTATGGTCATGGATCCCATTTCATTATGTAGTAGAGAAATTATATGTATAAAGTACTTCAATATAGGGCAGTCTCACTATAAGGTGGTACATGTATACTATATGGCTCCCATGGGCAGCTTTAGAAATGGTGTTGTAAAACTTTACAAGTTTTGGAAAGGTCAACTCATACACTTGGCTAAAAGTACAGTTACCAGCATATGCAATTTTTGCTTTACAAAAAGTTCTCCACTAAACTGTCAACTCCATCTTATACGAACTGGTCAATCAATGGCTTCTCCAGTAAATAGTCAACTCAAACTTATACAAACTGGTCATATCAATCACTTCTCCACTAAACTGTCAACTCCATCTTATACAAACTGGTCGTTATCAATTGCTTCTCCACTAAATGTTCACCCATGTAATGAAGTCCGCTGACACCATTACTGACGCTAGACTCTTAAGTGTTTTGATTTTCACTTAAATCTAACAAATTTTATTCCCAAAGCCCAGAGGCTACCTAAATGTTAGTGTCTGGGATACCATATGTTGAATTCTGGTAGCCCAGGGAGCTACAACATGATTTGTTCTGCATTTTTGTCACAATAAAAACTATACAAATTGGAGCATAATCATTAATGACTCATAGCAAGCTTTGGAAGTGTAAATCCTCAAGCCAACAGTTTTATATTACAGTGCCACTGGCAACTGGGTTATTATCTGATTTTGAAATTTGTGGGACTCCGTCTGTGGTTAAATATTACAGGAAGTCATTAAATTGTCTCCATGGTAATCCAATGCTTGGAACATCTCTTTATTGCATTTGTGAGAATCACTGGTCCTGGACCAGTAAAAGTTGAAAATTAGTAAGGAAATAACCATCCCCAATCCTGATGCCTGATGGAAATAAAGGGTGCTCATGGACCCCCTCAGCCCTGTAAATATGCACAATGCTTAAAATATTTCATAAAGACTAATTTTTCATAAATTTTCCATCAATTTTCTCTTTTTATCCTTACAAATTTCATTACCTGTGTTGTTTTTGCCATTTGTTTTTTAAATCAGTTTTTAAAAAAACCCACAAACTATTACAAAGCATGATGTGCTCCATTCTCATAAAATATACTGAATATATATTTGCAAAGTGCCCCTACTGAGCCCTTAATAACAGTTATTCTTCCACATCTATTCCTTCCATAAACAAGAGTAACATGAACGGTTCATTATACGCCTGCCCCATGTTTAATAGTTCTCTATGTAGGCAATAGTATGTCTTAGTTAACTTACTATGTCTTGGTTAACTCTAAAGATTATTGACCAATGGTTTCCAATGACTTTGACTTTCGGTGAAGATATGAAGTCTTGAACTAAACTTAATGTGCAGAAACTATTATTTTCTTATCAGACTTACCATGGCCATTATGTTTCACATTCAGAATCCAAGACATATAGGTTTCTTTCAGTCACCCACACAGTCTGGTCTAGGAACTTACTCTAGAACAAAAGTGATTGTACAAAATCCATTTTTCTTTGAGTCATAACGACTTTGACCTTTGACCTCTTGATCCCAAAATCAATAGGGTTTTTCTTCTTACCCAAAGTGTAAGTCATTCACTTACTTTGGTGAATGTACATAGTCAAGAACTGAAATTTTTGTGGGAAAATATTTTTCTTTTTTCATCAACACTCAATGTGACCTTGACTGTTGAATATTTAACCCCAATATTGATAGACTTTTACCTTGCTCCAAGGGCGAGCCATCCACAAAGTTTAGTCCAAGTCTATCACGTAAAACTAAAGTTATTGTGCATAAACCATTTTTACCTTGCTCCAAGGGCGAGCCATCCACAAAGTTTAGTCCAAGTCTATCACGTAAAACTAAAGTTATTGTGCATAAACCATTTTTCTTCTTTTAGTCAGTGACCTTGACCATTGACCTTTCTACCCCAAAATCTGTAGGCTTCTTCCTTATGCCAGCTGCAAGCTATTTACAAGGTTTGATAATGGTACATGGTAGGGAGATTGAGTAATTGTGCAGAAAGAAATAAGGAAAAGACTGATGGCCAACAAAATAACATGATGTGCTTCATGTACAAATATATGCGTACACTTTTACATGTTTCCCTGGTCCCCATATCCACGAAGATTTAACACATACAAAATTCAATAATCCATTTACCACAGCAGTAAAAATACCCCATTATATACCTCTACCTAGTTATAAAGGGATTAGCTACATGGATCCTGGTTCAGTCTCTGCAAAATCAATGATTTTGTCTGACATTTTTCACTATCAAATGGTGTGGAAGAAAATATCAAAGTTCCACATTCCTCCCAGTCACAGTAATGTGACTGTCAAACCTACATTATGCTCTATATTTAGTGTATATACTTATGTACATGTCAGATCCAACTGCCGACAACACAGACCCTGATATGCCATCAAATAATATGCCAGCAGATCAGGGTTTATGTTGTTTGTTCTACTGATTAGTATTAACAAACTACATGTATATAGATTCAGATCTGCTGGTACTTTATGTGACAGCAGATCAGGGTCTATGTTGTTTGTTCTACTAATTAGTCCGAGCAAACTGCATAGATTCTGATCTGTTGTTGCATTATGTGACAGCAGATCAGGGTCTGTGTTGCTTGCAGTTGGATCTGATTAATCTGATAAATCAGCCCCCAAACCTGTACTGATACTTATGGATGTTTTACACAAAAACTGTCCATCAGTATCAGCACAGGTTTGGGGCTGATTTATAAGACTAGGATCTGACCTATATGCAAGTGTATTCGGTAAGCACCTGCTTGTATGGAGAAATGATTTGTTGTATTTTTTTGTGTATAATGCAGATGTAATTGCCAACAGTATAAATCCAGATCTACTGTTACATAAATCACAATGGCATTTAGCTCCTATTTCCTCCACATGATATAGCTAATAATGTGTTTAAGAGTATGGTTAAAACGAACAACCCAAAAAAATGCCACAAGTCGTTTGGATAGAAGGATCCATGCTATATGTTCTACCATATATGACAAAATACTAGCACTGTGCTCCTAATAAAATTTTATTGGTGCAAATTTTGTTGAGGTTTAAGCCATCACACTAAACTCACTTAGATGATATCATATACAATGATCCCATCACGTGTATGCACATACTAAAAGAGTTAGCTCCCTTTGTTTATGTTGGGTGCTCTCCACTCTGGAGTTGCACTGTCTCTCCCAAAATGGCTGTGCTAAAAAAAACATATGTAAGATTTGTTTGAAGGCCTGATTTTACCCATTAAGTTAAGAGGTCGAGATGACATCATATAAATTCAGAGAAAATGGGCAGGTTTAGCAGCCGCTTTTCTCCCACCAGGCATTCTGGAATCAAGAAACATGTGGTAAGAATGGGAAATTGTTTGCAAGGTTTTACCCCCCCCCCCTCCCACCAAAAGAGAGGGGTGTGCACTTATTAAGGCATGTGCAGATATTGCACTGAATATGGCAGTCTAGACCCTGATCTGTTAGCATGAAATGTAAAGAATATTTGGATCTGTGCTGTTTACAGTATGGTGTGTGTTGTACATTTTAAAATATGATAATGATGAAGACGACATCCAATTTTAGGTCATGCTGGTTTATTATTTAGTCCCTTTATAACTGAAAATAAGCTGAGTGTATATGCATGGTATTTCATGCTGGCATTTTAATTTTAAAATGAAAAGATTCAAGCATAAGGTAAAGGTGAATTCAGATTCGGGCCATATATTCTATGAATAATCAGATTTAAATAGAAGTGAATCATCTTGTCTAGATAAAGCAGGGCACATGCCAAATGCGTACCTTAAACCCTCACTTAAAAAATTAAAATTTCATCAGACAGAGTCTAGTACTATCAATTAGTTGAATGAATAAAAAGACTTTTATATTAATCTCACCTGTTTACCTCACTCCATCTGTTGATAAATTAAATTACATTATATAAGAAAAAATAGAGGTTTATGCTTTCAAGGCTCTAGACATATAATTTTGTTTCTTCACTGATTCTATGACAAAACCGATTTATTATTATTTCAATAATTAATATGAGCTTATCAAGAAGCAAATATTGGTACAGGTTATAAATGAAAAAAGTATATAAAAAAGAGTACTGTGAATGGTACACAGTATGCCCTGCCCCATATTTAATAGACCTGTAGAACCCATAATCTATAGGTTTCTTTCTTACTATAAGTCCAAGCCATCCACAAAGTTGATCAAGGAACTTACTCTAAAACAAGTCAGGGTAAAACCCATTTTTCTTTGAGTCACATTGACCTTGAACTTTGACCTTTTAACACCCAAATCAATAGGCCTAATCTCTTATCTTAAGTGCAAGCCATAACCATTGGCCTAAAACTAAAGCTATTATGCAAAACCATTTTTCTTCTTTCAGTTACAGTAACCTTGACCTATGACATTTTGACCCCAAAATCAATAGGCATCTTTCTTACCCAAAGTGTAAGCAATCCACAAACTTTGGCGAAGGTACATGGTAGAGAACTGAAATTGTTTGCAGAAACCATTTTTCATTTTTCAGCCACAGTGATATTAGCTTTTACCTTTTTACCCCCAAAATCAATATGCTTCTTTCTTCTTCCAGGTAGAAGCCATCCACAAAGTTTAGTCCAGGTCTGTGATGTAGAACTAAAGTTAAACTTAAGTTATTGTGCAGAAAGCATGTTTATTTTTCAGTCATAGTGACCTTTTATCTTTGACAATTTGACCCAAAATCTTCCGTAGCCAAAGTGCAAGCCATTCACAATGTTTGGTTCATGTCTGTGAGGTTGAACAACTGTTACTGAATAAACAATTTTTTCTTCTTTCAGTCACAATGACCTTGACCTATGACCTTTTAACCTTCAAATCAATAGGCTTCTTCCTTACCCCAAGTGCAAGTCATAAACAAAGTTTTGTAACTGAGTATGGTGTAAAACTAAAGATATTGTGCAAAATGAAAAAGCTAACAGACAGACAGAAGGATGGATGGACAGATGTAGGGATGGATGGATGGACAGAAGGACAGACACCATCAAAATAATATATGTGCCGTCTTTTGGGGGTGTATACAAAAAACTTTAGAGAATCTCTTTATCATCTTAACCTTGCTTTAGTCTTTGTTGCCAATGACTGCAAACACCAAGCCTCTTATTCTTGAAACGTATTAAGCGAGAAACTCCTGCTGAAACGAAAATCCCCAAAATCAGATATGACACTTAGAGTCCACCTAGTTCACTGGAATAAGACAGTCTATAAGAGAGACCCAAGTTCAAAAAAATGTAAACATCCTGAGATTCTAGTTTTATTCTAAATAACTGACCATAAAATATTTGGGACTCTGAGCCTGAGCTTGAGTTTCTTGTTTAGAAAATACAAACCTGAAACTTGCTTATTTCATATTATTCTTCTGATACCAAATGACTTACTGTATATACTCGCGTAAAAGCCGATACCAACTGCAAACTGCATAGACCCAAATATGCCATCACATAATGCGCCAGCAGATCTGGGTCGATGCAGTTTGTAAAGACTAATCAGTAGAACAAACAACATAGACCTTGATCTGCCGGCACATTATGTGATGGCAGATCAGGGTCTATGTTGTTTGCATTTGGACCCGGATTATATGCGAGTGTAAACCGTAAGTATTAAGAAGGACATATAATTTCACTTCAGCGAAACCTCCAAATAGACATTTTATTGAACGACCACCTCTAATACTGTGAATCACAAAATATAAATGAGCACACAAAATTTTAGTGAATTAAGTGACTAATCTCTTGTTTCACAAAAATTTTAATTCACATTTAATGTTGAGGTGAACAGAAAATAATCTTTATGCTATCAACGCCACTGACTATCCAGATGGACAGTTCCAGAACCAGAGTTTGATATTAGTACCTACAATCTTATAAGTGTCATTACTCTAAAGTGTAGATAGAGTAAGCAGTACACTCAATATTTAATATATTTGCAGTAATTCATTAAAGTTTTATGTCACTAATATACTTAATTTATAGATTTGCTAACATTTAATGATGATAAAATACTGTGATTTACAATAACCAGGTAAACAACCTCCTTTCAGTTTTTGTGTATTTTATACATCCCTTAACCAATTCCATAGTAAAGAACCAATTTGTTCCATTCTTAAACTAACTATGGTTAAATTAATAGTCTTCATGCATTTCAGGCAAGCTACCAAAGTTATTCTAGTTTTTAAAACTGTTCAGCAAGCTATCTTCATAAAGATAATATGTAATTTTATTTAATGAATAGAAATGTGTTCATGGAACTCCAATACCCACGAGTGACAAAAAAAAGACCTAAACACAAAATTAATTGGACAGAGAGATATATGGCTGCCCTACTACATTCATGATGTGGCATAAAAACATAATGTTTGGTTTGTTAAGTATTAATGGGTGAATTTTGATGATGTCATCAAATTTGAATATTCCTTGCTTATTTGATCATTTGTGCATTAATACTGCACAGAAATTACAAAATACAGCCATTCCTTGACAATTTCTATGAAATTTCCGAAAAATCAATTCACTCATTAAAGCCATGTTTACGCGTCATGAGGTTGTACCCTACTTCCAAGTTCTGTACACCAAAGTGGTATTGCAGAAAAGTAGACACATGTAGCTCTACAATGATACCTAATAATGTAGACTTTCTACTCGCATTAAAAAAGACAGTGGAAAAAAAATAATTTTTGAGACCAGATATTTTTGTAGGCCAAAAGTTTCTGGTTTCTGAACCGGAGTTTGTATCCGGATTTTAGACTTTTTGGCCTCAGATCTAAAGCAAACTGGTCTGAACTGCACACTGACAGGTGAACCTTTGCAAAAAGTTGGATAAGTTTGAGATTCAGAGTAAAAAGTGGCCAGGAAACGAAAATCATAGGTCCTATGTGCAAAAAAAAAAAAAAGAAAGTCCAACTTTTACCCTTCTGCACATGTGCAAGCGAAATAGCCAATCAAAAACATTTTGGATACACCTAAGCATCCAGCTAAACAAAACTTTTTCTTAAGCAGATGTGTTTGGCTGCATTCAGAAGTAACACCAAAAATGCATTTCCTACCCCCATTTCAGGCAAGAATCTCTAGGGGTTAATGAGTTAATCCTATCTGACATAGTGTAACCCCATTTCAAACAGACCATTATCAGCAAAAAGACCCTAGGTTTTATATATTCTGTATGTATATATATATGTTTATATATATGGTGAGTGAGATGTTGCCTGGATAGTTGGTGTTTAAAGGCGCTCTTAACACATTACTGGCTATATCATGCCAAGATAATGGGAGCTACATGCCTTTCCCCAAGGACACACTGAGGCAACTGACCCTGGTTGGGAAGGGCAAGTATCGAATCCACAACTGTTGGATGAAGTCTGATTCTCTACCAACTGAGCAACTATAGCTCCCCTTGGTGAGAGAGAGAATAATAGGCATCACTATACTAATTGAGTTCATTATATATTTCCTTCATTTTCCACAAATTGTTTATGAAATCCAGTGCTGCGGCATTAGCTATAACTTAAAATGCATCATAACTATCTTACTCTTTGTTAGGCACTAATGTGGATATAACATATTTTAAAAAACTCATCATAGGTTATCCTGCATTGAATTAAAAGACTTGAATTTTTAATGCAAGTGACCTTTCCAAAATCTGCTGGTTCACACCTGTTTGCTTTGTCATCCTACACAAAAGTCAAGAGTCTGAACTCAATAAACATTTTATTTTCTGTTTAGACTTGAATGCTGCTCTTCTGAATGCCAGTAACATTCTTCACTGGTCAGCAAAATTCCAAGAAAAAAACCATCTTATAAAAAATATTAAAAAATTTCTTTGGGATTACAGTAGGATGCAATAACAGCCAACTGGTTCAATTAGTGTAGTAATACAAATCATCCAGCAATAATTGCCAAAACAAAACCTAACTTTTAACAAGGGCTATAGATGGCCTTTTACTGTAGATGTTTATTGTATCTGATGAGAGAGATATTAACAAAAGGGAATGTAGAGTATCTCCAAGGCACTGTGTATCTGATGGGACAGCCTACTTAATGCATTTATGTACAACACCCCAAACTTATACTTACCTGGATGCTGTGTAGGGATAATACCTCTCCAATAGATTAAATAACACAAGACCAAATGGGTAAGTAGAATCAAATCACAATTTTTTCTTATTACAATTTTAATAATGATGTCCATTCAAGAAGATCTTGGACTTTTTGAGGGAATGCAGTTTTTATAAAAATTTTGACCATATGTTTTTTTAATAGGATTTTACATGTGTTACTTTTACAGAATTTTAACATCTTTACCTTTTATATTCTGTATTGTTGTACTTCATATGTTTACAATTATTTGTAACAGTTTATCTTCCTAAAGTGTTAATGCAATCATTCATTTTTAAATTTTTTAAATTTACTTTTAGTTTGCATTACATAGCCACTATTGTGCTGAGGTGACATTAAACACTACTAGACAAATACATACATAATGTTTGAGAGAGAGAGAGAGAGAGAGAGAGCAAAAACATATTAAAATATATAACTACTCCATGTATTAGTGAGATGGTCTTGCTAGTCATATACTGTACACTAATATAAGATATTTATTTTCTAAATTAATTCTTTCAACAATTATGATAAAAAAAAAATTCTTACAAATAAAGAAATATATTTAGGAATTATGACTCATACAATGTTAAGAAATAAATAAAACTTAATGTTAAAAGCCACACTGTTGTGTGATTTATAATTTAATTTATTGATTGTACACTAATTTGAAATTTATTAATACATTAAATTATTTAACATCTATTATTAATATAATGATATTAAAATATATGACTTCCCAAATTTAACTGAGGGAAACAAACTGATCCTTTCAACTAGGACTCAATTAAAATTTATTAGAAACGATTATAACTGAATAGAAGTAAAATGTTTTAATTAGGTATCAGTATTTGTGTAACTAAAGATACAAATATCAATATCTGTGTACGTAAGATATGAATATCAATTTGTGTACCTATGATATGAATATCAATTTGTGTACCTAAGATATGAATATCAATTTGTGTACCTAAGATACAAATATCAATATCTTTGTACCTAAGATATGAATATCAATATGTGTGTACATAAGGTACAAATATCAATATCTGTGAACCTAAGATATGAATATCAATATCTGTGTACCTAAGATATGAATATCAATATCTGTGTACCTAATATATGAATATCAATATCTGTGTACCTAAGATATAAATATCAATAGCTGTGTACCTAAGATATGAATATCAATATTTGTGTACCTAAGATACAAATATTAATAGTTGTGTACCTAAGATATGAATATCAATATATGTGTTCCTAAGATATGAATATCAATATTTGTGTACCCAAGATACAAATATCAATAGTTGTGTACCTAAGATAATATAAATATCAATACAGAAGCGAAAGAATCAATATCAATTATACTTAATTCCCAAAATAAAAAAACAATTTCCAGTGTTACTACATAAGACTTATAAACTTCAAATACAGTAAAACCTGTCTTGAAAGACTATTGCTTAGCAGTGCCATGCAAGACCACCTGTCTTGAAAGACTATTGCTTAGCAGTGCCATGCAAGACCACCTGTCTTCAAAGACTATTGCTTAGCAGTGCCATGCAAGACCACCTGTCTTGAAAGACTATCGCTTAGCAGTGTTATGCAAGACCACCTGTCTTGAAAGACCAGCTGATTCTGAATGCACAGATTTAGTGAGTATATATTGTGACCTGTGAAGAGAGACCACCTGTCTTGAGAGATGATAATTTTTGGCAGATGGGGTGATCTTTCAAGACAGATCATACTCTACATGGCAGATGGGGTGATCTTTCAAGACAGATCATACTTTACAATGCAGATGGGGTGATCTTTCAAGACAGATCATATTTTACACCATAAATGATATATTTTTAATTATACATTTTGATTCAAAAGTAATCTTTTGACTTTTAAATATTAATTGATAACAATATATACTTGCCCCAAGTTGTACCCAACTGCAAACAGCATAGACCCTAATCTGCCACCACATAATGCGCTGGCAGATCAGGGTCAATGTTTTCTGTTCTACTTACTCCTAATAAACTGCATAAACCCCAACCTGTCCATGCATTATGCGACAGCAGGTGAGGGTCTGTGCAGTTTGGAGTTGGATCAAACTTATATACGAGTATATATGGTAATCATATTGTTGTAAACCGATATTTAAATCGATATTTAAGGGCAAGAGGTAGGGGTGAAACGATACACCTCTGCCATGTATCGATATAATTCATAATACACAGATTACAATATGATACATTATCGATACACATATCAACTTGATAGTCTTTTCATCTTTAAAAGGTCTCTCAGTGGTCAGGTGTTGACACAATGGTTATATTTCCAGTATGCGAATTACAGACAGACTTATCATCTATTCATATGCCATTCTTGTCCTTAACAAGATAAAAAAAAATACCTGTTAGGTGTCACTGGCTTTAATTCAACATTTTAGGCCATTTCAGGCTGCTCCATTTGATCAGATGCAGGACTTATCTTGGTCACTATACCATTTGTTTTGCACTGTATGCATGCTTTAAAACATCTTATTACCAATTTCATGTCTTCACTTACATTTGGAAGGCATTACGGTATTATCTTCAAAACAGAAGAAATATTGCAATTTCTTCATGCAAGGAAAATCTTATCTAGAACAAGTCTAAATGTGGAGCAGAGATAACTAACAACCAAATCAATCACATTGTTCTTCCAGCAGATGTAAAACAACTGCTGCGGCCACGGACACTTATTTCTGTCAGTGAAAAAGGAAATTATTGACAACACCCACTCCCCTTCTACAAATTAACAAGGTGTCTATAACTCATTACTCGTGCAGCTTGGAATATGCCCCCTTGAAGATTCTTTGCTAATTTGTTCTTTCCTAATCCAGTTGGCTCGTTCAGTCGCTAATTACATATATCAGCGAAAAAGGAGACATTCCAAACTTGTTCACCATGTACAATTTAAGTACTTTACAAATCATTTTATAAAGCCACTGTTGAGCAATGTTTCTATGTTGCTTTGTATCTGTTTGGATTGAGTTTGGATCCCAATACATCCAGTGTGTCATGCAGTGAACAAGCTACAGTTAATTCTGATTGGTGGTTATTGTTTAACCCTGGACTTGAACAAATAATTACCACCAATCAGAACTGAATGTAACATATTTCACTACGTGACACAGCAGAAGTGTAGCCTTTAAATTTGATCCAAGTAGACAAGATACGAAGCAACAGATACATTTTGCGTAAAAGTGGTTATTAAATGATCCCTAAAGTACTTAGATCATATATGGAAAACAAATCTGGAATGTCTTCTTTACATTGATATATGTTATCAGTGGCTGAACATGCTGACAGGATAAAAAAATTAACATGAAATGGGGGGGGGCAGAATTTAAACAACGCGAGTTAGTCACCTTGTGTTAATTTGTAGAAGGTGACTTGGTGTTGTCAAAAGTTTTTATTTTTTACTGACAGAAATGAGTGCATATGCCTGCTATGGCTATCTCAGATGAATTCTCTATTTAAAGAATAAAATGGCAAATGATTAATAATTATTCACGTCTGCTGAAGATTAAAGTAATTTTTATAAAGTAAGTATCGTTTTGTATCAATTCTTCATATATTGTATCAATATGGGTATCAATATGTAAAAATTATTAATACATTGAAATATCGATTTATTGTTTCACCCCTAGCAAGAGGCATATTGATATGTATTGTATTTGTATTGTGTGTTGTATATTGATACATGGCAGAGACTCAATATTCAACAAGGAAAATTAATCCTCTATTTATAAGGACTCTTTTTTTCTGAATGAAAAGAATTATATTTCAAAGATCAAAATTCAGAAAGTGAATTGCACAAAACCCAGCTTCTGTTCTATTTCCTCTTATAATAACAACAATCAATATAGAATTTTACACAAATCCCATTTCATCAGATTTTGTGATCAATACTTAGGCAGCTACCGTATATACTCACCTATAAGTTGAGTCCACCTGCAAACTGCGTAGACCCAGATCTGCTGTCGCATAATACACCAGTAGATCTGGGTTTATGCAGTTTGTTAGGACTAATCAGTAGAACAAACAACACAGACCCTAATCTGCTGGCACATTATGTGATGGTAGATCAGAGTCTATGTTGTTTGCAGTTGGACTCAACTTAAAAGCGAGTATATATGGTAACTCAAAGATTAGAATATGCATTATAAATGTTTTGCTGAGACAAAGTTTTACCTCTAAATTGAGATAATGACATATACCATGCTTCTGATTTGATTTTAACAGAATAAACTAATACAAGTAAACATTATTGGCAAACCAACTGCCAAACAATCAATTACCACATAGTTTTTGAGAAGTTTCTGCATATTCCTGTATCAAATATTGACCAGTAAACAAATCAATAACCATATTAATTCTAAACATCTATTCTCAATTCCAGGTTGTAACAAAATCAATGGCTTATGAAAAAGAGTAGATTTATCTTGGCAATTTTCTCCATGCATCAACAGATTCTGAATCAGCTTGATAACGCTGGATTACTTCAAAACCACTGGCTGTACAAGACTCAATTCCAGACTCAAATTAAAGCTGTATAAAAACATGCAAGTGCACTGACATTCATAATCACTAAATGTCAACTAAAATATCATGCCTATTATGCTTTGGAAGTATAATAGAAGCCAATAGCACTTGAAATTAATTTTAAAATTGGTGTCAGCCATCAAAATATGATATAAATGCAGAGTGAGTACCTGAAATGATATATGCAAGATGTTGATTAGATCACATTTGGATCAACATCCTTACACAAGATTGTGTTTTATGCCGGTATAAATTAATTGCTCCTTCTCATTCCAACAATGGCTAAACCCTTGATTCAAGTCAGCAGGTTGCAGATGGATATGATAAGCTGCAAGCTATGCAGCAAGATTTATGAGAATCCTCGGATTTTGAATTGCCTTCACAGTTTTTGTGCAACATGCTTACAACTGCAAATTTCCCCTCATAACTGTGCTGAAAACAGACTTCTTTGTCCCCTATGTAAAGAATCCACATATGTAAAGGATGGAGTGGAAAATCTACCACACAATACAATGCTTGCAAGGTTCATAGCTCAGGCAAAGCACGAGGAATTGCTGCTGGTGTGTGACAGGGTGATTTCAGAACATATTCATGACCTTGAAAAAGAGAGGTCACAATTTGAGCAGGGTGTGAAGGTCTCACATAGCCATGAGACAGAGCACCAGTCTGGAAATGATGTAGACCAATCAAAATGTGCTGAAAACCAGTCTGAGAATAATTTAGATGAATCAAAATGTGCTGAAAACCAGTCTGAGAATAATGTAGACCAATCAAAAAGTGCTGAAAACCAGTCTGTGGTTTACACGGAAAATACCGAGGACAGCAACTCTTGCCTTGGTGGTGATTTTCAAAGCAATTCATTTCTGAGTGATTCTTTTGGAATTCAAGATTCTGAAGAAAGAAGTAACAGAACACCTGTCTTTACCTGGAATGCATCTCCTCTGGTGTCTCTTGTTAAAAATACAGAAAAAGATATTCTTAGAAATCAAGAAATGAAAATGTCATTGGAGGCAATGAAAATGCGTGAAAATGTGAAAACTCTGGTTACAAACCTTCAAGAGAATGCTCTTGGAGTGGTTTATGCTCTGGAATCTATAAATTTATGTTATCATGAATGGCTAGACAACCGGGAGCATGTAAAAAATGCCATCAAAGAAAGATCAATGCATCTTCAAAAACTGATAAAAAGCCAAGAGAGGAAACTATTATCAACTCTGGAGGATAATACTACTGAAAGCAATATGAAACAAGAGATGGCCAACTCCAAGGACCTACTGCAAGGTGTCCTGAGAGGAACTCTCAATACAACAGAGTTCTTAAAGCTGCTGACTGAATTTGGAAATGTGACTGATTTTCTAACGCTGCAAGACATTATTAAAGCTCGTGCGAGTCATCTATCAAATCTAAATATACAACTTAGAAGGCAAAAGTTCACATTCAAACTTCCACTGAAAGACGCTGATGATTTCATTGAAGAAGCTTTCGGAGAACTGAAGGAAGAAAGCTCAGTACAAAATATTGAATTAAATACAAAGCAGACCACAAATTGTGAGGATATGACTAACAGTGCAAGTGCTGCTGCTGATGATGATGATGCTGAATATTTCCCCCTCCCACTGTCACATCAACTTCAGGCCCAATATTATGATGAAAGCTATGGCTACAGTCATTATGGTCTGCAATATATAACCCTTGGTGATAGTTCTAATTTACCAACTGCAGATGATCCTGGCACAAAAAGCAACTCAGAGAAAAGCAGTGATGCTACATCCGACCATAAATCCAAAACTACAGTACCCAGAAGCAGAAGAAGAATGTCTTTCAATGACATATCTTCAAGAGTTCAAAATATTGCTTCCAAGAAACGACCAACAAGACGTATCTCAGTTCCAGCCAATACTGGTGACATTACATCAAATATTTCACGCCGACGACTCTGTGCACTTTCCCTCTTAACGAGATCAAAGAGCCAAGAGGAAGGAACTCCATCAGAACTTGAAACCAGTGCTAACATTGCACAGCTGGAATGGATCAGGGAAAACGTCCGGAAGAAAACTTTAAGTAGACAAAGTTCACAACCAGAATCATAGAGCACTGCAGTCCAGACTATTGCTCTCATAAAATCTCAAGGTCAATTTTTAGTACATAACTCAGCTAAAATTTACAAGATTCATTATTTTGAAATTTTGACCAAAACCATTAAATTAACCTTGTTTTAGAACAGCCTAACTGTTTCTAACTATTCATTAACATACTGGATCTGAATTTACTAAGATTATATTGTGGTACAATTTTTTTGTTTTCATTCACTACTCAAGTTGAGGAGTTTTATGCAAATGCACATAAACAAAAATAGCAAAAAAGGCTGGAACATGCGGGGCTTTTTTCTCTCCAAATTAATTAAGATATTACCTGGGTAAAATGGTAATACTTGTATCTTGATACCGTTAAATCTGCTGACACAGATTGACAGACAACATTTCAAGTATACATACCGTATATACTCGCATATGAGCCGATACCAACTGCAAACTGCATAGACCCAGATCTGCCATCGCATCATGTGCCGTCAAATTTGGGTCTATGCAGTTTGTAGGGACCAATCAGTAAAACAAACAACATAGGCCCTGATCTGTCGGTGCATTATGCGACAGCAGATCAGGATCTATGTTGTTTGCATTTGGACTCTGCTTATATGTGAGTATATACGGTACTCAAGATAAGCAGTCTTATGCAAGTTGGGCATTGGAAAATGACACGAGTTTTGGAAATTAGAAAGAATTTTACCACGGTGAAAGTCACACACTAACATCTTGCTATATGTTAATACAGACAGGAAAATAAACAAGACTAACAAGAGGTCCAAGTGGGCATGACATCACTCACTTGCATGACTACAAAATGCAATGGCAGTTGGCATGAAATCTGGTTAGGATGATGCTCTCTGACATTTAATGCTTTTTTATGCTTTTAGTAATAGCAGCCATATAGGATGGCAGATTAGCATCATTTAGTAATAGCAGCCATATAGGATGGTAGATTAGCATAATTTAGTAATAGCAGTCATATAGGATGGTAGATTAGCAAAATTTAGTAATAGCAGCCATATAGGATAGCAGATTAGCAAAATTTAGTAGCCATATAGGATGGCAGATTAGTATCATTTGTGCAAATTGAAAAGTCTTATGCCATGATGTTTTATGTGAAATTGGGTGAACTTCTGCTAACTTATTTTTTAGAAGTCATTTCACTTTCTTTTTTTTGTCCAAATGTTTTAACAAGAGTGATAACAAATAATGGATCAACATCATATGTGCAAAACTGAAAGGCCTTATGCCAGGACTCTTTCTGTAAAATTTGCTTACATTTAGGTTAGCAGTTTTTGAGAAGTCAGTTTAGGTTTTGTTTTCTATTTTTAGTACTGTAGCCAAATTTGATGGCAAATCAGCATTATTTTGTACTAACTTGAAAGGTCTTTTTCCCAGGATGCTGTTTTTGTCAAATTTGGTCCAATAAGGTTTTCAGTTTCTGGGAAGTATTCTGAAAGTTTTCCTTTTTTGGTAACAGTGGCCATTTGTACCAATTTCAAAGTCCTTCATGTCATGATGCTTTTGGCAAATTGGGTCAAATTATGTTCAGCTATTTGTGAGAAGTAGTCGAAAGGTTTTTCTACTTTTGGTAACAGTGGCCAAATTTGATGGCAGATCGGCATTCTTTCTAAAACACTGAAAGGTCGTTGTGCTAGTTTTTTTTTTCTGTCAACTTTGGTCCAATTCTGAGAATAAGTTGTTAAAGGTTTTTTATTTTACTAACTGCAACTATATTTAATAGTGTATCAGCATCATTTTATACAAATTTGAAAAACCTTTACGACTGGGATGTTTTCTGTCAATTTGGTCAAATTCTGTCAAGCAGTTTTTGTGAAGTTGTCATTTAGTGGATTTTCAATTTTAAGCATACACATTATTGAAACAAATTTTGAAAGACATTCATACCAGGATGCTTTATGTCAATTTGGTCAAATTCCATTCAGCAGCTTTTTGAGAAAAAGCCATTTAAAGGTTTTTCTATTTCTAGTAACAGTGCCCGTATTTGATGACTAATATGCATCATTCAAATAAATTCGAAAGGCTTTCATGTGAGTATGCTTTCAGTCAAATGTGGTCAATTTCTTTTTAGCAATTTTCAGAAGAAGTAATTCAAAGATTTTTCTAGTAAGAGCTGAATATCTAATGGTGGATTGGCATTATTTGTACAAATCTAAAAGTTCTTTATGTTAGGATGCTTTCTGTCAGATTTTGGTCTAATTCTGTTCAGTGGTTTTTGAGAAGAAGTCATTTAAAGGTTTTCCAATTTTTAGTATCAGTAGTCATATTTGATGGCATCATTTGTACAAACTGAGATTTTAGTGTCTTTTTATCAGAATGCTTGCCTAGTTTCCAGTGGTTTCCAGTTGCATATTTTCCAGTGATTTCCAGTTGCCTAGTTTCCAGTGGTTTCTGTGAAAAGGCTGAAAAAAGCAATTGTTGATGGCTGATGCACATGCTGGATGATGGATGATGAATGCAGGATGCAGAGCAATGTCACAAGCTCACTAGTCCTTGCAAACAATATACTGATAGCATTTGTTTGACAATTCAAGTTTTTTTTTTCTTATCTAGCATGTAATTATAACAATACTAATAATTCTTTAAACATGGTTCATTTGATCAGTTTTTAAGCCATCTTGCATACAGACATGTGCATATTTAAAAGCAAATAAGGAGTGTTCATTTCTCAACTGAACAGATATAATTTTGAGAGAACTAAAATGAAAACAAGAGGCCCAATCAGGGATTACATGGCTTACATAATCTAGTAGCTGACCATTTTACTAAACAAGATAATGTTGGATTGAAAGAACACAATGCCATGTAATCTCCCAACCTTTAAAAGATTAGCTTATCATTATGTTTGGATCTTGCTAATTACTAAACTCATCCAATATCTTGATGATACAAGCTTGTTTCACAAGTTTGATCAAATCTGGATCAGAAATATGGCTTCCAGTGTGGTAACAAGTTATTGTTGATGGACAGACGACACCTGACAGACAATGCACAACAGACATATGGCGATGCCATGAGCTCACTTGGCCTTGTGGCCAGGTGAGGTAAAAATGGCAAGAAGAAGAAATATGCCTCAGTGTTTAGGCCTCTGAAGACTCAAACCAAAGCTACTTTTGCCCTCTATTTCTATATTTTGGGCCAATGGCTATATAAGAATTTAAAATATTCCTGAAGGCAAATGTCTAACAATTGACCGTAAGCTGCCTTACATTCTTAACAATATTATTTACAATTATGATGAATCAAGAAAGTGAGCCAATTTTTCAGAAATAATACCTTACGTACAGTTATCTAAAACATAATTAACTTTCTTGCTCTCTCACATACCAGAGGGTATAACTCATTCAGCTAATTGCCAGTTAAACTCCCATGAGGCTCTATTGATGCGATTATATTGACTAGGTAGAGTGTAGGGGACATAACTCATTATATCTAACATGTCCCTGAATGTAAATGTGAAGAAATAAAAAACATTTTAAAAAATTCTGATTCTACATTCAAGCAATGGAAACAAGACAATTTACATAATGTCAAAACTTTTTGTATTTTATATTAATGGTCCATGTCAAAAAAAGATCTTTGAAGTCAGAAGAGATAAAAATATACATGTACTGCCTAAGTTTTGTAGTTTTCAAAAGCAGATTATGCGTAAAATGAACAGATTTCCCAACTACCCAACAAATTGCCTGACCAATAGCATATGCCCTATATACTCGCTTATAATTCGAATCCAAATGCAAACTGCACAGACCCATATCTGTCTATGCATAATGCACCAGCAGATCTGGGTCTGTGCAGTTTGCTAAGAGTAATCAGTTGAACAAACAACATAGACCCAGATCCGCTGGCACATTATGTGATGGCAAATCAGGGTATATGTTGTTTGCAGTTGGACTTGACTTACAAGCAAGTATATATGGCATGTGATGTAAGTTTTTAATATGATAAATATGTGTGCAATTTAGTAGATGTCCATACATACTGTACTAATATTATAAATATACACTGTACATTATAATCACATGTCCATACATACTGTACTAATATTATAAATATACATTATAATCACATGTATTGTATTCAAGGTAACAGCTGCATGGTGCACTAAAGCTCTGCATAAGAAGCACACAGCTATAAATGTCATAAACAGACTGTGTCCCCATCATATGTACATGTACACAGTAGAAGTGTTAGCTCTCTTTTTCTGTGCTGAGAGCTTTCCACTGTGGTGGGTTCATTCTCTCTCTAAATGTTGTTGTGCCCAATAGAGCAAATTTAACATCCATATTTTATACTGAGTTAATCTGCAATGGCATGAAGAGTGCTGTGATCAAGACACAAGCTTTTACAAAATGGATAATTTTTTTGTGAGTTTGTACCAAACGAGCTGTGTGCACTTAATAAGACATGAAGATATTGCATTAAATATAGTACATTATTTGATATTAGCAAGACATTTTGTAAAAACTCTACAAAAAATTACTTTTGATTAAATATAACTGCCTTTTCCATTAGTGCCTTATTATGGCTTCTTCAGATGTCATGTTTATGTGAATAAATAAAATTCATCTATAGTATTTAAAGGTTACATCATCAAAGTCCAATATCAAAATCCTAATTTCTAAATACATGTACCACATGACATTAGCCATATTACCATATTCTGGGGGAGATAAGTCAACATGGAGTATAAGTTGAAGGAGTCTATATTTTATTTTTCCACGCTTTATAATTCATGTAAAAGTCTAAGTGGAGTGTAAGACCAAGTTCTAACTATTAATAATGAATGTCTTCATGAGACCACCTACCTAACATCAGTCAAATCCAATCCAGTAAGTACCATATATACTCGCCTATAAGTCAAGTCCAACTGCAAACTGCACAGACCCAGATTTGCCATCGCATAATGCACCAGCAGATCTAGGTCTATGCAGTTTGTTAGGAGTAATCAGAAGAACAAACAACACAGACCCTGATCTGCTAGTGCATTATGTGATGGCATATCAGGGTCTGTGTTGTCGGCAGTTTAATCTGACTTGTACATGAGTATATATGGTAAATATACAGCATAATGTAGGTTTGACAGTCGCATTACTGTACTGGGAGGAATGTGGAACTTATGCGCATTATGTGATGGCAGATTATGGGTTGTGTGCAGTTGGACTCTATACTTATACACATGTATATACAGTAATAAAACTCTTTGCTGTACTTTATGTGCTAAATAAAGTTCGGAGTTAATATTTCTGTTATCTTTTTGTAACTATGGACATATACCATGTATTCTAAATAAAATTCAACAATTCATTCTCAACATTGTTGCATACATAGGTCATGGTGGAGTATTAGTTGATGTATCAGGCAAAGTGGAGTACAAGTTGATGGTTGGTTTTTAATGGCAAATGGTATCGACATACACAATGAAAAATACACTATGTAGTTTTGATTCATTTCAGACTTTTGAGATTTTAAATATTTAAAATTAGATCATTCTAAGTGAGTGCTTTATACTGTGATGCCACAGTATGACTTGTACTGGTGTGACTGAACAAGAATTTTATTTGTGAAGCCACAGTATGACTTGTACTGGTGTGAGAGAACAAATATTTTATTTGTGATGTCACATCGTGACTTGTACTGGTGCAAGAAAACAAGCATTTTATTTGTGATGTCTCAGTATGACTTTTACTGGTGTGAGAGAAGTATTTTAACTGTGGTATCACATTATGACTTGTACTGGTGTGACTGAACAAGAATTTTATTTGTGATGGCACAGTATGACTTGTACTGGTGTGAGAGAACAAGTATTTTATTTGTGATATCACATTATGACTTGTACTGGTGTGAGAGAACAAGCATTTTATTTGTGATGTCACATCATGACTTATACTGGCATGACTGAACAAGCATGTTATTTGTGATATCACATTATGACTTTTACTGGTGTGACTGAACACGTATTTTATTTGTGACATCACAGTATGACTTGTATTGGTTTGACTGAACAAGCATTTTATTTGTGACATCACAGTATGATTTATACTGGCTTGACTGAACAAGCATTTTATTGAATTCCTGGTATACAAATGTACATTTTCTTGCAATTTATTGTAGAAATCAATTTATGTTTGTTATGTGATCAACAAAATATCTTACATTTGTGCTTATTTAAAATAAAATATATCAAACTGATTGAATTATTTTAATCTTTTGGAAGAATTGTTTCAACTTGTTTCATAAATTGTACTTGAAATGAGCACTCATGCAATATCTTCTGTCAACTGATTAACTTTATAATTAATCATGTTAATAGCCAGGTTTTCAATGAAATCCGGGCTGTCTAAAAGGGGAAGGGCCTAGCTGGGATTTCCAACATGTTAATTTGGTTTGAATATGTTTTTACGCTTATTATTTTGGTCACTGAGTCATAGTGATATTTAATAATTGTAATTAAAACATACTGTTTAGAAATTAGCAATCTTGGTAATATTAGGTATACAATTATATAGAATTTTCATGTACAGTATTCCATTTTGAAAGCTAATTACCATGACATTAACTATAACTTTACATTGGTATACCATGTACATGTACATATCATCCCATCCCATTCTGATGCTGTCTTGTTCTGATGCAGTGTCATAAACTCCCAGTTCCTGACAAAATGCATCTCTTAATAACATCATGACCACAGTATTTATTTACATTGGTAAACACTGTTTCATTTGGACAGAAAAATGTATAGAGAATCCTATCATTATCAGTTGTGAATCGAAACAAAGACACGTAGCATGAAAAAAGCTACATTTCACTCATTCTCTTAATTCCTCATAACAATCCTTACTAACTACTCTGAAGGGAGAAATCAGTTTCCCATCATAATAGACATCAAGTCAGCTACTTACTCAACATATGATAGAAATATGACTCACAGTGGCTAGCTGCATCAGTAACACTGTTTAGAATGGTGTACCTCATTATAAACATTATTGTGGAGCTGTGTTTACTGGTGTTCAGAGGTGGTTCTTTGTCATTATATTTTGTGCATATTTACAAGAAAAACATACTTTTACCATATATTTTATAGTTAAATCAGCATCCTCTACATTTTCTACAAGATGACAAATAATTAATTTTACTTTAGGCCAAACAAAAAAATATGTGTTTCTGGTCAGCAGACCATCTCTGTTTCACATTGCCAACCCTAGCACTTTTTTCCCCCCTTGGTATTAAAAAAAAAAAAAAGAATCACATTGCCGAAATTGATTTGTGCATCTAATCGACCTGGTTTTGCCCAGTACTTTGAAGTGCTTGAAATATTATTTGATTTATATATAATGTAATTAAAAAAAAAATAAATACCTGCCTACAATAATTTTAAAACCAGTTCAATAGGAAACACACATTTTTTTTTGGGCCTCATTAGTAATTTCTTTTTCCATATCCTTTAACTGAATTCTGATATTTAACTTATTTTGACCTATTTAATTTTCCTAATTTGCAGATAGTGGTGAGAATGATAATAAACTGAAAATGAAACCTTTCTCCTGTAACTTCATGTTTTTTTTTTTTTTTTTGTACCTTATTATTTACACTTCTAGAGAAATGAGTTCTGAAGAATGCCTGTAAGTTTTATGTTCCATAACAGTTGATTCAAGAGATTTATGTTCTGCATAGCAACATTGTCAATTAACTTTAAAAAAATAGCTCATAAGATAAATCTAATATTTTTTTCTTACATGTAAACAATTTTCAAATAACACCATCACAAATTTTTCACACTATGATTCTTTTAGCTCGAGAAGAAATCTCTCCCAAAACCAAAAATTATTATAAAAATAAGAAAAGTTTTAGAAATGCTCAATTAAGTTTCTTTACAATTTTTCCTATAAACCTGTGTTTTCTAAGTGCTATTGATATTACTATGCAATATATTTTTGTTGTGAATCACATGTGCAACAGTGTAACAGGCTGAAGTACCATATGTACTACTGTATAAGCCCATACCAACTGCAAACTGCATAGACCCAGATCTGCCATCATATAATGCACAGGCAGATCTGGGTCTATGCAGTTTGTAAGACTTGACTTATGTGAGTATATACAGTAATATTAAAGACAACTTATAATTGCAATGACTTGTAGAAATCAGTAAAACAAACAACACAGACCCTGATCTGCTGGTGCATTATGTGGGCTTCATTAGTAATTTCTTATGTGACAGCAGATCAGGGTCTATGTTGTTTGCATTTGGACCCAGATTATACACGAGTATATACGGTAGATTCATTTGAAGCACCTCAAAAACAAGTGACATAATACACAAACTTTATGACAAGGGGTCATGTGGTTGTAAGCATGCCTAAAAGAGTATGAGGAAATATATCATTGATATTTGATATGCATGCTTTACTAAAATAACTAATGTTTCAAATGAAATGAGTAGTATCACTATGAATGAAGTATATTTCTGAAAAGGTGAAAGTAAATGCTTAAGTACATCAAAACTAAGGACTCCAGGATATATACTGCTTCTTAATTTATATGAACTGTTTTCTACTACAATAAAATTCACATAAGTTTTTATTAATATATTGCTTCAAACATGTATTATTTTTGCCCATTTAGCAGAGAACTGTATGTTAGAAAATAATCTATTCTCAAGCATTGCCATGTTATTCCAAAATTACGAAATACAATAAAACTTACCAAATATATTTGCCTATAAGTAGGATCCAACTTAAAACAATATAGCCCCAGATCTGCCATCGCAAAATTGTGCCAGCAGATCTGAGTCTATGCAGTTTGTTAGAGTAATCAGTAGAACAGCACAGACCCTGATCTGCAGGCGCATTATGCAAAAGCAGATCAGGGTCCATGTTGTTTGCAATTTGGCTTGACTTATGTGAGTATATACAGTAATATTAAAGACAACTTATAATTGCAATGACTTGTAGAAACTGGAAGATGGTCTTTATATACAGTTAAATCAACATAAGTTATATATAACAGGTTTTATCTTGTAATAACAAAATGTGACTGACACAGCAGATTTGACTTAATTGTATTGTATTTTTCATCAAGATCATTTACAGATGTATCTTAAAGTGACCTTAGGGCTATGTTTTCATCAAAATCATTTACAAATGTATCTTAAATTGACCTTAGTGCTAAGCTTTCATCAAGGTCATTTACAAATGTATATTAAAAGTGACTTTAGTGCTTTGTTTTTATCAAGGTCATTTACAGATGTAGCTTAAAAGTGACTTAAGTGCTATGTTTTCATCAAGATCATTTACGAATGTATCTTAAAAGTGACTTTAGTGCTATGTTTTCATCAAGGTCATTTATAGATGTATCTTAAAAGTGACTTTAGTGCTATGTTTTCATCAAGGTCATTTATAGATTTATCTTAAAAGTGACTTTAGTGCTATATTTTCATCAAGGTCATTTACAGATGTATCTTAAAAGTGACTTTAGTGCTATATTTTCATCAAGGTCACTTACAGATGTATCTTAAAAGTGACTTTAGTGCTATATTTTCATCAAGGTCATTTATAGATGTATCTTAAAAGTGACTTTAGTGCTATATTTTCATCAAGGTCATTTATAGATGCATCTTAAAGGTGACTTTAGTGCTATATTTTCATCAAGGTCATTTATAGATGTATCTTAAAAGTGACTTTAGTGCTATATTTTCATCAAGGTCATTTATAGATGTATCTTAAAAGTGACTTTAGTGCTATATTTTCATCAAGGTCATTTATAGATGTATCTTAAAAGTGACTTTAGTGCTATATTTTCATCAAGGTCATTTATAGATGCATCTTAAAGGTGACTTTAGTGCTATATTTTCATCAAGGTCATTTATAGATGTATCTTAAAAGTGACTTTAGTGCTATATTTTCATCAAGGTCATTTATAGATGTATCTTAAAAGTGACTTTAGTGCTATATTTTCATCAAGGTCATTTATAGATGCATCTTAAAGGTGACTTTAGTGCTATATTTTCATCAAGGTCATTTACAGATGTATCTTAAAAGTGACTTTAGTGCTATATTTTCATCAAGATCATTTACGGATGTATCTTAAAGTGACCTCAGTGCTTTTTCGTCAAGATCATTTATAGATGTATCTTAAAGTGACCTAAGTGCTAAGTTCTCATCAAGGTCATTTACAGATGTATCTTAAGTGACCTTAGTGCCAAGTTTCGTTAAGGTTATTTACTTATACATTTTAAAGTGACCTCAGTGCTTTTTCATCAAGGTCATTTACAGATGTATCTTAAAGTGACCTTAGTGCTATGTTTTCATCAAGATCATTTAAAGATGTATCTTAAAGTGACCTTAGTGACAAGTTTTCATCAAGGTCATTTACATATGTATCTTAAAGTAACCTTAGTGCTTTTTCATCAAGACCCTTTACAGATGCATCTTAAAGTGACATTAGTGCTTTTTCATCAAGATCATTTACAGTTGTATCTTAGAGTGACCTTAGTGCTTTTTCATCAATGTCATTTACAAATGTACATGTGTCTTAAAGTGACCTTAGTGCTAAGTTTTCATCAAGATCATTTACAGATGTATCTTAACGTTTCCTTAGTGTAAAATTTTCATCAAGATCATTTACGGATGTATCTTAAAGTGACCTTGGTGCTTTTTCATCAAGGTCATTTACATATGTAAAAGTGACCTTAGTGCTAAGTTTTCCTTCTCAAATTTTCAAACTTATTGTGTCAGGCACTGTAATACTCAAGTGAATGAAATGTACAGCTCCTGTAACCCCCAGAAAGAAGGAAAGAAAGGAAAAATTAAAAATCAAATAGTAATGTCTGAATTTAAATATAATTTAAGTTCCATCGCTATAATGATAACTTCCTATTATCAGCCACAAACCCTATCCAGGAAGGTCCTAACTTTCCCAAAATGAATCTGACCATCCATCTCTCCCAGCTGAGCATAGGTTCCTATAATCAGTTAATCCTGGAGCTCATAACTGATACGATAATAATTTATATCACTAATGGCTATTGAGTATATTATTTTGTACACATAAATCCAAATGTTCTCCGCTGATCCTGCAAGCTACATAACAGCCAAGATAGCACACATATAAATGCTGACCTTCTTAAATGCAAGTTTTTTGGGGTTTTTTCCATTGTTGGCAAGATCTGGATGAGACTATGCCCAAAGTATACAGAAAGTACCAGGGAATGTTTGTGTGTATTTAAAGTGATCTATATACAATGATATTCACACAAATATTCACTGACAGTATGAAGAGCACAGTTACAAATTGTTAGCAAATGTTAATGAAAACAAGGATATCTATAACAGTTTAAATGCCCATGGATTCCCTGTTACATGCTGGTTACTTTGGGTATAGTCTTAACTGAAACACACCAACAATTACTAAACACAAGAGTCCCTCAAAGGGACTGATGCTCTACTGGCCAAAAAAGAATATCCAGGAATCCAAGATATGACCATTTTTTCTTTTCAAATGCTTTAAGTATTGAAACCATATCTGATATTCTTGAAAAACTCCAACATAACATATTTGGTAACAAAACTATTTTATTATGTTTGAGTTAACATGTTCACAAGATGTATATCTGTAAGTGCAGGACAAAATTCTTTATCATGACCTTTGACCTTGAACCTGGTATCATTGATAGAATATTACTGAATTTGTCTAGACAATGTCAAGATATAGCCAAATGCTAAGTTTGCTTAAATCTGTAACTAATATTTTTGGGGAAAATAACCTATTTATCTTAGTGGTGATCAAACCTCCAATTCAACATATTCTTCAAATATATCCACAAATTGGACTAAATGATAAAAAACCATTTCAGGGCTCGAAGTTACAATTCTGATATTCCTAGGTGACAAAAAAATCAACTGGAAGTTTCTTATTAGTGATATTTTGGAAGTGAGTTTACATTTTTATTTCAAAATACGAAATATTCTTGTGGACATTGAAAATAGAGTAATTTTCCAGATTGCTGAGTGGTCTAAGGCACTCGCCTTTACCGATCACAGCCATCTCACCTCTGTCCACGTGGGTTCAAGTCTCGGGCTCAGCCAATGTGGTTATGTGAGAAAGCTTGCCAGTAGCTTCCCGTGGGTTGGTGGTTCTTCCCGGGATTTTTCCCAGGTTCTTAATCCACCAGATATACTGGCCGCCATGTATAGCCTATCATGTGCTGAAAAATGGTGTTAAACCCATCAAACCAAACCAGATGAAAACATTAAGCCATCAAAATGTGTCTAGTACTGACCAAATAGACATAACAAGATCTTTTGGAGATAAACCCCATGTCAATATGACCATCCATTCAGGAGAAGTAGCAGGAAGACATCATCAGAAGTCATTTAGTGAAACTCCACATGAGTATGTCTTTCCATTCTGGAGAAGTAGCGATGAAAAGATTTTTAAAATGGCTTCCATGGTGGCCATATTGGACACCAGATCAGCAACATATTCATTTAGGACCATCCAAACATCATCAGAAGTTTTCTGGTGAAAACCCCATGTTGATATGATTTTCCATTAAAGAAGGAGTAGCAATAACAAGATTTTCAAGATGGCCACTGTGATGGTCATATTGGATATCCAAGCAGCACCATTTGCATTTCGAATCAACTAGACCATCAGATGAATGTGTGTGCAAAGTTTCATGGCAATATTCCAAGTAGTTAAGAAGGACAAGCGAGAACAAACTTGTGTTAACTGATGGTCAGATGATGGACAACAAACTATCTACAACCAGTAGGGCTAAAAATTGCCAAAACTTGCATCTAAGTGGGTATAAATGCATGTGTTTGCTATCTGGGTTGTGACATTGGTTGCAAGTCCTTGATATTGGTTCTGATAGAAAGATGACTAAATAATAAGCCCAAGTCAGTCTGAGATCATTCACCTGCCTAATGTAGGTCTGGAGCTGTAAAAGCATATGACCAGATAATCTTGTTGAAAAGTCAGTTCTGACGCCCATCAAATTTGATTATACTGGAAGTTTGTATCTTCTTCTTCTCTTTTTTGATTACTTGTTTTAAAGGTTTGTATATTTTTTAGCTATTGCAACTATATTCCAAGGTGAATCATTCTCATTTGTTTCAAATCAACAGGACCTGAGGTCAAGATGGCCTAACTCTGCCAATTTGGGTCATTTCTGCAGGTTATTTTGTCTGAGAAGTTGTGTAGAACTTATCATATCTGACAGTGGATTTGGTCTTTTTTGTGCAAAATTGAAAAGATCTTTATGCAAAGTTTGGTCAAATTCTGTTGAACAGTTTTTAAGAAGTTCTTTGAAGGTACTCTGAATTGCTTTAAATTTATAGCCACTGAATTTCATGGTTAGGTTAGAAAATCCACATTTGTGGGTACTTAATTTCATGGATTCATCATTTGATAAAAAAAAAAAAACATGCAAAATATTGAGTGATGATAGATATATATATCTCTATAAAAGATAATATTGACATTCATTTTCATGCATTTTCGAGCGAACAGGTTTAATGCCTACTGCAGTAGTTAGATTAATTAGCTAAGTTATTTATTGCTAATGTTTAACATGAATTTAGATATCTCAATCAAACAAAATACTGAAAACCTTTTGCACACATGTACTAACTTAATTCCACTACCTGTATTAAGACTGCAGTTAGTTTTTTCTTAAAGACCACTATCAAAACAAACTCTCGACAATTAGGAATTAGGCGTTAAAACAAAATCAATGACAACAAACCAAGCCTTTTCAAAACCTTTCCATATATAAACAGTTCTGTTGAAATTGAGTTCACTCTCTCTCAACTATCATAGTGCCACTTAGGCAGTGGTCAAAAACCAGGAAACCTGAAGGGCAGTGGTATTGCTTTGATGTTTTCAAAGCACATGCTGGGGAGAAGTGGCTGTCTCATGTAAGTGAAAACAGCATCATACTGCTGTTGTACCAGACAGATGCAACCCCGGATTTATATATCTTGGCCCAGGTTATTGCTCAATTAAATAAATGTGAGGAGATGTACTCTCAGATAAGGTCCTGATTGACCTGAAGACATATACCCTTAAGGCAATTTAATCTCAGATAAGGTCTTGATTGACCTGAAGACATATACCCTTAAGGCAATTTACTCTCAGATAAGGTCTTGATTGACCTGAAGACATATACCCTTCAGGCAATTTTAATCTCAGATAAGGTCTTGATTGACCTGAAGACATATACCCTTCAGGCAATTTTAATCTCAGATAAGGTCTTGATTGACCTGAAGACATATACCTTAAGGCAATTTACTCTAAGATAAGGTCCTGATTGACCTGAAGACATATACCCTTAAGGCAATTTAATCTCAGATAAGGTCTTGATTAACCTGAAGACATATACCCTTAAGGCAATTTAATCTCAGATAAGGTCCTGATTGACCTGAAGACATATACCCTTAAGGCAATTTAATCTCAGATAAGGTCCTGGTTGACCTGAAGACATATACCCTTCAGGCAATTCACATTAAGTGGATTATCTCCACACATGACAAAGTGTCACTCTGACTGACATGTATAAAATGGAATTCAAGCATACATTGTTTAAAAAAGGTACAAACTCTGACTGACATTTTAATTTTCCTTAATTTTAATACTGTCATATTTCTCAGATCCTTCCTTATTTGATTGGATTGCATCAAGTTGTAGTAAGTTCAATTATTATAAATGGATATAATTTGTTTTTTGGAAAGTAAAGAAAGACACAACTGTGAGTAATTTATTATTACAGCATCAGAGAGAGTCATTGCATTAGTACAGAGCTTTCAAATTTATGAAATTTTGCTAGCGAATAATCATAAGCAATAAATTTCCATTGTTCATCATTGTTCATAAATGTAAAATGATAAATATTTCTCAGAACTATAAATACCACTCATGATATGGTGAATGGATACAGTCGAGGAAGGGGGTGCTTTTAATATCAGCTTTGTACATATTTTGTTGTGACTTTAAATTTGTGGTCTAGCTTACCCATAAAAAACATGAAAATTGGTACACCACAAATTTAAAGTGATTCATAGTATTCTTTTCTTAGTAACAGAAGCCATATCTGATGTCAGTTCAGCAGTTTGTACAAATATCAAGGTCTTGATGCCTGAATGCTCTCAGTAAAAAATTTTTAATTCTGTTGAGCTGCTTTTGTAGAAAAGTCTTTTTATTAAAATTATTTTTATGTATGCTGAAAACTGTTTGCTTTAAATATGCTATTTAAGTATATGCATCACATATTTGCCATATTCCCAGACAGTGTTGGGATTTTTTTTAGACTAAAAAAGTGTGTTTTGAGGTCCCAAGGGGGGTCAGTGCGCATGCCCCCCCCAAAAAAAGTGACATCATCCAAATGAGAATAAGATATCTTTTCAAATTAGCCTATGGCAAATGACATGAAATTCAAATCTGAATAAAAGAAAATACCATCTATTTTCTCTGAAGCATTTAATATACTTACAAACAAAAAAATGGTAGACTTAGCATTGTCAAATTACTTCACCACACACGTATGTACACATGATCACAACCTCACAAACATTAAATACAAAAATACACCAAGTTACTGTCTTTAAAATCCATTTTAACAGTGGAATGTAGTTTTAATTAAATGCAGTCTTTGCTGCTTTCCACAGTTCAGTAGTTGGTTTGAAGGTAATGCAAATGTCATCTGTGTTCATCTTTGCATTCATTAGAGATTGAATGGTGCTGTTGTTCAACCTTCACTGAAGATCTTGTTAAATTTTTCTATACATAGAAAATGATCTTTCTGCATCTGCACTGTAGTGAGGGAATGTCAAACATGCAATGGCCACTGGAGTCAGATTAATTATTTTCCAACTACTAAAATTGATTGATTGATTTTGGGATTAATAACATGTGCGGCCATTTGAACATGTACATCAGTACTACCGAAAAAATCATGTTTTGCATTTTATACATGGAGTACAAATCCAACTTCAAAGAAACGTTGCTGCTGATCACAAACTTTAATAAAGATGGCTTCAACATTCTAATTCAATGCAGTCAGTGGTGTGTAATAACATTTGTTCGTCAACACGCATCTCTCTGATTTACTTAACTTCAGACAAATTGGGTTGTTCCACTTAGTGTACTTTATGTATGCAAATTAGCCTAATGGGCTCTCCCACAGCAGTGCTCAAAGAATTTGACATGACACATCACCCTAGCTATTGTGAGCCAATTAAGTAAATCTCTGAAAGGTGGCTGTTTATCTCTGACTGCCTTACATTTTCATTACCTCTAAAATAGCTGTAGAAACTGCTCCGGGGATAGTTTTACATGATGTCTGAGCAGGACTGTTTACTGTTTATAAATTCCACAGATTACGAGCATATATCATGATGATCAAGAATATACAGGGTTTTTTTCGTTTTTTTTTTAAGGGAAATTTGTTTTCTCTCTAAGAATGCTGAAAGTCGTGTTTTTACCGTGTCGGGGGGTTTGGAATTCCAAAATGGTGTTCTTCGCATTACACATCATGTTATGGCATGTATGGCATCGTTAAGTCTGTTGGTATTGTAAAAGGAAATATGAATAGAATACTTCCTATGCATAATAAAGCCTGTTGGTATTGTAAAAGGAAATATGAATAGAATACTTCCTATGCATCATGAAGTGTGTTGGTATTGTAAAAGGAAATATTAATAGAATACTTCCTATGCATTGGTGTAAGATAGGAAAACTCTACCCGAGGATGAGAAATTTGCATGACACAAGGTTTTCAGCAGTGTTCTTAATAAAGAATGGATGGGTGCATGTATGTATGTATATATGTATAGGGTTTCATAATATGGAACATTCCACCTGAGGGTCAGAATTTTCCATCAAACTTGATGTTTGGCCATGTGTCTGATGCAAAATTCTGATCTCGAGGGTAGAATTTTCATGTCCAAACTGAAGCATAATGAATGATTATTTTTCTCACATTCCTGAAAGAAATATAAAGGTCAAAGTCAAAATGGCACATATGCGAATACTTAAGCAACTTTAAAACAGCAAAACACATATTGCATTAAAGTTTACACTGACAAATTTAATGTAACCTTTAAATGACATTTAAACACATGTCAGCATTCATAAAACAGTTTCATGACCATAGAGGAAATGGCAATACACTGGGTCCAAATTGTGTACTAAAGATAGCTCGTGCAAAGATACAATTGTGAACAGGTAAAAATACAAAAGTCAACTCTTATCTCGAAGATTAAACAAGACAGACAAAAAGTAAAAATGATATAGTTCTTGATTCATCTTTTATCTGAATCAACTTTCCTTTCATAAGTAATATTAAGAAAATGAATTTTTAAATTTTACAATTACAACCATGGCTTTTTGACTTGAAACTAGACTACAGAATCTGTACAAAAAGATCATGTAGCTAGGTTGAACAGCGCAAAACATCTTGCTTGCAAGGGACTAACTTCAACCACTGCATCTTCTGGGATGTAAATATGATGCAATTAATGTTTATCAGGGAGCTTTGGCCAGTTTGCATGCAGCAAAAGATTACAGTATATACTCATTATTAAGTCGATGATTTTTACTGAAAATTCGATTCATGCAGAGTAGGGGTCATCTTATAAGTGCAACATCCAAACAATTTTTTAAATCTAAGGGTAATGTTGGAAACTCTAGATGTTTGCAGGACATAAAAATACTGTCAATTCAAATATTTTTACGTTTTCATGTCTCTATTCCCATTCAGAAATGCATATATAGTATGCACTGTGTTTATCTGTTTCATGATGGTATTCATTACCCAATACTTGTATCTATAGTTATTTGGATTTTAATAATTTGAAATTACCAGTAAATTAAATACTACCTACCGCAAAATGAAGTGTCTGTGAATGTTGTTTACCGTGGGTGTTTACTAGTAAGTATATTGCTTCCATTTTCATGCAAGTCCGAACAACCTGTATTTCTATTAATATTTGTGTCTTGCTGTATAAACACTGTGTTCGATGCAATAAAAGTTTTGATTTAAGTTGTATTTTCCTTTTCCATAAGTCAGATTTAATTCCCAAATGATATTTCCCAAGTTATATGCCTGCGAATACATGCTGATAAGCCCTTGGCTTGTAAAAGCAGCGCTTTGTTTCCAAGTTGACAATCCTTTTGATTGAGCCACGAATTTAATACTGGTTCAGTGCCAAGTAGAAATCTACAACTTCCTGTGCATGTTTGACCTTAATCCTTTAGCTTGTAAAGGCACTACCCTCTTTGTTTTCCCATGTGACAACCCTTTGATCGAGCCACGAGTCTGATACTTGTTCAGTGCTAAGTAACAGAGGGTGGTTATTTGAACTCCTAGTGATCTTGCCACACAATTGACACGTGTTCAATTGCATCCTTTAATAGATTTCACAGACTTTATGATCAAAGTGTTATTTACAGAGCCCAAGCTCAGTATCCATATAAGCACCTGCATATGACAGTAAAGCTGATGAATCGGAGTCAGACCATATTTACGATGACTAGACGACGACAATTTACAATGATTAGACAACGATGGAGGAATTCAAAACATTATCAGACGATAAGGATGAATTCTTGGACTTTGTACCAGATGACATTAGATAGTGACATTTATAGGATACTGTGAATCACAAAACTGTGGACTTAACTTTCAGTGGTTATTCATAAGATGTGTGGAATTAACATATTATGGGATATTGTGAACTGGATCATTCTGAACAACTATTTTTATACCGGTATGTGACCTATAAGTGAATTCTTGGAATTATCATAAAAATGGATTTAAAATGTCAAGCATTATGGATTTCAATGGATTTTATTACATGAAGATGGACAAATTGTAAGTTGTCAATTTATTTGTGGTATATTCCACTCAATAATATAATTGTATTTTACACTGGTTTTGTCTTTATTTTTCCTATCTATATATCTGTCCTGCTTGGCTTGATTATTTTTCCAAAGTGCAACTCTAACTCACTGGTGACAAGTCACCCCTTCAGGCAGATCTGACTTGCAAAATAAACCCCGACTTATGGGAGGGTAAAAAAGAAACTGGCTTTTTGCAGCCCTAAAAAAAGGGGGGGGGGTCAACTTATAGTCGAGTCCACTTACAATCAAGTATATACGGTATGTGATGAAAGACAGCAGCCATATGATGAACGGACAGAAATATTCCCATCATTGTTCTACACTGGAAAACATGATCGTACACACAATGTGAGAAAATTATATCTGCCATTGAGGACTGAACCTGGTACATCTGCTTGACAGTAAGGCGTACATAACCTCAAGGCTAAAAGGTCTGGACCAACTAGGCTGGTTAATAAGTGGCCCGTCATATACCCTTAGCTGCTACACTTCCCCCCTTTTCTTGAAATTTACTCCTGAATCTCACACAACCATCTCTTTCTCTCAAAACAACCAAAATGTTCCCAAACATCCCAATGACACTGACAACTGAGGGCTGTTTCCATCACAGCACATGATAGGCTACATGTGGTGACCAGTATATCTGGTGGAGGAAGAACCCAGGAAGAACCACCGACCCACAGGAAGCTGGCAAGCTTTCTCACACACCCACATTGGTCAAGCCAAGACTCAAACCAATGCGAACAGAGGTGATGTGTGATTGATCTGTAAATGCGAGTGCCTTAGACCACTTGGCCACCCGGGACCCCACTTTAATATGAAGGAAAAAGCATAGCTGTAACCTGGTACCACTGCTTCACAGTCAAATGCACAAAGCTAAAAAGTGCAGACTAGCTTGACTAGTTAGTAAGTGGCCTCATAAATACCCTTAACTGCTATAGTATGATGGATAAACTTCAAACAATACTGTGACTTAATTTATTTTCATGGGTAATTTATTTTCATGGGTATCAATATTCACGGTTTTGGTAAAATTACATTTTCGTTGGTATTTAGATTCATGGATTGTGGAAGGGGTCCTGCTGTTTTCATGGAACAATCATTGCTCATCTTTAAATATATGGTTTGTAGCATTCACAATGGCAACTGGTACCGAATGAACAATTTTGAATTCACTGAAAGTAAGCCTACCTTTCTTCCCTCCTAATTTCTTGTTGATAAAGTCGAACACATTTGGTGTTTCTGTCTTTTTTGATGAATTTTCTTGTTTCTTAATAGCTTTTTCCTTCTTTTTCTCAAGTTTTTTCATTGCATCAAACATATTCATGTCACCAGACATCTCCTTAAGTTCCATGATTTTGTCAAGGGACTTGCCTGGAATGAAGATTTAAACAAAAATTAGTACAGAACATTTGTAAATATATATAATGAACCTTTACATGCGGAACATTGAAGGTAACATAAAATTTTGTCCTTAGTGTTCTTCATAAAGAAGTTAGTCATTAAGTGTTTTTTATATGTGTACGTAATGTATGTATGGGGCTTGACAGCATATCAGCACAATTCTGGCTATATAGTGCCAATTAAAAGTTAAGTTAAAAAAAAAATAAAGATAAAAACTGGAAAAAAAGACAATCCCTTGCAAATAAATGTAAACATGTAGCCCTTGCAAGAAAAGAGATGAAAGGTAAAGATGTTAAAATTCTCAAAAAGGTATATAAAATAAAAGATAAAGGTATAAAAAAAACCATAAAATCCTCAAATTATTGGGTCAAAATTTGATTCATAAACTGCATCATGAAATTAAGATATGGTTTGTCAGATCTGTCTTCTACATGTAGTGTCCTTTATATGGAGGTATCTGCTAAATCAGGTGTCAGTGTTGTCTCTACCCTTATCATTGTCATATAGGAATGTGAGCATTAAACAAAACTCCTTCGAAGGGACTGACACTCTCTTCTGGCCAAAAAGAATTTCCAGGAATCCAAGATAAGACCATTTCTACTTTGTAACTGATGAGTGTCGAAATATCTCTAACATTCTTGAGTGATAACAAGATTTTCAAGATGGTCATCATAGCAGTCATATTGTATGCAAGATTGGCACCATTTTCATTTCAGACCAATTAGATATCACAATATGTCTTTTGATCAAAACCACACATCAAATATCACCATTGTTACGACTAGGGGTAATGTAACAAAAGAAAAGACTCAAACAAGCTTTCAAGATTTAAACACAAATATTTAATTTCCTAAAATATTAAAATATTTCAACAAACAATCAAAGTAAAAGAATTAAAAATAACTTACAGTATAGAATATCCTTAAAAGTCCTAAAATTTTCTAAAGTTCACTGATCCGGAAATTAATCAAAATATTCCGAATGAAGTAGGTTCCGAATGAAACCTCCACTGTACTGATGTACTAACAAGAATCAGTTATATCCAAGTGTTTTTAATTCCAAGTAATCCTTGAGAATATGGAATATCACACAAGTTCTAGAAATGTTTCCGATAATTCCACGGAGCTGTATAATTCTTAAAGTTTAAGCAGCAGTACTGAATCTAGAATGTACTGTACAATAATAATAATATCACTGAAGCAGAATATCCACACACAAAATGAACCAATCTCGTTTATGACCTCTCAGGCTGACGAACTATGCTAGAATGCCAAAAACAGCAATTAAATTTAATTTTATAGATTCTGAGCTGCGTAGAACAGAATAGGGAAAACCAATTTAAACTGTATTGCAACTTAAAAACAATTTTAATCCTTCTAGAAAACAACCTTCTCCGAACCAATCAGAAACTAGGTTATGCGTGACACCGCTAAAGTACCTATGCACTGACGTTATTACCAGTCAACAAAGTATTGACGTCTAATTGAACATAGAATCTAGGTCAAAAGTTCAACAAATTCTCACGCGCTAGGTCACGTGACATGACTCATTGCTCAACTGACATTACTAGTTTCCCAAGACCAATGTACTGGGTCACATGTACCGTATATGTACTTTCTGCAAGACGACAGCTGTTAGACTATTATGCAGAGATCATAAAACTATACCATTTAAAAACGAAATGATACATAATTCCATAGCGGCTATATTGGATGTCAGATCAGCACCATTTTCATCTTCTTTAGAAAACCCCATGTCAATATAATTTTCCATTCAGCAGTAGCAATAACAAGATTTTCAGGATGGCAACTGTGGTGGAAATATTGGATATACAAGCCATACTGGATAACAAGATTTACACCATTTTCATTTAATAACAACTAGAGATCATAAGAAGTATGTTACTGAAAACAAGATGTTGATACGACCATCCATTCAGGAAGAGTAGCAATAACAATTTTTTCAAGATGTCTGAGCAACATCATTTTCATTTGGGACCAACTACACTTTGGGATGAATCTGTGTGTAAAGTTTCATGGCAATCCTACAAGTAGTTGAGGAGGACTAGTGATAACAATCTTGTGCTAACGGCTGGACAAAAGAAGGGCAACAATCCATCCCATAAGCCTCTCTATTCTATGACCAATAGCACTACAAGTTGGAATCTGACCATCAAAATAGCAATACATTAAAGAATCTGAATATAAAAACAGCAATACATCAAATTTGGGTTAAAAAATTAAATTTAAAGAGCAAGTTTGCAAAATGCATTGTCCAGGCTAGGAGGCAATCTGCTTCCAGGGTTTACAATGCAAAGTGGAAAATCGTCTGTGATTGGTGCAGTAGGAAATGCATTGATCCTAGCAGATACCCTTTGAGCAAAGTTGCAGATTTTCTTTTTCTATCCTCTAAAGGAAGGAGAAAGGTCAGAAGCTTCTCTTCATACCTTTTAAGGATTCCTCTGATATTTTGGCAGCCACCATTTCAAGGTGGATTGTCCTCACTATCAAGAGACCTTATCAGTCCCTTACTGGACCTTTCTTTCATGAGAATTAAAGCCTATGAAGTTAGGGCTATTGCTACATCTTGGGTCTATTTAAATTACTCCACTTTGGATGAAGTTATGAGAGCCACCTTCTGGTGATCTCATACTAACTTCTCCTTTCTTTTGCCTTTGATCATTGGTGCATTAGAGCAAAAACATTTTTTTTTTGTACCATATAGTGATGGCACAGCATGTATCCCAACCTTCTACCAGCTTACAGTAGTGAACACTCCTATTGTAAGGGTAAGTATAATAGTTTTCTATACCAGATTTGTTAAGGCCATCAGCCTCCCTTTTAACTGATAAATTCTGCAATGCAATAGTAGGAGGTAATGCCAATCCAATCCCCTTCCTAGACAGGCAAGTATAACCCAACACCCTATCCCCTTTGGGATTAAATGCTAAAATAGGAATGGGGGTGGCATTGGCATAATCCTGTCCTCAGACCAATAATCAAAACTCGGTGACTGACCCACAGGGGCAGCAGTCTTTCCCAACATGGGAAGAGATCCAGACTGCTCCTGGGAATGAAGTGGGTAGTCCAGTGAAATGAGGAGGAAGAAGGGCCCTTCTTCCTACCTCTGTATATGTGGCAACTTTTCATAAAGTCCCACACCTGGTCAGACCAAAGACAACAAATTGGACATCCATCCATGTGTTCACACCCACGGGGCCTTCCTTTGCCCACACTTTTCCACACCTTGCAACATAAGAAGCTCTTAAAGGTAAAAATTCACACAAAATAAAACAACTGGGGAAAAAAGGGTAGCAAATACTTACCTTAGCACCGGAACAATGAAGGGGCATACAATTTACTGAAGTACCACTTGCTAAGCAAGGCACAAAAAACCCTAATATTTACAAAAAGAACACAAATAACACTCAAATAAAGCTAGGACTAAGGAGATAAACACTCATTTAATACAAAAAGGTACGTGAAATGCCCAAAAGATGTTTAGAGCAAAAAATGAAGGCAAATTTAAATGAGCAATATAGCACATGTGTAATGTGCATGTCATCCAAGGAAAAAGATGGTATTCTGTATGTTGGCTGTGACCAAGGAGTTAGACTGGGATCATGCTCTTTTCAATTCTGGCCCTCCAGTACTAACTGGAGGAGGGAACAATTAGCTTGGACTGGGGAATAAGAGTCCTGGAGAAGAATAGCAATGCAATAGTAGTAGGTATTTGTTTTACCGCTATTAAAACCAAATTTTAAACACATTGATTACATGTGATGAGATAGATACTCATCCATTCACAGACTCTAGTCTCAAGTTTTATCTATGTGCTCTTGACCCTAAATCATTGTAAATCATTCAGAAAGCAAAAAAACAAGCATGCATCCATCTGAAAGGTAGTACGGACATTTCTTTGGTGCTTGGTTTGTTATTCTACAAAAGCTGATTGCATGAAGAATGTAAATGAAAGAAATATAAATATACCTGCAGGTAGCACCTGTATAGGAACTGGTTCAGCTCGCCCCTCACCATTCTTCCCTAGACCCTGACCATGTATATAGCCCATCTTCAGCAGCAGTTTACTTCCAATACCCTGCAAAATGTACAAGATGATGATGATGATGATGTGGTCATGATGATGATGATGATAATGATGATGACAATGGCATAATAGTGATGATGATGATGATACCCAACAATGAGTACATAATGATAATGATGATGGTGATGATGATGATGATGGTGATGATAATGGTCATGGTGGTGATGATCCATGCAATCTTATCATATTTTATTTATTTATTTATTTATTTATTTATTTATTTATGTTTTCATTATTTTTTTTAAAATAAGCAAATACCAAAAATTTTGAATTTAAAAAGAGTGATATATTTTATTCAGTTTTAACTTATTGTATTCCCTCTGATAAATTTAGGGAGTTTTTAAAAAATTCAAGGACTTTTCACTGAAAAAAACACTTTAATCAAAATTCAAGAAGTTTTCAAGTTAAACCCACAAATTCAAGGATTTTTTAAGGTTGTATGAAACACGAAGCTTGATAACTAAAAACAAAAACTGATGTGGAGGTAGACTGAAGGACACACCATGGTAGCCCATTCAGGTTGATCTGATGGTGATGGCTGCCATAGAACCAGCACCCTACAGATCATAAGTACAATGCCTTAACCACTGTGACTCTGTGGCTCCTGTGATAGAACTAAGAGGCTGGGACATAATAATCTGTGATGATTTGTTCAAAACAAAAATTAACACTTTCCTGAATGGCAAGAGGAAACAAGTTTAACAAATGGCTGTATGAAAATGGAATTAAATTTGTAAAATATATGTAATACAAAAATTAATATCCAGTTTAAGTCATACATTTTACTAAATTATTGATTTTGGCATTATGACAGAAAGCCTTTTTCCATTCTCATCCTTAACAAAAATTGCAGTCCTTGTCAGGGAAGGGAAACAACTCTTAAAGGAACAACGTAATTCAAACAAAACAATACTTCATTGATGGGAATGTTGAACAATTCAAACTTTCAACAAAATTTAATAATTTTCTACATTTTTACTATACTTGAAATTCTACTCCTTCTCCTTGCATTCTCAGCTGCAACATGCATATATATATACATATATATATATATAAATGATTCATCCATAAATTTTATATATATATATATATATATATATATATATATATATATATATATATATATATATATATATATATATATATATATATATATAAATGATTCATCCATAAATTGAGAAGCAATAGATATGACCAGAACAATTTAAAAATAAACTTAAAATCAAATCCAAATTTATACTCAGCATGATTTAGCTGGAAATAAAGGCAGACACTAATCTGGCTAAATCAAAGTGTCCTATGCTTCAATAAAATCAATGCCAGTACCCTGGTATGTGCCTCCCATTGTCCCAGAGCTGCTGTTGTTTGCTTGGGTTGCCATAGAAACACAGGAAGAGCATCTTCCTCATCTGATTCCTCATCATTAGAGAGAGGCTTACATCTATCATGGTTACATTCATCTTCTGAATCTGAATCCCTTGTGTCAACAGATTCAGCTTCTGTAAATGATATTACAATTATATAGATTAGTGCACTATCTAGAACCAAGAGTAACTTTATGTAGACATGAATACAGAAAACTACATAGGTTTAAGAGATTATGTCATTTTGTGGGCCCCGTGCCAACCATTTTGTCCCTTCATTATAAAAAGGAAATAACTCAGTTTTGACTGTCCAGTTAGAACTTGACCCTGCAGAGGAATTAAGGACCAATGAATAGGATATACAAGAGACCAGCTTGTTGTCAAGCCTGTCTTTTTTAAGTTAGAAAATGGAGAGTAAAAAACAACATACATAAAAGGAATGTAAAAATCTTTAACATTGAGGTTAATCTGGGGACATATGTACATACAGACCGACATGCATGCAGATGCCAAAATGATTGTTATGGTGAGTTTCCACAAAGGTGGGCTCAACAAAAATGACAAATATGTATTACGAAATATCGTTAATTATAATCATATCTGTTGCCAGTTAGGTGTAAATTTACATGTGGACTGGACTTTGGTCCCTTTACTCTCAAACCTAACTGAGATTGAAACATAAATTCAAGACCTCCAGATCATATCTAATACATTATGTTACATATAATTTGTTAATAGTAAGCTCAAAATACAAGAAAATAAATTTAGGGGAATCCTGAATGTATTCTGAGAAAAGTTGCAAAATGTCAATAGTTTCACAGGCTACCACATGGTCTGATTGGTGTAAAATAGAATCACTGATAAAAAGAAGAACCTATGGAGTAATAAATAGACAAAGTTGCTCACTGAGTCCATTAAAGTAATACACTACTCACAACTTCTCCAATTCTTGCTATGATAAAGGTATTCAGTAAGATTTTGTCTTCGATTGGAACACAATATATCCATCTTCACTCTAACCTGTATCCAATTTCTTCTTAACACTGCAATTGTCTTGGCTCATGCTAAGTGCATATACAGAAAGCATCTTGTCTGGATGTTCAGTCATTTATTTCAACTTTTTAAAAGACCTGTTTGTTTTTTTTTTTAATTTTGGATCAAGACATCCAGAGCCAGAAGATAAACATACTTTCCCACTTTATTATTACTATAATTTTTGATTTTTTTAAAAAAAGTTTACATAAATGACTGCACTCTAGGCAATTCCTGAGTGTATACTTCATGCAAGCTTTGATTATTCTGAAATTCTTATAAAAATCGATTTGGAAAAGCAGGTTTAGTTTGGCAAGAAGAGTGAGGGACTGTGATGTGACTGAAGAGAAATCATATTTGAATAAATATATCATTATATTATAAAAATATAAATTGCTTTGTGTTGCTCAATGTGGAATGGGGGAATCCCATGGCAAGGTACTGCTGTAATGCACTCAATGAGCAACTTTGTTTATTTATTAGTTCACCTGTTCTTCTTTCTGTCAGTGATTTTGTTTCACACCAGTCAAACAATAAGTCAGCCTGTGAACTTTCAATAATTTGGAGCTTGACACTGAGATGTGTGCACAGAAAGATTCAAGGATATGGGGCATAAATACACATGGGTATTTGTTATCATGAAACATGTAAAAAAAAAAATCAATTGGACATACCCTAACACAATGTATTTTCAAGGCTTTAATGAGAATGCTTCTGAATGATATTGGACATAAATTTTAAAAGAAACTTTGATTTTAGGCAAATTGTCAAATTTATGGTTACTGATACAAACCTAATGGGATTACATCCTCAAAACCTAGAGCTGATGTATCTTTGTATGAGTCATAGGACACAGTGACCTGGTTTTCCTCAAGGTCAACAGAATTCACCGTGGCTCTGTACCAGATACCATCCTCATATCGTGCAAGACACTTCCCCTCCACTGTGAGCAAACTGAAAGAGAAAGATACTAAATAAAGATACTAAATAATTTTGGTCTTATTTTACAAAGTGGTTTTGAATAAGTCGTTTAATTTTTGTTATACTTTTCACATAATGGCAGCCATATGTGATGGCAGATCAGTATAATGTTTTTTTTATCAATATGAAAGGTCTTTCTGTCTGGCAGACACTGTTAAGTTTGATGGAGATCAGTGGAGTGGTTCGGTAGAAGATGACATTTTATGTTTTTTCTTTGTTTCAGCCATATTTGATAGTATATTCACATCCTCATTTTGTGCAAACTTGAATGTCTTGTTTCCAAGATACACTGACAAATTAGTTGAGCAGTTTTTGAAAATAGCAATGTGGACATACAACATGATGGTCAACTCACAAGAGATAATGTATGACCACACCATATCAATGATCATTAAGGATTCTGCATGTGAGCTCATTTCAAATGAAATTTATAAAACTAGTTGAATGGTTGCTATCTTTTGTGAGCCTAGGCAAGCAAAAGATCAAAATGATATGAGTTTCTTCAATTTCACGAATATGAATGTAAGATTCTACTGATTACTTGATGAAATATTTGATTTTTTTTTAATTATAAATATTCTGAAAATTGCATTAGTCTAGCCAAAATTTACATCAGGTACTGTGAACAACACAGACTTGCCAATTATGAAATCACAATATTTTGCACTTACTAAGTATACAGTAATTTCAATAAATATGCAATATTTCACATGTTCACATAATATTATGAAAAATTTGAAATGGGTCAAAACTTATTTTTATGACCAGGTGAACTACAACTTCTGTGTTGTATATACTCACTTATAACTCTGATTCAAGTGTAAACTGAACAGACGCAGTTTTGCCGCAAAATGCACCAACAGATCTGGATCTATGCAGTTTGTTAGGACTATTCAACAGAACAAACAACACAGATTCATTATGCGCAGGCAAATTAGTGTCTATGTTGTTTCCAGTTGTACCCAACTTATAAATGAATAGATACGATATTTCAAGAGATAGATGTAAACCCTCTCCTTCCTACCACCTCTGAAAAGAGACCACAAACATATAACCACCACTAAGCTGCAATGCTTACACGTATAAATGACTTAGTTACGTTTACTGCCTGTAAACATTTACAAAATCGGTAACTGTGTAAACAAATATGCACATGATTGTCAGTGATGCAGAAAGTAGCTATTCCAATCAAATGATACATTTCCACATCTCTGCTAAAGAGGACTGTTTAGTATGATTTTCTGTTATTTCTTTTCTCAAAGTATGGATGATTTGCACTCACATCAAATAAGCCAAAGTTTATGAGAACTGGTTGTACCATAACACAACATTATACATCAAGTTGATGAGAATTGGTAGTACCATAACACAACATTATACATCAAGCTGATGAGAATTAGTTGTATCACACAAAACAAAACATTATACATCAAGTTGATGAGAACTGGTTGTACCATGCATAACACTACATAATACATCAAGCTGATAAGAATTGGTTGTACCATAACACAACATTATACATCAAATTGATGAGAAATTTATTTAATAAAGACATGCCTTACAAACTGAATCCTGTCATTGGTAATAGATGTACAGTAAATGAAACAATCACAAGTAGAATGAGGTACAACATGTATGTTGTCAATGTTTTATTAGTTAGCTGTCCATACAAATAAGTATCAGTTGTACATATGAATAGGTGTCAGCTGTATATATAAATAGCTGTTTAAATTGATAGCTGTACATATGGATATGTGTCAGCTATACCTATGAATAAGTGTCAGCCGTACATATGGATAGGCGTCCACGGTACATATTAATAGCTATGAGCTGTACATATTAGTAGGTGTCAGCTGTAAGCCTAACATGCAGATTGGGTGAAAGTTTGATCAAATGGCATCATTTCAGTTATTGTATATCGTGAACACATTTAGAAAATTTTGTAAATGTTGCAGCATAAACCACCACCTTGCTCAAATACATTTATTTAATACAACAGCAAAGTTTCCTCTGAAATTATACTACAGTAACCCCTCATGATAACGCTGTCCATGTGAGCCATATAGTATACCACCTTACAGTGAGGCCACCTCATAATGAAGTGCATGATACAGTACTCCCTCCTTATAACACTATCCATGGGAATTATGGAGTATACCACCTTACAGTGAGGCCACCTCATAATGAAGTGCATGATACAGCACTCCCTCCTTATAACATTATCCATGGGAATTATGGAGTATACCACCTTACAGTGAGGTCACCTCATAATGAAGTGCATGATACAGCACTCCCTCCTTATAACACTATCCATGGGAATTATGGAGTATACCACCTTACAGTGAGGCCACCTCATAATGAAGTGCATGATACAGTACTCCCTCCTTATAACACTATCCATGGGACCCATAGAGTATACCACTTTATGGTGAGACTGTCTTATAAATAATGAAGTACATTATACATATAATTTTACTACAACTTAATGAAATGGGATCCATGACCATACACACCTCATAACAGGAACTGTGTTATAATGAAATGCCTCGTAGTAAGGGAGTGCTGAATTTCAACAGACAGGTGTAAAACCATTTCTTTCTAATACCAATGAAATGAGACCATTCCCTTACAACCACCACCTTTTCTCTAAAGCATTTGTTTAATGAAACAACAAACTTACAGTATCCTGTGAAATAATAATACAGTACCCCCTCATTATACCATCTTATAGTGAGACTGCCTTATAACGTAGCCCCTCATTATACCATATCTTATAGTGAGACTGCCTTATAACGTAGCCCCTCATTATACCATCTTATAGTGAGACTGCCTTATAACGTAGCCCCTCATTATACCATCTTATAGTGAGAGCCTTATAACGTAGCCCCTCATTATACCATCTTATAGTGAGACTGCCTTATAATGTAGCCCCTCATTATACCATCTTATAGTGAGACTGCCTTATAACGTAGCCCCTCATTATACCATCTTATAGTGAGAGCCTTATAACGTAGCCCCTCATTATACCATCTTATAGTGAGAGCCTTATAACGTAGCCCCTCATTATACCATCTTATAGTGAGACTGCCTTATAAAGTAACCCCTCATTATACCATCTTATAGTGAGAGCCTTATAATGTAGCCCCTCATTATACCATCTTATAGTGAGACTGCCTTATAACGTAGCCCCTCATTATACCATCTTATAGTGAGACTGCCTTATAACGTAGCCTCTCATTATACCAGCTTATAGTGAGACTACCTTATAATGTAGTATATGACACATAATTTTACCACCATTTAATGAAATCTGATCCATGATGAGGCCTGTCTTATAAAAAGGAACTGTGTTATAATGAAACGCTTTATAGTGAAAGAGTGCTGTATTCATTATAGGTGACTTGCCAATTACAAAGGTTACAGATTTTATGAATGTCTCATCAAGAGTTATATCAATTTCAGTTAAACAAAATCTGATATTTTCTTCTTTCAGTCATGTAAATAAAACTATCATTTCAAGGGTTTGCTTTCACACGACATCTGCCAAATTTAAAGACGTACCATATTACAATATATCACCTGTAAAAAAATTAAAATAGTTGTCAATGCACATGACAAATTTCTTATGAAAATCCAAGCATGATATCAGCTTAGTTTTAAAAAAAAGCAAATTTATTGTTGTTGACTCTCAAGAGAGGTAACTCTTGTGAAAAATATGCATCCAGCTGACAATTGGCTAACGGTCTATTTCAGACAACTTTTTAAAGTTGCTAAAAAGCTAATTGAGGAGTTTAATCTTTCCATATAATACACAATATTCTTCTTTATTCCCTGGTGAAACATGCACTAAGCAACCATTTTTCTTCAATGAGGTTTTAAACATGGAATCATTAACATAGATGATAGAGACTTTTATCAGAGAAAACAAAAATTCATGTCAAAGGATGCCAAAGTTTTCTTATTGATATCCCAAAAAGTTGTATCATGAACACTGCACCTGAAGGCATAACTATACAACTTCAGCAATCGAGAACTATGACAAAGTAGTTGAGAGCATTCCCATTGGACAATGGTACTGTGATCTAGATTTCAGCAGGTTGGTACTTATAAATATTTATTAGCCTAAGGTTCCTGGCTGATTTCTGAACATGACCACTGACAACAAAGTGGTGCAATCTTCACATGTGTTTATGGCAGGTAGAGGGTTTGGAAAAGTGGGTGTTAGGGAAAGTTTGCCTTGTAGAAAGAAATCATTTTATTTTAAAAGATACAATGCCATAAAGTAGTTTCCCCATAGCAAAAATAGCCACTCTTCTATCCTCACGAAGAAGGAGCATAGTTTTCAGCATACAGAACGGAGAATCACTGTAAATTCATGGGTAAAAATTTCATGCCTTTATTTTGCAGGTACTTAATTCCATGGATGAAAAATAAGATAAACAATAAAAGTAAAGAAAAACTTCCAGCATTAATGTAAGAATGCTATCTCAGTCCGTGTATGTACCTTATATGCTTCCTTATAAGTCGAGTCCAACTGCAAACAGCACAGAGATAGCTCTGCCAACGCATTATGAGCTGGCAGATCTGGGTCTCCGCAGTTTCTTAGGAGTAATCAGCAGAACAAATAACATAAACCCTGATCTGCCAGTGCATATTGAGTCAGCAGATCAGAGTATATATTTTTTGCAGTTGGACTTTATTTATAAGCAAGTATATATGGTACAAGGAAACGGTTAATCCTACTGCTGTAATAAACGATTATATCACTTGTGAAATGTTGGAGTATTTAACTTTTTTTTTAAAACTGATATTTTTACATTGCTAAAGGTCCAAGCAATAAAAAATCATGTTAAAAATGTATGGACTGATTGCATTATCTTGTGCTACTTCTAGGTGAGTATCTAACCCCAAATATGGGTATTCACATAGAAGAGCATGGGAACATAACCTCTCACTAACTGCCCATAAAATACCCATAATAGCTGAATGAGCATTTAAAAATTCATCAAATTTGTTGATTGAAGATCACAGAATTCTTATTATCAAACAAACAAAGAGAAGTTGGTGTGTGAATATTTTCAGTATGACACAATTAACGAGTTCAATTCAGTTTTCCACAACAGAAAGCCTACATGGACAATTTATGGCAGGTCATAATTGCTATAGATTTCCTGAGGTTTCATATACTTTTTGTTGACTTTCTCATTTTCTTTCAAAAGACTGTTATTGCAATTATTAAAATTGTATAAGAATTTTTCTTTTTCATCGTTTAATATTAGACAGAAGTCACAACAACATCATTTTATGTCCAATCTCTCCCAGAGTTCATAGCACTATGATACACCATGGTTAAAAGTGATGTCACATCAATGATGTCATAATAATCATGTCATTTTAAGTCATGCATTATATGCTGATTTTACAACAGCAGAGTACCTTAACATAATTAATTAGCAGGCTTAGAATGTAACAAATATTTCCTTGTACCCAGAAGGACTAGTAGATTAAAAAATTTACTAGTCCTGCTGAATCTTCACTAGTCCTTACCACAAAACAATGTCAGACATGTATCCAGAGGTATCAGGACATCTCCCCCCTGGACATTTCCCCCCCGGACTTTTCCCCCCCTGACATCTCCCCCCTGGACTTTTCCCCCCCATCAAATAGGACTTTTCCCCCCCAGTCATTTCCCCCCCCCATTATCTTTATACTACTTTATTTATATATAGTAACATTTAGCTTTGATGTATACTCGCACCTCGCATCACCGTTAGTGCATAGGTATGACTGTTGTCACCTGAAATAAATGCATTATCAAATGTAAAATATCTACTTTCCTGACCTCTCTCTCTCTCTCTCTCTCTCTCTCTCACATACAATCATGCTTTTACTCACTGTAGAACAGGAGGTTTCTTTGAAGTATGAAGAGGCTTCAGTCTAACCTTTATTTATTGTGCATATTTGGTATATTTAAGATAAACAACAGAAGGATTAGCCATCGTTCAATTAATTGTAGTTGTTTCAGTACAGTACTCAGGCCAGATGTCAACATAAGCGGATTATGATGTAACAATGCACTGTAAAGATGGGTTTGTCAATACGAACAAAGGATTTGTTTATGTAACATATAAATTCCAGTGCATTGTGTTGCCAAGTTTGTGGCTTCCTTTCGTGGTTCCTTCGAATTTCTCCACTCCAGATCCATGATTGTATGTACAAATTAAAAAGCCAAAAAGGCTGTCGCCAAAACAATTGCCAGATGAGCGAAGCCCAGGACGATCCCTGATACTCGCTTTATTTATTCATTGTATCGTCGAGCTTTGATGTATACTCAATCAGTTTTAATGTTTACTTGTTCTGTATCTATATAAACTCCAAACAATTTAAACCAATTTAAACCAATACATTTTTTGAAAAACCCATGAGATGGAGTTGGAAACTGTTGCGAGTATTCGAGGAAAAAATAAAGTTGTGTTAAACATTAACTTTTAAACAATACATTTTTTTAATATGTGAAAATGTTAACTTTCTTTAACACTTACTACTTACTGCGTGTGCAGTGCTGTGCTGTGCTGTGCGTGTGTGTATATTTTCGAGGTGAAGAGATATCTTGAGATATCTGCTTTGTTGATATCAGTTCACTATTTTGAATGAATGAAATGTCAGTTCACTATTTTGAGTGAGTAAACTATCAATTCGCTATTTTGAGTGAAAACATCATTTGTTTTGCTATTGTGAAAATCGTATTTTCATTTTGTGATATACCATGAATCGTTCGTTTTTTTTTGTCCTGGTACCGTATATGACAATGTGTTTGCATTTGTATTTGTTGCATTAGTAGGATCGTGCTAATTATGTTAATTCGTCCAATATTTGGACCCATACATGCACGTATCAGTCATACTTATTTCCTTATTTTCATATATCATTAAATATTGTATTTGCATTACCATCAATAGTGTTTTGTTGTTAATCCGGAAGTCCCAAACTCGGTTTTCTTGTTACAAATCTTGTTATCTTTATTTCAAATAACCTTTTTCTTTTAACATAACTTAATATAAGTTTTTATAATTAAATATTAAATGAATTAAGTTTTAAGATAATGGGGGGGAAATGACTGGGGGGGAAAATTCCTATTTGATGGGGGGGAAAAGTCCAGGGGGGAAATGTCCGGGGGGATATGTCGGGGGGGGGGAAGTCTGGGGGGGGGGAATGTCCGGGGGGGAGATGTCCTAGAATCGTATCCAGATTTACGAAAATTTTATTTCTGAAATATCACAGTCATTCATAATTCGGAAGTATATATCTTGCTTTAGAAAACCACCAAAGTTACTTTAAAATATTCACTACAAGTTCACAAGAAAAAACAACGACTGATTCTCCAGAAATTAACTGTGAAAAAAATGACTCAGTAAACATATTTTAGAGCCTCAAAATCTGGAAAAACACAAATAAATTAATAAGAGAAAAAGACAGACTTTATTCACACTGGTCATTACATATTTTAACTCCACAGACAGACAATTTAAGGCGCTACTCGCTGTGCTACAGTGAAAGCAGAGTGGGAAGATCTCTTATTATAGCAGTATAGGCATGGTGTGGGTTTTTACAACAGATACGAACCTTTGAAAATAAAATTTGTTTCTCCATGATGCTAATCCTTTAAAAACGGAAAATAAGTCTGATTTACAGTCTTTTAGTCCAAGTTTCCTCAGAAATTTCCCCATTTTTGATGTTATGACATTTATGCTGGGGTGTGAGGTCTGAGCTCATTGCCAATCGAAAAGTTGGTACTCCCCGAAACCACGTGGTGGCAGTATAGGGTAGCTGCTTACAACAGGGTCTAGCCAATACAAATGACCTTACATCGAGCCCTACTCACATGAAATTGATAGGAAATTGTGAGGATAGCATTTGTTATGTCTTTAATTCGCTGAAAGATTCATCAGGCAGAGGACATATGTCAACACAGTTTTTTTTCATATCTCGTGACTGCTGCATTGACATGTGCTCCCTATATGATGAATCTGACTGTTTCCAGGATGCTGCAACAGCAACAGGTTTCTGGTGGTTGTTCTCAGAAGAAATATGTTGAAAATTATGTGTATTTTCATTTTCTTAAAAAAAAAAAAAAAACATTATGCAACTTTCATTTAATATTTTCAAATTTTTTTGTACAGAAACAGTATAGGTCAGGGTAGTATCACGTGAGGATTGGACCTCTGTTGTTACGGATATGTAGGCTGTGAGATTTGGGTAGTAATGCCAACTAATAAAAGACATGAAAATGTTATACTCGCAATTTGTGAGAAGAAAAATCATCTTTCCTGCCTTTTGATTTCATGCAGGTAGGGTTCGATGTAAGATCCTTTAAGTCTGCTAAGCCCGGTATTCCAACTTACTGAATTTCAACTTTCAAATGCACTATGACCTCACCCCACCCCCCCCCAGCATAAATGTCAAAATATCACAAATGGGCTAGGAAAGGTCAGAGGAAACTCTGACTTACGGTCTGTGACATACAACTTTACCATATAAATTTAACAAACCTGGTAAAGATTTATAAAGCCTTATTTTAAAATATGATTTGTAAATTCCTCATTTGTTCGTACCCTGTAGGGGAGCAACTGAATCTTGGGGATTTATGTGATTAGCTCAGAGAGAACTTGGACATCATCTGATTATTCAGATATTCAAAGATTACATATGATAGTGTAAATAAACGCTGACTGGTGACAACTGAAACTGTACAATCCATCTGACTTTTAAAATTATGAAAACTACTAGTCCAACATGAAATTTACTAGCCTTAGACTAGCGGACTACTGCTAATATCGAGCCCTGATTAGGTTATTGTTTTCTAAAAAATAATTAAAGGTCAACAATTTTCAATCTTCCTTATCTTCTATACACATGTATTAATAGACACAGCGCACACAGAGCTTTGGTTGAAAAGGAAAATGAAAGATCTACATTTGTACCATTACAGTACAAACAGTGGTCATTCAAAGATGATGAGTGGGGTCTGAATGGCAACACTCTTTTATTTTTCATTGAGACTTATCCACAAATGATGATGAATTCACAATAATGCCAATCACCTCCAAGGGGTCCTAAAGATGAAGGTGCCTGCACTGATACAGAGAAGAGTGGTTGAAATAAGTGTGTTAGAAGATCAAAAACAATTTTGAACCAGTTTTTATCAATGTTTTGATTGTACTAAATTAGATCTGGCAATGGACACAAAGTAACCAAGGACATAGCTGGGACTAGTTCCATTTATTTAACTACCTGTAGTCAGGATCTTCAAACTCTCTGATCTCTTCCACGTCAACTACACAACCATGAGAGTATCTGAAATAAAATAGTGGGTACATGTCTTTATTATTAACATCAGTCATCTAACAGCTCCAAAATTATCTGAATAAAAAGAAGGTATTTATCATCACTAATATCTGAATTCTTATAATTCTAACTAATATATGCAATATCACTAACACAACAGTTCTGCAAAATGAGGTCATGGTGTCTTACCTGTGATAATTAGGATGACATAAATTTCTGCTTAAGCAGGCAAGACAGATTTTGGTTTGGTGCTTGAAGGTAAATCAACACCTGAAGGTTTATTCAATGCTGAGGCAACTAGAGTAAAGTACCTTGCACAAAGTCACGTCACACCAGATGACACATGCTGAAGTGACGGTGGTATGTATGTAGTAGCATTTTATGGCACCTCACCACAATAGTGGCTATATGGTATCAACTAAAGGCAAAGTTTGAAAAATGTAATACTGAACTGCACACAAATTTATGAATATAAACCCTTCCAAATCAATGTAAACATCAAGTACAATAAGATAAAATGTAAATTGTGATGATGTGAAAATTCAGTACAATGTAGATAAAATAAAGGTGACAGGAAACACATTAAATCCTTAAAACATATGGTCAAAATTTTTTACATAAACCACATTCCCTCAAAAAGTGTATTATTTTCTCAGTTAGGTCATGGCAAAATACTTCAGTCTCACAGGGTGGAAGTCGATACACTGGTCAAGAATGTGTTCCACTGTCAGCGGACACTGGCATGGCATGTACTCTTGTAGAGGTTCACCCGTCAGGATGCATTCATGAGTCAGGTATGTGTGTCCAATATGCGGCTGGCACAATACCTCCTCATCTCTATGATTTGTTCTATACAAGGGATGCCACTCTCCAATAGTGGATTTGATGTTCTTAAGATTGTCTGTGGAGTTTTCATTCCATATATTTTGCCAAGTATGATGAACATTCTAATTATACAATATTTCAAGTCAGTATATGGAATCTTCCATTCAGAAAAGAGTGACTAAAGAGTACATTTGGCTGCTTTATCTGTCCTTTCATTACCTTTATTCCAAATGTGATGAGATCACCAACTGTACAGAATCTTTTTTTCAGATTTTGAGCAAATCATGTTTCTGTAATATCCAAGATATTAATGGGTTGTCAGATTAAGGGTTTTGCAAGGCTTTCAGTGTGGAAGGGGAATCCAAAATGTTTTATGAAATTTGATTTTTGAGACGTTTTGATGTAGTTCACAAATCTGAGTATGACTGCAATTTCTGTGGTAGAAACTGAAACTTTATCTGGTAACCAGCTGAGATGGTGCCATGGGGTGTTGCTATGGCAACTCCAACACTGTATCTATCTTTCGAAATGTCTGTATACATGGATGTATGGCTATGATCTGAGGCTCTGATTTGTTTTAATTTACTCTGGAAAACGGGAGGATTTGTTGAGGACTTTTATGAATTGGCAAAGATCAAATATTATTTTGGGGGATGTTGATGACTAAGATGGTGATTTTGGAACGTAGAATGTTGCAGTATTTCCTGATTTTTGCTGTTTAAAATTGATGACAAATTCATATGCCACAAGGCACAATGAAGTTTGGTTTCTTAGTTTACAAGGCTGTGTATTTGGGCCTAAAGACTACATCAAACACGGGATTAGATGGACCAGAAGATAGTTTGCAAGTATACTGAAGGGCCAATTTCATTTGTCAGAGATATTGTGACGGTTCATTTGCCTCAACACGGAGGTTTCCTGAAGGGAAGTTCTAAATGCCCCCATACAAAGTCCAAGTACCTGATTGTGTATCGGATCTCTTTCTTGAAATTTATATCATCTAAAATCTTTCTAAATATGAAAGTTTATTGCTAATATGCTTGAAAACAAAACAAGGCTAGTTTTCTCACGCCATTAAAATCAATAATGGGCAAGAACTTTTCAAAATATGGTCCAAATCTGTTGATCATCAAATTCATCTGATATCTTGTCAAGATAAAGTTTTTGAAACGTAATTTGGTTGATATCAAACAAGCAAAAGGTGAATTGTTGAATATTCAAAATACATTGGGATGCATTCCTATTCAAATTCGATCAAGGGACATAACTCTGTAAAACACATACACAATCTTTCATCATAAAACTCATGTGAAACCTTGCTGAAGAAAATTTTATTAATAAATGTGATTGAAATCAAACAAAAATGCTACAGTGTTCAGAAGCCAGTGAGAGACTTAAGTTGTTCAAGGGCAATAACTCTGTAAAATATTGTAAAACTGATCACTGTAGAAGTCATATAAGATCATGTTAAGATAAAGCTACACAGTCAATTCAGTTTAAATCAAACAGAAAATGTGAATGTTAGAGTGTTCACATCCCAGTGGAATACCTATTCTAAGTCTTTCAAGGGTCACAACTCTGTAAATTAACATCAAACTCAGGTCATCTTTCAATTCCTTTTAGATTTTGTTTAGCAAAGGCTCAATGCAAATTTGGTTGAAATAAAATTAACACTGTGAATGCCACAGTGTTCACCAGCCATAGGGATGCTCATTCTAAGTTGTTCAAGGACCATTACTCTGTAAGAAATAGTAACATAGTTACTCAACATCAAACTCATCAGAGAATTTGCTGTGGTGAAGCTTCACAGCCAATTTGGTTGAAATAAAAAAATAAAAAAATAACAACATGCTACAGTGTTCACAACAAGCTATTGAGATGCCTACTCATGGTTCATAACCTTGACCGTGGGTACAAAAATTCAAGGACTTTTCAATGACCTTTTCCAATTTTCAAGGAGTTTATTCGGCCACATTATTATTACTAATTTTTAGCACATATCTTCATTCTGGAAATCACTTTAGTTCTGTCTGGACCATGACACAGTTTCAAACACATCACATAATTATTTAAGTCTTTAACAACTGAAGCATACGTTTCTGTTTTCATAACAGTACAGGTGATTCAGTTTTAAAAGAGAGAAAAAAGCACTTCTCATCTATATGTGGTCAGCATCAGTCACTTGTCATATTTTTTTATTTTCAATAATTTATATACATTTGTCTCTATAATAACTTAGTTTTTTGGGGGTCACACACCAACATTTAAGCTTTCTTTAGTTCATCCAGTTTATTATTCAAAATCTCCTCTAACTTTTCCTTTTCATTAGCCTTTTCCCAGGCAGTTCTGCTCAAATAGTTTGCTTATGTCACAAAACTTATTTTCCCTGTTGCCTCAGCCTTTTCACACAACTGATTTGCAGTAATGTTCAAGTCTTGAATGTCTGATTCAGTTCTTTTGTTTTTTCCTTTTTTATCTCATCAATTTCTTCCAAAACACACTTTCTCTAATTTCTCTCCTGTTGGGTTTTCATTTTCTCCCTTTCTCATTCCAAGTAAATGTCATAAACAAGTTCCTTCTCCTGTAAATTAGTAGTTCTTTTTTAAAAAAGAGGTAATAATTACATCAGGTTTAGAATTAAGAACATGCATTTTATGCTTCTCGCCTTTCATGTGCGACTTTAGAGCAGATTCCCACATGCTTGAAACATCTATTATCGTCCAACCACCTGTTGTCATGCCGGTCCTTCAATCATGCGCCATGTTTCTCGCGATCTAACGCGCTTGTTTCGAGATAATTACATCATCAAGTGTGTCACCAGCGTTTTTCAAGAGTGACCGGAATGAATGAAACAGTAAAATCAGACAAAATGAGATATAAACATGTAATTTAATGTAATTTTAAAAAATCATAATGAAAATCTATATTTTCACTTGTTACGACTCTATGGTCTAAGAAAAATGTAACAGAAAGAAAGTGAAACCAACAAATCAAGTAAAAAATCAACAAGCAATTTATTACTAGATAATTAAAATGAAAAATCAAAAAGTCACTTACAGTAATGTGTTTTGAAATCCTAATAATCCAATAAGAATGATTGTTCTAATCACAAGTCCTAAATATAGAATGTTCCGAATTCACGGCTGTGTCCTTGAATGTTATGATGTGCTAATGGTCTCCAAAGTCCTGATGTACTAGTAATCTTGATGTGCTGATGTCAAAATGAAGTATTCCAAAATATCTGAATAAGTTCACTTAAATTCCAAAATCATCAATTAAAAATCCAAAATCCAAAAGTTTATGAGCACTGTTATAATCCAATGAATATTTAAAATAATTCCTCTCTTAGAATTTGGAATGAATTTTCACAACTGTAATAGCTCTTTACAAGACTGCTAGTAATGTCAAAACTGAATAAATGTCCACCAAACAGGGCATATATAAAGATTGGTCACATGACAGAATGTTCTAGAACATGTGTCATCTTAATGGAATTTTACTTGTAAACAAAATTCAACGTTGACCTTCAAATTGAGAAAACATATTGATCAAAACAACCTAATACAAGGACACTAGTTAAACATGTTTTTCCTGATAAACATAAAGATTTAAGCAAATATTAAAGTAAAGAAACATTTATAATTTCCTAAAATATTTATAATATTATATAAACATCATACATAACACCTCCCCTCATAAAGAAAAAGAAAAGATTTATATAATAAAGCTTTCTTTTGAATATACATCTAATACTATAATAACCAAAATTACATAAGAACATGTTTTATGATACTGGACTTAATTACATCAAGCAATATTACATTTCTAGGCACTTGAGAGTGCATCTGCAATCACATTGTCTTTTCCCCTGATGTGTTTGATGTCAATGTTATATTCTTGCAATATCAAACTCCATCTCAACAATCTCCGATTTTTATCTTTCATTTTGTTGATGAAAGTAAGGGGATTGTGATCACTGTACACAATAATTGGAGAAAGAGCTGAGGTGACATACACTTCAAAATGCTGTAAAGCCAATATCAAAGCCAAACATTCCTTCTCAATTGTGGAATAATTTTTCTGGTGCTTGTTTAGTTTTTTAGAAAAATAACACACAGGGTGATCCACACCACTTTTGTCTTCCTGAATCAATACTCCACCAACCCCTACATCACTTGCATCAACAGATAATTTAAATGATTGGCTGAAATTTGGTGCAGAAAGAACTGGTGCATTCTTAAGCATGGCCTTTAACTTGTCAAAAGATTCCTGACACTTGTCAGACCAATAAAATTTGGCTTTCTTACTCAATAAACTTGTCAAAGCTTCAGCAATTTTGGAAAAATTGGAACAAAATTTCCGATAATATCCAGCCATACCTAGAAATCGCATCAGTTGCTTTTTACAAATTGGAACTTGAAATTCAGAGATAGCTTTGACCTAAAAATGTGACACAAGCATGGCAAAACTCACTTTTGCTCAAATTAATTGTCAGATTCGCATCGCTGAGTCGATCGAAGAATTTTTGAATGGTTTCCAAATGATCTTCCCAGGTGTTGTTGTAGATAATGATGACATCGATATAAGCGTCACAATTATCAAGACCAAATGTTATCATGTTCATCAGACGTTGAAACGTTGCAGGCGAATTTTTCATTCCAAACGGCATGACTTTATATTGATAAAGTCCATCTGGAGTTACAAATGTTGAAATTTCTTTTGCCCTTTCCGTCAGTGGAATTTGCCAGAATCCTTTTAAAAGGTCAAACTTGGTGACATATTCCGCATTTCCAATTTTATCAATGCAATCGTCTATTCTTGGGATTGGAAATGAATCAGTTTTGGTCACACTGTTGACTTTTCTATAGTCAGTACACATACGGAATGTATTATCTGGCTTGGGAACAAGAATACATGGTGAACTCCAGTTACTTTTACTTGGTTCTATGAAATCATTCTCCAGTAAATACTGAATTTCTTTCTTCAGATAGTTCTGTTTGAGAGGATTCATCCTATAAGGATGCTGTTTCACAGGCGCAGAATCTACAATGTCAACGTCATGATAAATTTTACTTGTTCGTGTTGGAACATCAGGAAACAAGTGCTCATAGTCATGTAATAGCTGTTTTAGTTCATTTCTTTCCTGTTGTTGTAGATGTGCAAGTTTCTGGTCTAGGTTGTTCAATATTTCTGAATTCCGAAGATTGGTTATACCAGAGTCACTATAGTCTGATTGTATTCCATCGTTGATATCTTCACTGTGTGGGACAGGTACAACTAAATTAACTGAATAATTAGCTGAGCTATCTCTGTCAAAATATTCCTTTAACATATTTATGTGACAAAGTTGTTTCTGTTTCCGTCTCCCAGGAGTGTTAATGATATAATTTAAGTCATTTACTTTCTTTTCAACGGTATAAGGACCATAAAATTTAGCCTGAAGAGGATTCTGAGGTATGGGAAAGAGAGCCAGAACTTTGTCACCAGGTTTAAAACTCCTTTCCTGTGAATTTCTGTCATACCTTAATTTCATTTTTGACTGGGTAGTGTGAAGATTAGTTCTTGCTACTTCACAGGCCTTTGACAACTTGTATTTGAAATCAGAAACATAATCAAGAAGATTAATCTTTGAATCTTCATTTGAAAGAAGTTTCTCTTTCAATAATTTCAATGGTCCACGGACAGTATGACCAAAAACTAGTTCAAAGGGACTAAAACCCAACGACTCTTGAACTGATTCCCTAACAGCAAACAACAACAAATGAACACCCTCATCCCAATCCTTTTCTGTATCAAAGCAATATGATCGAATCATATTCTTCAAAGTTTGATGAAATCTTTCCAAAGCACCTTGACTTTCAGGGTGATAGGCAGAAGATTTAAACTGTTGGATGCCTAATTCATGCATAACTTGTTGGAAAATTCCAGACATAAAATTTGACCCTTGATCTGACTGGACAGATTTGGGAAGGCCAACAAGTGTAAAAAACTTCACCAAAGCTTTCACAATAGTTTTAGTTTTTATATTTCTCAGAGGAATTGCTTCTGGAAATCTTGCAGATGTACACATGATGGTCAACAAGTATTGGTTGCCCGACTTGGTTTTAGGTAAAGGACCAACACAGTCTACCATTATTCTACTAAATGGTTCATCAAATGCAGGCATAGGTTGCAGATGACCCTTAGGTATCTTCTGATTGGGTTTTCCTACTATCTGACAAGTGTGACAAGATCTGCAGTATTTAGAAACATCACTTTTGAGTTTCGGCCAATAAAAATGATTCAAGATCTTGTGATAAGTCTTACGGACTCCTAAATGACCAGCCAAAGGAGTTTCATGGGATAAATTAAGAATTTCCTGTCGATATGACTTAGGAACAACAATTTGATAGCTCACTGACCACTCGTCACCAGCAGGTACATCAGGTGGTCTCCATTTCCTCATAAGGACCCCATTTTTCACAAAGTAACACACTGGAACTTGTGTGGCTTCAGTTTCACTAATAGCCCTCTGAAACAAACAAGATATCTCGGGATCTTGCTCCTGTTCAACGACAAGGGATTGTCGTTTGTCATCCTGATTAGAACAAAGAGAATGAGTTGCCAAAAGAGGATCACTGTGATCAATACCATTTGATTGATCAATACCTGAGGAAAAAGTGACCTTATCAAAAGACTGACCAATACATGTGTCAGCTAAAGGAATAATATCCTGATCAACATCACTCTCAAGAGCTTTTTTTGCCATAGCTCTAGTAACTGCACAAGCAGGGTACAAATCAGAAATTTCAGTTTCGACAGGATCAACTTTCTGATCCAAACAAGGCTTGTCAGTTACAAGTGGATTAACCACAACCTTATCTCCAGCTAGGTCATTGCCTAGTAATAAATGAACACCCTCTATGGGTAAAGAAGTCACTGCCCCAACAGTCACAGGTCCAGAAACTAAGTCTGATGCCAAATTTACACAATGGAGAGGAACATTTACAAAGCCGCACTCAACTCCCTGAACAAGAACACTTTCACTTGAAGAAGACTCCTCAGACAAAGGCAAAGTACTTGATAATAAAAGACTCTGAGAAGCTCCAGTGTCCCTTAATATTTTAATTGGGATAGGCTTGGCAGAATCACCAATAAGTGATATAGAACCTTCTGACATGAATGGTTCATAAGCCTCCAAAATAGAATCAGACTGGGGTTTGTTTGACCCAACAAATGTATTGCTTTCAATACAAGACCGTGACCTTGACCTCGTAGAAATAAGAGCATTTGGAAAAGCTCTGTCTTTACTCTGTTGCTTATTTTTCAACTTGAAGCAATCAGAAATAACATGCCCTTTCTTTTTACAATAAGTGCACGTAGGAAGAGATAAGGATTTCTGATCAGTCTTATCAGATGTTTGATTCATAACAGTTGTGCTGTTGTGAAATTTGGAAGTACTCGAATGAGATTGAAATGGTTTTTTACCAGAAAACTGCTGAGAGGACGACTTATTGCCAAATGAAATTTTGTGAGTCAAGGAATAATCATCAGCCATACGAGCAGCATTTTCCAAAGTTTCCACATTCTGCTCGTCAAGATAGGTTTTAACATCACTATGGATGCACCTCTTGAACTCTTCAATTAATACGAGCTGTCGGAGGTTATCATAACCTTGATCAACTTTCTTGGCTGAGCACCACCTATCAAATAGTTGTTCTTTATCCCTTGCAAATTCGACATGAGTTTGTCCAGTTTCTTTTCTACAATTCCTAAACCTTTGTCGATATGCCTCTGGTACCAACTCATAAGCTTTCAAGATGTACTCCTTAACCACATCATAATCAGTGCTTTGTTGTACTGACAGTGAAATGTAGACTTCACGAGCTTTGCCAATGAGTACACTTTGTAATAACAAAGTCCAATGCTCTCTGGGCCATTTCAAGTTTTCAGCTATTTTCTCGAAATGAAGAAAGTATTTATCTACTTCTTTTTCCTGAAAAGGGGGTACTAACCTAATATATCTAGTAACATCAAAACCTGAACTTGTTTTTAAAGGAGTGGAGTGTGCTCTGTTTGCCAGTTCTAATTCTCTTAACTTAAATTGCATTTCCCTTTCTTCTCTTTGCATCTGCATCCGTCTCTCCTCTTTCTCTCTCTCCCTCTCCATCTGCATTTGCCTCTCTTCTTTCTGCATTTGTATCTGCCTCTCTTCTTTCTCTCTCTCCATCTGTATCTGCCTCTCTTCTTTCTCTCTCTCCATCTGCCTCTCTTCTTTTTCTCTCTCTCTCTGAATCTGAAGCTTTGCCAATTCTAAATCCATCTGGTTCTTTAACTCTAATTCCCTTAATTTCCTGTCAGAACCAGATACAGACTTTCTCTTCGAACTTAAAGCACTACTATCAAAATTTCCCTTTCCTACTAAATACTGAATTAAAATAATCTTTATCTCCTGTTTTGTCAATGATACTTTTGCCTCAGATAGACTGTATTTTCTGGCAAGCTCGAGCAACTCATCCTTTCTCATGCACTCTAACCCCTCCTGGGTAGGTTTTGAAATGAAATTCTGAACATTAGATGCCATTGTAAATGCTTGTTGGTTTCACACAAAAATATTTCTCTATTAAAAATCTTTGCCAAAGACAAAAAAAATTCTCCGAGACAAAATCAATATGAATTTCAAAGATAAATTTAATATCTCTAATATGCTTTAAAGAAATTCAATCCCGGACGAGCCCCCAATTTCTGTTACGACTCTATGGTCTAAGAAAAATGTAACAGAAAGAAAGTGAAACCAACAAATCAAGTAAAAAATCAACAAGCAATTTATTACTAGATAATTAAAATGAAAAATCAAAAAGTCACTTACAGTAATGTGTTTTGAAATCCTAATAATCCAATAAGAATGATTGTTCTAATCACAAGTCCTAAATATAGAATGTTCCGAATTCACAGCTGTGTCCTTGAATGTTATGATGTGCTAATGGTCTCCAAAGTCCTGATGTACTAGTAATCTTGATGTGCTGATGTCAAAATGAAGTATTCCAAAATATCTGAATAAGTTCACTTAAATTCCAAAATCATCAATTAAAAATCCAAAATCCAAAAGTTTATGAGCACTGTTATAATCCAATGAATATTTAAAATAATTCCTCTCTTAGAATTTGGAATGAATTTCACAACTGTAATAGCTCTTTACAAGACTGCTAGTAATGTCAAAACTGAATAAATGTCCACCAAACAGGGCATATATAAAGATTGGTCACATGACAGAATGTTCTAGAACATGTGTCATCTTAATGGAATTTTACTTGTAAACAAAATTCAATTTTGACCTTCAAATTGAGAAAACATATTGATCAAAACAACCTAATACAAGGACACTAGTTAAACATGTTTTTCCTGATAAACATAAAGATTTAAGCAAATATTAAAGTGAAGAAACATTTATAATTTCCTAAAATATTTATAATATTATATAAACATCATACATAACACACTAATGCCTTTTTTTGTGTCAGACATTTTTGTCTTGAATTTTCTATTATATGCTAAAGATAGCACTGCCGATCACGATGGCTTTGTTTAGATATTTTGAACAGGATAACCCACTTTTGGGAATTTATACAACTGGATAGAGAATGTAAATATTTGGTTTTAATCATGTGGAATTCTTATACACTGTAAGAAAAATGTACACTTGAAATGTATATTCACTACGGACATTTTCGTTTCAGTATTATTTCATAATAAACATATATTCTACATCAAAGACATTGAATCTATTATAATAAAATGTGTATCTATTCACCTGTGTCTATTTTTTTATTTCTCTCTCCCTCTGTCTGTCTTTATGTCTCTCTCTCAGTCTACTGATTCATGTATTTATATGGTAAAGAACAAGCATGCAGTAATGTAAGTGCAAAAACTGCATATAGAATTGAGGGAATTTTTATTATCATATAAAAAAAAAAAAAATTATTTCAAAAACATGGAGACGCTATAAACTAATAATATCCATACCTTGACCTAACTGGCACATTCCGGTCATATGCCACATGACTTTTTAGTTAGTGTCACGAACCATGGACGCCACTTCCGGAAATAACCAAGATTACACACGCTCGGAAAAATGGTAATTCTGAACTAATGTACATGAATGCTCAAAATTTTTTAATGATGATTAAATTAAGTAGATATAGTAGAACACTTTCTATGGTTTTTATAATAGATTCTCACAATATTATAATGAACGCGTAAATATTCACGTTAAGTGCACTAAAAGTGGTTGCTCGTGGCTACATGATCACAGGCAGTGCATAAGGCCTTATGCTTATCTCCCTTAAAGGTTTAATCCATCCCTTGTACGCTTCGTCTATGCCCCACTTCGAATTGTACACACACTGCTTTTTGTTCATGGTTTATAGGTTTTTGATAAGCCTGTTTAACAGATGCCACACATGCTTGTTTGGTTTACTTCCGCCGGTGCACCATTTACTTGTACCCTTGTTAAATTAATCCACTGGTAGATCATTGTAAAAATGAGCAAACTCAGAACTGAAAATATTCCAGCTTATTTAATATTTATTTTCAATCAAAACGCTCCTTTTTTATATCATTAAGTCTGCTTCTAGGACTTCAGGGAGGTATTAAAAAAATTCAAGGAGTTTTCAAACAAATTCAAAGATATTTCAAGGAGAAATAGCCCTATTATCAAATTCAAGGAGTTTTCAAAGACTGTGCGAACCTTGCTATTCTATGTAGATCAAGGACCTTGACTCAGTAAATCTGGTCATCACTGAACTCATTTGAGTTCTTGTCAAGATGAAATAAAAACAAACTTGTGAATGCTGAAGTGTTCGCAAGCCATCGGAATGCCTATTCTGAGTCAACCACGGAAAATAGCACTTAGAAGTACATGTCAAGTCTGCTCATCATTGAACTCAAACAAGCTCTTATTGAGATGAAGCTTCACAGCAAATGTGGATTAAATCATTAAAACAATGTGGATGTCAGAGTTTTCAAAAGGTTGTGCATTTATTCTTTAGCAATGTTCATGCTATCGACTTCCATCCTGTGAGGCAAATGTTTTTGATGTGAACTCAATTGAGGAACACTATGATGATGTACCACCATAGAAAATGTTCAATGTTTTGAAGGATTGCAGTTTATATAAAACATTTTGACCCTATATTTTAAGGATTTTATATTTTATGATTTATTTCATATACAATTTATAAAATTTTAACATCTTTATCATTTAACTTAAATAGTACTTCATGTTGACATTTATTTGGAAGGCTTTATCTTCCTAAAGTTTTGTGTGCAATTCATTATTACATAAGAACATTACTATTAATTGGCACCTTATAGCCATTATTGTGCTGAGGTGCTGTTCAATGCTAATCCATACATACATACAGCAAATGTCATTAAAATCAACTGATAAATGAGGATGTTAGAGTGTTCATAAGGTTATGCATTTGCCATGCTGATGGTAAGACAATCTTGGGCCATAACTCTAAAAATATAAATAGAATGTGCTCATCATTGATTTTATCTGTGCTCTTGTTAAGATGACATTTCACGGTGAATTTGGTTGCAAATGTCAAAGCAAGAGTGTTCACAAGGTTGCACATTGGCAATGCCTATGCTAAGCCAATCAGTGGCCACAACTGTAAAAAATATCCACAAATTACACTCATAATGAATCCCATCAAAGCCATTGTTGAGTTGAAGCTTCACATCAAATTTGGTTTAAATCTAATAATAAATGTGGATGCTAGAGCATTTACCATCCAAAGAGAGTTTCAGATTGATGGTGTGCCCATTTTTATGAGATGGGACCCTCCTGGCACAGCATGGAATCATCCCTTCCACTTGTTAAGTTTTGGAGTCAATAACTATATTAAGAAAATAACCTGGCACTTCTAACAATTTCATCTATTTCAGACAATTTACTGGTTCTGCTAAAAGATTGTAAAATATGTTACAAATGAAATGACATTACAGATTTTCCTAATCTTGGTCAGACGTTACAAAATCATATCAGAATAAATATACTGTAACCAAGGCTCAGACGACCCAACACTGAACTTGTTTACACATTGTGCTTTCTCCCTACAATCATTAAGAAATATTGGCTGATTGAACACTTTCATTCAAAAACAGTTCTGGCAAATGGCATGCATGAATTGATGTATGTAACTGAGTCTTATTGATAAAAAAAAACAGTCCCTCAAAGGGACTAATGCTCCAATGGTCAAAAAGAACTTCCAGGAATTCAAGATATGACCTTTTCTTTCTTTTTAACTGCTCTGTGTTGAAACACTTTCTGACATTCTTCTGCAATAACAAGATTTTCAAATTCACTGCTGTGGGCATTAGAATGGCACCATTTTCACTTAGGACCAATAAGACATTTTTTAGGACCAACAGGACATCATAAAAAGTCCTCTGCTGGAAACACCATTTTGATATGACTTTCCATTTTGAAGAAGTAACAACAACAAGATTTTCAAGATGGCTGGCATGGTGGCCATATTGGATATCAGATTCACATCATTTCCATTTAGGACCAACTAGACATTATAAGAAGTCTTTTGGTGAGAGCACAATATTAATATGACCAGCCATCTGGGAGATGTAGCTATAACAAGATTTTCAAGATGGCCATAGTAGCAGTCACAATTGGAAGTCAGACCGGCACCATTTTCATTTACAACCAACAAAACATCATAAGAAGTCTTTCAGTTAAAACCCTACGCCGATATGACAATTCATTCAGGAGTAGTGATAACAAGATTTTTATGATGGCAACTGTGGAGGCCATACTGGTTGTCTGAGCAGCACTATTTTCATTTAGGATGAACTAGACATCATAAGAAGTCATTTAGTAAAAATTCCATGTTGATACAACCATCCATGCAGAAAGGAGTAGCAATAGCATGATTTTCAAGATGGCCACTGTGGTGGAGATATCTGACATGCTGTGGTACCCTTTTCATTTAGGATTAACTAAGAAGTCTTCTGGTGAAAACCTCATGACAATATGACTTTTAGTTCAGGAGAAGTAGCGATAGCAATATTTTCAAGATGGCTGATAATCAGCACCATTTTTATTTTGGACCTGCTAGACATCATAATAAAGTCTTTAAGTGAAAACCCCATGTTTATATGACCATCCACTCCGGAGGACTAGCAATAACAATATTTTCATGATGGCCACTGTGGCAGCCATATTAGATATCAGATCAGCACCATTTTTATTAAGGACCAACTAGACATCATAAGAAGTCTTCTGGTGATAACTCCATGTTGATATGACCATCCATTCATGAGGAGTAGCGATAACAAGATTTTCAAATGGCTGCTGTAGCCGCCATATTGCATGTCCAAGCAGTTCCATTATTATTTGGGACCAACAAGACCATGGGATGAATGTGTGTTTAAAGTTTTATAGCATTCCTCCAAGTAATTTAGTTGGAGTAGTGATAATAAACTTGTGCTAATGGATGAACAATGAACAAAAAATCATGTCATAATCTCTTCTAGTCTATGACCAGTAGAGCTAAAAAAAAAATTATTTTCATTCAACAAAAATATCTGTGTGAATATTTTACAGAAAATTCTAGGCTTGCACCGAGTCTCTTACAGTTGAACTCAGTCGTGTTCTCAATAACAGACATGGGTGTTGAAAATTAAAAATAATACAGAATATGAATGAATAAATGAATAAATAAGTAATGAACCAAAATGAATAATCATCAATTAACAATCAGACAAAAGTAAAAATATTATCTGCTACACTGAAGCCTTTCATTCCCGAGACACAACTCAGTTTCTGAATGATTTTTTTTGTTGTAATAATTTGGAATAAAATCACTGAAGATAGTCACTAAATGAATATGTACTGTACCATGTATGACACTGATAATAAAGTTTTCAATTTAAAAATATTTCCCCTGATTTTTCATGCAAATATCCTGGAATTACAACCTCAATTTACTACCCAGCCCATGCTTCTGAAAGTTAGCCCTTAATATTGCAAACTGATGCACCAGTTAGCCTGATGACACAAAAAACAATCTGAATCACTGCAAACAAATGGAAACAATGACAGATGAACAATCGAAGACTATTTCTTTGTCCCCTCACCTTAGCAGCAGAGGACACTAAACCTGATATAACAATGACAGAATAAAACATGCACAGTTAATAAATAATAAATTTTTAAAAAATTATTGACAGCACTTTTACTTCAAAAATTACCTGCACTCTGACTGAGAGAACCGACATTTTCCCTCCAAATAAAACTTGCATGGAAGCATGGAGCTGTGGGTTGGATTACAGAATAAAACTCGAACCTGAAAGAGTTTGTAAAGAGTTATTTCTGGAATATGTTTAGTCACTGACAAAGAATATGATATGTAGAACCTGTCTTGTGAGACCACCCCTTATGTCAACCCAAAGTGGTCTCTCAAGGCAGGTGGTCTCTCATTACAGGTCAGAACACCACATAATTTATTAATTGGAGCATTAACAATATGATCTCTCAAACAGGTGTCTGCGGAAGCCATGGTAACTCGGTTGATAAAGCATCAGATTCATAATCCAAGGGTCATGGGTTCAATACCATCCAGGCCAGCCCTGTTGCATCAGTGTGTCATTGGAAATGGCACTTAGCTAGCATTTCCTAGACATGATATAGCCAATAATATGTTTAAAGTACTGTTAAAACCAACAAAAACTTTCACAGCAGTAGTGTTAAATGAAAATTTTTAGTGTAATGGCAATCTATGTGCTTTTAAAAAAAATTCTGTAAATTATAATCTTCGTAAAATACTTGGTGTGTTCATCTAGTCATTAAAACTGAGTAGTCTTCAATGACTGTAATATTTCTCTGTTAGTAACTTTTCCAAATTCCATAAATTCAACTTATTTGCTATACAAAAAACTGTTACATAAGCTTATTAGAAATATATATTAATGTATTGCATAAATTTGTATTAACATACACTGTACATGTAAAATTAGTGCACATGTACATGTAAAATTAGTGTACATGTACATGTAAAATTAGTGTACATGTACATGTAAAATAAATTGTGTAAATTTAGATACTTTCCTACATTCATGAGAATTCTTTGTTTGGGAAACAAATCATGCTTTACATTAATCTGCAGTGCAACTTTAGCCAAATGAATCTAATCTCAATCCATTAGCTTTTGCTGTCATGACCATGAACTTTAATATACATGTGTCCTTTGTTACAATACCCTTCACTGTAACACAATTTTGGATATAATGTGACCACACCATGATCCCATGTAAAACATTTCAAATACACACATTTCATCTTTCCAAAATTCATTAGCTAAGATTATGAAGCTATTTGGTTCAATTCGGGCATTTTAAAAAACCTGTCGATACAAACTGCCTTCTTCTCTAAGATGCCAGATACAGGGGTAACACACTTTTTAAAACAAAAATTTCCAGGTCTTTTCCAGGTTATTTTCCAGGATGAAATTCATTTTTTCACGGTTCACTTATGACCATTACTGAATGGAATTAAAAAATATTATAGCTTAGAAAACGTGCATTTTAAAATCTAAAGCTGTTTCTATTTTGAGACTCTCATATGACCTATGACCTATGTACTAAACCATAGGATGTATCACTAGAATAAGAATAACTATTACAATTCATATAAATTTGCATGCTATTCATTTTAATGTACAGAATAAAAATGTTGAATTTTTACTCTGCTTGCCTGCATATGTTCATATGAAGAAAGGATTTTAGAAAAGGGTTGTTTATAATTTTGACAAGAAGCCCTTAAGAATGATATTCCTTTATATAAAAAGGACTGATTTTATTTTTTAAACTAAACTTATGCTGATCTCAGGGAATTTTGTTTTTCCATGCACTCCTACTTGGGATGAGTGAGTTGCAACAGATACTTGTCTGTGTGAACACTTTCCTCAACACAATACAATTATAACAAATCTACTTTGGCTCTTACTAAAAAACCACTGGCACCCGATGCAAGCTTGATAATTGAATGGTTTTTAACCTGCTGTCTTCACTCGGAACATAATATTTTCATGATCTGATCCCATTTTCATATTGAGTTTGTGTCGGGTGCCTCTGTCAAAAGCAAAGTTGGACAATTACACAAAATAGTCAAAGTAGTCGATAATTGACATAAGCTGGTATTCTCAGAGTGTGAATCTGCAACTACTCGGCCCAGAGAAGAATAAGTAGAGAAACTGTCCTTGGCAAAGCCAAATTTTTACATGGACAGGATGAGAGGACGAGTGGTTTTCCTGAGCCCTGCTTATATTTGGTTTCAATGTAATCTGACTATGGACTGTATATTTAATGCAGTCATTGTCAAGGACACCCAGAACAGGGGATTCTGCATTGAAAATTATCCCAACAGTCGGTAGATCTCTATGTACCGTATTTGCCGGCCTATAAGTCGATGCGGAGTATAAGTCAAATTCGCTAATTTCGTCAATTTTCAATCCTTCATCCATATATAAGTCGATGCGAAGTATAAGACGAAGCCCAAAACGATAATTATTTTTTTACACTATACTTTTCGTACTCTGAAAATTATTAATTTTTTCTTTTTTTTCATGTACGAAAAATTACATTAACATACGGTAAAGCAATTTCAATGACATAATCCACATATAAGTCGATTCGGAGTATAAGATGAAGCCCAGACTTCCAGGTCAAAAAGTATCGACTTATAGGCCGGCAAATATGGTATTTAGCAAGGTTGGATAGTACAATTCACCCCAAAGGTGAGTTGGGGTTGTCAAAGGTTACTTTTGACTATAATGCTTAGCACTGTGTTCCCAGTGTGAACTACCAAATAATAGTCAAAGATTTTATCACAATACATTTTCATTAAATTTACATATCAATAGGGAAACTTCATTAAATTTATATATCAATAGGGGAAATTGGTGAAGATAAGCTTTATTATTTTTCTCTAACAATTTACCAAGATCACACACTGCAGATGTGTTGGTACAGTGTGATGCTAGACTGGTCATCTTACCTTCTACATAAGATACAGATATGAAGCATATTAAGGGGTAGCCAGTCTACTTAATCAATCTGATCGCCGAACTCAGTAAAGTTAACTCATCATCAATATAACTGTGACTCAATTACATATTTTTTTGTCATCAAGTGGTGGCTGAAAATTTCATGTTTTTCCCTGACTTTCCTCTATATCTGCAAAATTTAATGGCTTTTCCTAGTCAGGAACAAACCTTTTCTTTCTCCCGACTTCTTCCCGATTTCCCGGTAGTGTGGGAACCCTGCAAATAGGACAGCTAAAAGAGCTATGCATCCATAACATGCAAATCAAACCAGTATTTATGAGCATGCATTAGTTAACCCTCCATGTAAACTGGAGCACTTCAATGGCACTTCTAACAATTATTACTGTATAATGCCAAAGAAATCAGAGCAAAGTGCTTTTCCCAAAAACACAACAAGGCAGCTGACTTGAGCTGGCATGGACAGGTACTGAACCCACAACCCTTGAATTACGATTCTTATGCTCTACCAACTGAGCTATCACAGTTTCTTTTGTACAAAAAATAAACCTTCATTGATACATAAAGGGAGCATAGCACAAATCTCCATTAATGTCCAATAATTCAGTGCGAGAGAATGATTGAACTTTGATTCCTTAGCAAACTTTACTTTGACACCTGAAAATTTAAGCCATTTAGAAACATTCTCGTGAAACAAAGATGAGCTATGAAAATGCTTCAAAGAATAAAATGACTGCCTTAAATCAGTCTTAATTAGTTGTCTTAATTGTACAACTTACAAGTAAATCTAGTGAATTCTTGACTTTCATTATGACCTGTTATTGCTGATAATGTGAAAATAATATTTTTACCTTTGGTTCATCTGTATTCTTCCCACATTCTATACCAGCAATCATGGCATTGCAGTAACTCATAGATCCCCACTCATGGGTGTAAGGGGCCCTACATCTCATGCCCACTATGTCATTGCAAATATCAAAAAAAGAGTTTTCAGCAGATCGGGATGAATTTTCCAGTGATGAATCTGAATCTGAATCAGTTGAACCACTGTCTTCTTCCAAAACTGTTCCTCTTGCTGAGGAATTATTTATTAAATTTTGTTGTGAATAAAGTGTGGCCTTGGCTGTGTTTGATTGGCTGGAGTCTTCTTCAAGCATGGCCTTCAAAAGAGAAATTAAATGCTGTCAAGTTTTATTATTATGACCTCCAAACATTTTATAACATTTAGTTTAGACATATTTTATTGTCATGAAGTATTTTAATTGCCAAAGAATAGGAAACAAGGTAATAAAAATGTTCTACCTTATGCCAAGGGAAGAAAATATATTCTGGATTCTTAGACAACTTTTCACCCAGAAACTGTGTTTACAAAACATGTATGCTCCCACCACTGTAATAAATGTTAATAGAGTGTTCTGCCGATCAAAAATGTGTAAATCTAAGATTCTAAAACTCTGAAAACTTTGAAAAAATTTCTGATTCGGCATAACAATCTAATCATGCCATCTACATACCATATATACTTGCTTAAAAGTCGAGTCCAACTGCAAACAACATAGATCCTGATCTGCCATCGCATAATGCACAAGCATATCAAGGTCTATGTTGTTCTACTGATCGCTCCTGACAAACTGCATAGACTCAGATCTGCCAGAGCATTATGTAACAGCAGTTCTGGGTCTAACAGTTTTTAGTTGGATATAACTTATAAGCATGTATATACAGTACATTACTCATTCATTTAAATTACTGTCATATAACTTGTAAAAACATTTATTACACAGTAAGATCTATGGCTCATATTTCTTTTCTTAAAATTTGATGACAAAGGTCATGAATTGAGCAATGAATGGGTTGGACTTGAATGTATTCTGTTTACTGGTAGACATTGCTCGGACATAAAAAAGACACCAGTAAATACAAAGAAATGATACATGCAAAAGAGTGTTTAGTTTCACATCGAATTACTATGGCATCATATACATTGTGACAGCAAAAGGATAATAAAAGGCTGTTGTGAATATCCAGCTGTTCAGACTGGCATAATTTTCACAACTGTTGAGAATTTAATAATCCTCTGACATGATGACCTAGATGTTATTTATCAGATTACTTTTCTCCATCTGCAATTCATGTAATGCAATGCCCGTATAGTGTAATCTGGTTGGAGGCTGTATGTAATTGATTGCTAAAATCACACACTACATACATGCCATAATACAACGTGTCATGCGAAAAACACGATTTTGGACTCCCAAACCCCCGACACAGCAGGGTTTCGAAAAACACGATTTTCAGCAATCTAGCAAAAAAAAACATTTCCCACAAAAAAAGTACATTTCTTGATCACAATGATATATGCCCGTAATCTGTGGTATATATAAACAGTAAATTGTCTTCCTCAGAGCTCATGTAAAACTATCATAGGGGCAGTTTATACAGATGTTTTAGAGACAAATAAAAGGTACAGCGGTCAGCAATAAACAGACACCTTGCAGAGATTTACTGAATTGGCTCACAATAGCTAGGGTGATGTGTCGTGTCAAAGCCTTTGAGCACTGCTGAGGGAGAGCCCATTTGCATAGGTAAAGTACACTAAGTGGAAGAACCCAATTTGTCTGAAGTTAAGTACATCAACACAGATGCGTGTTGAAAAACAAATGTTATTACATACACATCACTGACTGCATTGAATGAGAATATTGAAGACATCTTTATTAAAGTTTGTGATCAGCAGCAACGTTTCTTTGAAGTCGGATTTTTACTCCATATATAAAATTGAAAACATGATTATTTTGGTAGGTTGAACAACAGCACCATTAAATCTCTAATGCAGTGTTGCACCTATGATCCAAATGTCAGGGGACACTGTGACCCTCATCCTCCAGAATTCGGGGACACACAACATTTTAAAAGGACAAAAGAATATTGTAGTAATCCACCAGAAGTGCTAAAAAAAAATGAGATGATCTTATTTGCTTCGACAGTTTTGCCACCTTAACTTTCTTGCATTTTCCTTGGACATTTACATGATTGCAATAAACATTTTATCGTGTGATCAAGTAACTCATGAAAACATCGACATGTTTGAATATCTGGTGAACCTAAAATGAACTGCACCATGGAATTTTAATAATATAAAAGTATTAAATCATTAATCAAATGACAAATTGTGTATTTGCATAAATTGGTACCTTTTTGACTTTAACCTCGAAAATACGTTACAATAGTGGCGGTCAAAGACTTTAGCAACTTGGCTGACTACCACAAACCTTAAGCATTTTCATTGCCAGATTTATTGTTTTGAAATGGATATTCCTTGTCATCTTACAGGTTTTATCACTTTTAGCGACTTTGGCCATTGCTTGCACCAACATAGATGTGGATGCACATTCACGAGGGAAAAGGGTAGGCATATTTGTGAACACAAATGACACTTGCATTACCGTCAGACCAACAACTGAAAGCAGCAAAGACTACATGTAATCAAAACTACATTCCACTGTCCAATGGATTTTAAAGACAGTAACTTGGTGTATTTTATTATTTAATATCTGTGAGGTTGTGACCATGTTTGTGGTGATGTTATTTGACAATTCAAGTCTACCATTTTTTTTGTTTGTAAGTATATTAAATGCTTCAGAGAAAACAGATGGTATTTTCTTTTATTCAGATTTGAATTTCCAGTCATTTGCTATCGGCTGATTTGAAAAAATAACTTATTCTCATTTGGATGATATCGCCTTTGGGGGATCACGCGCACTGACCCCCCTTGGGACCTCCAAACACACTTTTTGAGTCTCAAAAACCCCCCAACACTGTCTGGGAATATGGCAAGTATGCACACTACAGACAGCATGTATGATTTTTGCCTTAGGCAAATTGGGTGACTTGTTCTTAAAAATCTGTAGTGATACATTCATGAATGAGATGCAAATTCCAACTGGGTGCTTCTCATTTGTCTTTTTTTGTTTCTCTTCTTCTTTATGACCTGGGTGTAATGTCCCATGATGATGTAATTGCCATGTTCCATATCTGAATATTGATAGAAACAACATGGAGTAGACCTCATGTTCTGTGTCTCAACATAAAAGCAGATAAGGCAGATGGGTTTTTTGTTTTTCTTCAAACTGTATCTCTATAACAAAGAGACAGGCTCAGACACACACTCATTGTGATTTTATTGAACAAGTCAGTTTTTAATCACTCAGTGGAAGCACTCATGGAATGGTCTTGATATTTATCTGGAAACAGAATTGTTCAAAGCAATAAAACTGAACAATTATGAAACTGTGCATTGGGTGCTGTTGCACAGGAGTGGCATTAAGGACTTTATGACCGAGTTGAAACAAAAAAGTTTAGACCTAAACTCTATTTCAGCAAAAATAGGAGGGTCCATTTCCATATTTTCTGGGTCCATGGGAACATATAAATGTGAATTTATTTTTTGTAATTTGGTGTGCTCATCTTACATTCATCGTATGAAGCAGGCGGTCCAACTTTGACTGAAACAGCTACTTTAGCTCTCCCAAACTAAGAGATTACAATTAATATATTTCATTGCTCCAGCCCTTTAAAGATAATTAATGGTTTTTCTTTCATTTCCTGTGATTGATAATCAAAGTGCTTGTAATGTACAATATATCTCGCCATCTAAATTTAGCAGATCAAAAGATGAAGGCTCTTTCACCATGGTACTTATGATTGCATTCTTCATTGCTAATGCAAGCTTCTAGATAACTGACTGGTTTTCAGCTTTTCTTTTTTTATGAAATGCCAAAGAGGGATTGCATTTAAGTGCAAACCAGTCTGATTGCAGGAACAAGTTCAGTCACATTCCTTACAGTGGGTTCCCTCTCCTTGGTTGGATAGTCGGAAAGAACCTGAGCTGTGAGGAGCATGATGTTTAGCTGGTGTCCACCTAAAAAACCTTCCAACCAAAAAATTAACTATGGAATTCATTATGGACTGTTGGTGGACATGAAAACGAGCATCCACTCAAACTGAAAACTTGCCATTATGGGTGTGTTTCAAGTATTCAATTGGCATAACAATGTGTCTAAAAGGACTGAATGAGCACTAGAGATGTAGACATGTGACTTATTGTTGTCCCTGGTATCCCCCTGATTGTGTTTCACTGCATAAACACCAATAATCTTGCCCTTAATGGGCATAAATCAAGTGTTTTTTTCCTCCAACCACAAGCTTTTGAATCTGCTTAACTTTAATACCCTGACAATTGTTTTGTTCCTTACACAATGCAACTTCATAAAATGGAGAACATAATGAAAATGTGGAAAATGAATTTTTCAAATATTGCTTTCATATGATGTAGTGAATGGAAATAATTTATCAAAGGTAATTCAAATTATATTCATTCAATGAGCTATGATTTGGTTCAGTGATCTATGGTACCAAAATACAAATAGGTTTAGTGCCAAGGCAATTGGAATAAAGTGCCTTGCCTAGGACACACAATGGTAGCAAAATGGTCTGATACAATGGTAGGATTTGAACCGGCACCCTTTTGGTCACAAGTCCAGCATGCTAAACACTGAGCACCTGTGTCTTCTGCCACCATTAATCACCTTTTACAACATGCAGAAGGCTGCATCTTGCCTATTCTACATCCCTGAGCTCTCTCAGTTATTTTGGGTTAATCCAACTTTTAAAATGCACAATTTTGTGTTAAATTAGCAAGACTGGACTCGATGTATTATTAGTCTATATTTTCACCTTAAGACATGTAGGTCCATGAGAACATAGGCTTGTTCTTCTTTCTGTTTTTGTGGATCAAGAAACTTGGTTTCTCCATTTCTTACCGTATCCATCTTTTGCAACATTTTAAGTGTGTGGATCCACAGCTAAGAGGTCCAAAGCACTGGCCTCTAAGAATGTATCTCGCACCAGCCTGTAGGTTTGATCTCTGGCTGTGACAATTTGTTTAATATTCCAACTTGGTGCAGAACACAGTGCATTGCGTTGCATATTTGTTAATCTTGAAAGTATGATGATCTGACATGAAATCTGGTCTGGAAATCATACAACTCTTGAGTCTGTGATTCAACCAATCACAAATGATGTTACTTTTGAAAAGCTGTTTCTGATTGGCTGATAGTGGAAACTCAATCTCAAACCCAAGCTTAGAGTTTTATAATCTCCAATTCAACCAATTAAATGTCTTAAGACATTTTGGGTAAACTTGGCCCAGATAACAATCAGTTGCAACTGAACAAAAGCTCTATTTTACTCATACTCATCAATGCACATCCACATACTTCAAAAATTTGTAAGACCACTCTTGGAATCATAAACAAGTATTTCAAGTGTTGATACACAAACACAATCACTCAGTAATTCATTTGAGAATTGTAAACTTAAATTGTATATGCAAATAGCTTCATTAAATTTAAAAACAAATATTTGAAAAAGGAAACTGTGGTAAATTAGACCTCTTAAACATACAGCAAGACAACAAACTGTCTGTCATTTTTTATGCACTTTTTTAATAACAATATTATTACAAATAATCAAAAGAAGAAAATATTCATTAGAATTTTCAATTCATTCTTAACAACCAAAATTTTTTAATTATAATAACAAAAGGTTCTCTAACTAAAATTATCAAAATAATTATGACATCAATTCCTCATTATAACGCTGTCAATGGGAGCCATTAAGTATACTGCCTTATAGTGAGATTGCCATATAATGAAGTATATTATTCACATAATTTTAGTATTACATAATACAATAAGACCCATGACCATATTTACCTATACAAATAAATGTGTTATAATGAAGGACCTTATATTGAGGGAGTACTGTACAACTGCCATGACTTTAAGGTGTACAAGAAAATGTGAGGGTATGAAAAATCAAACACAACATGGCACATGTAGGTCTTTATTTCATTTGAGACTTTAAATCTCTTAAGTTTGGTCCTATATATTTTAAATCATTCTTAACTATAATAGATTTGTGCTACAATTTTCAGCTCATTCTAAAATATAAAAAGATTGCTAATTTTTCATAAAAATAGTTCTCTGTACTAAAATTAAAGCATGACAAATAATTAACCACATACTTTCAAAAAAGCATGAGGATACAGTAATAGGTAGAAAGGTATGTCCATGTGTAATGTCCTTGAACTCCTCCTACACTGTTAAAGCTCAACACATGAAACTTGTATCATTGATAGTTCCATAGCTGTAGACTGTGCCAACACTTTTGGAATTTTTCTCTAATAAATAGGGGTGGGGCGTGGGGAGTTTGGCTGAATTTACATACATTTCTAATAAGTCCTCAGTTGTTTGCCTCACATGTCTGTGTATTAGCATGTGTGATCAATGACCTAAGAGTCAACACACATCAGACTTGGACCCCTGGGTCATGCCCAAGTTCTTTCCCTATCCACCAGGGACTCAGCACTTGGGTTATAACAGAAACTATTGTGATCCCCACACCATAAACATGTACACACTTACTGAATGGGTATAAAAAAACAAATTTATACCTGTAACTGACATTGACCCCAGCATCCACCACTACCCTTAGGAACTTAATCCTTAAATCATAACTTGGAAACTATTGAGATCCCTGCCCTGCAAGAACATATACATTTACTAGGCAAGAAAAGACAAATGTATATATACAACTGAAATTGATCATTAGGTCTTACCTTGCATTCAGGGACTTTGCAACGAGGCTCAAAATTCTATATGGAGCCAAAATGGCAAGGTTCAGGAATATGTTTTACAAGCACAGAATTGTAGTCAGTGTAAATCATATTATTTTTAGGGAGCCCAAAATGTTAATGTATCCAGTGAGGAAACTCTATGGGTTAAAAATGTTTATGTTAGATTGATATGATCAAGCATTTGGCAACAGTTATTGGTGAAAATTTAATGCGATGAAAACAGAATGATTAATAGTATAATTGTTATAGCGTGATTGTGCACAAATATTTAGAGGGTATGATGACTTATAAACAATACGGTCGGTCTTTACCTGATACTGTAAATCTCTTAAGTTCCTACATCTGATTTTACCATATTTTTACTGGATGAATACGTCTTGCAATTTACCTTAAAGGCTGCATACTCTTTCAGAATATACCATTGCCATGAGGCTGTTTTGACCCCTGGGTCATCAAAACCATATTACATCATCTCCACACATTGGTACATGAGTACACTGACTGAATTCTACCATACATCTCCAATCACAGATTGAAATCTAATCAAAAAGGAAGGAAAAAGAACCAGACTGTGTATGGCAGTTTAGATGCACTTCACTGTGATGTTACTGGTTTAATGCGATGTCTGCAGCATGCTACCTTGTAACATTGTCAGTCTTATGCTTCATCACTGCATATAAAGGATTCCTTGCTCCTTCTTCCTACATATTTGGCAAAATCCTCTCATTCTGCACTAAAGCCACTGTAGAGAACAAATCACAGCAAATGCAATCTAAATTAAGTGCAATACAGTTATCAAAGTGTGTGATTTTCTCTAAGCTGCATTTGACTACCAAACTGATAGTGTTCTGGCAGTGTTTTCCTACCCAAGGGAGGTAATCCACTGTAAGGAGTATGAGATTTTGCAAGTTACCTTAAAGGCTGCATACTCCAAATCCATATCTGTTTGTGAAACACTACATTTATCACCATGGTTACCAGCATTAGCATCTAAGGACTGCAGTAATTTGCTTTTCTTCAGTGACAGCAAACTTTCTGAAATTAAAGAGTACAATGCAATTACAAGTCAATTTGGTGTTGCATTATTGATATCTATATATCCCATAATATTTACACTAGAAATACATTTTTACAGTATTGATATTAAATAATAATCTCAACATTTAAAATTTATTAAACAGGTCTAGATTTTATTAAAAGAACTTGAGTCCAGACTTAAATTTTAAATGTAGAATCCAGCCATTTATTTGGATAAAATGTATGTCTGACTTAATAATGAACAGTCAATTATCTTAAATCTGTGCTAAGTCTTATATTTTTAAGTTTTGGACCAATAAGGCACAGAATAAAATACCAGATGAGAGAAAACGATACACATTTTTTAATAAAAAAAATGTCTAACCTGCAGAAAATATTGGTTGCTGAGACAGTGACTACAACAAATCACTAAATATTAGCATGCCTAAACTGTGAATTCAGCAAGTGAAATATATTTTGCAAACAAAATGTGGCGATAAAAGGATCATAATATGTAGACTACAAATGCCAATGACTGTAGACAGATGGTTCTGGAACAAGGGCTATATGCAAGTAGCAACCATTTTATATGCACCAGGTTATTCTCGTCAATAAGTAGATCTGTGGATGTTGTTCATACAATACTGCAACTGATGCTGTGTCTAAAATGTTATTTAAAATTTCACACTGTCACTAGTGACTCATGTTATTATGTAACGTGTGGTTTGTGGGCTAAATTAAAGTAATCACACTTACCTTCATTTGTTTTGTTTTAACACCAGCCTAACAAACTAACAAAGTAAAAGCACAGGTTGCTTTTCAGACAATGAAAAACCATTACCAAAAAGATCTTATTTTTTCAATTCTGTAATTCATTAACATTTTATGTTGCTAATATACTGAAAGATTCACTAAAATATTATGATTTAATAATGCTAAAATATTATGATTTAATGACACTAAAGTTTTGTGATTTAATGATGCTAAAATATTATGATTTAATGATGCTAAAATATTATGATTTAATGATGCTAAAACAGTATGATTTTATGATGCTAAAATATTAAAATTTAATGATGCTAAAATAGTATGATATAATGTTGCTAAAATATTACTATTTAATAATGTCAAAATATTATGATTTAATGATGCTAAAATATTATGATTTAATGATGCTAAAATAGTATGATTTAATGTTGCTAAAATATTACAATTTAATGATGCTAAAATATTATGATTCAATGATGATAATATAGTATGATTTAATGATGCTAAAATAGTATGATTTAATGATGCTAAAATATTACAATTTAATGATGCTAAAATATTATGATTTAATGATGATAATATGGTATGATTTAATGATGCTAAAATAGAATGATTTAATGATGCTAAAATATTATGATTTAATAATGATAAAATATTATGATTTAATGATGCTAAAATAGTATGATTTAATGATGCTAAAATATTATGATTTAATAATGGTAAAATAGTACGATTTAATAATGGTAAAATAGTATGATTTAATGATGCTAAAATAGTATGATTTAATAATGCTAAAATATTATGATTTAATAATGCTAAAATAGTATGATTTAATAATGCTAAAATAGTATGATTTAATGATGCTAAAATAGTATGATTTAATGATGCTAAAATAGTATGATTTAATAATGCTAAAATAGTATGATTTAATAATGCTAAAATATTATGATTTAATAATGCTAAAATATTATGATTTACAGTATTAACATATAGATTTTCAGTCACATTACATTTTATTTGTCCCCTGATGACATCTAAAACTTTACACATTGAATGTATCAGTTCACATTATGCCAGATTATTGTCTTCATGGTGCAGTAAAAATCTCATCTTAAAAGAAATTGTTTCAAAAAATCTAAAAGAAATGCCACTTTTAGCAATTCACTAAAAAATATAATTTAAAATCTTTTCGATTTTTTTTTTCACAAAATGATACTTTATGTAAGAACTTCAGATGGATCAGCTGTTAGCATGGGATGACATCAAGGAACATTGGAGAAAACCAACACTCTTGGACAAATGACCTTCTACTCTCATAAATGTGAGAAATTAGGATCAAACTCAAGACCAGTGAGGTACAAAGCCAGTGAGTCATACCCAGTAAAAGTGCCAAATCTGATGCCAAGTTACTGATGATAACATGAAAAAAGCATCTGAAAAAATGTCAAGACACAAGCCAGACATTCAACAGATGCCTAATGATAAACGGACCCTGCCACAATATACTACGATCAATTTTAAAACTTGATCTGATAAAACCCTGAGAGGTAAAAAGAGGATCCATGGCAGGTTAAATGAAAAACCAAAATCAAACTGATTAAGGTGTGAACAAACAATGAGGATTGATCCAAAAGTTTGTGGATTCTGTGTATAAAAATGAAAGGATATTAGCTCATATAGTAATCAGATCGAGTGTTTTGAATATGGATATTTTTTTATCTAAATAATATTACACATGAACAATATTATATTAAATCAAGATTTGTCTTCAATGATATCCCATATTTCCCCCAAAATGAACAAAATGTTATGAAAATATTCTTCCTAGTTTCATAAATAAAAAAGTTAACTTAGGATGATCCCATGCAGCTTAAAATAAACATATGAATTTTTTATATTTGTTCATGTGTAATATTATTTAGATAAAAAATATCCATGCAAAAATTGCTGTATTGTATTACAGGATAATGTGCCTGAATAATGACTTGACCATTTGAAAATCAAATTTTGATCAGGCCAATACAATAAACTTTAAAAGCAACATGCAAAACCAAATCTGTGTGAAAACATGATATTTGAAGTAAATGGCAATGTATCATCATGCAATTTAGTGTAATCTTTGGGAAATTATTGAATACAACAAAGAAGATGCTTAAAATTGTTTCAGCAAAGCATAACATATTATATTAACTTGAAGTACAAGTGGCACATGTGATTTTCGGAAAGAATGACTGTTATCTGTTGAAAATAAAAGAAGTGAAAAATAAAAGAAGTGGGAGGTCAAGATAAGCAATAGATGCACAACAGAGCATTTATCAAGTCAGAGAGATGAAGACCCATGCATTACTAAATGTTCAAATTTTTGAAGATTTGGATCTTGGATATGGAATAGTCCTTAGAATATTGAAGGGAATAAAAATGAGTCAAGTTGTCAGAATGATTTAAGGACCATTTAACAATTTCATCACACGACGTTATGTGTAATGACTCATGATGTTCACAGTTGCTCCAGATCTCCTTACCAGATAGTGAGTAAATAAATTTAGTTCATAAATTAGATACCATATATACTCACTTATATGTCGGGTCCAACTGCAAACTGCACAGACCCAGATCTGCCATCACATAATGTGCCGGCAGATCTGGGGCTAAGCAGTTTGTTAGGACTTATCAGTAGAACAAACAACATAGACCTTGATCTGCCGGCACATTATGTGACTGCAGATCAGGGTCTATGTTAGTTGCAGTTGGACCCCACTTATAAGGAAGTATATATGGCATGATATTCTTGCAAAATTTTACAAATATGTTCAGAAATGGGTTGTGTTAAATATGTAGAAGTTTCACTTATGTAGCTTGGTTTACTTCATTTCTATTTGCAGTGTCCAAGAACTTTTAAATCAACCCCCGTACATGATTGTTCAAGGGTTAAGATGTACAATTGTTACAATGATGCCATCATTGTCATGGAACATCCTAAAAGACCCAATCCTAATCATAAATTTCTTCAAAATATATTACTGGCAACCATTTAAATAGTGATGGCAAAACATTGTTCGTTTGAAAAATATATTGCAAAACTGTTTAAAAATCATTACATCAAACCTTTTGCAATAAGTGAATTTTACAAGATATTAAAACTTCTACCTTGTGAAAGTGATGAATTTGTATCTACCGATAAATTCTATATAATTATGTTAACACTGACTTTGTTTTACCTTCTGTAAGCTTAATTAACTCTTTAAGATCTGCTTTCAACTTTTCAAGGTCAGCACTTTCTCCTGAAACCTGCAGGGCTTGATCTATCTGCTGCAACTGCAACAGAAAAGTAATTAATATTAAAAGAAATATTTTTATCAAGCTACAAAAATGATCCTAGAATCCACAAGACTGTCAAAATCAGACAGCCCAGTGCCATGGACTTATTGATTTTTCTGTTGGACAAGTGCCTGATGGCAAGAATTTAGTCCAAGACAAGAGCAATTTTTCAAATATGAAAAATCCCAATTTCATGCACAAGATTTACACACTTTTTTCCCCCCATCCTCTTCTCTTCCAGATCAACATTTTTCCTCTGAATCATGTTATTATTAGTGCACAGTCCAGAATTTACTCTCAAGCCATTTTCAATCAGGACTATACTTTATACTCATATGACTCAAGTCTACATCGCACAGGCAGGATCTCGACTCAAGGGTCGCTACTCTGTGAACCCTCAGTGAGATTAGAGTCAAACTGTGTCAGATTAAACCCAGTACCCAATCACTGGCTGGATGATCTGATTTGTTTATTGCTTAAATTTACGACTGGGAGGATACAGTGAATGGAACAGATACTCTAGTAAAACTAGAGTTCCAACTGAATTCGCACTAGAGTATATGCCAATATGGCATGCTGAAATGTGACTTTCAAACATCAGCGAAAGACATGTTCACAGGAAAAGAATGGCTTTATTGATAGAGACAGGAACAAAAGAAATGTTTCACTAAAGTACAGGTAAGTAAACTGATAATTAGTGATGTGCATTTGGGGTTAGAATTCTTCTAAACTGCAGATATAGTATACCAACAGGTAATAACGTAGACACAATCCTAAAAATCTGTACATATAGTCTCCTCTATTTTGTTTTTGTTTCCCCAATTTTGCAATATATGCAAGACATCATATCTGAAACTTTTTTCATTTTTCTAAAGAGTTCAGATTATGGAGTGGATGCGAACCATTGCTTAATCAAGATATTGTGTATAAAAAATGTAGAGTTTAGACTGGTCAAGAAATCTCAAGCCTATACTGTATGTTCGACAATTAACTAATTGTTTGAGAAGTACTGTAGATTTAGATTGGCTTGATTATAGATGGTTTGTACAGCCCCAGGGAGTAGATTTTCAAGGAGTTTATAAGGACTTCCAAAATGTTTTCAAGGAGTATTTGTTTGTATACAATTGAACCTTTTCCATGTGTTACTTTGTTTATCACTGCATAAATATATAGGTACAAAAGTACAGGAAAAAAAAAAAAAAACTAATTAGCAGGCCACAACAGCAAAGGGACACTACTCCATCTGGTAACTACACATGTCAAGTGTCATTTGATCCACCCAATTTTATTCATTTATTCTTTATTTTTGGAAAATACATAAACAAAATTATGAATTTAAAACATGATATTTTTTATTCACTTTAGCATTTTGTATTCCATAAGATAAATTCAAGGAGTCTGGAGGAAAATTCAACAAATTCAAGGACTTTTCAAGGATGAAACCAACTTTTCCAAAACTCAGATTCAAGAATTTTTCAAGGCTGTACGATTTATGTTACATATAAGCGATAATTATTCAAAACTAGATATGTATTCTGTTCTGTTTATTGAGGCAAGATTAAGTGTCCACTCATAAGATAAGGTGCTCTCTGTTATTTTTGAGGGACTACTAACTAAATATAAGAAACTTTATTATTTAACTTTTGGTAATTTACATACATTAGACAATGAAGAAGTTATGGAGCCAAAATAAGATGAGTACAAAAACTGGAGAGGACAAGTCACTTTTCCAAAGTCTTGTCCTTGACAGATGGCTGAGAAATTGTTTTTACACACCCCTGTCTTGAAGAAAGATGGAAGAATGAAGGGATGAATAGATTGAAAGATAGATTAGCTTATTTCCATCAAGAGTATCACATTTCTAGTCAGACTGACCTCCCATGAAAACATGCACCTGACATCTCTTGGATCAATTTTTAATAGCATTGCTATGAAAAGAATAGCAAATTTGTGGCATGACATGAAATGTTTCAGAGAAATATAATGTATCTTTCTTCCATACAGTTTTTATTGTAACATGTTTTACATTTAGGTAATATATCTTTCTTCCATGCAATTTTTATTGTAACATGTTTTACAATATAGGTTGTGAGTTCAAGAACACAAGCTTCTAGAAATCACAACACATTTATGAACTACCATATATACTCACTTATAAGTAGAGTCCAAATGCAAACTGCACAGACCCATATCTGCCGTCACATAATGCACCAGCAAATCTGGGTCTATGCAGTTTGTTAGGAGTAATCAGTAGAACAAACAACATTGACTCTAATCTGCCAGGACATTATGCCACAGCAGATTGGGGTCTATGTTGTTTGAAGTTGGACTCGACTTATAAGTGAGTATATATCGTAAACATCTGTCAGTATTCTGAGTCACTGACAGGAGCAGTCCAAAGCAGAACAGGAAAGTTCTTATTAACTTATTCATATCTGACAATGTTTTAGATTAGTCAACTGTCAGGAAGATGATGGCTGCCATGATGCTTTCACCACTGGGACTTAGGACTAAAATTAAATATTTTGTCAAAGATATTAGTACTTCTTGTTACCAATATGAAAAGAAAACTGCCAATTTTATCCAAATTTTTGAAACTTTATTATCTGGTTATGTCACTTGCTGAAAACCAATATGAATGCTGCATCATGGTGGCCACAATTTTCCTGATGGTTGACCAATCTAAAATATCTTGTGTGGTAGGGAAATAAGATATATCAGATGTAAAAAAAAAAAAAAAGTAATATATCCCAGTAGATTAGTCTTCCAATAAGACTTGATTCATGATGGCCACTTTTCCCAATAAAAAGTTTCCTGATGCTTCCTCATGACTTCTGCCTGCTCCTGCTGGTAAATAGGGTTGCCTGTTTCTGCCAAACATTAATTCTTCCATGTATGTATATATGTGTAAATCGAGGGGATACAAACTCTGTCATGGTTGGGAATTGAACCCAATTTGTCTGTCTCATAGTAAGGTGCATATACCACTAAACTAAATGGTCCTGACCAGCTAGGCTGGTTAGTCAGTGGCTTCATATGCCTAGACCACTACATATTTAGAAGGTTTAACAGCACATCAGCACAATAATGGCTATAGATTGCCAATTAAAAGTTAATTATAAAAATGTCAAGATGAAAAATTGCACCAAAAAAAACTTCCGGAAAGATTAATTCTTCCAAATAAATTGAAATATGGAGTCTTAGAAGGTAAAAGGTAAAGTTGTTAAAATTCTTTAAAAGACATAAAATAAAAGATAAAAGTAAAAAAATACCATCATTAAAACAAAGGGTCAAATTTTTTTATATAAACTGTATTCTTTAAAAAAAAACAACAAGATTATCTCTGGTGGTTCATCATCATACAACTTCTTAACAGAGTTCACATACGAGAAATTCTGTCTCACACAGCGGATGTCGATACACTTGACAAGAATGTGTTCCGCTGTCAGTGGGCACTGGCAAGGTATGCACTCTGGTTGCTGATAATTCTTCATGAAGTGTGCATGAGTCAGTTATGTGTATCCTATAAAGTGGCACAGAATTACCTCACCTCTGTGATTGTTCTATATGAGGGATGCCACTCTGCAAAGATGGGTGAGAAAATCCAGAGATGTCAACAAGTAATTTCAAAGGTGGCTTCTTGATTTGTTTCATTCCTTTTATGCATTGATCAAAAGGGAAATAATACCAAAACAGGTTCATTAAGTTTGACTCACATTCAAGATGCAGACCAATGTCCTTTTGCAGTATGCCAATCAATTGTTCTCTGCCACTTTTTACTATATGCTGACATTACTGGCCATGGCAGAAAACAATAATACAGCCGTGATGGAATATGCTCGAAGGTCTGCATGTTTCAGCAGTCTGAATCAGAGCTCAATAACTGCCAGACTAAGAGAAGTTAAATTCTGATAGGGATTGCTTTTTATCAGTATTGCCATGGAAAGATTATAGATTCAATTGATATAAGAAGGTGCTATGCTAGTGGTCTAGGCCAGATATGAATTTGATTAACCTACCCAAGGTATAACATATATATATATGTGAGAAATGAGGATCAAACTCAAGACCAGTGAGGTACAAAGCCAGTGAGGTATATATATATATATATATATATATATATATATATATATATATATATATATATATATATATATATATATATATATATATATATATATATATATATATCTGTACTCGCTTATAAGTCGAATCCAACCACAAACTGCACAGACCTAGATCTGCCATAACGTAGTGCAGTGGCAGATGTAAGTCTATGCAGTTCTTTTATGGACTAATCAGTATAATAAACAACATAGATCCTGATCTGCCAGTTCATTATGCAACAGTAGATCAGGGTCTACGTTGTTTGTAGTTGGACTTGACTTATTAGCGAGTATATACAGTAAGTGGTATCATTAGAATTAATGCAAGTTATAAGAAAATGACTATCAGCCATAATTTTGATGTCTTCTTTGAAGGTTTATTAAAAATCAAAGGTCAAGGTCACCCACCTTATGATAAATATTTAATTTCCATGCTCTAATGCCTGTTTGAAACATCCAACCATACTGAAACATTACAGAAAATTGTTCTTGGATCAAATTGTATGTGTTAGGTGGTCTGGGAATCAAATGTCAAGGTCACAATAGGCACATAATAAGCAATACAAATTAAGCCCATCATAGCAAATGTTCAATTTACTCAACCTTATAGCATAACATAAAGGTACAGTAGAAAAACCACCCCTTCAACAAAAAAATCATGGTCTCTCATGACAGGTGGCCTCTCATGACAGGTCATACATGTAACACGATATAATCAACAAATCTGTGCACTGAGAACCCTGTCTCTCAAAACAGGTGGTGTCAAAGCAGTGGTCATTCAATACAAGTATTACTGTAAAACCTGTTAATTGTGTGGCTATCTATTCTTGAATAACTAATTTATTGATAAACTTAATCAGCTGAGTGTTTTCAGGAAGTATTTTAACGATAATGCATTTAGGTAATTCCCAAGTTTTTTTCTCAAAAACCTCTATGTCAGTGCTCAAAAAATCAGATAACCTGATGCCCGGGGCCCCTCTAATTTCTGATTGGGCCCCTCCTCTATTCTAAGTGAAGTGCCCATTGGGCTTGTTGAAAAAAAAATCTTATTTTTGCCTGAGAAAACTTTGATCAAGCTAATGAAAAGCGGAATTTTATTTTCAAGCTGTTGAAAGACTAGTAAATTATTAATATTTACCGTATCCCCATGTATGTCCTTACCCTTATGAAGATCGTCTACTTACCATACTTCTATCAAAAGCTGTAAACTTTGATTACAAAGTGAAGCATGTGACCTATGAATGGGGAACAGATTGCCTGGGTTACCTATAATTAGTGCTCGCTTGGCTTCGACATACATGTGATTCTACTGGCGCTAGGATAAAAATGCAGATTATGCCATCTCTGGTTTCGCTTCACAATAAATTAATCTTTCACTCTGGTTTTCTCTATACAGCGAAGGACCATTCCATGAGTCAACGAAAACCAAAAGCCTTGTAGGCAAAACACTTTACAGAGGGCTCAGCCCAACCAAACCAGATTGATGAGCATGTGTTGTAAAAGACACACACCAATAATCGTTTATTATGCCGTCTACCACACATACCGTTTTACAGTTGAAATCTACTGCTTTTGAAAATTAACTGATTTAAAAAAACAAAATTGAAAAAAGAAACAAACAAAAAAAAAACAGTATTTTTACTTGTTCTATCCACACGTTACAGAAACCAACCAGAACCAGTGTACTGGTTACCATAACTGTTCCAACAGTCAGTGCAATAGCATGTGGCTTAGTAATCGGATTAAGGCTAATATATGTACACAACAAACTGTTATTTGATTACCTTATTGTCGTAATCTGCAGAGTTTAGGCCAAATGTGGGATGTTTTTTGAGGTGTTTTAAGTATAAAAGGGATCAAAGGTGGTCCATGATGGCTTCTGAGTCCTCGATTACAAATTGGCCATCCTTTGGCGGAGGTGAGATAAAAAGGAAAGACCAACCAAAAAATGATTTCAGCAGAAACACTCGAGTAAGTAATGCAACACTGGTTAAACATATTAAGCTGCACCTGTGAACAACATCAAAAGTGTAAAGAGAAACTGTATAAAGCAAGACACACTTCAGATGATAATGAACATCAACACTGCTGATCCAGTGAGTAAGGTGGACACTGATAGAACAACTGGACAATGGTTGACATCAGGACCTGCAGGAAAACATTGCTTTACATGAAATATTTTGAGATCTGAATAAAATACACAGGTCAATTTAATAGGACTTTGTTTATTTCTTTTCATATTTAAAGTAAAGCAATTGCAACATTGTGTGAAAAATAATAGCAAAAGAAATGGGGCCCTTTTGGGCACATAGAATTTGAGTCAGGGCTTGTGATTTTTTTTAAAGTCACCAGCCCTGGGCCTGAGTCTGAAAAAAAATTCTTTGAGCACTGTATGTGGACAAAAAGGTCATCAAGTAGAAATTTTACACTGATGTAAAAAAAATTACTATTTCTGCCAAAAAATCATGTCATCACCCAGGGGCACACATAACAAAATTACCTTATGCAACAACTTGAAACATTAATTATACATCTGTCTTTCAGGCAGATCTCATGTTTTCTTTATTGTGTTTCTTCTACTTTTATGAAGGAAGAGCAAGAATAAATAACTGATTCAAAAACAATTAAAATATTCCCATTACAACATTATTTTCTATTCATTATTTTCTGTTTCTTTTAACATGTGCAGTTTTTTCCTTGTGTGTTTTTTAAAAATAGTTTATATATGGTATAATTGTAGTTAAATCTTCACACCATGTAGAATACTTAAAGCTCAGAAAATCATCAAAATGTTTATTTTTTCATGCTTTTTGAGAACATTATGTGTACATGAAAAATCTGGTTCTCCAGTAAAACTTACTCCTACTAAATTTAAAAACTTTACTGTTAACCTTTGTGAAGAGTTAGATTGTCCACAATTACCAACTGCATTAGCTCCCTTGATTAAGGCCCAGTTTGCCATTATGTGACATTATTGCAGAAAGAATCAACCAACCACTGTATACCTGTATTGATTGCAAGGTCACCTCAAGTAAAAATGACAAATGTTGCACAGTATATGGCCACACATTTTGATAAAACACTGGAATATGGCTATTGTTTTCCTTTATTTAATTTCTAAAAGATGCAAAAAACCAGAGATCTACAGATTAAACAATGTGAAAACAGTTAATATTATAAATAGCTTTCCAAGTAGGCTATAATGCTCATTCAATTTTTTTCCAAGCACATTACAAGGAACTGAATTAACACAAATAATTCTAAAAGTTTCAAAAAAGAATTCAGACAAATCATTACAGGCAATCATTGGGGCAAAGTGTGAGTTAGCAGAAGAGAGAGAATATTGAAGAATAAGTCATTCTGTTTGATACAGTACAGAAACCTGAATCCAAAATGCAAAGCTTTAAACCATTGCTTTACAGATTTGTGATGGAGAAAAAAAGAGCAGCTAATATCAAGTAAATATCAAATACCATGTGGCAAAATATGTTTCGAGATAAGGGGTTACATTTAATGGAGATGGGATTCCCCAGGAGCCATTTCAAAGAACTGCAGTTTATTTAGAAGATTTATGTTCAATAATTGTGACTACAAAATGGGATCAGATGTATGGTTTTTTTTCTCAACGTGACCTGAGCTTCTGGGTCAAAAATGCTTGAAATTTTTAAAGGACACACAATTTCCCCCTGTAAAACATCCCCATGATGTGCCTCATTTTCCTCCAGGACGCTCCCCCTTTTTATATTTTGGTCAGCCGTGGCCAATCTGCAGGTTAGCTAAAGGCTAGACTTAAATAACCAGGCATGAAGCCAGTGTGACTAATTAACAGTTAATCCTTATAACTGTAATTACTGGTATCTTGTGAAAAGGACTGCCCCTCTGAAGGCTACTCTGACATGGCTTCAGAGAAAGAGATGTTCTATTGAGTGTGTATATAAGCACCTGCAGTTGTTCGGCAAATAAACGATGCCCTTTTTTGTTGTAACGGTGTTTACATTAAGTTGGTGATGACATGAATATAAATTATGAAAGTAATCAAAGCTTTCTCAGAGTTTGATTTGGACAATAGTGTCAAATCATCGATATGCCATAATAATAATAACTGCTATTTAAGTACATGTGATTTAGCCTTTGGCACAACAGTATCAGTAGAGACTTTTTAAAAGAGTGCGAAAAGTACGTCAACCCCTAAGAATGAGCCAGCAAAATCTGTTTTCATTTGTTGGGAAACAGTCTTGTGATTAAAAAGACACTAATGCCAACAAAAGGTAAAGTCAAATGGCAAAAGTTCCATTTGACTGGTGATATTTGAGTATTAGTATATCTAAAGCTTGTGTACAAGTATCAAGATTAATTCATCTTTTCTACAGAGCCGACATTATAGCCCACCTTTATTCTTCAGGGCCAACTCCAAAGACATTTAACACTGTTTACTAACAAGCATATTTATTTTGATATAGGTTTTTTGCAAATATGCTGCTTGGTATATTTTTTCATTCCTTCTTTGTTTTATTTAATGATGGTAATTTATGTTTTTATATATGATACAGTGTAATGCCATGTGTTTACTCAAGTTTCTTTGGTATGAATGAAGATGCTATTTTACTTGCTGAGAAAACTACACAGCATTCTGAATAATCATTCTTGGGATTTAAACTAATTGTTGATGATTTGACTGATGTGGTTTATTTTTTGCTTTTAGTGTTGTTGTAGGGGAAAACATTATAAATTCACATGTATAATGTTTTAACTTAACATTCTATTTACTGAAAAATATTTTCTTTTTAGTGTGATATTATAAATGTCTAAGAATTCAATCCTGATATGTAATAAAATAATGATTATATACTTTTAATTTTCCTTTATATCCTTTTGAAAGTGAGGGACTCTCGAGTTTATGCCTGGGACTCTCAGAAATAGGCTGGGAACTCCCGAGCTCCATGAGTGAAGAGTCCAGGACTCCTCATCCTGAAACTCTGTTGAGAGCCCTGTAATATGAACAATACAAAATATGCAAAGACTGTGCTTCTACATTGGAATGCATAGTATTTTTATATTTTTTCCAATAATTGTCATCATTTGTTTTCTTTTTTCTCTCAATTTACTTTTGACCATACTGCTCTCAGGTGACACATTAATAGTTATAATTTCTTATATTTCCACAGGATCATTGTGCATTTCATACTCTATTGCAAATTTACTACAAAATAATCTCTACACAAACAAGTTCTTTGTACTAATGATAAATCACTTCGGCATAATTTAGATACATAAGATTGATTTAAAAATTCCAAATATTTTAAAGAACTGAATCATTTTCATGCAAATTGTCTGTAATATTGTGCTTCTCTTTTGTCAGATGTAGGTAGGGGTACAAGTATTAGAAGATCTGCAAGAAAACTATAGACCACAACCTCCTGGGGCCACCACATTCTAGTCAGTGGATAAAATCTTTTTCCTCATTGTAAACCCAGAAAATATGTGACTCAGAACATGTTTGTTGCAAATTACTTGATATGTTTAAATTTCTGAGATATTTCCGACATTAGTTTGAATATAGCTTGCTGTTAATTATTCCAAACACATTTCTACACATGTGGAACAATATCCAAGAAGAAAATAAGCTGATAAGTAGCAGTATTCCAACCAAATGAAAATATGTAACTAGTGGAGCTTTAAAGACCAATCTACACAAAAAACTGAATGCTAACTCACTCCTTTATCTATCCAGTGTTACTTTTGTACAGATTTATATTAAAAGTTATAATTTTAAAGGAGTACTTGCACACAGAAAACAATGCACATGAAATGCCCAGGAGGCAGTTCACTGGGGTTTGTGTACGTACATTATCACTAGGCATAATGCTACTGAAATCAAAGGTTGTTGCAAGACTTTAGGTTTGTTGCTTATAATGAGTAATTTTCACAGCATGTCAAATCCAAAGACCTAACCAGGGCACTACTAACACATGTATGAGAGATCAATCTGGTCTCAGTAAACAAGAAAGACATAGTGAAAATTCTGACCAAGTTTCATAAAGCAACCATGTACAAAATGAAAATCAAACCTACATATGATTAGCCTGGGGACATCAAAGAAGTATTCCATTGCTACACATCATAGAATCCATTTTCTTTCTGTTTGAGGTTAGCAATTGATGTGCCCTCGTCTCTAGCTCACCCATATTTTATTCTTAAAGTGATAAACAACATCTATGGATGTATTAAGCTGCTTTGTCATGAGGTGATATTTCTATAGCATATGTACAGTGTTCATTTCTGGAATGGAAAAGTGGGTCCCAAGGGCCCCTAACAGGTCAAAAAGTGAGGTCATGTAAAAAACAAAACAGGGGAAATTAATATCCTTACCTGTTTCTGGTTTATTCAAGAAAATTCAAACACATATCATTATCACCCATCCCTGCAGTGAGCCTTCAATACAGGGATTTGAATTCCTCATGCTTGAGTAATAATTCCCCTCTAGAATTTATTTTGTATGTTTGAGTCTTTATTTTTTCTTCCTGTATGCTACATTTTTTGGAAATAAATGCAGCACTGTTTTTGCTGAAGATTTCATCTTCTCTTCTTTACATTTTCTATCCATGATCATCAAACGTGTGCCATGTGATAGGTGCCCAAGCTAATCAAAATCAGTAAGACAGTTCTATTAGCGAATGAAATTATGAAATTGACCGTAATTTGATTCTTTGGCAATGAGTGCGATGTATTCAGTAAGCCAGCCTGGGATGTGCTCGATTCAGTCAATCTAAAGTCAGCCATAACAATCTTTTATCTTTATTTTCTGAGGTGCATTTAACACACCCTACAGGCGCCATAACAGCAATTTTCTTGCACCAAAGATGAAACACAAGGGTCCATGGCGCAATCACACAGCCTAAAATGAGTTCTCAACTTTATCAAGATGATGTCGTTTACATCAACAAGACAAGTTACCAATTGCAATGTGTTGACATGATTATGTAGATATGATGATAAACTGGTATATCTATGTTGTCTTACTGATATGTAGCTTTGATATAGCAATCTAAGTATATAAATATGTCTACCTAATCAAGTGAACAAACTGCAATTGTTGATGTAAAGAAGGTTGTCTTGGTCACATAAGCAATGGAAATATCTCATCATGTTGATGGTTGCTTAATACTTCTATACACATCAGACACATTGGAAGCTTCATATTTTAAAACCAGGTTTCAACTAAAGCATCTTTGCATTTGTGCATGTGCAGTCCTGTATATGTTTTGGTTGGAGAAATGTATTCTGCATTTGATCACATCAGCTATATATTATCTACCCTGGTCATGTTAAATTTTACGTAAATCGCCAAATAATAAATCCTTTAATTTATGTATTCCTTTTAGAGGAGAAATATGACCTTGTGGGGTATAATGGGTAAATATGCCCCAAGTGCCTTAAAAATATTCCTGATTTTTTGCTAATATACTGTAGGCCCCGATGCATTGATTTATATCAATTAACCTTTTGTTCTATCGAAGGCAGGGATAACTCAGTAATCTATGACTCTCTTTTAAAAGTGCCACAGGACTAAGTAGACTTGCCACCTGGATACAACATTCCATTAAAATAAGTTAATTTAATAATTAGGGAAGTATTAAGCTGCCATCATCATCACAAGATATTTTTATAGCATATGTAATGAAGATGTCTTATATATCAAGAAGATGTATGGAAGTATTAAACATTGTTATGATGACATATTTCTATAGCATTTGTAACAAAGATGTCTTATATGTCAAGAAGATGTATGGAAGTATTAAATTGCTCATGACATATTCTATAACATATGTGATTAAGATGACTCCTTTACGTCAACAAAATGAGTTACCGACAGCACTGAGTTGACTTGATTGTGTAGAGATAACTACAAATTCACATACACTTACATATTTATATATTGTTGCAACATATCAGTAATACAACAAAGCCATATCAATTTGTCATCATGTCTACATAATCATGTCAATTGCAATCAGTAACTTGTCTTGTTGACATAAAAGACATCATCTTGATTAGGTATTCCACAAAAATATCTGGTTATGATGATGGCAGCTTAATGCTTTGATAAAGATGAGTTACCAATTGCAATGTGTTGACATGATTATATAGAAATAACTAAAAATTTGCATAGATAACTCAATTTGTCATAATGTCTACATAATCATGTCAACACATTGTAATCAGTAACTCGTATTGTTGATGTAAAAGATAGCATCTTGAATGTGTATGCTTAAGAAATATCTCATCATGATGACGGCAGCATAATACTTCTATACGAGTCTCCATAAATACTAAAATTTTACAGGCTGGACCATCTTACTGCGACTTGCCACTGTTTGGTTGTTCTCTGCCATGGCTATTATGTCAGAAAACATTAAACAGTGGAAAAGAACTTGTTGGTGTTCATGTAAACAAGATATATAAATCTGGTGGTTTCCCAAACCTTCACTTCTTATGTTGACAGGCATGGGCATACAAATTTCCTACAGGTACCAGATATTCTCCCTTATAAGTCAAGTCCAACTGCAAAGATTCAGATCTGACATCTCATAATGCGCCAGCAGATTTGGCACTATGCAGCTGGTTATGAGTAATCAGTACAACTAACAACATAGACCGAACTGTTTTATGATGGCAGATCAGGTTTTATGTCATTGGCAGTTGGACTTAACTTATAAGCGAATATAGACAGTACACAATTTACTCCATCACAATCATATATGGACTGCACCAGTTACTGCGCAGATTCAGTTACCGCACGAGTGTTACTTATTCTCGAGTCTGAAGTCTGTACAGTTACTATTCATTGAGCTAACCGAGTAAAAAGGTTAATATTCAACGAAAGGAACATTTTGTAATCTGCAGCTTGCAAAAAAAAAAAAAAAAAATCTGCAAAGGATCAAGAATAAAAAGCGATTCTGCGGTAACTGGTGCTGACACTGTTGATACGCTGACTGTAGGTATAGTGTATACTAAACGTATACATTTTCAACTCGAAAACACGTTACACTTATGTTTCTTTGTGCAAATCATATGTTACACAGTTATAAGTATAAACCTGATCTTTATAGAGTTTTATAGATGACTCTAGATTTTCTTCATCCATTTTTTTCTCAGATTTCTCTGTTTTTTATGCGATTCTCATCAAGCCACTGCTGTTTACATTTAGCGGACAAAGACTAAAACGGGGAACGTAGAGGCCAGCCGACCTTTGGTATCAACCGGTATAACAAACATGCGGAAAATGGCACGGTACGGGATGGATTCATTCGTAAATTTTTATTTTCTTTGTATTCATATTCGTGTATAGGTTGTTATAGTATACTTAATACGTCCAATTTCATATCCAAGACATATTTCTACGCTGATCTTTTAAATCTTTACTATTCTTTGAACAGGAAGGATACACTGCTCTGTGACAATCAATTTTTTTAATTGAAATAAGCAAGGCCACTCGATATAAATATGTTAATTTCTCTATTGTTGTGAAAGTGAGGTATCGTTAATTAAAAAAACACATTTGAATGTGACAGTGTTGTGACATGTTATATTTTGTTATCGTCAGACTCATATGTGTTTGTTATTTGTACAGAAAACTTTTTATCACATCAATGACGTCTCGAAAATTTTATCATGAAAAAAAAAGCGTGTGTAAATAAAATTAATAGGCTGGGTTTTCGTGACGTTAAGAGCTAATGTATGTGATCTCCCTTACGAAGACGGCCTTTTTCGATGCCGTGAATGATTTAATCGTGTGTGTGTGTGTGTGTGTGTGTGTGTGTGTCTTATTTATTTAGCAGCAACATCAAGCACGCATATATGTTTTGAATTTGTAGAACATTCATGGTTTCAACAGATGCACTTCTTTAAATTATTCTTCACCTTTTATACCCAGAGTCATAGAGACGGTGGTATATAGGAATCCTCGTGTCCGTCCGTCTGTCACAATTTTTAATTGATTGATATAAAACATAATACAAATTATGGTAATTATACACATATTAAGCAAAAGAATCTGCTATCTTCATTTGTGTCAGAATAATTGTCCGTTTTGTCTTACATCTGGATGCAGTGTATTTAAACAAAATCTTATTAGAACAATTAAAGTCTAGCATATGTTGGGGGTAGGAGAATTTCTGTCAAAACTGGCATTTATTATTGTTGTCACCGTAAGATGTGCTTATTGACCAATACATGAACTTCTGCGATTTGTATTGCCCTTTCAATTCATAACTCAGTTACTGGATACATTTTATGACACAATCTTGTGACGTAAACTAGTCGCGCAGTTATTGATGGATATCTTTGCTGTTTGGCGAATGTTATTATCACTATATGAAGATCTACCTATTGGCCAATTACTTTGTTTTCGAACTTTTGTCTGCGTTATCGCCCTTTTTGACTTGCATGTTGAGTCGACTAGTCTCACATTTGTTTTCAGTGAGCAAGTACATAGACTGATTTACATGATGTGCATTGGAGTACAATGCCAGAGATGCACGTTTTCCTCATCTAGTGACAAATTTTGCAGCATGTTACTCCATATCGTCCTCATACCTCATATGTATGTATGTATGTATGTATGTATGTATGTATGTATGTATGTATGTATGTATGTAGGAATGTATGTACGTATTTATGTACGTACGTGTGTTTTTATGTAGGTAGATAGTTAGGTATGGAGGTAAGTAGGCAGGTATGTATGTAGTTAGGTAGATATGTAAATATGTATGAACTTCTTTTTATCAAGGTATGCACATATGATTTGTTCGTTACGTTCCAGTTGTTTTTGCTGTCTATTTATTAATAAATATCTTACAAATCCAAGTCGTCTGTAGTATCTTTTACAGGAATTCCTGAGATGATCACTGAGTGAATCTAAAGTACAGTCGATATATTTTAATAAAACTGTTTGAACGCTCAAAATATGGTGATATTTTCCAGTTCTTAAATTGATTGTCTATGGTTTTAATATCATGTTTGAACAATTCTGTTACAGGTTATAACCTTACCATATCTATATGAGTGAACGAAATTCTGTCCAAGGATCTTGACAACATTCAGGTTATGAGATGATCTTTTAACACAAGCCAATAAATCTGAAAAAAAGCTATTTTAGTTTTCAAATTTTAATTTTCTGCGTCATTTAATGAAATAGGATTAAACATGAAAATAAATATGGAAAAAATCAAATAATTTTCTTAACGTTTACTGGAAGATTTTTTTTCAGTATAAAGGCAATGTGCATGCACAAACTTTGTAATCACCTCATCAAATAGTCCGCAACTGAAAATCAAAATTGATTTCATCTCAATACGTGCAAATCGGCTTTGGACCAGAGAGTTGACCTTTATAACATTGGCACTGATAGGCATATCCGTCAGTGGAACAACTGGCTTCAATGAGACGACATTCTCCACCCGATTTATCCTGACATTTGCAATGATCGTCACAGTTGTTCCATCCTATCTTAGGTGTATCAGTTAAAAATGAGCTCCACCCTGAACACCTGCTCCATGTATCATAGCAGTCCCAAATGAATCCCTCTGTAGATGGTGCCAGAATAGCGCCCAATGCCATAATTACCCAAAAAGCCGACACTGTTTTAAAGCCTGTCATTTTTCACTGGTGTCCTGTAAAATACCAGTGAAGATTTCAATAAACAGTGAAAATAAATCAAAATAGCAGCATAATAAAATACATGTACCTGTTGCCAAGGCAATTATTATTGGAAATAAAAATAAAATAGGATGTGTGATAGTGCAGTAAATTTATTAAACATTCCAATAATGGAATTTCATGCAGCAAGAAGACTCATTTTATAACCGAAAGCACTACAGACAAACTTATGACCAAGCATGCTTCTTTTGTCTTTAAAAAAAAAACCAAAAGGGAGAAATAGTTACAAAGTTAAGCCGGCCATGTTTGAAAGCTTACTAAGAACGTATCATTTAGGTTTATCGGTCTGCAAAATAATCGGATATAGATAACAGTTATTATTATATATTTCAAAATTAGATATTGAAATATATCAGTTATAGAAAAATGATATCGACACAGTGGTAATGTCACTTTTGGAACTACTTTCTTTTTCCATTTAGGAAGTATATCTGCCCTTGTGTATTTTTATTCAGACCTGTGTATCCATATTTAGGCCTATTTCATTTTTTATTCTTTTTCTCTCTCTCTCTCTCTCTCTCTCTCTCTCTCTCTCTCTCTCTCTCTCTCTCTCTATCTCTCTCTCAATCTGGATAAAGAGATCTTAAATTGTGTCAAGACTGTTGACCCTCTAGTATACATTTATGTAATCAATGAGAAGGCGCCATCAAGAATGCAAAAAAAATGAACCCCAAACAAGAAAAAGTAGGCTTTTTATAATTCGTTTTCCACATGAATCATGCAAATTGTCAGTGACTGAACTTGCATGATCTGTTGCTATTCGATATTATGTGTCACCCATACAGTATCATATGTCAGTTACACTCATAACAAACGGTACACATTTTCAAGAAAAAGTCTGGTTTACATATAGTAATACATTTGTTTAAGTAGCGATTTTAACTGTCGTCGCAATCATAATCATGTCTGAAAACGATGGATAACTCAGGAACTGATTAGTGTCCATTGCAAACCGATATTAAGTGACAATCGAAATTTGAGTGCAGCATCTGTTACCGAAATAGACTGCAAGCTTGCCAACACACATAAATACACGTCTGATTGCAGAAATAAACAAATATAGAAACCCAAATCCTTGCAACTAAACTCACAGTCATTAAAATTTGTTGTTTGATGATGTTACGCTCTGAAGTCTGTTGGACCTCGCTGTCTTGTGTCTACAGTATCCCAATCCCAGCAATGTTCACTGGATCAATCCGCGCAATAAATGTGGTAACGAAAATATAAAATCTCTTAATTTGCGTGTGAAAACAGTCATTAATTTGACAAAATACACCATTTGAAGCGTTATATGTACAATCTAAATTTGTAAGAGGTCGCTGTCCTAAAATTATTGTAAAATTTGGGAACTTCTTTTTATCGATGTTGTAATGCGCCCGTTATTCGCATGGACACAGAATGAAGAATCAAATCCATACAAATCGAATGTTGTTGCCTTAAAAATAGATAATAAAAAGAAAATCTACTTTTTTTAGTAGATATAAGGAATTATTTCACTCGAGAAGTTGAAACATTTTGTATTGTCACTCGTGGTTTCGCCACTCGTGATAATACAATGTTTCCACATCAATCGTGAAATACTTCCTTGCATCTGTTAAAAATTTTTAGATATCCTCTATGTAATATTCCTATACAGTAAAGCCTGTCTTAGATTTCATAGAATCGTTTCTAATTTGACATATTATACCAGTTTTGAATCAGAGAACAGTTGCTCATTACATAGAGAATGAGTCGATCCCTTTACGGCCCGCTAAATGCAAGATTTACTATATATTGATCTAATACTGTAGTATGTTTATTACAAGCATTGGCTGATTTATTTTGTTTAAAATAACTGTGTGTGATCAACATAGACACATGTGGGTTTCTTTTCAGGAATTAAAGTAATGTACTAGTTACTGTGTGTGGAAGGCAAGTACGAAATTTGTCAAATTAAGCATCGAAAACCTAAGGAGAGTATGCACAGAAGTCATGTTAGAAATATTTGTCAAAGTTTATAAAACATGAGCTAATGGGTCGCGGCATAGTGAATAGATTTAAACTTAAAACCAAAATTCCCTGTTAAAACAATACAGTTCACATTCCGACTTATATATTTGGTTTTGTCATTCCATTGACAAACGCATTTTAATATTGTTTCCTTTATCATGACATGTTAAGTTCCATCTATAATTATTAGACCCATACATACAAATTTAAAATAGCAATTATATGCATATTTATATTCGTATTAAAGGAAAACGAACTCTAATTTTCACCTGTGCGTTCAATGAATACACTAAATGAATACAAATTTTATTCAAATTCACTAAGAATTTGTAAAGATATGGCTGATTAATTTCAGACATTCGCGTCAATAATCTGCGTCACTGGAGCAGCCAAGGTGTATACAATTACAACGTAATTAGATTACATCCGTCTATTGCCGATACATTGGTTTAACACGAGAAACCAGTTTATAGGCTGTAATTTGTGCAAACATACTCATGGACCCTACCGCTTATCACTACGGCAAGAATATCATTACTGACTCGTTATGAAAGCTAACAATTTAATCCCGATATTCTGAAATGGTGCTAAGACATACCTTCTTAATGAGAAAAAAATTATTTCAAAACTAAATTAAAACATATTAATATCTACCAAAACTACGAGTAGCTTATAAGCGACTGTCAACTTGTCGCATAACCGAAATGGACTTATCAATGTCACAGTGCGGATTATTACTGCATAAACAGGTGAAGAACTTGGTGCAACAAAAGGAAAACTTTGGTAAATGCCGACTGTTCTATACATTTTTCATTTAATAAAACCGCTTTGTTATAACGCAGTTCTTTTCACTTTAACAATATTTAACCGTTGATATTCATATATTTCAAAAGTAGGATAAAGCATTCATATTTCCTTGTAACTAGCTACAGATGAATCAGGTTTTGTGGAAAAACAGAAGAAAAAAAATGTCTCTGAGCTAAGTTAGTCTAACCATTGCTTCGGACTACCGATCCACAAACTGTGCAAATAAATCATAAAAATGTATGTTTCCTGTGTAGTACAGTTTAATGTCCGTCCCCATGTTAATCTCTCGACGTTTATATTCAAAAGGAATGAACCGTCATCTATAGATTTTCACTATAAATCCCTCCCAGCCATGATGATAGAAATGTAATGCATAAGAGAATGTAAAAAAAATTTTGTAAAGGCATGATAATTATGTAAATTTGATATATAAATTCGAAGGGAAACGGCATGTGTGCATCGGGGGTAATGCATGTTTTATCAAATATCCTGTAAACATCTACTGCATTCGAGCTGATTCCTAATTGTTTAATTCATCATATCCATTCCAATTAATGAGTGCATTCCTTTTGCCGTTCATTTTATTGGTCATCATTTATTTTTCAACTTTTTATCCGTCATCTTATTATATATATATATATATATATATATATATATATATATATATATATATATATATATATATATATATATATATATAAACTCGTTTGGAAACGTTGCCCCCAATATTCTGTCCCTTTAAATCTTCCAGCTTGTAAACAATTGAATTAGCTACAATGTTTTGCCTGCTTTTAAATATTTCGTCAGGAAAGTTAGGAAGATTGTCCTTTACAAAATTTGTTTTACCAATTTTAAATTTACGCTTTCCAAATGTATCAGTTGTCAAGTAACGGAATGGGTTAAGAAAAACTTTTGCTATGTTTGCTTCATTGTTTGCTTCAAATGGAGCCATGTGTACTGATACACGATGAGCATTATTGTAATCGTTTATTAGCTATGGTAAAACGCCAACCCATTTTCTGGTTTTATTTTTTTGGCGAATTACTTCCACATTCTCGCCTTCAAAGTTCATTTTAACCTTTCCGCTACGGATGCTTTCTTTTAGTCCAAGCTAGTGTGAAGCGAGACATAACAGTCACTATTTCTGCTGCGGCGTCAGAACTTTGTTATTTTGGGGGGATTGAAGTTTTATATTTGCATGTTGTTCGTAAAACCCTTGCTAGATGTTCGTCAGACATGGATCGAATCATTATGAAGCTAAAGCAATTCATTCTATGACACGCTCACCCTTCCCATATTACATTGGAATCAAGGTCACAGTCATAGATAATTTGCGTGAAGGATTTGGTTAGAGTTTTTCATTTGCTTATATTTCCTAAAGCCCTAGATAGATTATCGTCAAATTTGGGATGTATCATTATGAAGCTAAGACAATTTATTCTGTGGCATATGAATTTGCCCCTTTGACCTTGTGGCTAAGGGCAATGTCATAGAAAATTTGCGTTAAAGTTTTAGTTTAAGTTTCTTCATGGTCAGTGTTTGTTTTATTTTGTATATTTCCTGAACGACTTAATGGATATTCTTCAAACTTGAGATGAATAATTATGAAGATAGGATAATTCATTCTGTACCATGCTGGCTCAAGGTTTTGACCTCAGAGTCAAAGCTCTCATGTTTCACAGGATTGCTTTGATCATATCTGTTCTATCTGTACTTTCAAAAACTATAGAAAAACATGTCAGGAAGCATCTTTTTATATATCTTAACAAGTACCAGCTCCTCCATGGATCACAATCAGGTTTCAGACAAAAACATTCATGTCAAACTGCTTGATCCAACGTATTTAGCTCAGTGGCTACAAACGATTGAATCAGGCGAACATATTGGCGCAATCTTCGTAGATTTTTAAAAAAGCACTCGATTTGGTTGACCATTCGGTGCTCATTAAAAAACTATCAGCCTACAAGTTTTCTTCAAACTCATTTACTTGGTTCACATCATATCTCACTAACGGACTACATCTTGTTTGTACGGGTGAAATTACTTCCGATTCAAGTCATATTTTAAGTGGTGTTCCTCAAGGCTCTATATTAAGGCCTCTTCTTTTTCTACTGTTTATCAATGACTTAGCCTTGTATCCAGTGCACTCTAAAACTGATCCTTTCGCTGACGATTCGACATTGTATACATCTGGTAAATCTGTCGATTCGGTTGAAAACAAACTTTAAATCGATTTCAACAATTTATCAGAAGGTGTCAACAAAACATAATGCATATTAATGCATCTAAAACGAAATGTATGACTATCGGGACAAAGCAGCACCTATCCACTAACATGGATTTTCTTCTCACTCAAAATGGCTTAAACGTGTCCAGTCTTAAAAATAAAAAACTTCTTGGAACTACATTGATCAACACCTCATCTGGAAATCACATATCGATAAACTATGTGCAATGGTCGTCATAGGAATAACTTTCTTAAAATTATTATCCAAATTTCCACCGCCCCAGTAGCTTGAACTTTATTTTGCTGAATATATACTACTACTGATAGACTACGGCTGTACCATATGGTGAAACAAATCCAGTTATAATCTATCCAGAATTGATAAACTCATGAAAAAGGCAGCACGAATAATTTTGAAATTTCCTATTTCGACTCCCTCGAATGTTTTGTTTTCACGTCGACGATAGTTGACTATACAAAACGTATTCTTTGTTTTAAAGGAATCATGACATATAAGTCTCTAAACGATCTTTCTCCAGATTATATCTCTAAACTAATTGAACTAAGATCATCAAACTCTGAGCGTAATCTCAGATCTACAACTAATAACGAACTCCAGTTTCCCAGGTTGAGTATTAACCATTTCAAAAGCTCTTTTACTGTATCAGCACCTACCTTTTGGAATTCCTTACCCCTAAGGATACGTAATTCAAATTCCCTTGCTTCTTTTAAAACTTCATTGAAGAAATTCTTTCTTGACCAGCTGGAAAGGTATATTAAAGCCTCCAAGTACAGAATTTTAACATAGTATTCCAAAATAATCTATGTATACTTTATTCTCTCTATGTATATATGACTTCTGACATGCTTAAATGGATATACATTTGTATTGTATATTGTTCATATATGTAGATGTTGACCACTATAGTTACATATATTTATCCATTTTAAATCTGCGTGAGTGCGCTTACGAGTATACCTGAGGGTTAGGGTTAGGGTTAGGGTTAGGGTGAGGGTAAGGAAGTGACTTTTTTTTATAACATAGCCTGTTAAAGAATTGCGGACCACATGTTTGATGGGTCTTTCATGACCCAATGTGTTATCCTCGTTAAATAAAAATCAATATCATTACAATGATGATTATATAGCACAACTTACCCCACATAACTCCGCCTTGATCTATTCGAATTTTCAAAATAGTTGGTATAATACGCTAAAAAACATAACTTAAGAAATGTGTGATGAAAATTTGTTTGCTCTTTTAAAGAAAAGGTTATTGACAACGTTTAAAATCTTACCTTACAAACTGCTCAGCAATAGAAGGAAAAACGGTACTTTGCCGCTTGCAATGTATGACTGTGTACTTAGCTGCAAACACAGGCGAGACGAATGATGTGAGAGTTACGTGTATTGACTTATATATACAGGTGCGCAGTTATCTGATTGGTTAACTAAAGTGATACAATACTTATAATCTGGTTAGGCGAGTGCAATCACGCATGGCCGAGCGAATGGATTTAGTTTCCTGGAAAACGTTGTTCTTAAGACGTAATCATTGAGCCGGTGTATCACTGTTAACGTATTTGATCCGCTTGTTCATGTGTAGTCAAAGCTGCCCTGAATGCAGATAAAGACCTGAATATTCTGTGCATTTTCAACATAACAATCTTTCATGAAAGAAGCAGAATAAGTCGAATAATAAATGGCGCATAGAAAATCACTAATTCCATTCCGGAAAAGAGATACGTAAGGTACATAAATTAAAAACTCGCGCGCGAGAATACCTCATTTTGCGCGTTCACATTTCATAACTTGCGCACGCGAATTACTGACACGCGCGCGTGACTTAGGTATATCACGGACGCAAAATAATAACCCACGTACGCAGATTAATAGGTCGCGCTGGAATTAATAACTTGCACGTCAGATTTGAAAAATTTAAATAATATCATACAATAACTGACACAGGTATCTCAGACTAGGTCATCTTTGTTAGATTCTATACTGACTTCTTACTCTACAGTATCAGATGAGAGTGGCGTTATCCAATTTGATTCACCATTTCGGTACCTTCGACATTTTAGAAATTAATTTTGAAATTTAAAAATCTCAAAGTCGTTTGATTTGGCTTTATTTCCGAGCCGATTTCAATATTTTAATGAATACGTATATACTTTTCCATGAGTAGAATTTGTTGACAGTAAGTCATCGATAACCAACACTATTGAGTCTTTTGCAACAATGTTTGTTAGAAATGGCTTAAACATATATTCCTCATGAAAGTGTCAGATTTAGATTAAACGATTAAACCTGGTGTGATAGAGATTCTGGTTGGCAACCTTTAAAATAACATAGGCAAACTCGTAAATTAGCTACCTGTTATGAAACCTAATTTTCGCAATGAATTTTTTTTTTTATATCTATCTGCGAATAACATCCCCAATACTATAACTACCAAAGGAACTCAAGTACTATATAATAATAATAATAATAATAATAATAATAATAATAATAATAATAATAATATCATTTCTCTATCCAGATTGACAACATATGTTTAAAAATATTTTTTCTCCATGGTTCTGCATGTAAATACATTTGAACAAACTTTATAAAATTGAACAATATTAAAATCTGTAAGAAAACATACCAACGTCTATTCTAAAACTGAACATTTAGAGGGGAAATTTATTCTCCCACCTCTGTTTGAAAAAGGGAAATTTCCTGAATACAGCTTAGTCCCGGGCAAGTGTAATTTTTCAAAAATGAGAAGTCCCAATTATATTCGCAAGATTTATGCAACGCCTTTTTCCGGTACCTTCCTCTTCCATATCAGCATTTAAAAAAAAAATTAACTGTGTTATAATAACGCGTAATCAGGAATTGCGTATTTAATATAGGAATCATACATGCTTTTTTTAGGTATCAAAGTTTGCCCAATCCCGAGAGGGTTGTTGAAGCCCGAGCCCAAAAGGGTTGGGTTTGAACACTCCTGAGAGATACGGCAAATGTTGAAAAAAATCCCAAAAGAAAACATGTATGATTACTATTCTTACATAAAACCCACTAAAGCTTTCAACGTTTCAAGCGCAATTTAAAGTTTTTAAGTGAAGGCACCAATCCCGTATTCTCACTTTACTCAATAATTTTCTGGAGCGGCGCGCGCTCCCATTCAGCCGATGTAAAATGAATGAGCGTCTCGCAAGAAAGCCAACTTCTAAGATCTATTGATAAATAACCATTATAGCGAATTGTTCAGTACAATATCTGCATGTTTTGGAAATAAAACAACTATCAGATCTTTGGAAGGTAATTACATAAAATTACTCAGATTCTGAACCATATTACGATTTGGTTACTGCGAAGCAGACAAGTTGAGAAATCTCCTTTGTGTGCATCGGTATTTCTATCGCCCTGAATTAGAGCAAGAGAGCGCCTCTAAGTTTTTTACTCGGAAAATTTCTCTCCTCTGTGCGACTGGATTCAATATTTTCAAGTCAATACACAAACGATGCGGAATTGCCGAGTCATTTCTGATGCGGCTCGGAAAAAGGATAAGTATAACAACACACCCGGGTATAAATGGCGCGTCAAATCCGATACTGATACATGCTTAGGGCCACATTGATACACCTCGTCAAACAATGCTGCTCAAGCATTGTTGTATAAGAATAAGTAACAATATGGCGCGCTGAAATCATTTTAACTTTCAAAAACATCGGGGAAAGACGGTCGTTCGCAGGTAAAGAATGTCTTTATTTATCGTGATTAGAATACAATGAAGAACACCAAATCGGTAATCAGTTGTTTTGTTTTGCAGGAAACTCAATACTAGGTAAAGAGTTGGTTTGTTTTGCAGGAAACTCAGTACTAAAAATCTCTAAGTATTGTCTCCTCTATTCAATTTTTTTTTTTTTTGGTCACATTTTAAAAAAAAACAGATTCAAGATTATTCACGTATCAGAACAATTCTTTTGTGGTTTTATAAAGAGTTCAACGTCCGGAAGGAATGTGAACTGTTGCTTAGTCATGATATCGTGTTTTAAAAAAAAGAGAGTGCGCAGATTTTAGGCTGATTTAGAGGCCTTAGGCCTTCCATAATCAATTTAGACTTACTATTAGAAGGAAATTTAAAATCAATATGATTTTATATAATAAAATTGATAAGTATTTACAGCTTGATATGTAATCTCTTCTGTATCAGGAGACAAAATTAGGTGTCCTTTTAGAAGTTCTAGGTATTTCCGGTCACTTTTGGGAAGCATCCAAGCAATAAATATGGCAAAAAATGGCTGACAGGAAGAAAATTTAGGTTCAGCAGGGTCTAATTTTCCGGAATGTATCACATTTCTTTTTTGAACATCTGATAAGATTTGAGATTGTACTAGGTAACATATCTTAGATTGGTATGGTGACAGAAAGATTTATTTTTATTTCAGTGACGCGGGCATAATGGCGCCATTTTCCCCATTATAGCATACTGATCTAAGACATTTTGGTTAGGATATTCTTGAATCGTATCAGATGTAACACAATGTGATATATTCCGGTAGATTTGAATCTGTCATACATAACTTTTCTTCCTGTCAGCCACTTTTAGCAATATTTATTTCTATTTCCGCTTCCTGTCGTGAATTGGAATACCTCTATCATGTTGTGTGTGTGTGTGTGTGTGTGTGTGTGTGTGTGCGTGCATGTGTGTGTGTGTAGGAGAGTGACTTGCACTAAATACAGCACATAAAAGACATTGCAACATTTGGAACCAACTATTGAACTATCGAGAGGGGGGAGCAAGGAGTAGGGGGAAGGCCTGGGGTATTTTTGAAATAGATAAATCACATTGCTGTATATCTTGTTATTGATAAAGGATCAACTTTAACTTCCTAGACATTAAATATAAAATTAAATAAAATTAATATAAGGTCATACAAATCGTGGAAATAAATGAATTAAATACGTCAGTAATTTCTCCAAATCAAAATCTAGCAATATCTGAAAATTATATTGAATTAGTAACAAAATAAGGTATAGTACATGCACAAAACTGCTTTGGGTGCTGATGTTCTGAACATTTGGTTTTCATTCCTAATTATAGGCTGTGGCAATATCCAGATATTACTAATGTACAAAATGTCTGCGCAGTTTTTGTGTGATTATTTACTATTAAGAAATACATCAATTATTATTTTATGGCGATTCTGGCAGGATTTTGGCACGTAAGTCAATCCTAACTATAAACATAAGTTAACGTTTTAAAGGAAAACGAAAATAGGTGTCAAAAGTAATCAACCATACTTAACGTAAATATACACATCATTTAAACAATGTTCCAAAACCAAAAGTCAGACTTATAGATATTTTCATTGACTATTGCCAATATTGTGTGCAAATGCATAATTTTATATGTATGATTTTCGGCAGTTAGCTTGAAAAGGGCTTATTAGCCATAATGTCTATAATCCACGAAAATAGGTGCCATAACGGAGGAGAAAACCACTGGCGTTCTAATGGTCACCCTTTTTATTTTCATCAAAAGATTCATCTGAATCCGTTTGTGGGCCAAAATAGGCCCTTATCAAACCTTGTAAATGTATCCTGTATTAGTAGGGTTTTAAAGGATGTCATTATTAGTGTGATTTCATTTTTGTTCTTAGATTTCAGTTTAGCTATTAGATTCATTTGCATTTTCAGGTCATGAAAGTTTAACTGATGTTCGGATTAATAGTTTCTGATAGCTGTTCTTTTTCGTTTTTCAAACAGATATTGTTGCTGAACGTTAAAAATGTTTCTTAAAACTTAATTGGTTTCAAAAGTATGAATTGGATGTTTTCATTTTCGAAAATATTTGAGTATTGTCTCTGAAGCCATGATTGCTTAATTATAATTATTCGTCGCTATTTCTCAACATGCTGTTTACATTTTGATTCTTATTTAAATTCTATGCTATTGCAGAATATATTTTAATATTAGCTTTAAGAAAGTTTGATTTATGAATAATTTATATATCCATACTACATTGATACATATATGGCTTGATAAGAAATATACATAGAATATGGTTGATAAGAAATATATAGAGGATATGGTTTGATAAGAAATATATAGAGGATATGGTTTGATAAGAAATATACATAGAATATGGTTGATAAGAAATATACATAGGATATGGTTTGATAAGAAATATATAGAAAATATGGTTTGATAAGAAATATATAGAGGATATGGTTTGATAAGAAATATATAGAGATAAGAAATATATAGAGGATATGGTTTGATAAGAAATATATAGAGGATATTTGCTTTTTTTAAGTTAATACCTTGTATATTTCTCATCATGTGTTACAAAAACAACATATATTTAACGAGTGGGAAAGTCATGAGTCAAAATGTCCTTATTTACGCAGGAAAAGAAAATTTTCTTTTATATATATATCAAACTTGCTTCTGAATTGAAGCTTTGAAGATTAACTTCACTCTTCAATACCCCTCCCCCCCCCCATTTATTTTGTTATTGTAAATTTACCTCACTTTACATCGCATTTATTGGCTGATCGTGAAAAAAACAATATCAGCGATTTGAGAGAACAGTTGGTTTGAAATGACCTAATCTCTTGCAGTCAATTAAATTTTTGACATTTTGTACAGTATTGTACCTTATCTACTTGCAAAAGCAAGTTCAATTGAACGATGCAGCACACACGATGTTTTTTTTTTTTACATTGTAGTAAAGTTTGTAAAGGGACATAACTTCGTAAACAAGTATATGGTGGCGAATCAAATATGTATAGGAAAAAAATAATTTCCATGTCTTAAAGGTAATGCAGTTTCCATTTATTGCTCAAGAACACAAAATGTTTTTTTTTTTTTTTTTTTTTTTTTTTTTTGTTGTTGTTTTGCTGCAAGTATAATTTATATAGGCACACGATCAAGTGTCCCATGGCACGAGGGGAAATCTGGTATTTTCACATGTTTAACTATAAGGATATATTTTTCACGTGTGAAAATATAGGAATTAAACAAATATGAAAAATATTTCACCAATAATTTTCTATATTGAACATTTAAGTATATTATAAACAGCAGTTTTGAAAGTGGAAATTTGGGAAAATGAAATAATGGATGAAATATTCTTACACAGCCTGACATTAAGTACAGTCAGATTTTATTATTTCAACTTAAATTTATCTGCATTTTATGAAGGAAAAACTTATTCCACATATTTCAAATGTAAGCTGTTTTTCCAGCGGTTGGGTTTATCAGACATTTAAAATGTGATTCAATGTAACAGGATCTAATGAATATTTTTGACTTGTATTTTTAGCAGTTGTTTGTAATCTGAGTAAAAAATATATCACATAAATTGTTTAAAAGACTGCTGCCCACTTCTCATTTTTAACAGTCTTTTTTGCACTGTTTGGACTTGAAAATAAAGCTAGTTAGCATGATAATACAGACACATTAAATTTAATTTTGAATGCTTGTTTTTATGTAGACACCCTGAGTTGTTTCCACACTATTAAGTAATTTTCAGATTTGTGATCATTTCGTTGCACTTTGAAAAAATGTTCTTTCTGTGATGTGGGCATAATGACAGGGTCCACTTTCTCGTTGGCATACCGATCTGAGATATTTGTTTACTACATTCTGACAGGAAGAAAATTTAGGTTCAGCAGGGTCTAATTTTCCGGAATATATCACATTTCTTTTTTGAACATCTGATAAGATTTGAGATTGTACTAGGCAATATATCTTAGATTGGTATGGTGACAGAAAGATTTATTTTTATTTCAGTGACGCGGGCATAATGGCGCCTTTTTTCCCATTATAGCATACTGATCGAAGACATTTTGGTTAGGATATTCTTGAATCGTATCAGATGTAACACAATGTGATATATTCCGGTAGATTTGAATCTGTCATACCTAACTTTTCTTCCTGTCAGCCACTTTTAGCAATATTTATTTTCTGTTTGCTTCCTGACGGTTCCGTTGGTGACGTGGAATATCTCTCTCACATGTGTGTGTGTGTGTGTGTGTGTGTGTAAACAATACTACCCTTGTGTTTGATAGTGATTTCATCCTCTTCTTTTACATCCTACCTCGAGAAATAAATAGCAGAACTTTATTTTAAACATTGTTCACAACTATTTTCAAAACACACAAGAATACCGCATTAATGCATAAGCAACTTTTTTCTTCTGTTATGATCCAATAACTTGTATTTGTCTGTGTCACATGATGACATTTTAACTAATCAAAACGCTTGTTACGAAGGCTGGCTAAAGTTATTAAAATTTGTCATGAATGATACTCACACATTTACAGATCACCCCAACACCACTACCACCACAATCTTGTCCCAACACCACTACCACCACAATCTTGTTTGTTATTAGATCTCAGTGGACAGTCTTTTGCTGCATTTTCATCAGACTAAAATTGCAGAAAAACGAGAAAAATTCTGCATTAAACATACAAATAAAAACTAACCAATGCTATTTGCGGAAAGCAAGCTTGTAAGATTGTAATTAAGGTAAATTCCTTGTAAAACTGATAGCGTTTACATGGAACCAACACTACCCCAACTCCGCTTTTATAGTGTTCATTTAGCTACGGTCAGGGGCTTTTTTGAATTTTTTCTCTGACAAGGTGGCTCAAACAAACAATATGGACCCTATGCATCATTCAAGTTCACTGTAATTCAAACAACTTGGCATGCTTCTTGTTACCTTTCAGCCATCCTGATTTGATATATTTACATCTGTATCAGACATACACATTAACACGTAAGCCAAGCGGGCCGTTCATTTGAAGTCCAAGTTAAGCATTTGATCTCTTGTACCAGTCTAATTGTCAAAGGTAGTCACCAAACAAACCAATCCATTTTCAAGCCTAACTCAAAGTAAATGTAAACCAAATTACAGATTTAGTTTCTGCGTGAATTTATAAACACAAGGCTCATGTGTATTAGGCTCCTGCCCTCTATCTTGAAAATTAGGAGGGAGAGGAGTGTAAAAATACGAAACTATCCAGTGAGACCTTAGGAATTTACATACAAGTGTGACAAGTGGAAAAAAGGCTCAGTTCCAAAACTTTGACTTGGGTCCTTGTGTTAATTATACCTTTCGAATCAATTAAGATATTTTAATGAATCTTTAGCCAATTATACATAATGTTTAGACAGTGTGTTGTATATTATAGCAACGCCTCCTGCTTCAAGATGAAGGTCACAGCAGGGAAAATGTAACACTCACTTGTGGTCTTTTCTGGAGTATAACTTTTGAACCACTGAATATATTTTACTGAAACTTTATCATGACCAGGTAGAGTCATATACCATGGCCACTCTAACTGCCACAAGGTCAAGAACATGGCAAGGGAAACATAAATATGCAACCTCTGCCCTTGTATTAGTAAAACGTTTGAACGAGTGAAGATATTTTAATGAAACTTCAGCCTTTTATATATCTTGACAGTGTCTGACATATTCAGAATCATAACCCGTGCCACAAGGTCAAGGTTACAAAAAGGGATAATGTGAATCAGTACCCTATTTCCTTATCCAAACTGACACTTTTAATACTTACATACATTTTGATGAAGCTTTACCAAGTTCCACACCTTATCAAACATTAGTTAAGTCCCTAGTTCAAAGGTCAAGGTCATTAGTAGCGAAAAGGTCACGAGACAGGCATATTATGTACCATTTATAGTACTCTTGTTTGTCAATGGGAAAAATGAATGTGCATGGTTTAAATGCTAACTTTTAGGATGTTGAGTTTGCTTCTGATGAATCAAAAACAGACTTTAATCTGTTGAAATTGATCTGCAGTCAGATCAAAGCATGTCTCACCTGTGAAATCTGTCCAATCTATATACTGTGGCATTGGCCAGAACTTCATAAAACACCATTCATTCAGCTATTTAGATTGAGATGAATGTAGGGAATCTATTTTGCAAAATACCAAACTGGCATGGCTGTTAGTATTTTCAAAACATAACTTATAGAAGCAGTATATCATATTTAAGTGTTAAAGTACCCAGATTTAGCTAATAACCTATTCTTGTAATAATTAAATTCTAATTGTTACCCGCCTTGGCGGAAACTTGACATAACAATCACTCTGATGTCCTTGTGTGTGTCCGTCCGTCGATCCATAAGTCTGTCCACACCTTATATTAAACTAAAAGGTAAAGTTTTTTATTTGGCTAATGAAAAGGCAGGCTGAACATCAAAGGCGTGCCATATTTTAAAATTCAAGTTCTAATGATATTACCTTTTCATTTGCTTTCTAGTCCACTTTACCTGTCAATTCATACATGATGCTCAGAGAATTCTCTCGTTGAAAATAAAAGATGAAATATAATCGGTTGTAAATGTACAAATCGCACTCGAAAACATTCTGACCATTTGTTCATTTCGAGTAACATTTCCTATTCTACAGTAACATTTCCTATTCTACAGTAACATTTCCTATTCTACAGTAACATTTCCTATTCTACAGTAACATTTCCTATTCTACGGTAACATTTCCTATTCTACAGTAACATTTCCTATTCTACGGTAACATTTCCTATTCTACAGTAACATTTCCTATTCTACAGTAACATTTCCTATTCTACAGTAACATTTCCTATTCTACGGTAACATTTCCTATTCTACAGTAACATTTCCTATTCTACAGTATCATTTCCTATTCTACAGTAACATTTCCTATTCTACAGTATCATTTCCTATTCTACAGTAACATTTGTTACTCAAAATGTGTAGTACAGTTTTATGTTGGAGGTAACACATGATTGATATGATCAAAGATATAAATCAGACTGCTCTGCACTTATATTTACCGAAAATATATATTTATATCACATGCATGAATTTTGTCATACTGATATGTAGATTTTTCCATACCTATGTTTTGTGTCGTGTTCTTCGTGACCATTTTAATAATGTATTAAAAGATTATATATTGTAGCAGAGATATAATAGCAATTTTGTATTTTTTGTACTGATCTAAGTCAAAGCCTTCTACTCCCCATGACTTTGTCGTCATATTATGTGCGCACCCCCACGTGTGAAAGTTACCAACAGGCGCCCATGCAAGAGAATAGTCATGTGTGGTAGAAGGCTTTGACCTAGATCAGTAATCAACAAAACTGCTATTATACCTTTACTTGTGTATCTTTGAGATTGTTTGCCGATGTGACAATCACGGTTACTATCACAATCACAATCAAAAACAAAATCACAAAGACAAGTGCCCAAGTACTTATCTCTATAGTGATAAATGAACGTGAATGTCCACGATTGTTTATTACGATTATGATTTACATCAACGCTCGCGTGGTATTATTGGAAATGTATTAGAGACACAACCTTTACATGTGAGTGTAGCCTCACTTGGAAATGTATTACAGATCCAACCTATGCATATGTGTATAGAGCAGAGGTTGCCAAGCAGCAGTCTGTTAGCAGACCGATCGATATTAGACCTGGTATAATAACTGTCTGTTACGCGTTAATCAGTCAGGCTGATTCTTGTATGAAGATGTATTAAGTCAAGATAATACGCTATTTTGCGTGACTATCTCAAAGAAATAATAACGATTTCTTGACTTAATCAGGAAATGTAGTAATTCTGGCGTGCCTAATCTCAAAGCGGGCTAGTACATTTATTGTCTTCATACGAGAGTCAGCCAAATTGATAACTGCCAGTTTGAAAACTACTCAAATGATTGCTGGTAGAATTGCTATAAATATTTGAGAGACTTAGAATTATTATTTCAAGACTACAATTACACGGGGTCATGGAACAGTATTTCAAAATGACGCAGCTTTTCACACTGGCGAAATATAGGGAGGATGCGCGTGCATGTTTTCTCGCCAGCCTCTTAACTTCAAGTATGATTTTTTTTCATTTACTTCATAACCGCACAGACACCACGGATATCAATAAAGCAATCGATAAAGGTACTGAAAAGATTTTCAACACGTTGGAAATATTCACCAAAGCCGGTTCAAGATGGACTCTTGACAGATGTACGGAAGTTCAAGTGCATATGTCCCCATTTCGTGGATCTAATTACATACCAACACCAGACTATGTTCCGCCGCGGTCGGTGTTAAATGTAAAAAAACGACGACAATCGATGTTTTGAAAGGGCGATCACATCAGCTTTACATCCCGTGCGTGACAATACAGATCGGCTGCGGAAATACCAGCAATACTTGGGTGAACTTGATTTTGGTAACACTGAATTTCTGCTGCAGGTTACCGAGGCTACACTGAACAAGTTTGAAGAACTTAACCCGGATATCGCTATCAGCGTGTTCGCTTGGGACAAAGGCTTTCATTCGCTTGAACTATCCTTACATGTGCAAAACAATAATTCTCATGGATGGACTGTGATTGATCTGCAGTTGATAAGCGGCATGAATGGTTCAAAGTCGTTATCTCATTACATATGGATATAGAATCTTTCCCGATTTCTTAACCGACATCACAAGCACTACTGTAACAAGTTTCCAGGCAGACGTTGCCTGCATTTATATAGCACCAAACAGGAGTTTGACAAGCATGACTTTTTCTGCGGTGGAATTAGGGGAAAACATCAGCCTACGATCATGCCAGAACCTGGAAAAACATTTTGAAATTCACCGCGGTGCAACGAAAGATGACGGTACCGTATGTGATTTATGCGGACTTTGAATGCTTGAATGTTCCAGTGAACACTCATGAGGTTAACGCAAATAGAACACAAGTTGCAGAACAAATCCCATGCGGGTTTTGTTACATTGTCGTCAGATGTAATAGAGCACGTGAGCCACCAATATTATATCGTGGCCAGAACTCGGTTGAGGTGTTTCTTAAATCGACGCTCGAGGTTACCAGGAAATAGATCCGCGAACAGCTCTACTCGCCTGAAGACATGATTATGACCCGTGATGATATTAATGAGTTTTCCGCGGCTACTCATTGCTGGATCTGTAAAGGAGCCTTCAGCTCCATCGATGGAACTGGAAGTTTCAAAGTTCATGATCACTGTCATATCACTGGCGCGTACAGAGGAGCCGCACACAATGCATGCAATCTACAGTTGCGGATTTGCCCAAAGAAAAAGAAAATCCTGTGGTGCTTCATAAGCTGCGTGGGTATGATAACCACTTGATTTTGCAGGCAATCACAACAGCATCGAATGCGCCAATAAGCGTCATCCCTAACAACATGGAAAAATGCATGACATTTTTGGTGGGTCAGTTGTAGTTCATTGATTCGATGCAGTTTTTGCCTTCATCATTGGAGAAACTAGTTAGCTACCTTGCGATGGAAAGCTTCAAAATTACCAGTTGATATGGTGCCACCGCTGACAAGTTAAAGTTGATAACGCAAAAAGGAGTGTACCCATACCAGTACATGAGTGGATGGAGAAAGTTTGATGAAACTCAGTTACCACCGATTGAAGCATTCTATTTGTCCTTGTCTCGCGACGATATTTCCACGCAAACGCGGTTTGGTTCATATTCTAGTATGACTATCACGATTTGTATCTGCGCACAGATGTGTTGCTGCTCGCGGATGTCTCTGAGGCAATCACGACAGCAACAGGGACCACGGGTACTTCCTTGAAGTTGACTTGGAGTACCTGGATGAGCTTGACCACACTCATAACGACTACCCGCGAGCACCGGAAGCAGCGTCGGTGCCCCGCGAATAGTTGTTCCTGTATCAATGCGAGATCGTGGACGAATCCGGACGCAGGTTTACTGAATGCACCATACTTGTTCCAAGTCTTTGGCGGAAAACCAACTATGTAGTTCACGTAAGAAGCCTGCAGTTGTGTCTGCGATTGGGAATGCGTGTAAGCAAAATTCATCGGGTGCTTAGATTTCGCCAGCACGCTTGGATGGCTCCCTATATCCAGATGAAAAGGAATCTACGAACGAATGCTAAAAATGAATTTGAAAAAGAATTCTAGAAACTAATGAACAATTCCGTATATGGGGAAAACGACGGAGAATCTGCAAAAGCGAATCCGCGTCTACCTTGTTAATACCGAACCGGACAAGCTTCGAAGGCTGATCGCAGACCCGGCATTCGAGTCCCGAAAGATCTGAGATGGTAGGCTTGTAGCTGTACATAGTACAAAATCGAAATTGAAGCTGAAAAAGCCTATCTACATTAGCGCGTTCGTGCTTCATCTTTCAAAGCTGGTCGTGTATGAGTTTTACTATCACAAAATTAAACCGTTTTACCAGGATCGAGTCAAGATGATTTGCACCGACACCTACTCGCTGCTATTGCATATAACTACTAACGATGTGTACGCGGATATCGCATCGGACATACTTGTGAACGAATTTGACAACACCGATTATCCGAAAGACCACCAGTTGTTTAGCAACACCAACAAAAGGTCGTAGGAAAATTCAAAGACGAGTGCTAGGGTGATCTTATTGAAGAATACGTGCGACTGCGCCCTAAAATGTACTCGATTGTTGTCGGATCCGAAAACAAAAAGAGGGCGAAAAGAGTTGTCCAGGTTATTATGAAAAAAGATCTCACACACGAGATGTATGTGGAATGTCTTCTCCAGCGACGCGAATTCACACATACACCCAATGTGATCACGAGTAAAGAACATCACATAGGAGTATACCATTGCATCAAGGCGAGTTTGTCGCCGCTGGTCACCAAACGACGAATATTCCCCGATGGAATTACAACTTACGCGTTTGGACATCACGCGATTATAAATCCGCTTATGATTTCAAAATAGATATTTGTGGCAGTTCTGTATTCGCGGGAACGACTTGCAATTCCTCTCGCACAAATGCTTCGCTTGGTGGACGAAATCCACTCGGCTTTGCCGATCGCTCATCCACAGGCGCCAAATAATAACGTGTTGGTTGCCTTGGAAATCCAATCCGGGCCGAGACAGTAAATACATCGACATACCATACCGGATCAGTAGCACGACGTTTCCCACCTTCTAACTACCCAGGTGCATATAGATACCAAACTAAATTGTTTCTGAGTAATTCTAAAGGTGGTGGGCGTGAAACTGATTTTACAATGGTGACGGTTTTTCACCGAATTGCATCCGTGGGTTTTAATCCCATCGCGCGTGTGATTTCATTATTCAGCGCTGCGATGACTGAACGAAGCCGTGTTACCCATTCGTGAGATCGTTATACGATCCGAGATCGAGCACTCGGGGAGATAGTCCCTGTGACCGAGACCTCATTAACAATTCTTGTGCGTACTGGTGTTCAAATAATTGTTCCGCAAGTGTACGCTTAAATCGTTCCACAATAGCTTGGTCGCGATGTACACTGGCATGTCCAACACGAAGAACTCACACACGTTGTTTTGCCAACAACGCAGCAACGGATCCGAGAAATTCTTTACCTGGATCCACTTATAATAACCGTAGCCATGTTAACGGTCCGCTTGTATAAATACGTTTAAGCGCATCTGGGACACAAGCCGAATCTTTAGACGTCAGCGGCTCCGCTTCCTTGTATCTGCTAGCGATATCTACAATGATTAACGCGTATTTGTATGTGCGCCCGTTCACCCGATCATGTGGAAGAAATACAAGATCAGCCTGGTGATCTTTGTTAGGTGTTCGGACATCAAACCAACCACGGGAAATCTTTCTTGGCGCAGGTAGGTAAATTTTGCCACAACACTTGTTTGGCTAACCATTCTCCAGCGGTCTCGTGAGCCACTGCCGGGCTTGCTAACTTTTCAACAGCAGCTTCACATTTCCAATAACCGCGAGGACTGTAGTATATTTTGGCTAAAGTCCGCTCGGAAACCATGTTTGTTTATTATATCAATATATTTTACCTCCAGTGAGTGAACTTTATCCACCACCCAAAATAATCTTGGCCTTCATACCCCTTTTGAAGATACATCTAGCGATTTTTTCTCTGTGTGTACGATAGAGCGCGTTCAGTTCATGGATGAGATCTACATCGGCACGTTGACGCGCACGGATATCATTCGATGTTTTGTAAGCAAGATCATGTCGGTAATATGCAGTATCGACGCGGTTTACGGGTGCTTCCCCGGGCGCTGGTCGATTTTTTTTAATCATGTCGTATATCCAGTCATGTTCCAGGCCCACAGTAATTTAATCGGGGAATATGTTTTTTAACAGATATTTACTCTACGGTGTCCGGGGTAGTTTCGCTAACGCGGCAGCTACATTACCGCCGACGACTTTTTTTAAACAAACCTGAACTTGTTTGTGTTACATCGAACACAAGTTCCAGCGATCGCAGCTCTACTATTATTTGTTTGAACTCGAATTGGATTCGCAGCACGTGCGCGAGTGCGGCATCAGACCAAATATGAAGACATGATTGTATTATACAACAACTGTGTTGACATTTAACCGGTGTATCTTCTGTACCATAATCATCGGTTGACAAATATCCGTTTTACCCTTGTGGACAAGGACGATATAACTGTACATTATAGATCGACCTGAAATTTAAATATACTGACAGTCGTATATGGACGTATGATACCATTGCGTGTTGTAAACGCGAGAAAATCCGTTTACGCGACATATTACGGAACTGGCCTTGGTGATGTCGTCCGGGGATGTTCAAAGGCGCACCAAAGGTACTTGCGGCGTTGTCTTGGCACGCTGCACCAATTACTAAACAAGTTGCAATGCGAGTCGTTGATAGCATCAAAAAGGTTGCTGCGGATCGGTTAAAATATCTGGGATCGCAGGCGTTTCAATCGCTTCGAAATCGACTACGACGATTAGTGACTCGAGCACCGCCGTTAGAACCAAAACCAATTACACTTCCATCGACAGAAACAATGCCTGCCCAGGTCGGTAAAATTATCAATGAAGCTGTTCAACATCGTATCGCCAAATCAGCGATTGAAAATCTGGCAATGGTAAGCGGATTACGGTTGTCGCGCAAAAGGTATTAGTATGAAACCAATAATGTATAAGTAAAAACAATGGCAAAATTCAAAGATATATCCGATTCTGCTTTTTCATGGACCTACCTGTGTTGGTAGATCGCAGCACCAAAGATTTGAAGTATTATTCGTACCCAACTAGGGTCCCCAATGAACCAAAAATAGAATTACAAGGGCAGGACACATCTCGGTATTTCCTACCATGTGAGGCTTTCTTGGAAATTGAGGGAAAACTTATACAAGTGGACAATACTAATTATCATGCTGATACTCGTGTTGGATTTGTAAACAACGGCATCATGTCATTGCCACGACGATTCTCGGACTCGCCAAATACAGTGACGATTACGCGAGGTCTGCTGGCCCGTCTATGATGTTTTATAAGGACTGATCCGATCATGCAGGTCACAACATGTATATAATACGACGGTCTAATGACCTTTCATCGCCATGCAGGTATAGAAGACATAATTATTAATCGTTCATCCGGATTACAAAATTGGATTTGCACAGCGTCGACTACAACTCCATGTAGACTCATAGCGGTTTTCGTGTACGATTCCTCACATATTTGGGTTTTGTAGAGATGTTCGCAAAGTTATTTTCGGGGCCAAACACACATTCACGATATCCTGTAAAAGCACTTCCAATGTTACAATTTGGCATGATGGAGGTGCCGCTGCTGGACAAGTTGTGTTGCAACATTCATATTGTGGATGCCTGCGCTAATTCCTTCACTAGCCGTAGAAAACCGTTCGTTGTCGTTTATGGTGTATGGAGTCGCGTCAAAGCTGTCGTTTATTGCACACACCATAGACATGCACCCAAGAAGTGATATTCAGGGACAGTTTACATGGCAAATAAGTACACAATATGGAATTAGCGCACAAAAACGTGTGTTTTTGGCGTTTCAAAATATGGATAGAGAAAATATACAACACCAGAGCGCTATGATATTTGACAAACTAGGAGTGTCTGAGGTTTCTTTGCGGTTAAACGGTCACCAGCAACCCTCCGAAGAAATTTTGCTTAAATTCACAGACAATCAAGTCGCTCGTGCATACAACAAGCTATGGTCGTACATGGACCGACATCAAAACATTGACACAGGTGTGCAGATTTCCCAGCACGACTTGTTTAAACAGTCTGTGGTAGACATGTACTTTCATGCACGTGTAGGTGGGCCCGTTCCCGCCGACAATCCTGGCGCCGCTCCCCCCGTCACAGGTGGTTACAAATGCATTGCTGTGATCCCTTCCTATAAGTTTCTGTTGTTGGAGGGCACAGGTGGCCGAATGAGGGTCCTTGACGCACCTATAGAAAACTCATAGTCGGTTTCTCAAAGTTCGTAATTGAACCTGTTAAATTTGTAAATAATAATGTCCTATCGCGAAGTGAAAGTTGACCTTAGCCCAAGGTAGCTCGTAAAAATCAAAAGTGCAATACGAAACGATTGTCACATTAAGGTCTTCTAGGAGAAAGTTAACTGGAAATGTCCCAGTGTGGTTAACCCAAACGCAACTCGATCAGCTTAATACGGCCAAACGAATGAACATCTCGGTGACATTAAAATTATTGAAGTCAGAGGTGACACAACTGCAAAAGACCGGTGGAACATTTCCACCCGTTGCTGCGATTCCAGCGTGGTTAGCGGCTGCGGCTCCATTGGTTGCGTTAGGGGCTGTCGGAACTGTATTCAGAATGGCGCTGAAAAAGGCAGTCGATAGAAAAATCTACGATTTTTCTCGAGCCCACATAGTGTCCGGTAAACGAATAAAAAAAGGAAAAGATCTTCAAGTACCCGGGACAACTCGCAAAATACCCTCAGGCAGAGGTTTTCGACTACCCGGTAGAACTCACAGAAGACCTCGTCGTTTACCAACTTTAATTTACTCGCGATGGTAGAATCAGTCAAGCATTTCCGGGGTGTCTTTATGCGGGATGAACTTGTATCGATGATTCCCCGCACAAGGGAAACCGGTATTGTTTACCTGGATTTCACAACAGGACCTGGTACTTATAGGGTCTCATATACGATAACAATTCAATATCTTTTGTATTTGGACTCGTATGGGCTTGCACCACCACGCGAAGTTGTTGATTATTTAACTCAAGGCGGACAAAGTCGTCTACCACTGTCTTATTTAACGCTCCTGTTGCGAACTCGGCTAGATGAACCAATATGCGGTCATCTTGTTGTTGAAGCGTTTCATGCACTCGCGGGAAGAAAAGCTTCAAGCCCGACCCCGCAAGCACTTGTTGATTTAACATTAAAGTACACTTAATAGTATATAAATGTCTATTAACGGACGCTCAACCGCCCGACAACGCGGCGCCGATATGGATTTGAGCAGGTTTGCCTTCAAAGCGGATTTGATCGAGTTTTCCATCCGGGTTGTTGCTGACGTTGACCCGGGCGAGTTTGTGATTTTCCAAGACCAAACCGGAAAACTTAAAACATCCAACATGGAAATTCAACATATTGTTTTAAAAGTCGATTAGCCTGAGTTTATCAGCCGGGGTGATATAAACTCGGGCGAGCTTGTGATTTTCCAAGATCAAACTGGAAAACTGAAAACGTCGAACGTGGACATCAACAATGTTGTGCTGAGACTGCGAGGCGCTGTCGCGAAAAACCTGGCTGAAATCACTAAAATCGGGGAATTCAGAGACTCTAACGTGTTGATTGCGATTATCAAACCCAATGTCGATACTGCTAATGGTGGGACGAAACAATACGTGTATGAACAGATCAATGACGTGCCCCACCACCACGAGTAGTAACTTTATGGTGCCAAATTCAAGGAATATTAATCAGCGAAGTAAAGGAAGAAACTGATGAATTAACCTTAGCAAATGGTCGACTTGTTTTCAGTTCTGGCGCAAATGGTTTTGATAGACCTAAACGTAACATCTTAAAAGTGAGCGAGTCCGGATCATACTTGATTATCATAACCGGAAAAAAAAGGTGGGTGGGTTAGAATGGAAATGTTAATAACTCATCAGAAGCATCTTGGTCTTGATTTTGTATCACTAATATCGCGTATCGACAAAACGATCACTGTTGCTTCCGAATTGTACACACATGCAATATCAGCATCATTAGTCGCCAGAGATGAAATTCACTTTGAAGGACTCAACATTTATCCAGACGGGTACTTAACCGTCTTTGTGCCTAAAATTAGATTTATCATTACATGTTATTTAGCAAGGACGCGTGTAACAGTTCTTGGGCGAAGACGAGTACAATCGTTTCAGACACCAACCAAGGGCGTAATCAATATGGTTCTATATGAACGTTGTGCCCTACCCCCAAAACGCACAATTGCCGGAGATTTAAATACTCAACAGAAGATATTTTCTACAATTGTATGGCGGTTATGCCAGTAAAAAGGGTAATTTGCCAGAAGTGCGTGTGTGTGTTGCATATGAACAAGGCATGGTTGTCGAGCAATAATACTACGCAATTGTATTATTAATATAAGAATTATAATGGACCCTCAAATGTACCGACGTGAAAAAATAATCGAAGCGGAACTGCAAATGAGAGATGAAATCGTCAAAGAACCGCGTTGCTGGTGAAATACAAACGAGTATGTGTGGTCGTTGATGTTATTTGCAGAATCGCCGCTGCAACAAGTGTTGACCTTGGTGTTGCTGGAATCACGACGACGGCGACTATTATAGGCGAACCTATCGGAATTGTTGTCGGGGCTGTATCGATAGTAACGTGTGTCGTGGGCAGTGCTGGTAAACTAATTGCAATACGACTGCATTCGCGAATACGTGTTTAATCGAGGCAACACAAAGCAGTTTCAATACTGTTACCAAGCGATTTGTAAGGTATGGCACAGTATACATATAAGTTCATATGCTCTTATTCTATTGTGTTTTCTATTTTGGATCATTTAATTATGGCTATAACATTTAAGGCAAGCAATCGTTTATATGACATTTAATGGGCGACCAATATTAAGGTAATATTAAACATTCATATAGATATAAAATACCTATAATGATGAGGATTCTTACAATTCGATATCTCCAAAACCCATTCTTGTAACAGATTATCTTGTAAACATTTCTTAAAGGAAAAAATAAAAAGGCTTTTAGAGGGAAATTTAAAGAGGTTTTCATCACCTACGTCTCTCTCTCTCTCAGTTTGGTAGTCAGCTGCTTTATAAATAGATGAAATATCAGTCTGGTTCGTGTATTACAGGGGTTCCAAAACCCCGGGTCGCGACCTAAATGACCCTATCCTGGTACTGCATTTTGGGTCGCAAAAGATGTTGTTTAGGGTCGCGATCAAAAAAGTTGGGAACTTCTGCTGTATTATAAGGAAAAAAGTTTGTATACTGCTGATCAACTCGGAAACATACACAGAGACTATTATATATTGATGCTTTCATTCATAAGACTTTTGCACCAATACCCTTGTTCACTAAACATTCAATACGTTTTGAGTGATCTATCGAATTAAACGCCTTGGAAAAATCGATAAAAACACAGCCATCTACTTAAATATTTAAGTACCAAAGTTTGAAGAATGAACATGTTATCTACGGGAGAGTACCCCTTTTTGGAACCAGAGTGAGCTTCATCGATTGCTTCCCTTATTCCATGCTGTCAATCGGTTATTCAAGATGCCGGTGAGCACCTTGTTTAGCAGAAAAAATATACTGTGTGATGACCAAAGTGTGGACATAAGGTTTATGTTAATTATGTTCCCATCTTCGTCACTACACCATGTATTTTGACATCAAATGAGCACAGTAGAAACTATATATTGCAATTAATTCTAGCTGCCAGGACTACCTAGAATACGTTATTGTAATTACAAATGGATAATAATATTTAATTAACTGCCACTAGAACAACCAATGTACATTTGTTTTCTTCTGATGTGCTAATTTGAAGTCATACGGCCAAAATACATGGTGTAATGAGCAAAATGGGAACATTAACCTTAACTTGTGGAATAGACCATGCGCTAAGAGATATTCTCTGAGGTATTCTCACAACAGTGGCCGAAGCGAACCAAGAATATAGACAAACGTTTCTAATAATAATAATAATAATAATAATAATAATAATAATAATATACACTGATAAATAGATAGATAAGAATAGTTGGTTTAAGCTTATGTAAATGCAGTTCTTTTCATTTTGATGGGTGACATCGTAACCTAACGTTATCGTCACTGGAACTTACCACAAAAGAGAAAGAAAGAATGAAAGTTATGTTCGAAGGTGACAACACAATTACACGGTACTTATAGTTTTTCTATAAAATCACCGAATATAAATATGTGACAAGACTTGTAATCAGCTATGTTCATAATACTGCGAATAAACGGTGCCTGACTCAGTGTTGCAGCCCTTAATGACATAACAGCCCCATATGATATAACAACCGGTGATACTATAACAGCTCCATATGATATAACAAGACCTAATGATATAACAACTGGTAATACTGTAATAACTCCATATGATATAACAAGACCTAATGATATAACAACCGGTAATACTGTAATAACTCCATATGATATAACAATCGGTAATACTATAATAACTCCATATGATAATGTAGCGGACCTCCTTCGGCTACATTAACACCGAGTCTCGCTTTCTGGGGTTCTTTGGGATAGGTCTATATATTGGAGTGATACCCCGCTGTATCTGTCTGAAGACTGGCACTCCAGAGTGTGACAGATTTATCCCCAGCGGGATATCGTCGTATTCCTGGCTTCCTCTTGACGTCGGGTCGCTAATCAGGTCGTCGACTGGATCGTCTTCCGGGTCGCCGACTGGGTCGCAGTCGTGGTCGTCGACTGGGTCGCCGACTGGTCGCCCACTGGGTCGTCTACTGGATCGCCGACTGGGTCGCAGTCGTGGTCGTCGACTGGGTCGTCTACTGGATCGCCGACTGGGTCGCAGTCGTGGTCGCCAACTGGGTCGTCTACTAGATCGCCGATTGGGTCGCAGTCGTGGTCGTCTCTCCTTCTAGATCGACAGAGAGACGAACAAATACGTAATAAAGAAAAAAGCCGAATCCACACCACCATCGCAACCACAGTTGGCTCGTATATATACCCAACAAACGGGATCACGTGACCAAAAACTAAGACGCTAGATGGAGCTACAAAACCCGCTAACATTTAAAATCAAAACTTGAGCTTTAACGAAACGAAATTACTGTCCGTGTGTTTTCTCATTACAATATAACAAGACCTAATGATATAACAACCGGTAATACTATAATAACTCCACATGATATAACAACCGGTAATACTATAATAACTCCATATGATATAACAACCGGTAATACTATAATAACTCCATACGATATAACAACCGGTAATACTATAATAACTCCATATGATATAAGAACCGGTAATACTATAATAACTCGATATGATATAAGAACCGGTAATACTATAATAACTCCATATGATATAACAACCGGTAATACTGTAATAACTTCATATGATATAACAACCGGTAATACTGTAATAACTCCATATGATATAACAACCGGTAATACTATAATAACTCCATATGATATACCAAGACCTAGTCATATAACAACGCCTCATCATACAACGTGTGAGGATGGACGAGTAGATAAAGGAATGGATGGATCGATGGCTTGGCGCATAAATACAGTAAAGGCATATCGGACACAAAAGCGTTTATGTCACATAAAAGGCTTAACGGTCGATTTACACATGGATTTTACATTCCAGTACAGATATCATGATTCAGACGTACGTGACCAATCAAATGTCTAAGGTCTTGACTTAACTGTTAGTGGTACTGGAGTCTGAATACTTTCATTTTTAAGAAAAAGTAAGATGGGAGGTGCGTGTTTACATGTATTATATGAATACAAACCCGATGACGGGATCGTTACTGATTGTTTCGAAAACTGTATCATGTGTATATTTAGGTATGTGTAGACGTTACTGAGTTCCCTAATTTGGATTCAGATTTTACTGTATCTACTTGCATAAGTAATTGCCAGTAACATGAATACGAATAGCCTAACCACTTCGTCGGTTTACCGTTTTATATGCGAGAAAGTGATTAGTACGTCGATTTAAGGACGAAAGGACTCTGGGAAGTCTGAATGCACTCGACAGAGTTATCAACTTAGTCGTTCACCTCGCCATCATTTTATAATCGGACAGTACTTTATCTTGCCCTTCTCAACTTCAAAGTCTATCCGAATATTTGTCAAGAAAGCTTACCAGCACTTATGGACTTTTTTTCTTTCTGTTTCTTTTTTTTTTTTTTTTATTTATTTATAATTTCTTGTTAGGTTACGAAAACTAGAAACAGTACATGCTGGTGTAAGGCCAAGGCCAAAATGGTGCAAACATGGTGCTGCTGAAGCAGTCATATATATAGTAGCACAGCAGGCAATAGATACCCATGTAAGGTATTCGCACAGTGTTGGGTTGGTTTCATCCGTTTCAATTAAAGAATAACCGTAACCAATAACTGGTCTTTGAAAAGACGTAATCTAATTTCTATTATTGATGATGATTAATTCAGTTGGTAAAGTTTTCTTCTTCTTCTTTTTCTTCTTCTTTCTCTTTTTTATTATTATTATTATTATTATTATTATTATTATTATTATTATTATTATTATACAGCAAATGTCGATTAACCGAGAACTAGTAACGTCAGACGCAATCATAATATAACAACACTGGCAGGCGACTGACAGCCGTTCCCACGGCTTGCAAACGCTATTGTCTGTTTTGGAAATTTCCTCCAGACTGACTCCCGATATGTAAATGGGTACTTTAAATTCGCATTCCTTCAGAATTAGAAGAGTGGAAACGATAGTACCAAAATAAAATCCTATTCATTTAATTGAATCATTTAATATCAAAAACATAAATTACAGTGATCATTTGAGAGACCTGCAATCGGTTAGATTTTTTTTCTACAAAAGTACTATATCGTCCTTACACAGAGTGAATGCATCACTGTCAACAGCTATAATACACTGTTTGTTGGCAGTAAACAGTCGTTCGCTGCTGTTATTATTATTATTATCATCATCATTATTATTATTAGTTGGACACCCCCTGAAACACACACACACACACACACACACAAACACACACACACACAAACACACACACACACACGGGCGTTAAATTTATTGACAAGGTCAAGAAACAAAAAAAGTTATAAGAAAATATTCAGAACTTTTCAAATACCCCTTAATTACAAACAAACCAAACAGAACAGTATATCTCTGTCTCTTTCTCTCTGTCTTATATGATAATATGATATTCCTTTTAGGGGGTGGAGGTGCGGGGGGGGGGGGGGGCAACTATGTAAATATGTCCCACATCACTAGGGAAACATTTCCATCGCTTATTTTTATATGATCAGATACTCTGACATAGTCATGGCTGTCGCATCAGTTAAAGTTAGTTTAAGAAAGAAAGAAAGAAAGAGTGAAGTAAAAGACAAGCAAAAATGAAAGACGAGGTAACGGTCATAATTTTTTTTAAATTAGAAAAACGACCATGAAATAGAATTAACGCCCCCTACACCTCTCTACCTCCCCCCCCCCCCCAATGCACCGACAGTCATTTCTTGTTTTTATAATGTAGGCTACATTGACCTACTTTAAATAGGAAATTGTGATCTTCAAGATGCATCTGCAAACAAAGTTTCATTACCCAACCGCGAAAAATGCACGAAAAATTAGACTAAAGGCACTTTTAACACATTATTATCTTTATTAAGCTAAGGAAACGGAAAATGTGTGCCTTTCCTTCTATGCCGACCCAAGCTGGCCTGTGCGGGTATCGAACTCGCGACCCTTTAATTATGAGTCCGACGGTCTACCCATTAAGATATCGCGGTTCCCCAGAGAGAGAGAGAGAGAGAGAGAGAGAGAGAGAGAGAGAGAGAGAGAGAGAGAGAGAGAGAGATGGAGAAATAGAGGATGAACACAATATTATGGTCAATAGCAATGGAAAGTAAATCATAATAACGAATTAGATCAACTGTAAATAACTTTAAATGATTAAATTGCCTCTTGCTGCTTCGTCATTTCGCTGGACCTATTCCACACTTGTTTCGATTCACTCGCCGGTGATTGAATGGCCGAGCTTTCACTGTTCGGGATGATATCCATGTGCTCTACATTCCTCATTTAATCCAACTTTCATGTTTAATCCTAAGCGTTGATTTAATCAAAATGAGTAAAATAGAAGGTTATAAAAAGAAGGAAATTAAATATTTCCAAACATTTTGTGAATAGCTGCAACAGCCGCAGAACTATATTTTGTAGCTGACACACTGGCCGGTGATGTGTTTAGTTCACTCCCAACGTTAATACAAAGTTTCTTGTAATGAATCCTAACTCCGTTGGAAATGCAAGTATGTGTATATGTTATATAAATAAAATATATGGATAGTATGTACTCGGTATCTCTGATATGCCACACGTTGTATAAATGCATGGTAAAATGTATACATATGTTGGTACATCAAAGATACAGCGTACTCTCTCTCTCTCTCTCTCTCTCTCTCTCTCTCTCTCTCTCTCTCTATATATATATATATATATATATATATATATATATATATATATATATATATATATATATATATATACACAGAGAGACAGACAGATATAGATATATTGGTTTGAGTGGTCATGTAACTTCACTTATGAATCTTTACACTGATTATATTTGATTATATTATGGTATATAGTAAAGTATAAACAATTATCACCTTGGTCACACTCCGGTGCATGATGTACGCTATCATTTAGTATTAATTTATTTTCTGTAAAGATCTTTCGAATAAACTTTAAACAATAATAAAGCATTGGTTTATTTTACTTTGGTCAGTGTATGTATGGGTGTTTTTCATATTTATTTGGCGAGACAGGAACTTAAGAAATGTGGACTTTTTAAACAAATAATTCCTTTAAAATTGCAAGTGTTTATAACATGGAAACTGGGATAGCGTGGATCTAACAAGGGCATGGTACAAAATGTAAAGTTATGAATACAGCAATTTTTGAAGTGTGGAGTAACATCATTAACATTTCAATATAGTTTTGTCCAAAACTGAAATAAGGACTATATAACGTCAAGGATAGTAACATCAAAGATTCAGGAAGACGCCATTGCTCTCATATACACTGTATATTCCTATATGTTGCTTTCATAAACTTGAACATATCCACAAAATTCATTAACTGTCGCCGCTGTCCCCACTGGAAAAAGGATATAAATCTCTGGTTATTTGATAATGTAATGTGAAACAAAACTTGAATGTAAAAGATAAAGACAATATCAATGCTGTAACTAACCACCACCACCACACCTCGACTTGACATTTGCAAATACAGATCAGACAAGAAATAACATTTGCCAATACAGATCAAACAAGAAATAGGTCACAGTGGCTTGTTTTTCATAGATGTGATTATCAGTTTAACAATAAAAAATAAAATTTAAAAAATATTAAGTTTTAAGACTCTAAGTTAAAATCGAAACGGTATAGGCTATTATTGTTAGATGCAAACATGTTTACTATAAATAGTGATTCAGTGACTAAACATGTTTACTATAAATAGTGATTCAGTGACTAAGTATCTTTACTATAAATAGAGATTCAGTGACTAAACATGTTACTATAAATAGTGATTCAGTGACTAAACATGTTTACTATAAATAGTGATTCAGTGACTAAGTATCTTTACTATAAATAGAGATTCAGTGACTAACTATCTTTACTATAAATGGTGATTCAGTGACTAAACATGTTTACTATAAATGGTGATTCAGTGACTAAACATGTTTAATATAAATGGTGATTCAGTGACTAAACATGTTTACTATAAATGGTGATTCAGTGACTAAACAAGTTTACTATAAATGGTGATTCAGTGACTAAACATGTTTACTATAAATGGTGATTCAGTGACTAAACATGTTTACTATAAATAGTGATTCAGTGACTAAACATGTTTACTATAAATAGTGATTCAGTGACTAAACATGTTTACTATCAATAGTGATTCAGCGACTAAACATGTTTACTATAAATAGTGATTCAGCGACTAAACATGTTTACTATAAATAGTGATTCAGTGACTAATCATGTTTACTATAAATAGTGATTCAGTGACTAAACATGTTTACTATAAATAGTGATTCAGCGACTAAACATGTTTACTATAAATAGAAATTTAGTGACTAAGTATCTTTACTATAAATAGAGATTCAGTGACTAAGTATCTTTACTATAAATAGAGATTCAGTGACTAAGTATCTTTACTATAAATAGTGATACAGTGACTAAGTATCTTTACTATAAATAGAGATTCAGTGACTAAGTATCTTTATTAAAAATAGTGATTCAGTGACTAAGTATCTTTACTATAAATGGTGATTCAGTGACTAAACATGTTTACCATAAATGGTGATTCAGTGACTAAACATGTTTACTATAAATGGTGATTCAGTGACTAAGCAACATGTTTACTATAAATGGAGATTCAATGACTAAACATGTTTACTATAAATGGTGATTCAGTGACTAAACATGTGAGCTGGTATAATATTTAAATAATGTGCAATTTAGGCTATCCGTTAAGTAATAAAAGCATAGTAAACAGTTGCATATTGTATGTGTGCTAAAATTTTAAAAAAAAACACAACAACATGCAGGTATTTACAAGAATTTTAATGAAACCACGGGGCACATTCAAATCGGCTGACACCACTCACACACAACTGCGCACTATAATCCCTTTATACTGAATACAAACACTAAAGTGTATGTCAATGTGGTCATATAGATGCATTTACTCAAATTAAATTAAATATTAATTGTTATTATATATTTTAATGCTAATATAGTTTAACCAAAGTCAAATCAATCCTGATTGTTGAATGCTTTGCACCTTAAATGTCATATAAAAAAAACTTCCAGACGAAAATTATTGATCGCTATGGACTTTTACAATGGTGGCTAGTGTTATGTATATTGAATTTATAATATGTGTCCATGATTGTAAGTTGTACTTTAGTCAGATTATGATCATTTTGTAAACAACATTTTTACATCATTGGAGTTCAAGGCCGCTTTGTTAGCAGCTGGACGGTTATTTCCATGTCATGTTGTGACGAAAGCCAGGTGCACAAAGTATTTTTCCCATTAGAATTACTCATATTGTGATGTGACATAGGTCATGTAGGCATGTGTATTTATATACAAACTTTAGTAACAAAATTCATTCCTATTCCAGAATTTCAATTATAAAAGATCAGTCTGTAAGGAATCTAATTTGTTGTGTTGTTGAAATCAGACTTAATAATAGATGAATTATTTATTTACAATATTCATTGGAAAAACTAAAGTGATCACTCATTTTTTGGATTAATACAGTATTTTGGGATTTATGTGAACTCAGTGGTACATCAGGACATTCAAGGCTATTGGAATTCATTCGGAACGCAATCTACGTTTGGACTTGTGATTGTGACTATTAGGATTATCTGGAATTTAACTCACAATTTGAAATGTCTTTTGAATTTTCACTTTAATTGTCTGGAAATAAATTGCTTGTTGATTTTACTTACATTGTTGGTTTCGCTTTCTTTCTGTTACATATTTTTAGGCCATAGATTCGTGACAGAAATTGGGGGCTCGCCCGAGATGTTTTTAAACTACAGTTTAAATTTACTATGTCTTAGAATGTTCATTGTGCCTGGTAAAGATTTGTATTTCACCCACTTGAGAAATCTTTAGTGAAACCAGCAAGCATTCGCACTGTCATCTAAGGTTGAGAACATTGTTTCAAGTCCTACCCAGGTAGAGTTAGAGTCTATGAAAAAAGACGAGTTGCTTCAGCTTGCCAGGCATTAGGATCTTTCTGAAGCGAAAGCGTCTTTGACAGAGCAAGAGATAAAGAATATTTTTATTCCATATTTGGTGGGAAAGTAAATTTTGGATAATAGTGATTTGGGTTTAATTGATAACTCTGTATCTGATTTTGGTAGGAAATTAAGGGAATTACAGCTAAAAAAACAGATGGAATTAGAATTAAGAAAGCTTCAGCTTCAGAAAGAAATGATGGAAATACAGATGCAGAGAGAGAGAGAGAGAGAGAAGAAAGGGGAATGCAGAAAGAGGAGAAGGAGGGATAATTACAGAGAGAGAATAAAGTGAAATGCAATATAAATTAAAATAATTAGAACTGACAAGCGGAGCACCCCTCGTCCCTTCCCCCTTTACACACTTGTTCAGATTTTGATGTTGCCAGTTATATTAGGTTAGTACCCCTTTTCATGAAAAAGAAGTTGATAAATACTTTCTTCACTTTGAGAAAATTGCTGAAAACTTGAAATGGATCAGAGAGCATTGGACTTTGTTATTACAAAGTGTACTATATTGGCAAAGCGCGTGTGAAGTCATGATGCGATTAAGGAGTACATCGTGAAGGGTTATGACTTGGTACCTGAGGCATATCGACAGAAGTTTAGGAATTGTAGAAAAGAAACTGGACAAACTCATGTCAAATTTGCAAGGGAAAAAGAACAACTATTTGATAGGTGGTGCTCAGCCAAGAAGGTTGATCAAGATTAGAATACGTTCAGACAGCTTGTATTAATTGAAGAGTTCAAGAGGTGCATCCAAGGTGATGTCAAAACCTATCTTGACGAGCAAAAAGTAGAAACTTTGGGAAATGCTTCTCGTATGGCTGATCATCATTCCTTGACTCACAAAATTTCATGTATTAATAAGTCTTCCTCTCAGCACTTTTCTTGTAATAATCATTTCAGTCTCAAACGAGTACTTCTAAATTTCAAAACAAGACAACTGTTAGAAATCAAACATCTGATAAGACTGATCAGAAATACTTATCTCTTCCTACGTGTACTTATTGTAAAATGAAAGGGCACGTCTTTTCTGATTGCTTCAGGTTGAAAAATAAGCAACATAATAAAGACAGAGCTATTCCAAATGCTCTTATTTCAAAGAGGTCAAGGTCACGGTCTTGTATTGAAAGCAATACATTTATTGGGTCAAACAAACCCCAGTCTGATTCGATTTTGGAGAATTATGAACCATTCACGTAAGAAGGTTCTATATCACTTTTTGGTGATTTTGCCAAGCCTATCCCTATTAAAATATTAATGGACACAGGAGCTTCTCAGAATCTTTTGTAATCAGGTATCTTGTCTGAGAAGTCTTCTTCTTGTGAACGTGTACTTATTCAGGGAGTAGAGTGCTGATATGTAAATGTTCCTCTCCATTGTGTCAATTTGGCATCAGATTTAGTTTCCGGGCCTGTGACTGTTGGGGCAGTGACTTCTTTACCTATAGAAGGTATCCATTTATTACTAGGCAATGACCTATCTGGAGATAAGGTTTTGTTTAATCCACTTGTAACTGACAAGCCTTGCTCGCATCAAAACGTTGATCCTATTGAGATTGAAATCCCTGATTTGTATCCTGCTTGTGCAGTTACCAGAGCTATGGGAAAAAAGAGCCATTGAGAATGATATTGATCAGGAAATTATTCCTTTAGCTGACACTATTATTGGTCAGTCTTTTTATGAGTTCACTTTCTCTCCTGATATTGATCAATTGTTATGTATGATGTTTATATAATATTATAAATATTTTAGGAAATTATATATGTTTCTTGACTTTAATATTTGCTCAAACCTTAATGTTGTATGTAAGGTCCACATGGTTAACTATTGTCCTTGAATTAGGTTGTTTTCTTAGTATTTTAGTTCAAGGATGGTTTCGGTAAACAAGTTGTTGATTCAATTTGGGGTCGAGGGTGATTTTGTTTACAAATAAAACCAGAATTTTCCTTAGAGTTATGTGTTAAATGTCACACACACCATTTAATATTCTAGAACATTCTGGCATGTGACTTGTCTTATATTTATACAGCATTTGGTAAACAAAATTCCATTCCAATTTTAAATCTTGTGTTACAAACATGTTTTTATTATCAGTCTTTTGGGAATCATCAGATTGTTTGGAATATTAGTTGTGCTGTAATCCTGTAATCTTGTAGTACTGTAATGCTGTAATGCTGTATACATAATCCGAAAGGAATTGTTTATTGGAACATTTATTGGAGTTACCCAAAAATGCTGACATCAACCTTTGGATTTAAATTTATGACTTTTGGATACCTGTGGACATTCTCGAAGATGATCTGGATTACATTATCGTTGGTACATCAGGACATTCCAGACTACCCATTCATTCGGAACATTCATTCGTTCGGATCATTCATTCACTCGGAACATTCTTTATTTATGACATTTGTTTAAGACATTTAGGATTATTTAGATTTTAATTCACGTTACTGTAAGTGCTTTTTAATTTTAATTTTTAATTGTCTAGAAATAAATTGTTTGTTGATTTTAATGACATTGTTGGTTTCACTTTCTTTCTGTTACATTTTTCTTAGACCATAGAGTCGTAACACAATAAAAAGGTATTGATCACAGTGATCCTCTTATTACAACTCATTCTCTCTATTCAAATCAAGGTGTCACTCGTTGTCTTACAGAAACAAGATCCTGAGATCTCCTGTTTGTTTCAGAGGGCTATTAGTGAAACTGAAGCCACACAAGCTCCAATGTGTTACTTTCTGGAAAAATGGGGTCCTTATGAGAAAATGGAGACTACCTGAGGTACCCGCTGGTGACGAGTGGTCAGTGAGCTATCCAATTGTCGTTCCTAAGTCATATCGACAGGAAATTCTTAGTCTAGCCCATGAAACACACTTGGCTGGTCATTTAGGAGTTTATAAGACTTATCACAAGATCTTGAATCATTTTTATTGTCCGAAACTTAAAAGTGATGTTTCTAAATACTGTAGATCTTGTGACACTTGTCAAATGGTAGGAAAACCTAAATCAGAAGATACCTAAGGCTCATCTGCAATCTATTCCTGCTTTTGACGAACCATTTAGTACAATAATGGTAGACTGTGCTGGTCCCTTACCTAAGACCAAGTCAGGCAACCAATACTTATTGACCATAATACGTGTGTCTACAAGATTTCCGGAGGCAATTCATTGAAATATTAAAGCTAAAACCATTGTAAACGCATTTAGTGAATTTTTTACACTTCTTGGCCTTCTCAAATCTGTCCAGTCGGATCAAGGGTCAAATTTTATGTCTGGAATTTTCCAACAAGTTATGCATGAATTAGGCATCCAACAGTTGAAATATTCTGCATATTATTTTGAAAGGAGCTTTGGAAAGATTTCATCAAACTTTGAAGAATATGATTCAATCCTATTGTTTTGATACAGGAAATGATTCATTTGCTGTTGTTTGCTATTAGGGAATCAGTTCAAGAGTCATTGGGTTTTAGTCCCTTTGAACTGGTGTTTGGACATACTGTTCGTGGACCATTGAAGTTATTGAAAGAGAAATTTCTTTCAAATGAAGATTCAAAGATTAATGTTCTTGACTATGTCTCAGATTTCAAACATAAGTTGTCAAAGGCTTGTGAAGTAGCAAGAACTAATCTTCACTCTACTCAGTCAAAAATGAAATTAATGTATGAAATAAATACACAGAAAAAGAGTTTTAAGCCTGTTCAAAAAGTTATGGCTCTCTTGTTCATACCTCAAAATCCTCTTTGGGCTAAATTGTATGGTCCTTACAGAGTTTAATAGAAAGTAAATGACTTAAATTATATCATTAACACTCCTGGGAGGCGGAACCAGAAACAACGTCGTCACATGAATATGTTAAAGGAGTATTTTGACAGAGATAGCCCAGTTAATTATTCAATCAATTTAGTTGAACCTGTCCCACACAGTGAGGATGTCAACGATGGAATACAATCTGAATTAAGTAATTCTGCTTTAACCAACCTTCGGAATTCAGAAAGATTGAACAATCTGGACCAGAAATTGTCACATCTACAACAACAGGAAAGAAATGAACTAAAACAGCTATTACATGAGTATGAGCACTTATTTCCTGATGCTCCTAACAGAACAAATAAAATGTATAATGACGTTGACAATGTAGATTCTATACCTGTGAAACAGCATTCTTACTGAATGAATCTTCTGAAAGAGGAATATTTGAAGAAAGAAATTCAATATTTACTGGAGAATGATTTTATAGAACCATGTAAAAGTAATTGGAGTTCACAATGTATTCTTGTGCCTAAACTAGATAATACATTCCGCGTGTGTACAGACTATAAAAAGTCAACAGTGTCACCAAAACGGATTAAATTCGAATGCCAAGAATGGATGATTTCATGGATAAATTTGGAAATGCGAAATATAATACCAAATTTGACCTTTTAAAAGGATTCTGGCAAATTTCCACTCACAGAAAGAGCAAAAGAAATTTCAGCATTTGTAGCTCCAGGTGGGCTTTATCAATATAAGTGATGCCTTTTGGTATGAAAAATCAGCAGGCAAATTCCAGAGTCTTATGAACATGATAACATCTGGTATAGATAATTGTAACGCGTACATCAGTGACGTCATTATCTACAACGACGCCTGGAAAGATCACTTGGAAACCATTCGGAAATTCTTTGATCGACTCAGTGATGCAAATCTGACGATAAATTTAAGCAAAAGTGAGTTTTGCCATGCTTGTGTCACATTTTCAGGACATATTGTGGGACAAGGTCAAATTAACCTGTAAAAGCTAAGGTCAAGGCTGTCTCTGAATTCCCTGTGCCTGTTTGTAAAACGCAACTGATGCGATTATTGGAAACTTTGTTCAAATTTCGCCATAATTGCAGAACCTTTGACAAATTTGTTGAGTAAGAAATCCACGTTTCATTTTTCTGACCAGTGTCAGGAATTATTTGATATATTAAAGGCCATACTCAAGAGTGCACCAGTTCTTTTGGCACCAAATTGCAACCAATTATTTAAATTGACTGCTGATGCAAGTGATGTAGGGGTTGTTGGGGTATTGATTCAAGAAGACAAAATTGGTGTGGATCATCCTGTTTGCTATTTTTTTACAAAACTAAAACAAGCACCAGAAACATTATTCCACAATTGAGAAGGAATGTTTGGCTTTGATGTTGGCTTTACAACATTTTTAAGTGTATGTTACCTAGGCTCTTTTTACGGTTATTGTATACAGTGATCACAATCCCCTTACTTTCATCAACAAAATGAAAGATAAAATCGGAGATTGTTGAGATGGAGTTTAATACTGCAGGAATATAACATTGACATTCAACACATCAGGGGAAAAGACAATGTGATCGCAGATGCACTCTCACGTGTATAGAAGTACTATATTGCTTTATTTTGTGTAATTAAGCGGAGTGTCATTTATAAGACATTTTCCTATGTAATTTTGATTATGCATATTCAAAAGAAAGCTTTATTGCATAAATCTTTCTTTTTCTTTATGAGGGGAGGTGTTATGTATATTCAATTTATATTATGTGTCCATTATTGTAATTTGTACTTTAGTCAGATTATGGTCATTTTGTAAACAACATGTTTACATAGCATTTGATTTCAAAGCTGGTTTAGTTAGCAGCTGGAATGTTATTTCCATGTCTTGTAGTGTCAAACGTCAGGTACACAAAGTATCTTTCCCATTAGAATTACTCATATTGTGATGTGACATAGATCATGAAGGCGTGTGTATTTATATACATATTTTGGTAAACAAATTCATTCCTATTTCAGAATTTCAATTCTTAAAGATCAGTTTGTAAGGATTCAGTTTTGGTTATTTTGAAGAAATCAGATATATTCTGAGAGGAATTATTTATTTGCAATATTCATTGGAAATACTAAAGTGATCACTCATTTTTGGATTAATACAGTATTTTGGATTTATGTGAACTCCTTCCAAAACATTCTGGATTTTCATCATTGTGGTATATCAGGACATTCAAGATTATTGGAATTCATTCGGAACATTACAGATTTTGGACTTGTAATTGGGACACTTAGGATTATCTGGAATTAACTCACAATTTGTAAATGTCTTTTGATTTTTCACTTTAATTGTCTGTAAATAAATTGCTCGTTGATTTTACTTACATTGTTGGTTGCACTTTCTTTCTGTTACATAGTTTTAAAACCATAGGTTCGTAACACTAAGAACTAAATTGGGTCAAGAACAGAGGACGTAGGGTCTATCCTAACAACTAACACGGTAGTAGAAATTTTTTTTCAACACTTCATTGTGATATCACAGCGAGCGACGTTCAATCCGTTTTATACTGGATCGCACTTTTAGACTGACCTCGTCCAAATGTCTACGTACTTTAACAATAATTATTGGCGTAATGTATTTCTCGGGGCGGGTAAAAAATGACCGTCCAAAGGAATATAGATGTATGAGGACCCAAATGAAGTAAATAATCGCCATTTAAAGGTATGTGTAATCAAATTCTAAAAGCAAAATGACACCCATTACTGAAGTAGTCAGTACTGAACACCTACATGACTTATAATATAGAGAAACTCAGCGCTGTCTGTATCATTCTGTTCTAATACAAACAGTGGTTTTAAATACTTATAGTCAAATGGTGCACCACTCATAGGGATTTGGTTATATGTACTTGAAAATTCACTGTACAAATGTTAGGCCTTTTCCTTGGCGTGGAAAACATAAGGTTTAAAATTAGAGGGTTCTCCACACCGAGACTGTCGGGTGGTACAGCCAGAGATATTTTGCTAACCGTGATAGGTAAGGCGTTGAAAACCCATTTCTGATCTGAGGCATACAATCTACTGTGTGGTCGAATCCACATCCAGACTGCAGTTTTTATTTAATTGAGATGACATTTTAGCTCTTGTTAATTCATTCTCTAGGATGACTGTTGATTGTGATGCTGGTCATGAATCGAAACTGATTACATACACACCATCAGTTACCTATGCACTTAATCCTCTGAAGAGTAAATACTATTGTATAGTTTGAAGTACCCCCGGAATTCCTAGCATTTCGTTCATAGGAACTCCAGTGGAGGTTGAATTCACAGAGTGATTGTAATCACTGGAGGCAAAACTCCACTCATTTGACCGTAAGAAAAAGGAATTAATTCTGTAAGTGGCAGTCTAAGTGCGTTAAGCAGAGGATCACTGTCGAGGATGACAGACAAGGGCTGGCTAAATAATCTTTAGCAAATATATTACAGCAGAGAAAACTCATCAAAGCCACGCCTATATCGTTGTGGTCTTTCATTACTTGTTTTATCGAAAACCATGAAACAAAATTGTTTACTAGTGTGGAATGACCTTCAGTTATTTGCCTGATATCTGTATTATCCAACCCATTAAATACAACAAAGCATTTTGCATTTCGTCGAATATATTTCTGGACATCATAATATTATTGGGTTAGATACACACAATTATAGTTTTTATATGGCGATAGTGAAAAATATTCTTTTATTTTATTTACAGTATTGTTATCAATTTTAAAATCAACAACTATAATTATTGTATTAGTATCATTATCTAACTGCTCCACTGCTATAACATTTTCAGGAGAAATGAGATCCAAAATGTTTAGCTACCAGTTTCTTTTTCTAATGCATCAAATAATTCTGAATTTATTGGTCCAATCTTTATCATCAACGACATCTTTGATATTGTTAATATGATTATCACCCATGCCTACACTTCCTAATATGCCTAAGTTGCCCTTCATTACACCACCTGTTCTTGTTTTTGCCTTGGTTTTATTGATAATTTTGACCGAGACGGTCCACGTTTCGTTTGGTGGTTTCATCTTGATCAGCAACTGGTTCAGATAAATTATTTATCTTTTGTGCACCCATGTTGATTCTAGAAAAATAAACGTGTTGTTACAGCATCACTAGCTCCAAAACGAGCTATCGGATCACCATTAGTTTTTTTATCATTATAACTAATACAATTTTTATAATTGCCAAACTCAACTAGAATTCTTTTCCAGATCTAAATATCAGAGCAACCAACATGTCCATGGAAATGTCCAAATGTCTTCTACCCGTTGCAAGAAAATTTTAAAAAATTATAAAAATAAAAAAATGGACAATTTCGAGAAGAAATAGATAAAAAAAAAATTACCAGCTAATTATAAATATTAAGACCAATAATTAGCAATATTACCGCAAATGGATTATGCTAGATTGCAAGAATTATTGCCACAAGCAGAATTCAGTCTTTTTAATGAAAAAAGTAAAGCCAGTCGTGCTCTTACTCCTCCTCCAATGCGAGATATTATGAAGAATATGGTTTGGTTTTGTGGGTTTAACGCCATTTTTCAGCCAGCACATAATACGCTATACATGGCGGCCAGTATATTTGGTGAAGGAAGAACCGAGGAAAACCCCAATAAGAACCACCGACCCACGGGAAGCTATTGGCCAGCTTTCTCACATACCCACGTTAGCCGAGCCGATACTCGAACCTACGCGGAAATGAGATGTGAGTGATATGTAAAGGCGAGCGCTTTCAACCACTCGGCCAGCCGGGGCCCCTATTATGAAGGATATAACCAAATCTGATGTAAATAGATATGAACCTATCAAATTATTAGAATTGAACATGCATTTGTTATGCCTATCACAAAATTAGACGCTCTGGGAGATAAAGTAAATGCAGGAACAACAAAAAATTAAGACAAGAAAAACGTTGTGCACGTAAAAAAGAGCAAAAAGAAATAGTACAAGATGTTTAGATGAAGAACTTTATTCATTAAACAAGGATAATAATAACAATGAAGCAGTTCAATATTATAAAGCAAACATTCCAAGAACAACAGAAACAAACCACACAAAACAAAGTATAAAAGTAAAAACAAAACAAAAAATAAATAAACAACAAAAAAAAAGCAACGGTATCACTTGAAACTTGAACTTAAATTTTGAACAAATTGAGTGAGATAGTAGTAGCGAGGTCAAAATCAAATCCCATTCCAGAGGAACAAAAACATGGAGAAGGATTAGAATTAAAATATGACTCGGATAATGAAATTAATTTACCAAGATCATATAAACTAACCCCTATCTTATATTTTGGTAAACTAAACACTCGTCCAGAAAATTATTAGAACTAAAACTAGATGCTTACCGTAGAGATAAACGTGTGTCATCTCGTAAAATAGATTAGAAGCTGGTTGATATGATACCAACAAGATTCAACAGCAGAAAAGCTTTAAAAAATGTATAGAGTTAGCGGGATATTCTCGTAACTAATGGTCGAAAAAATACAAGAAAATAAGCTGAGATAATATTAAATATTCTAAAGATCCGATTGATTTAGTACAAAGATTGCAGTTATTATGTGCAAGCAAGGAAAATGGTAATGAATGGAAAAAGCATTAGTGATGAAATCACATATATAGCTATTACAGGTTAATGAGAAATACTCGTTATCACAAAAGAAAATGTATTAGTGGGTCATTATTTGGAAATGTGTTGATGCATTAATGGTTCTTTTTTTTCTCCAGTGGAACAAAGATTTTAGGAAACAGATTGCTAACAATAAGTAAAGATATGATGAACCACTAGCATCTAAAAGTGGTTCTAAAGTATTAGAAGGTGTACAAAGCCAGTCTGAGACTCAAGCAAAATAATCTTGGAGAAAAAGCTATTTAAAAAAAGTAATTGAAAAAGTAAAACAACCAAAACTAAAACCAGAAATAAATCAAACAGTACAAGAATTATCACTTGGAAATGACTAATTAGAAGATGTCTTAAAATACACATCAAAGAAATTATTGAAACAGCACTCTAGAGAACTCCTGACAGATTCGATGTATGGTAGTAGTTTGAAATATGGCATTGGAATTAAAAATGTATAATTGTATATAATGATAATATACAGACATGACACAATGTTGCATGGTCATATTGTTACAACTCTATGTCTTAAAAAAGAAAGTGAAACCAACAATGTAAGTAATATCAACAAACAATTTATTTCCCTACAATACAAAGTGAAATTCAAGAGATACTTACAATATCGTGAATCAAATTCCAAATAATCCTAAATGTCCTAATCTCAAGTACAAAAATATAGAATTTTCCGAATGAGTTCCAATAGCCCTGCATGTCCTAATATAACACAATTATACAATCCAGCATGTCTTTGAATGAGTTCACAAAAGTCCAAAGTAATGTATTAATCCAAAAATCAATGAGCACTTTCGTAATTGCAGTGCATATTTCAAGTAAATAATTCCTCTAGATATCTGATTTCAACGGCGCAATCATAAATTCGGACTGATCTATAACAGGAATGAATTACTTATTTACCAAATCCCTATTTAGACACATTTTCACTTTTCACTTGACCTGTATCATAACAGGATGCGAAGCAATCCAATAAAAAAAAATCAGTCTTTGGTAAATAAGACTGGCCTTGAACTCAAATGCTATGTAAACATACTATTTACAAGTTACCAGAACCTAAAATACGAATTACAATCATGGACAACCAAATCCCTATTTAGACACATTTTCACTTGACCTGTATCATAACAGGATGCGAAGCAATCCAATAAAAAAAATCAGTCTTTGGTAAATAAGACTGGCCTTGAACTCAAATGCTATGTAAACATACTATTTACAAGTTACCAGAACCTAAAGTACGAATTACAATCATGGACAAAAGTTAAACACACATTATAGATTAAATATACATAACAATATCTGAATGTTTTTAGAGGTGAACCAACTTATGAATCAATCAGAAAATTTTAATATGTGATATTAATAACAAGAATAAGAATGGTCAACATATCATTAAAACGATGTATAAAGATATGTATTTACTAACACATTAGGGTTTTATTGAGATCCGAAGTAGATTATACACAGACGCAACTGCACCAGCAAATTAGGCTGCGGATGGTGCAATATCAATAGTTAATAATGCATGTAGTTTCTTTCATAGTACCCAGTATTTAATGGATGATATTATGATAAAACAAATTTATTGATATCTCCCACAAGCTAGACCAATGATAGAACTACTATCATATTCAAATTATTATCAGATTCTTCAGGAACAAATATGTGATGGTTTAAGGATAGGTATTATATTATTATTATATAGGTATTAAGGATAGGCTTATATTAAAAGGTTTAAAACAGGTACTAAGTTAATACCAGTAGCAACAGTTGCAGATGGTGCTAACAATGTTACAGAATACATTTTCAGAGCAGTGTTTGATGCAGGCTTAGAAACTGGTAGTAATGAAGGATTTACAAAAAGACAGCTGTTCACTACGGGTGACAAACAAATATCATTCATATTACCATTATCTAGTATATATGGTGTATGCCGTGATATAGATACAGTATTTCGTGATGGCAAACGCTCCATACGTTTAGATAGATTTCATTCTGAACAATATATTATGAGAGTAGATGGAGTAGCTGCTGGTAAATTTAACATTAATCATATTAGTTTATCGATGCCAAACATGAATTGATGCTGTCAGTGGCAAGGGATATTGAAACAAAAAAATTAGTTGCTGGCTATACCGGTAAGATGTAGTTTGAAGAGATGAAAGAATATGAAAGAATATAGACAACACTATAACGCTAATGAACTATATCCAACATGGATTTTTGTTAGAATTCATGGTGTTCAACATCCTGAGCGGGGATTACAACGCAATTTCACTGAAGCAAATACCAATTACTCAAAAACAAATATGTTCCAGGACGCAGTTAATTAATATACAGACATTGACACTGGCACAAATATAAATATTTTAGATTTTAGAATTCTATATTCCTATTTTAGAATTCTATATCCCTATTTCATTTTGATGTTAGTAAACACGATGAAAAATGTATTGTGAATACTAGCCAGTGATATTGAGGTTACATGGAAGTCAGGTGGTAATTTTCAATATGGAGGTGCAGACGTTCAATATCATTGTTATGCTATTATACTAAGTGACCATTACCTAACATTAAATACAATCAATGCTAAGATCAATGTTATTGTATAACCTTATATTATAATGAGTTATACTAAAGCTCCTGTAACGTTATCAAATTAACAGAAAGAAATATTGAAAGAAATGCGTATTTTAAACAAAATCAACCAATAACAATATTATAAGCGAAACATAAAAGGTGGCTTTGATATAATTATTCTGACTAAAGTACAATTACCCAAATTTATGAAGAGAGATTATGATTTTTAACATAAAGTGACAAACAATATGTCTTTTCCACTATTTTGCAAAAACGATTGCTATTAAGATATTAGGAAATATACTGCCAGTATTAGGTTTGGCAGCAGCCACAGTAGGAGTTTTCGATGAGACGTTAAAAACAACTAGAAGTTCTGGTTTTTCTAAACAATAAATTCAGAAAAGACGATTTTAATATAATGTAATATTATAATAATATAAGATGCCATATACTGAATTTGGATTGAGTTTAATCCAACACCAAATAAATAATTAACTAAACAAATAAAATAATATTTAAAAAGAATATGCACACACGAAGAAAATTCCACCCATCGCTATAAGACTTCATAAAAACCAATTACATAGCGCAGATACATTGATGTACACAAAAACGCAAATCAAACGAATTACGATAGTAAAAACCAAGGTTATGGTGTAGATATGACATTTTCACGAGTACAATTAAAGAAACAAAGTGGGTTGATTCCCATATAACATCAACTTGCATGGGCAGCAGGTTTTCTTGTACCATGTCTTTTGGAAATCCTTTTGGAAACGGATTAGTACTGCCAGGAATAAGGTCTTTTTTAAACCGGGAACACCGTTCATAAAAACAATAATAAAACCTCTTAGCAATATTCAAATATATATATATATATATATATATATATATATATATATATATATATATATATATATATATATATATTAGTGTACATATGCTTCGAAACAAGAAACGACAAAATGAGAGTATTGTAATTCATTTAGAACACTTTTTAGAAGGCAATGGAACACATTGGAGAGCTATTTGTAAAGATATATAAATTAAATCTTTTTATTCACTTGGGCCACCTCTACCTGATGTTTTTAAAAATATATGAGTGGTAAGGAAATTGTTTACAACTCTTCTCAAATACAACATACAAAAATATCATGTGCGGTTATTAATGTGTATATTATACCATGCACAGACACAGAGTTAAAAAGCTGGAAGATCTTTTGCGAGATTTTAAACAAAAACAAGGTCATTTTAATAAGCACGTAATACAAGTTCAATATAGCAGACTTACATAATACAGGAAATTATGTTGTTTAAGGTGCAAATAAGAAACTGATCCAGATTAGATGGTTCTTTTTTTTTCTTTTTTTTTAGCAAGACAAAGAATAAATAAAGAACCACGAAAAGAATGTGTTCAATATGTGGAACAAGAAAAACAAAATGTTTACCATCAGAAATAGTTGGTAGTATAGATATACATAACAAACTATTACATTTATTACCAAAATAAGGTTTAATATTAGCAGGTTTCCGATATTGTTGACCTGGAAACCCTTAGACAATGGTACCCTAGTTAATAAATTAGATACTATATGTGAAAAACTGTATTATTGTTATACCAGTAGCACCCATAGATCACAATGGGATAAAGTAATGCTTGATGAATTAAAAAGTCATATTGGTTCAACAATACCAAAAAAAGCAACAACAAAAATATAATTGTCAGACCAATCATAGAGATTAAGCATAATGTAGGTTTAGGCCAATAAAATGAAAAGAAAAGATCGGACTTTGCAAAAGGCAACAGAATTAGCTGAAGAATAATGTAAACCCATGATAAGAAAGTTGACTCGACGCCGTATAATGACAAATACAATATATTCAATATGGTAATTCAATTTAGTCCACACACAATAATTTAGTATACATAATAAAAGGTCTCAATGTTTACTAAATTGATTGACACATTTAATAAATCTGCTTGGGCAATACCACTTTATAATAAACTAGAAATAATATAACAAATGCTTTCAAAGAAATTATAGAGACAAGAAAACTAGAAAAGCTTTGCGTTGACCAAGGAATGGATTTTATAACGAAATATTTTGTATATGGCTGGATGATACTACTATCGAAATGTATCATACGTATAATGAGGGAAATGCTGTGGTTTTGTGAACATTTAAACACAAATCGTAGAAGTACAATCTGGAAGTATTTTACATCAAACAACACAAATACATATTTAGATGTTTTTCAAAAATAAAAGATAAATAGCATAATACAAGAAACAAAAGTATTCAAATGACATCTGTTGAGGCTAGCAAACATTAAAATGAGCAATTTTGTTGACATGAATTTATGTGCTGATTATGATTTTAAGTTTAAAAAGCCCAAATACAAAATAGGCGATACAGCAGGTATAAGAGAAATATAAATTTGAAAAATAAATTGGAAAGAAGAAAAGAAATGTCAAAATAATAAACATCAGATATACCAACCAAATAGTTTATGAAATAGAAGATTTAAAAGCCAAAATAATTGATGTTACATTCTATCAGCCTGAATTTCAAAAAAAAAAAATTCTTTAGAACTGAACAAAATATTCAAACGTGATTATAAAAAGAAACAAGCGTTTGTTAAATGTAAAGGGTATGGCCAGCAATTGAATTCTTTGGTGTCCTGAAAAGATATACAAATTTATCAACATGAAGAAACGTTGGCCTTATGTTTTTTCATATGCAAATACTTTTTATAGCTTTGTCAAAGTTTTGCTGCACAGATTGCATATATATGTTTGTTTGCTATACCTTTTTCATGGCTATCTGCTTTAAATCATCATATTTTTAAAAACAGTCTATTATATTCTTTTGGTAGTTCATTAATATATTCAAATGTATAAAATAAACCATTAATTTTTTGTATTTCCCAGACTTACACCTATTTTATCTGTACAATACATTTTTACAATCCTATCATTAATCCCACTATTTACCTTCAAAAGAGTAATCATTAAAAACGGCTGATTTTTTAAAAAAAATTCCTACTCAGTCATAAGTTGTAAAATTTTCCAATTTATTATTTAACTAAACAATATGTACAAAGTCAATAACCTTATCATTAGGAATAATTCCACGAAAGCATTTCCAAACAAAACGATGTGTTAATATACTTTTCAAATCACCACCCTTCGCTCTAACAGTAACTCCATAATAAGAGCTAATCAATAATGGTTGTCTAATAATCCTTTTTTCTTCCCATTTATAATTAAACCATCTTTATTTTGCAGTATTAAAGTTATAAACAGGATGTGTTCTATAGTTTTTCGTTATATTATATATTTAATTATTCTTTAAACTAAAATGAATCAAGGTTGAAAGAATTATATATATATTATATATATATATATATATATATATATATATATATATATATATATATATATATATATATATATATATATTATATATATATATATATATATATATATATATATATATACAAATGGAAAACTTTAGAGAAAAAAATACAAATTGTGTTGAATATCTACCAAACACACAATGTAACCCTGGTTGGGGATAAAAATTAAAAACCGTGCTCTCAAAGAACTTTTAAAATTATAAGACGATTTGAAAGCATCATGATAATATATATATATATATATATATATATATATATATATATATATATATATATATATATATATATATATATATATGAACCAGTATGGAATGATCATGTAAAAATGGTATCAATTTATAATAAAACAATAAACCTGTTCTATCACACACACAAAATCCGGCCACAAAACCCGCTCCATCTCTGAGAACTCTGGCTCATCAGCTCATCAGCCAAGATTTATTTTGAAACAAATAAAAAAAAACATACGTTAACTATTTTGAGGCCCTGGTAGATAGGAGATGCCAATATAATAATGACTTAGATAAATTCTAATCAGATATGAAAAAATTGCAACAATTCTAAAAAATGGAATAATTGCAAAAAAGAAATAAAAGTAAATACTGCGATAAAATACAAATGTATAGAATTGTAAAAGTTTGGGGCGAAAAATAAATAGAAGAGGAAATTAATTCATTTTTAACTAGTAAAGCGGCGCATGTGTGTAAATAATGTTAATGACAGTATCATACAAGCTTTTAACGAAATAAAGGTCCAATTCGAAGCATCTTTAAACATGGGGAGCGGTTGGGTAATGCGGCGTATTGTCGTTATTTACCTATGCATCTCGCAATACAAGATCATTTTCGGGGAAACGTTACATTCGTCTACCAAAATATTGCATCTAGAATAGTGATATCAAATGCTTTCAATGGGCTGTTTTGTTAGCTTTATTTCCTGCTAACTGCAAAGCTGAACGCATATCCAAATATAAACATCATGACGCATTATACCCATTAAGGATTGGCAATGAAAAAAGAGAAAGTATTATTGATTTGCTATTAATATCAGAAGATGAAATAAATCATTATATATGGATCAAAAACATTTCCCGATTGGAATATAGCACTTGAGCAACAAAAACAAAGGATTTATTTAGAAGACGTCTTCACAATTTAGTAGAAACAAAATTCTGGAAAATCATAGTATTGATTGTAAAGGTATTGAATCTAAATGACAGCGGATTGTTGTACCCCAGAAAGAAGAAAATATCCTTAAATTTAAAAATTATCAAAAATCAACTGAAGCCACCATTTGTTGTATATGCCGATTTTGAAACATTTAATAAAAATGTCAAAATCAACAAGGGTGATAGTACAGAAGAAGTATCCAAGCACCCTCTATGCGGATACGCATATATTGTAGTGCGATGCGATGGGGTGGTCATGAAAATGGTATTGTTGCTGTTGACAAATTTCTTAGTGATCTGGACGATGAATTGAAGGAAATACGAAATGCTTTCAAACGGCTGACGCCAATGACAATTATTGAAGATGATAAACTGATTTTGAAAATGCATCTTCCTGTCACCTCTGCAGCAAAAACTAGATGACAATAAAGTAAGGGATCACTGCCATATTGCAAGTAAATGTACAGGGGCTGCTCATTCTGATTGTAATTTACAACTAAAAATTTCTCATACAAAATCTAAAGTACCTGTGGTATTTCATAATCTCATGATTTATGATCGCCATCTCATAATGTCTGCTGCTGGGGGAAAATACCGACCAGCATATGTTTTTGCAGCGATCTATAAGGAAAGGAAATTATGAATTGTTTCTTTTATAATTTACTCAGTTGAAGGTTAATAAGACTTTGTATCTTTTTATATTGCATTTGTTACTAATTTCTTCCATTTATCTTCTTTGCACTAAATTTTACAGAATATACTTTTATATCTTTCTGTAGCCTACTGTATACAAACTCGTACACTGACACTGCTGGTATGTGAATATCGTGAATAAGAGGCATATATATAATAAAGCTGACGACTGTTTGGAGTTATATCATCCCAAGGTCAAGAATTGTGAGATAAATTAACTATAATGTTATTCATTCAGTATTTCTTGAAAAACATCTCTCTTCTCCTCCTCCTCCTCTCTCTCTCTTTCTCTCGCTCTCTCGTTATATATATATATATATATATATATATATATATATATATATATATATATATATATATATATATGTAGTTGATGCTCTTTCCACATGGTAAAGGTGGTAAATAGACCATACAAATTATTCACCTGTGTTTGCCTTTTGAATAATTATGAGATATGATGGCATTTTTTGTTAACATTGCACTTACAGATATCAAAGTATACAGCTTCGCGGATGCAAATAATTCTTTTCTTATCGTAGAAGATCTTCATTTAAAACGTAAAACAATAGGAATAATGACATTGACAAATACTGGTAGTGCGTCTTAAAGTCTGGTTTTTTAATTCTTTCTTTTCTTAGTTGCCTATCTACTCAGTAACTTCGAGAAACTTGCATTGATCCGTTACATCTGTATCCTGCCCCTATTCACCAAAAAAAAAAAACAAATGTCTCTGATTACTGGGTACAAAACACAGACTTCGTTACAAATAGAACATTTGAACTTTACCTAAAAGCACTTTTTTCTTGCAGAACAACATTACAGTGTATTACTCAAAAAAATCTTAGTTTACAAGTCTTCCAGTTCTTTTTTGTGGACAAAAGCAATGGTTTGTACATGTGTTCAAGGCAGAGATCTTTCATGGGCCCCTTATATGAGGAAAATCTAAATATAATGGACAAATATGTCTTGTCCTCTGATTATCGTTAATATATCAATTTCACCAACTTGATAATTGTTGATTAAATTAATTCACCTTTTTGCTCTCAAAAATGTTTGCTATATTTTACATCATAACGAGTCAGCTTATTTCAATTTCTGTAACGTTTTAACCTAGCAATATGGACCTTGTAAAAAAGATTCCCCTGTAGAACTTAGCATCGTTGTGCTGTGGGCAAATGTTCAGAGATTTATTGGAGCAAATGAAAGCGTTTTTTTTTTTTTAGCTTGGACTCTCTCATGAAGCAGTAACCAAGGAGATTTGTTTCTGTGTCTCTGTTTGCAATATATGACTCTGTCGTTATCACGCCTATCAGGTTGTCCATAGCAGCCTGTTGCTGTTGCTGTTTTTCTGGCCTGAAGAAATTCAAATATAGAAAGAAGTATACACACATAAGGGAATCTACAACGGCCGAATCATACCAGAAATGTTTCTTCTCATCCATTACTCGGCGCGGATGCGTCAATTGACCTGAACATTTCCATCCTCAAGGCGGTGGGAGATCTCTGACGAGAGATAGATGATGCTGAAGGACGTCTGGTTCTGCAGCAGTTCCTCAGTACGGGATCTTTCTGCAAGGAACCTATCTAACGTGAAATCACGATTACAATTGAGTATATACAATCCATCTAAGTTACTCTAGAATATATATCTCATCTTATGATCACTCATATGATGTAGACAAATATCTGTCAAATCATAATCCCCAATCATGATTCTAAGTACACGCAGTTTTAGTCTTACTGAGGTAGCATCACTGCTAATCCCAAGTGACTGACACTTTGATGCGATTGTGGAGCGAACTATTAACAGCAGACGTCACAAACAAGGTACTCTTACTTAAATAAATGTAGACACACAATACACAATGTATATAACACTTACAATGGTTCAGACTGTTTGTTTAAAGATGAATAAGTATACCAATGTTGATTACAATTCTTGTGACCTAAGATCTTTAAAGATGAAAACATATACATAATATCCGTCATCTACTTTTTGAAAACTACACTGAGAAAAATCGTTTTAATAATAACAATGATTGTTGTGATCTATACCAGTGATAACTCATCGACATGGATGGTGCTCAGACAGGTCCTAGGTGGAGATTTGTTGAAATTCCTTGTTTTACAGTGGGATGTTTATAGCTTTACACGTCGATAGAGTTCATTTCTCGTTTAAGATTTGTGCTGAAAGTTAAAAAGTATTATTTTAAGTTGCAGGATTTGCATATTATGAAGTTGACATCATATTTGAATTTGTAGGATACTTCGGGTTCAACAGATGCACCACGTTAAGTTATTATTCGCCTTGTATTTACTCTCGCAGCATAGAGGCTGTGGTATATAAGAATCCTTGTGTTCGTCCGTCTGTCATGAAATTTTTCATTGATGTAAAACTTGATATAAATTATGGTCATTATGCACATATTAAGCAAACGACTATACTCTCTTCATTTTTGTCAGAATAACTGCAATTTCTGGCTCACAGCTGAATGCACTATATTAAACAACATTTAATTAGCACAATTAGTCTGGCAGTTGTTGGGAGTGGGGTGGATTTCTGTAAAACTGGTATGTACTACTTTCATTAGCTTAAGATGCGCATATTGACCAATCCATTAAAAATGAACTTCTGCGATTTGTATTGTCCTTTCCGATTTTAAACTGGATGCATTTTAAAACACAATCTTGTGACAAGAACTAGTCGCGCAGTTATTGATGGATATCCTTAATGTTTGGTGAATATTATTGTCACCACACGAAGATCTACCTATTGGGCTATTGCTTTGCTTTCACGTCTTTTGTCTGCGTTCTTGTCCCTTTTAACTTTCAGCTGGAGGCGACTAGTCTCACGTTTGTTTTCAGTGGCGCCAGTCCATGGACTAATTTTCCTGATGAACATGGGGGTGCAATGCAAAAGATGTACATTTTCTTCGTGGAGTGACAAGGTTTGCAGCATGTTGCTCTATACCGTCCTTATATGCCGTATGTATATATGTATGTATGTAGGAATGTATGTGCTGTTCGTCTTTCGAGTTCAAAGATGACCATGACATCACTAACTGGTTTTGTTTATGTGAGTACGTGAGTGGCTGATTAGGCCAATTTGTGGTCTGAACTGTCTGTGGCACACTTGACAAGAGATGCAGCTTGGGTTTGCTTGATCAATAGAGGATGCGCTGAAGTTCTGACATTTATGCTGCTCACGCTTCTGCGTTGTCTCTGCAGTTCTCCTTCATTCAAAGTCTGTAACTCATGTATGGATGAAACTACGCCTGTGTGAGATCTTCCCAAGACTCAGGGTCAATGTTGAAGTTTATCAAGGATGACTTGATAGAATCTTTGAAGCGTATCTTCTTACAACCCTGAGATCGCTTTCTCTCCTTCAGCTCGCCGTAGAAGATCTTCTTTGTTAGTCGCTCTTCTGACATCTTGGTGACGTTGCCTCCCCATCTTAACTGTGATTTCATCAGCAGAGTGTAGATGCTTGGTATGCCTGCCCGTGTGAGAACCTCTGTGTCTGGGATCCTTTCCTGCCATCTTATCCTCATCAGTTTCGTCAGGCAACTTATGTGAAAATGGTTCAGCTTCTTGGCATGGCGTCTCTACACCGTCCAGGTTTCGCAAGCACGCAGCAGAGTCGGCAATACAATGGCCTTGTAGACCTTAAGATTTCCTTGCAGACTAATACCTCTGCGCTCCTACACATTTACACACAGTCTGCCAAAGGCCACACTTGCTTTAGCAATTCTGGCGTTGATTTCATCATCGATATGGACTGCATGTGACGGTGTGCTGCCGAGATAGGTGAACTTGTCCACTGCCACGCGGGTTTGGCCATTTACTGTGATGGTAGGCTGTACGTAAGGCTTTCCTGGTGCAGGTTGATGCATCACCTCTGTCTTCTTGAGCTGATCGTGAGACCGAAATTGTCACAAGCTGTCAGATTCAGATTTGGCATTCAGGGAACAGTCGTCAGCAAATAAGAGATCACGAACAGTCACTTCTTTTAGCCTCGTCTTCACCTGTAGTCTTCTCAGATTGAACAGCTTGCGGTCAGTCCGGTATAGGATGTTGATCCCAGTTTCCTAATCACAGAAAGCATCAGTAAGCATAGCAGAGAACATCATACTGAAGAGGGTTGGGGTCAACACGCAGCCTTACTTCACTCCACTGGTGACTGTGAATGGTTCAGATGACTCATCATCATCCACAACACGAGCGAGCATGCCATCATGGAATTGCCGAACCATCACGATGAATTTCTCTCTGGGCAACCAAATCTTACCATGATCTTCCAAAAGCCTCCACGGCTGACTGTGTCAAAGGCTTTTGTCAGGTCGATGAATGTCGTGTACATATTGGAGTACTGTTCCTGGCATTTCTCCTGGGGTTGACAAGCTGCAAACACCATGTATGTGGTCCCTCGTCCTTTCCTGAAGCCACACTGACTCTCTGGCGGGAGCCTTTAATCGATGTGATGCACCAGACGATTCAGCAAAATTCTAGCAAGTATTTTGTCTGCTATTGACAGCAAAGAAATGCCCCGATGGTTGTTGCAGGATTGTGTGTTGCCATTCCGCTTGTACAAGTGGACGGTGGATGCATCTTTGTACTCATGGGATATAGTTCCCTGAGTCCACATTGACTGGAAGAGTTCATTCAGTTTCTGTGCCATGTGCGAGCGTCCAGCTTTGTATACTTCTGCTGGTATAGTATCTGCTACAGGTGCTTTTCCATTTGACTGCAGATCGATTGCTTTCACCGGATCAGCAAATGGTATGTTGATTTCCACTTGGGGCAGTTGATCATTTGCCTCCTCACTGATAGATGACTGGTGATTGAGGATGTTGTTGAAGTATTCTGCACATCTTTGAAGAGTATCTTTTCTTTGTCATTGAGCAGCGTGGCTCTGGCAGCGCTCAGTATTGGAGATTTTCCTGATGACTGTGACCCGTAGATTGTCTTCAAAGCATCATAGAAGTTCTTTATGTCATTCCTGTCAGGAATGTATGTATGTATGTATTTATGGGGGTAGGTCTGTAAGTAGGTATTATATACTTAGGTAGATATGTAAATATATATGATTTTTTTCTTTTCTTAAAGTATGTACATATCATTTGTGCTTTACGTTGCAATTGTTTTGCTATCTATTTTTATTGAATATTTTTAAAAATCTAGGTCGTCTATAGTATCTTTGACAAGAATTCCTTAAATGATCAATTAGTGAATCTGAAATAATGGGCGGTACATTTTAAAACGCTCAAAATGTGGTGATATTGTCCAGCTCTTAAATTGATTGTCTTTGTTTCTAATAGTATGGTTGATCAGTTCTCTTACAGGTTATAATCCTGACATATCTATATGAGTGAACGAAAATCTGCCCTTAAAATCACAACATTCAGGTTATGATGGAGAGGACACTTGGGGGCATATATGGGAAATTTATATGGAGATGACACTTGAGGGCAGAAGCGTTTATAGGGCAGAAGTGTTTATGGGGCTGAAGTATTTATGAGGCAAAAGTGTTTATGGGGCAAAAGTGTTTATGGGGCAGAAGTGTTTATGGAGCAAAAGTTTTATGGGGATAGAATATACACACCGACAAACAAACAAACAAACAAACAAACAAACACAAAACATAGAAACACATATGGCAATTTGATTTCTTTTCTAAGAAATGTGGGTGGCCCTGAAAAGGACCGTATGTTTTCTTCTAATTCTTCCTCCCTGATTGCCACTTTTTCCACCATCTCTTCAGGGAGAACTTAGGTTTTTTCTTCTCCTCATCAGGGATCCAAACTGGATGACTCATCTTCCTGAAGGTTTCCTGAACCTTGATCCAGTGGACATTGAGGTGTTGGAAATCCCTCTCTTATTCTTTTCCTTTTCCTTTCTTTCCTTAGCAAAGGAGGCCTTAATCTTGATTCCTGCTCTATGATTTTTCTCACACGTCCCTTAGCTTTGTGCAGGACACCCGCTTCTCTTCTCACACTGCTGAGGGACGGGTAACGCCAATCTATACAAGCCTCTATCTGTTGTAGGAGGTACTCCACCCCCTCCATCCAATCCACCGCTTTCTTTAACTTCCCCACTCGATTTCATGGATTCCGCCTCCATCACTTCACGGACAAAGCTCCTGACTGTTTTCAGGGCGGCCACTTTCCTGCTCACACAGTATAGGGTAGCCGGGCAACGCCGATAGCTCTCTATCTTTTCTAGGAAGGACTCCACCCCCACCATCCAATCCCAGGCTTCGTGTAAATTCTCTACTGCGGTTATTCTTGTCTTCTTTTCAGTTGACGATGAATGGCGCGACTGCTTACTTACTTAGTTTCGAACAAAGACGTGTTCGTCGATGCCGCCATGTACGTCTAGTTAATGTGTGCATCGTAAACTGTTTTATTTCCCGTCAAGTGAGTTGCCGATCTGCAAACTCACTTGATGCAAAACTGCGTGCACTGCACGCTATTTACACACCACTCCCTCGCTGCATGGGGGTTAATTGAAGGCGCGATATGGGAGGGTGTGTACAATTATGTATACCTGTACATAGGAATAAAACCACAATGTTTACAGGATTGTGGGTGTGCGCAGGGCGCACTACTTAATTAATGTCTGGAGTGGAAGGTTGCACGGACTCGGTAAAGGACGCTCGAAGCGTGACGAAAGTACTGTAACGCCATGAACGTATATGATCAAATTCTGGCCAGTTAGTTAACTCGGGCAGACGCTAAAACCAATTGTGTGTTAGCAACATTTTGTAATTAGAGTCAATCTAGAAAGTTTAATACAATTTTCCTAGTCCCTACCACTTATAGAATTTGGTTCACATTCAATTTTCCGAAACAAATATGTACATACATAATTTACGGGTTAATATAACCCTTTTTTACAATTTTTTTATCTTAATTTGAAAATAACAAGTGATAATTTTGGAACGGTATACAAATAGATCGTACAATTAGATTGTATTTGCGTGACTGTGCAAATTCTATTAACAACTTTTCATTGGAAAGACGAGATCGACGCCAAAGCATGGGAGAAGGGATAGTCATGTACGTTTCAAACAGCCTAACATACAGGAGAAGAACTGATTTCGAAATATCCACTGTAAAATCAATATGGATCGAAATAAGTTTCCTCAACAGCAAACATATTTATATCTGCTCTGCTTATCGACCTCCAAACTCTCTCTCTCTCTCTCTCTCTCTCTCTCTCTCTCTCTCTCTCTCTCTCTCTCTCTCTCTCTCTCTCTCTCTCTCTCTCTCTCTCTCTCTCATCATGGGACTGATCAATTTGAACGCGACCTAGAGGCCGCTTTAGCTTTTAACAATGAAGTAATTATCAGGAGAGACTTTAATATTAATTTAATCTTTGATAATGACACTAAATGACTTCATACGATACGACTGTACGACCTTGCACAGGTAATCAATGAGTAACAGCCTATACTTCTACCCTGATCGACCACTTCTACACTACCCCATGTGTGGAACTCGCAAGCAACAGAGTGCAAAGAAAAATAACTAACACTCTATAGTAATACCAGTGCTTTAAAATATTTGCTGAAAATGAATTTCTCTCTGAACTGTCTCAAAATATTAGCTCATTAACGTTCTCTAAAACAGATCCGGATTATGATTTGTCTACCTGGAACTACTGTTTCTTTACTATCCTAAATAAACACGCTCCCATACAAATAAAAAAAACTGAACGATCAAAACAACCTGAATGGTATACTAAAGAAATCGTTGAGGCGCAACGTAAACAAAACTACTATCCTACTATCGTAACTGTAAAGAGTTTACCAATTATCGTTTATGGCGGAACAAAGTAAAATCCTTCATTGTAAAACATAAGCGCACCTTTTTCAAAGAAACCATAGCTTCAAACTCTGATAACAGATCCATCTGGAATCACTTGCTAGAACTAACTTCAACGAAACCAATACTTCGAAGTCCATGTGGAATTATAGTTAATGGCAATAGTTACAATGATGATCACGGGATTACAAACCAACTGAATCTTCTTTTCACTAATATTTGCCAAACACTTGACATGTCTAATTTTACATAGCCTAACATAGACAAACTTATTGCCTTCGTAAATGAAAGGGTACCCGATTATGTTTGTTTTAATATCCCCCTAATTACATTAACTGATACTATTGATATTATCACTAAAATATACACTAACAAATCGGCGGGTCGAGATGGAATTCACCCAAAATTCTGAAAATGTCGCCTTTGTTAATCTCTGAGTCACAGAAAGAAGTAATTAACTGTTGTATCACTTCTTGTAAATTTCCAGAGCGATTGAAATTAGCAAACGTATTCGCAATTCATACGGAAAATGAAACGAATGACCCATCTAACTATCGACCCATATCTGTTCTATCTGTACTTTCAAAAATTATTGAAATACATGTCAGCCAGCATCGTTTAGGATATCCTAACAAGTATCAATTCCTCCATAAATCACAATCAGATTTACGACTAAAACATTCATGTCAAACTGCATTTACGAAACTTATAGACCAGTAGCTACTTGCAATCGAATCGGGCGAACTTACTGGTGCAATCTTCATTGATTGTAAAAAAGCATTCGATTTGGTTGACCATTCGGTGCTGATTAAAAGACTATCAGCCTACAAGTTTTCTTCAAACTCAGTTACTTGGTTGACGTCATATCTCACTAACAGATCCCAAGTTGTTTGTACGGGTAAACATACTTCTGATTCAAGTCATATTTTAAGTGGTGTTCCTCAAGGCTCTGTATTAAGGTCTCTTCTTTTTCTACTGTTTAGCAATGACTTAGCTTTGTATCCAGTGCATTATAACACAGATCTTTTTGCTGACGATTCTACACTGCATACGTCTGATAAATCTCTTGAGTACATTGAAAATAAACATCAAATCGACCTCAGCAATATATCATTTTGGTGTCAACAAAACAGAATGCATATTAATGCATCTAAAACGAAAATGTATGACAACAAGAACAAGACAGCGCATATCCACTAACATGGATTTACTTCTAACTCTAAATGGCTTAGACGTGTCTAGTGTTAAAAATCAAAAACTTCTTGGAATCCACATTGATCAACACCTCGGCTGGAATACACGTATCGATCACATATGTGCAATGGTCGTCAAAAGGATAACTCTCTTAAAATTACTGTAGAAATTTCTACCTCCCCAGTCGCTTGAACTTTATTTTTCAGAATATATACTACCACTGATAGACTACGGCTGTACCATATGGGGAAACACATCCAATTATAATATATCCAGAACTGACAAACTCCAGAAAAGGGCCGCGCGTATAATTCTGAAACTTCCTATTACGACTCCCTCGAATGTTTTGTTTTCACATCTACAATGACTACCTATACAAAAACGTATTCTTTATTTTAAAGTAATCGTGACATATAAGTCTCTAAATGATTTTGTCTCCAGATTATATCTCTAACTTAATCAAACTAAGATCATCAAATACTGAGCATAATCTCCAATCAACAAATAGCAACGACCTCAAGATTCCGTAGTCGAAAACTAACTATTTCAAAAGCTCTTTTATTGTATCAGCACCTACCTTTTGGAATACCTTTCCCTTGAGGATACGTAATTCAAATTCCCTTCCCTCGTTTAAAACACCATTAAAGAAATTCTTTCTTAACCAGCTGGAATGATATATTAAAGTCTCCAAATACAGAATTGTATCATTGTACCAATTGATAATCTGTGCGTGTTTAATTCTATCTATGTATATACGACTTCTGACATTCTGAAATGTGTATACCTGTGTATATTATATTGTTCATATATGTACCTGGTGACCACTACAGTTATATTAATTCATTTACAATTTGTGTGAGTACGTGTGCGAACAAACGTGTGTGTGTGTGTGTGTAAGTGACTTTTCTTCTTTATTTTTAACATGACCTGTTAAAAAAATTGAGGACCATATGGCAAATGGGTATTTTTATGACCAAATGTGTTATTCTTGTTAAATACAGATTATTATTATTATTATTATTATTATTATTATTATTATACTCTGACAGTTTTATCGAGGACCATTTTTGTTTAATAATATATTGCAGGGTTTCATACCTTAGCCATCAGTTCAAGCACTTAATTGCTTTAGGCAAAAAACAGCAAGAAACATAAAGGAAGAAAAGCTCTTTTTGTACTCAAAAATCGTAAAATAATATCTGATTGTCAGCAATAATACCTTTATTCAGATTTGATTCCATTCGTTCTTTTTTTTAAGACCGAGCTGCACTTGAAGTTACATTGCTGCAATAAAGCAGAGCGCTTTTGCGACATAACTTCGTTCGTACACATCCTAAACAGCTAAAACTCAATATTTAAATTTATTTTGGTTCAGAAAGAGGCTACTGTCGACTGGAGCACGAAAAGTTATTATAACTTAGCAAAATGTCTCAGCCTCGACCTTACTAAAACTTTCAACTCAGTGATACTGCAGATAATTTTCACTCAAAGTTAATGCAGGAACCATACAATGTATTTTAGAGTAGGAAATTGTCCCAATCCTTATTGAATGTATCATACACAGAAGTATAAATTATAAATTAAGTCCGTGTGATTAATTGCTGATAATCACTGGACATATATTTTTTGTAAGTTGGCATACAAAAATACAACACCTAAGAAAAATGAAATATTTAAAACAACACTTACTAAATAAAGCCCCATTCATACATGTACTAAAACAAAACAAAGAATGATAGGGTGTCAGGTATCTGAACAGAACAAATCTGATGTATAATTGTTAAATGCCTTTAATGTCTTCTTACAAATCATCATTAAATATTTTTATAAGCATTACCTTTTAAGAAAAATACCATTACAAATGTCAGAATTACCTTTCTAAAATTTCCTGGTGCAAATATGCTTTTCAAAGTCTACGACATGTATACATGCATTACACAAGATATTAAGAAAAACTTACCTAGATCAAGCGATTTTATACAAAAAAACAATAACAAAATATTATACTTATTTAATTTAGAACCACCCTGCTTAAAAAATTTCAAGACTTATAGACATTACAATAAAAGGCCAACGAATGCTGGCAATAACGCCGTTCATGCACATCGCGACCATATTCATGTTCTTCCATGTCAAAAATTACAGCAGGTGCTTGTCTGACATGTTATTCAAGAGCGAAATGTTCTTGTAAATAACAAGATTTCCGCATGCACATCTTCACGCATTCTTATCACTGACTTCGAGGCTACTATTCACAAACATAAGAACTGAAACACAATTCCAGCATATTACACAATATACTTGTGGCTACATTTCTCATACATCATTTTGCAATTTAAATTTAAAGTTATATATGAACCTTCGATTGACTGGAATACCCTCCTGAAATGAAATGTTCTATATGACACCGACCGAATCGCATTCCTATAATTTAGTAATATCCTTTAACTATCTTTCTATACCTGTATATTGATGAATTTTAGCACAGCTTGAAGCAAATCAAGTTTATATATATATGTATATATATATATATATATATATATATATATATATATATATATATATAGATATAGACAGGTATAGAATAATAGTTAAAGGATATTACTAAATGATTTAGTCAAAAGAGTACGCAACAAAACATATGTTTTCCTGCTTTAATTGCACTGAACCAGCCACATGGGATTCTAAAGTGCCGATTATGAATGAGGTGTGATTATTACGTCTTTGTTACCTGGCGCTTCCGTTTGGCCTTTGTTATTTACTGATTATAAATGACGTGTGATTATCATGCTCTTGTTGCCTGACGCCTTTGTTGTTACGCCTTTCTTATTTAAACGACCACCATTGTTTATCAGTCTTCGGCGCGTCAGGTGATAAAATCATTATAGTTGAGCAAATGTTCTCAAGCGGATCACACAAATCAAACGCTATAACCAATTAAAGATTGTAACAAGGAACCGTTATAATAAAGCCTTTTGAATACATAGTAATTAGGAATTGTGCTAATTTATTTATGCACGTCCAAATACTTAAATCAAGGTTGTGAGTTTGAACGACTTTTTTATTATTAGTTATTATTATTAATTTCAGCGACAAAAAGATACGCCTCGAGCTCACGATCAAATTCAATGTGGCCTCTTGCATAACTATCTTTCCTTTATACAACATTTTCACTATCAGAAAAGTATAAAACAAGCAATAACAAAAGTAAAATCAAGCATTACTCGACCTTTTACATCATATTTTCATTTCAGATAAAGCTATAGGTATAATTTGGCATCAGTTCAAATGTGGATTTTCAACCAATAGGTATGCTTCCCAGCATTCGCAATTTCGAGGTCTATCCTACGGATCAATCTTGAATGTATGTCGATAATGGCCGTTAGCTGCCGTTGGGTCCACCTCGGTTATTTACGAAACAAGGATTGACCGAGAAGTTGCAAATGCATTGAACTATTTTTTCATTTGAAATTTCGCGGTCAGTCCTACCTTTAATCCAAGCGTAGAAATAGTCAAGGTGGTCCGAATAGATTGCGGTTTCTTTTTTGCGATGAAATTTCAGGCGAACAAAATGTATGATTTTTCTCTAAATTACCGCATACGTTTCTCTCGCAGAAATAACCGAGATAGTCCGAGTGACTTCTCGGATCAGATTAAAAATATTTGATACAGTGGAACCTGTGTGATCCTGCCAAAGAACCACAAAGAAATAAGTCAGATTTGGCACGTTGTCGGAAAACTCAGTGTTAGATAAATCAATAGCAATCTGAACATCCCAAAGCTTTCTGGGAAAAATCTACTAGTTAGTGAAATATGGTAAAAAGAGAAATCGACGGAATAGGGTGAAGAACTCAATCGGTATAATTGTACCGTATTAAAACATAACAATAACAATGGAATTATTCGCACAAGTTAAGTAAAGAAAGCTTTCTTATAAATTCAAATTTGAAAAGAGAACTTGGGAAAGTTTCAGCCAAAAGAAAAATCACCTAAATCAATTAGTGGCTTGGGTGATGTGTGACGTGATGTCACATTAATGTACACGTGTATGGTATAACGGCTTCTGCAGTATTTCCTAAGCGTTTTTGCGTTCATTGGCGAAAAAGAACGAGCGTGTTGCGATTATTGGCGGAAGGAACGAGCGTGTTGCGATTGCTATCAATAGAAGACTAACTGGACGGACTAGATTTCAAAAGCCGCTTTGGCGAGAGTTCAGGAATAATCATAGACTGTATTTTGATACGTACACTGTATATGTTTTTACAGGCTACATTTCAATTTTAGCATAATTGGAGGCAATCACGAGATTTTTTACATACGTACATACATACGTACATGTGCATTGTAGTAAAGATTATTGAGATACTACAGATGTTAAGGGACCTACCATTTCATTTTCGGCGTGGGAAGGCTGAGATTTTCTTTTATTTTGTTTACTTTCACCTCAAGATAATTTTTGTTGTTGTTGCTGTTGTTTGTTTGTTTGTTTGTTTGGGGAGTGGGCAACTAATAAAATGGATATAATTAGTTCTTCTTGTCTACAGATCAGAGGAAGAGTATTTTTTTCAAGCTATTTGTGGGCCGGAGATTTTGTTCTAAAAAATATCTCCCCACCGACCCCACACCCCACCCCACCCAACGCATCCACTACCCGACCCCGAAGATTGTCTGGCTGGTCTCCACGTACAGACCAACAATCAAACAGGTTAGAGATTTATACATTGCTCTAAAAAAATGGAGAGAATAACAGTGCCCATACCCTCATACACCAGCTCTATAATCCACTTGAACATGCGCTCATACCCCTAAAAAATCTACTTCAAAATCGATGGACAGAGCTCGGGGTGTGCGCAAAGAAACGTTAGCAATCAGCTTAATACACAAACCCTCTGGACTTTTATTTTAGAAATACAAGCATATACATAAATTCATATTTACAAATTGACACCTATATACCAGAGAGGAAAATGTCAAACCCTGAATATGACATGTTATGTAAGAATACATGGTTATATGCAAGAAATTGTAAACAAATTCTTTAACGAAACCGGTCATGTTTTAACAATACTGCTGTGCTTCTTTTATCTGAACAGTATTCATTCCATCTGTACAGTATTCATTTCATCTGTACAGTATTCATTCCATCTGTACAGTATTCATTCCATCTGTACAGTATTCATTCCATCATTTAATTATTGGCAAAACCCTAGTCTCATACTGGATTTGTCGGCAATATCAATGACCTGGATATGTTTCCATATAATCCTGTCATATTCCTGGTTTTAATGGACATTGTTTATATGCTTCGCATAAGAAATACATTCCAACCTAATTCATGTGAGTAATATCAAGGCATTTACTATCAGCCATTAGCTCCCTGGCATATTAAGCACGTGAGGTTAAGTCCACTTTAGTAAAGGCACGGTAGTTTTATAGAAATGTATCTATAACGCAGGCAGCGGCTGTCTTGGAGATCGCTTTTGTTTAGTGCCTGAAAGAAAGGAGGATGTGTATAAGATGATATGCACTAGTGGGATACCAGATATATCTTATTAATAATGGGCGACGAAAAGGGTACTTGTTTTGGCGGCCGACTTTCTCCGTCAATGCTCTTTGAGTCCACCATTTTACGATATACCTGGTATCACCGAGATAATATTGTCTGAATTATTTACTGTATGACCGTGGGTTTCTTTCCGATTTTTATATGATTATCTCTCCCCCCACCCCAACCCTGTCCCTGTGTCACATATATCTCCCATATGCGTGCCATAATCTCCCCAGGTTTCTGTTTTTTAATATTGCACCATCTATCAAGATGACGTGAATGCAGCCAATCATTTTTAACTGCCCACGTGATCGTATTTGTGTCGCCTCCAAGTTCATCAACTTTGTAATTTGTAAATCTACGTTGGGCAGTACTTTGATATTGCTTGAAAAGACTAATGGACATCATTCGTGGCACAATTTGGACCATTTTCAAAGCAGGGTAGAAAGTACAAATATTGCTAAAGAAAATTCACAGGGACATAATGGACATGAATGCCGTGCCTAAGGAAGATGTTTGCACAGGTTGACATACAAATTTGACTGCTTCTTGATAACTTTCTGCTGCTGAAGGAAGAAAAAAACTGACTGCTATTATTATATCTGCTGAAGGAAAACTGTCGTGAAAATGGAAAACTTATTAACAGTCCGACCTAAATTTACCTGGAAATAAAACATTACTGTATTTGCCTGGGACATATTCATATAGTGTTACAAAGAATTTGTTTTTATATCTGGAAAAAATTTACCAAAATACGTCCAACTGAATATGGATGACTGTATTATTAATATCTGGATTCCTTTCGTGGGACAATGGTTACTAAGATGTTTTATTTTACTTTTTCCGCGTTGATTCATTTTTTCTCTTTTTTATCTTTTCGCGCTTTCTTGCATTTTTCATATACAGAATGCACGACAAATACAAACAACTTTCAATGTCTGCCATTTCACTGCATTATCTTCATCGATTTCGTAAATTTACTCTCTCTCTCTCTTTCTCTCTCTCTCTCTCTCTCTCTCTCTCTCTCTCTCTCTCTCTCTCTCTCTCTCTCTCTCTCTCTCTCTCATTGTGATCTAGATCCAATCGGACAAAGAGTGGAGACAGCGTCTGACCTTGAAATACCAGCTAAACTTGCAGTACGGACGATCCCTGGGATACCAGAATTTTTAACACAGGAAAGATAAGACGAGAAAGCCGCCATCATACAAAATTGTATGTTCCTTTACCGAGTATTGGAGAGATACCCCTCAATAATTCATTTAAGACCCATAGTGTGTCAGTCGTCTAGCTTGCTTATTGCATGTGTCTAATCTTTTTGATATCGATGGCTTAGCAGGAGATGAACAAAAACTGGAAACCTTAGTGAACCGTCTCAGCCAAGCATCACTAAGGTATGGGTTGGAGATCAGCGCTGAAAAGACCAAGCTAGTGATAAACAACCCGAGATGTATCCAAAAGGAAATGAGAGTGAATGGACAGAAGCTGGGCACAGTGACAAGCTTCAAGTACCTAGGTGCTATCGCCTCCGATGAAGGTTCAAAACCCGAGGTTCTTTCCAGGATTGCGCAGACAACAACTGCACTGGCTAGGCTGAAGCCTATTTGGAAGGACAGCAACATCACGACTGGGTCCAAGATCAAGCTTATATGCTCCCTCGTCATGTCCATACTTCTGTATGTATGTGAAACATGAACCCTGACTGCAGAACTAGAGAGAAGAATCCATGCGTTAGAGATGAGATGTTATCGAAGGATCCTGAAAATCTCATAATTAGACCACGTCTCTAATGAGGAGGTGCGCATTAGAATCCAAGGTGCAACTGGACCATATGAAGATCTGCTCAGCACCGTAAAGAAACGCAAACTAAGATGGTATGGTCACATCTCACGCTCATCTTGCCTCTTGCCTGTCAAAGACAATCTTACAGGGCACAGTGAGAGGAAAGAGAAAACAAGGCAGACAGAAGAAGAGATGGGAAGATAATATCAAAGAGTGGACAGGCATAGACTTTGCAAGGTCCCAAAGAGCAGTGGTGAACAGGGCAAAATGAAGAGACATTGTCGCAAAGTAATCAGTGGCGCCCCTACGACCAGCCAGGTTACGGGAGAAATGAAGACAAAAAAAAAATGAAAATGAAATCTGGCAAGGCTGACGTTTCACTGCTGCATCGAATGGTCCACTGAACACACCAAATAGATGAAACTATCAGAATTAACAACTGCATATAAAGACCAGAAAGTCGACACGTCATACGTCAACGATGAGAAATTCATCGCAGCGCTAACACTATTTATGCCACGAACCTACTGGGCTTGAGGTCATATGGCAAAAGTCATGGGGTAAAGCACGCCCGGGCATTCTTTTCCACATGATCTATGGTCCAGTATTTCTCGAAACTCCACAAGGCAAACGGAAATGGAAATGAGAGAAGCTCCGTATCAACTGGTTTAAAATTATCATAATAGCCAAATGTCGAGGCAGAGAAGGCAGCCTAAACCGGGGCTGATGATAGAGACTGTTGCGGTCTGTTGATCTAAAAATGGATAATGATTAATTCAATAATATATCATCAAAGGGTCATTCGTGATATGGATGACTTATCTTACCTGTCTTCTTTAGCACGCAAAGGTTACCTCCCTTTGTCCTAAACTAAACTCGGTTTATAGATGGAGATTCTATCACAGTGATATGTAACATAAATTACAATTATTATGTTTCATTTTATTATATGTACGGCACGTGACAAGATAACACATGAAAACAACATATCGAGTTCTTTTAACATTGCTTGTAAAGAGGCAAACTGTATCGTGCAAAAGGCAAAATGTTTTTGTGTAACTATTTTACCAACGAGGTCGGGGCAAGTGGCAAAGATAAGGGACACAACTCAAACGGGACAGGAAATGTTAACAGCTAAGGATGAATTTTAATGAGGAAACGCGAATGCAATATGTTACTTGTAATAAAGAACAGATTCATTTCCTAGATCACCTCTATAATTCAACGAATAAACGATATCTGAATGTCAGGTGAACACGATTATTTTATCGTACCATTATATAAATATTGTTCTCAAATTTATCTTTACTCAGAGATATCATTCATCTGTCTTTTATAAAACACGAAATGTGTTCACGAAACACATGTTCCCCACCACAGTGCATGAAAACTGACCTAAACGCCAAACTTAACCGGACGAACAGACGGACAAGAACATGCCATACCACATTCATGGTAAGGCATTAACACAATTGATGTATCTTTTTATCTATGAGAAATTTAATCCCTCTATTGTATATTCTTTCTCATTTTTCCACCTAAAGTTTTCATATTCTATTTACATTTTGCTTCTTCGCGTTTGTTTCGAATAAATGTACGCTTAAGTTTGAGATGTAATGCCACTAATATGTTTACTTGTATATTGTTAGTTAAGTTTTGATGGAGCTTTGAAGTAAATTTTTTGACGTTAAGTAGCTGCGTGATGACGTGAAGCCACTCGACGACTGTTGATTTGCCGTTCATCGGACAATTCTATTATTTTAGAACACTGGTGGGTATGCATTTATTTACTTATTTATCTGCCGATACATTAGATATCAGTTAGCTGAAGCGGGAAAAAGTGAGTCCCCCATATCAGCAAATTCTTCAATGTGGAAAAAGTAGGACCCAATATAGTCCCACTGCTCTGCCCACATCCCGACTATCACATTTGTAAGAAGATGGTTAAACATATTTTATTGCTCATAGATACCAAAGCAGAATTGGAGGCAAGTTCTGACAACATAAATAGTACTCTCCCCAGAGAAAACCAAAAACCAAAAACTTAATTCTTGACAGCAATGCATGACAAATTTCAAATCGACCATAAGTATAAATAATTTCTGGAACGGAGAGAGAGAGAGAGAGAGAGAGAGAGAGAGAGAGAGAGAGAGAGAGAGAGAGAGAGAGAGAGAGAGAGAGAGAGAGAGAGAGAGAGGAGTTACCTTTAGAAGAAGAGGAATCGTTACTGGCTTTTTCGGATGGGTAAGTTTTCAATACCTCTTTTTGCATAGGTTCGGGCTTAGGAAAATCTTCTACCAAGTGGAATCGAAACCGGAATTCCATTTCTTAAAAAAAAAAAAAAAAAAAAAAAAAAAAAGGGAAACGATTAAGGTTTATGGAGTTTTTATGGCACAGCAACACACTGAAGATTATTTCGTACAGAGGCAGTAGAGTTCAGTGCTTGTGCCCATGGGCACACAACGGTTGCCAATCAGAGGCAACTAGTCCAACGCCATAACCAGAGATACTGCGGCTTCCTTGAAAACAGGGAATATTATCATACTACAACCTCTCTTTATGTTCCATTCCATTCATAGAGATAGCAGAGCGGTTCAGCATTTTCCTTGGTCAATGTAGATGGTACTTACATACGCGTACTTCGCAAAGAGATGCTTTATTTTTATTTCCAAAACTCTCAAATTAAATCTCTTTAAAACTATGAAAGCCAACATTCATAGATTTATCCTTTAACAAGACAATGACACAATTTCTTGTAGCGTGATATCTGTAGAGTCAGCTAAAGCTTAACTATATGCTACAACAACAATAACTACTACTTCTACTGCTGGTACCATAATCAATAATAGTACCATCATCCGCATTGTTGTCGTCTTTGCCGTCGACACCGCAGCAACTGAAGTCATGATGGTGGTGGTGTTGGTGGTAATAATAATAATAGTAGTAGTGGTGTTGGTGGTGGTGGCTGCAGCTGTAGTAGCATTTGTTTATAAACATTTGAATGAGAGATTATATACGTTTCTAAATAAATCGACTTATCATCCTTACCATCCTGGTCTTTGCGCCTGGGTAAGGTAGCTAATGAGGGTGGGGGCGGCGCTTCCCTTTGGCTTGACTCCGGAACCAAATGAGATGGACTCGTGGCAGCTGGAGACAATGATTCGTGTCTGAACACTTTTGAGCAATATAAACAAAAAGAAAACAATTAGGAAGAACAAGGGAATCAATACTACAATATATATATATATATATATATATATATATATATATATATATATATATATATATATATATATGAAGACATTGATACTTAATGCATCAATACCTAACCAAGTAAAAGTACAGCTAGATTCAACGACTAGGCAGAATAAGTTGAATAAAACAATTTTTACCGTAGAGCAAGGTTTCGAAATAGATTGAAGAGAGATGAAAAAGTCAACGTGTCTGTGATCTTTTATTTTTGCATTTTACATACCAAATGTAGACTTGAAAACAGCTAAAGAACAAAATGGATGTTTCACAGGATGTAATATTTTAAGATTGAAAATAAAATATAAAATATATATATATATATATATATATATATATATATATATATATATATATATATATATATATATATATATATATATATATATATCAACAACTCAAAGAATATCATGCATAGAATTACCTGAATGCGATAAGAACAAAACGCTTGTATTAATGTGAAAAAAGATCATAAATTCATTTTTTTATTTGCCGTGGAATCTTTGTTAAATGCACCAAATGATTATGTAAATAGACTATATCTATCTAGATAGATACAGTCATTGATTTAAACGATGTACTTTTTTATTGATAGAGGTTATTATGCAAATTCAAAGAGAGAGAGAGAGAGAGAGAGAGAGAGAGAGAGAGAAAGAGAGAGATAAATAAAAAAATATGACAATGCATGGTGCAGCAAGTCTAAGAAACTGGCCAAGCGTTTTCGAGATCTATCGCTCCATTTTTCAAGGCGGACGACACAAACAAAAAACGATTACAAGCACATAAACAAAATATCTATTTAAATAATGTTGTCATCTTGCAACGATAGTCATAGAATAGAATACTAATATATTCTGAAAAAGCAGAAAACCGTATTCTGTGAAATATTTACATTTTAGCAAATCAGGTGCTTGAATTTGGCAAGAACGCTCATTCGCAATTAACTTGCCCGCAGGTGACTTATTTAAGCGACTGAAACAAAGACGGAAAAGTAACGTGATACAGCAAAGATGCTGATGTATGACCAACCAAACTTTTGTCCCGGATAACATTGAAAATCCAGATAGTAAAGGTAAAGTGTTTCCAAAATTAAGAATGAGATGATATGTAAGTAGGTATGTATTAGCCTTCAATGACATCTAATCACAAGTACGGCTATATGGTATCTGAGGAAGGGAATGGGTTTCTAACGTGCTTGCAAACTTGAGAATGGTAATATGTATGTATGTATGTATGTATGTATGTATGTATGTATGTATGTATGTATGTATGTATGTATGTATGTATGTATGTATGTATGTATGTATGTATGTATGTATGTATGTATGTATGTATGTGTGTGTGTGTGTGTGTGTGTGTATGTATGTATGTATGTATGTATGTATGTATGTATGTATGTATGTATGTATGTATGTATGTATGTATGTATGTATGTATGTATTAGAGTTTAACGTCACCTAAGTATAATAATGGCTATATGGTGCCAATTAAAAGAAAAGTTCATATTATGTAAAAACCATGAATTGTACAAAAATACTTAGAAGGTAAACTCTTCCAAACAAATGTAAACTTGAAAAGGTGACTGCGTTTTTAACGTGCTTCCAAAGATAAGAATGAGATGATATTTATGTATGTATTAGCGTTTAACAGCACCGCAGCACACTAATGACTATATGGTGCCAATTAAAAGTAAATATATAAATGTGGATGAAATGTTGGAAGCAGGAGAGAGCTGAATTGTTGCTCGAGGAAAGGAGAGTATCAATCCTGTTAGAGTACATACAGAGAGAAAGACATGTTGAGATGTTAATAAGATTTCAGTATGGTGGACATAATGACTACAAAGATTTAGGGTAGCATCACGATGGGATACAATATTTTTTTTTTAAAATTGGTGTCATTACATATAAAAAAAACGTACAAATCAAAACTATTTGCATAAAAAAGAAATGCTTGAATTAAGTCAGTACACCAGAAACTTATCAGAACACAAATTAATATGTTACATTTTTGTCAATGCACCTGAAAAATTATTAGAGCACCAAAGCCTATGTTAAAAAGTAGATAATTAGATAGATATAACACCCGAAGAGAGTTCTGTTATAAAATTCAAAAAATATCGGCATCAGTTAAAACTCCCGTATGTTATTTATTATGATTTTGAAAGAATCATCGTGCCAGAAGCAACAAGTACCGTATGTGTGTCTTCTGGACAACGGACACGAATTGTCTGGTTCAATTGTACCTGTGAAGAAAAAAAAAACAGACACACAACGGCAGAGCTGAGTCCAATCCACACGTGGAATACCAAGGGCATAGCTTGCCCAAGGTGGCGCAGAGCACAGCCTATGAAAAGCAGATTTATTATGGACAATAAAACCAGCCCAGGGTATTGTTTGTACCTTACATCAATTCACAAGAGATATAAACCAACAGTTTGCAGAGGAACAGATTGTATTGAAGTATTTTATGATACGTTAGGTAAGATTGCAAAACAAATAATGAAAAGTTAAGACCGAAATATGTAAAACGCTTGGTGTTCATAGAGGAATATAAAAGCTATTCTAGCTCAACAAATATATGTTAAATCTGTGAAGAAACAAAACAAAAATGAAAAGAAATTGACATGCAAGTATAGAGGTTCGTTACATAAAGAAAGCAATCTGAATTTAAGTATCCAAAAGCATACAAGTGTCCATTCATAAATTGTCTGGCTATGACAGCCATCTGTTCATCAAGACATTAAAGATAAATGATCTAGATACAAATGTAAAATTTATACCGGGGACATACGAGAAATATATTTTATTCAGCACGGATTTCATTGTTGATAGGTTCATGAAAGAAGGAAAAGAAATAACAGATAAAGACAGTCGGGTTTGTAGATAGCTTTAGATTCATAGGGCAGCCAACAGAACAACTGCAATTGAATTAATTTCATCAGCTGACAGTGTCCTCCAGTATTCAGCAGTACCTGCTCCATAGTTATTTCCTTTTCTAAGTATCTAACACAACAGCAGATGTATAATCCTCACAACCTTTATGTACAGTTGTATGGCCCATTATTGATCAGGTATTTGTTGCGTTTTTCCCCTTGATGTATTTTAGGTCATGCTATGATTGAATTTTAAAATTATTGCATTATTTGATTTCAACCCATCATCATCGGGTAAAGGAATTTTACATTCAAGCAGCAGTTTTTGTATCAGGAAATCAACATGAAATCTGTATACTGGGTTTACTAATTATGCCACATTTTGTTTGTTAAATGCCAATAGAAAAACCCACAACTCGTCGTTGCCGTCCACACTGTCCAAATAGGATGATTCTGCCAAAATTTCACGTCATACCGTGTTCTGTATTTGGTTATTGAGTTATCAAGAAAGTCAATGCCTGGCATGTGAATAGTCGAGGTTCAATGTAGTAAATATTTGTGTTGTTAAATGTATTTTCTCTGTTAGCTTGGTTAAGGTGAGTTAACAAGTTTATTGCGTTCAATTTAGTTATTCAATTTAATGAATCGCAGGATAAGGATAAGGTGCTACATTAGTCCATGTTTCATTTTTAAATGTTTAAGTTCGTCGTTTCAGAGACAACGCGTGCCGATCTCCCTTCGGTAGACCTCATGGCAGCAGATGACGACGAAGGCACAATGACATTAGAACAAGAGTCTATTACTTTATGACTTGAGTGTACTACATTTAGACTGGTGTCCGCTACGCGCCAAAACTACCCCGTTTCTCTAGAATCTACAAACGTAGTATAGTGCGCGTATATGACCAAGCTTAATTAAGTCCATTATCTAATTTAAAAATATTAATGTGGCATTGTTTTTTCCTTGCAAATATGGTTAGTCTCTATTTACGGATTTTACACATACAAGTGTAATTTTTTGCTGATCTCTCTCTCTCTCTCTCTCTCTCTCTCTCTCTCTCTCTCTCTCTCTCTCTCTCTCTCTCTCTCTCATCTGTTCATTTCCTCCACAGCAATGCCACTTGGATCTTGTTGATTTTACACACTCTTAATATCCCTGCTATTTATATTTCGTTTTTCCATTGCCTCTATCGGTTATTCACTGCTGCATTTGTAACATTTTACAGCTGAGCAACTGAGTGTATCTCAAATGCAGATTGTACCATTAATTTGTGTAGTTTGATTTAAATTACTACTACATGTTAAATGAACGTTCTGAATAAATCGTCCCAAAATCAGTATTTTGCGCTTCAAACGGGCTCTTCCATTCCACGTGAACAATTGCAGCTTCAGCATCTGTATAACTACACAATATAAAAGGTGTACTGGATGTTGTGCATAAATTCCTCCCATATCATACTTTTGGTTAATTTTGTTGCAATTCTTCGTGATTGACGATTTTATGGAAAATGGAAAAATGCATAGTTGATTGCGTAATGTATGTACCTTCCTTCTATAAACGTTTAGAGAAGTTTAAAAGTCCCCAAGATTGCATCCACATTTTTACTTTACATTTTGTTCAAAATCTCATAGACTAGCTTGTAGTCTTTTACATTGTATTTTTGTTTTACCTGTTAGAGACGTTGTTTGAATCAACTTCATATTTTTGAATGTCATCTATTTTCATTTTTTTCTATGATGTCACTCATTTATTACACTGCTAGGACATTGTGTAAATTGTAGTCGCCTTATCAATTTTGTATGTATGCTATTTTGTTATTTACCTGTGATGCTTGTGGATATCCGTTCTTTTGTCCCTTTAGTATTTTAAACATCAGGTATGTTTTAATTTCTTCATTTTTTATTGCGCCTTAGTTTCCACATCTTTCACATTCTAGAAATTAATTATCTTTCAAAATTTCAAAATTGTCATGCTACTTGATACTGCTATTTATGTGTTGTGTTTCCTCTGTGTCTGGAGTAGAGGTGTAATTTGGTGCATCATTTGTTTAGTGGAATAATAATAATGCTTTCAGCTAGTTGTGTTGTGTTTCCTCTGTGTCTGGAGTAGAGGTGTAGTTTGGTGCATCATTTGTTTAGTGGAAATAATAATAATGCTTTCAGCTGGTTCCCAAATGTTAAAAGATTCATCATTTCATAAATATAGGAAGTTACCCTTTTTAAAAAATTGTTTTGTATTTTAAAATTCTACCTGTTTCAGCAATTTTAAATATAGGTGTTCAAGATGCATCACTTATCAAGTAACAAATAGATTTATTCATACATTTGATCTGTTTTCTTTCTTGTTTGCTTCAACTGGTGTTGCGTCTATTGATCTGTGATGAGTGTTATTGAATCCTTCAATTCAATTTAGCAAAACGTCAATCCATTTTCTGGTTTTCTTTTGGGTGAAATACATCCACATTCTAATCATTAAAGTTCTGCTAAACGTTTGCAATATTTATGCTTATTTGCTTGAATAAGTTAAAACATATTCAATGTTTTCCTTTTCCCAGCAAATTCTTATCAATGTCAAACCTCTGTTCCTCCATTAAACAGTATCTATTCGAGTTTTTTATACCTAAAGATTTTTTCCTTAAAGTATCGTCTACGTCATAACCTTATTCCTTTTCACTTTTTTAACCCAAGCGTATTTTGAGGAAATATCTATCACTGTCAAACCGTACATGTATCCATCAGTGTTTTTTTTTTCTTTTTTCTTCTTCAAATGCTTGCATGTCAACAATGTCTGTCTGCCACTGGTTATGAACGTGACAAGCGCAGACCCTTCTAAAGGGACATCCTTTTCTCGCTTGGTTGTGTAATGGGCAAGTAGACTGTACAGTTAACCGTTCTTTCAAGTTTTTATTTTTTATTTTATTTTATCTTGTCCTGTTTAAATTATTTCCAGAATTGGATGATATTTGTGAAAGCAAATGTGCTTTCAGGATCGTAATAAGGATGTCTGAAATTCTTTTTAAAACGAAATTAAATTATCCAGAGAATATGTTATGCTTGATAAATTGTCCTTAGGTGTTATCAACAAGCCAACACGACATCCATCTACAACAGAAATTGTTTATTTTAAGTAATTTGCAAACTTTTTTCAAGCTTTTCAAACGTATGAATGATTTCAAATTCATATCAAATTTTGCCATTCCTATGGTTGATTCGAAAACAACTGCTACATATACTGAGTAAGTATGTGCTGATTTAAATCTAACTTTTTTTTCATAATATATATATATATATATATATATATATATATATATATCTTTTGTATTCGTTGGAGATTGAATTTGTAACATTTGCGAGATTTTGAAGTTGTATTGTGAATTTACCCCATACAAATTTGTGTATTTACCAACGTCAGATGTGCAGTTTATTACTTCCTCATATTGTATTCGTCTCGCTATCATTGTTGATAATTCCTTACTTTTAACCATCTTGCTATCATTGTTGATAATTCATTACTTTTAACCATCTTGCTATCATTGTTGATAATTCCTTACTTTTAACCATCTTGCTATCACTGTTGATAATTCCTTACTGTAACCATCTTGCTATCACTGTTGATAATTCCTTACTTTTAACCATCTTGCTATCACTGTTGATAATTCTTTACTTTTAGCCATCTTGCTATCACTGTTGATAATTCCCTACTTTTAACCGTCTTGATATCACTGTTGATAATTCCTTACCTTTAACCATCTTGATATCGTTGTTGATAATTCCTTACTTTTAACCATCTATTGATAATGCTTATCTTGATGTTATCATCATTGAATGTTATAAGTAAATATGCATCTTCTCTAAAACATTGAAATATATCTTCTTTATGTTTCATATCAACCAATTACCACATTTCTTTACTCGAATCTCTCGAATGTTATTCTTCAAAACAACTAGCTTTCACTACATTTTTATCCAAACTTGTAAAGAAATAGGTATGATATCTTGATACCGACACTGCTGCTTTGACCTTAAACTGGTGAAATATTGATATCACCACTCTTAACACTGTTGAGTTCAATACAGTATAGATTTGTACCAGTATTTATCATGTGAGAAAAACAAATAGTGCTCCCTAAGTGTCTTCATAGCTGGATTGGTCCAGCAAAACTTTTATTTTTATTTTTAATGGTATTTGCCTTGTGGTTTTTAATTTTGCTTTTGAAAACAACCTCCAGTCTTGTAGATCAAGTAATTATTTATTTTTGTTTTTAATGTTCTTGTGTCCCTATACGGAATGTAAAACACAAAGATGAGTAATCCAGTCATATATATGTATCTATGTATGTATGACTAAGAAGGAATTCAGTAAGAGAACTTAAAAAGTGGTCATGAGGTTGTGATATAAATCTGCGTTGAAACATCAGCGAATCCTTTATAGAAAACTTTAAGATGCAAGAGATATTCTACGACGATTTTTCAACTCGCGTGTCTGTATGAAAACACAAAGTTTGCATGTAATGATTGGTCGTTAGCGGCCCATTTTGTGGCAGAAAATTTGAGTAAGCTGTCTTGCCCAGAAACACATCACAGAGGCCAAACCGGTCTGGTCAGAATTCGACCCCTGACCCTTCTGGTCGCGAGTCCGGCACGCTATCCACTGAACCACCGCGGCTAATAAATAATTGAGAAAAGCAATGAAATGTCTCTAGGACGACAATATTAACCACGACGTTGAAGGCAGCAGGCTGCTAGCGCTCATTATGAACGAATTGATCTGACAAACAAGGAAACATATTTCTCTTGGATAATCGCCAAATGCCGCGCAGAGGTAATTCCAAAATTATAATTGGATTGAAATTTCACACACACACACACACACACACACACACACACACAGTATCATACCCTACCATGAGACGTATAATGGAATCATACCTCAAGCTGGAGCATATCCTAACTCCCTATTAACATCCTCCCCCTACCTCTTCGGTAAATATTTACCTCACCATCATATGAAGACGTGTGGATATTACTGTTGTGTTGTTAATGGCATTTATAATTGGCAATATTTAGGAAAACTGGAGACATGACGATTAAAAAATTAATTAAATGCGTTTCTTTTTATCTATTCTTCCGTTTTAATTGTAGAAATCCCGGCGTGGATGGCAATATAATTAGCGACCAGGAGACTGGACTTGGACGATACTGCAAGTCAAAAAGATACTAATTAGCAGACAAAACCGTTTTAAGCTGAAGTTTTAAAACTTTTTGTTCTCTAAGAATGAGAATAGCAAATTCGTGATAATATTACTACGGCAGAAACGACAATTCAAAATTGTTTCATTTGACTGGGCCCGAGACGGTAGCGGTTATGACTGTTGACGGTAGGGGCTGTGTTGTATTGACTATGGTATGCCGCATTCGCGATCGAGTCGTCCTTGAATTCTGCGTATATATATATATATATATATATATATATATATATATATATATATATATATATATATATATATATATATATATATATATATATATAACATATCCTATATTCCCGGTTATTTATTTTCATGAATTAGAGTAAGAGATGTACATAAATGGTTCACCATTTCAAGGCCAACACTGAGTTATCAACACTGACAGAAATCGCTCTTTCTTTCTGCAAAAAGGAGGTGTAACTTAGTCCAGTTTAAATCTTGGCCGGTAAATACTTTTGGTTTGACCAAAGACTCGTGAAGAATAACAGTCAGAGCGGAATTATAGCAGGAACTGCAGATATTTTTAGACTATCCGTACGTAGTCTTGCATGGAACGAAACATTTACGGCCTATCTACCATATTGCTCGTTTAAAGGAAATTTCTTATTCAGTTTATTCCAGAAAGATTAACCTTCACTGAATCATCTTCTTGCAAAGAGGAAAGTAAATTTCGACTGTTTTATTTAAAATTTGCTAATGATTAAGTTACGTTATTTCTAATGAATGTAAGTCGGACTTGCTATTGTTGCTATATTGTTGTTGTTGTTGTTGTTGTTGTTCCCTCCGATACTTTATCGGAGAACAACAGATTTTGTAATCCGTCCAAATGAATTAGGAGAGTCTGATAATATAGATGTAACCAGGAGTGTACTGGGTAAGCAACTCGGCCCTGGACTTATCTTCCGGGACAGGCCCGGGGTTTTGCTCACACCGTTTTGACGGATCGACCTGCCCACCGATGGTAAAAACGGATTTTTTTTGCGGCGGCCCACTGGGATTTGTCCCGGTATGCCCAATGGCCAGTACACCACTGGATGTAACAAAAATATATACAAATTGTTGACCCAATACTAGACGTTAGGACGACTAAATGCATGGCTGAGAAAGCAGCTGGGATCATTTATAGAGCAAAGGAATATATACGTTTTGTTCTATTCTTATTTATGGAAAAGATTGATAGAAGTTGCCAGTCACTTAAAAAAAATTGCATACAGCCAATCCAAGTGACCGAAACTTTGATACATAATGGATATAACTGGTATGTCCAGTGATAGAGACTAGGATATGTTAGAATACTACTTCCAACGTTTTACTGCACAGAATAATCTTAGGAAAGCATTGACCCTCCAAAATTAATAAGATACCTTAACAATTATGCAAAACTCTTCAAGCTGCTTCCCAGATGGCGCTCTCGCTATTATCATGACACCACTGCATGAATAGGCTTTGCTTCTGTAAGAATCTGGAATAAATGTTCCCTCTTGAATTTATTTTCTGGCTTGATATGAAAACATGACAAAACTATATTGAAATTGTACGGTTAAACTCCCCGTTCTGTATTTTGTTATCTCACTATTTATCTTCGCTCCTTTACCTTCAAACTGAATGAAAAAATGAATGTAAAGAGAACTAAGAAAAGGATTTACCCGAAGCCCAAAAAGCCTGCGGTGTCTGTGATGATACTGAACAACGCCACCTGGACAGCAGTTTGGAACACTTACCTTTTTCTGCAGAAGAAGCGGATCTACTCAAGGCATTTCGTTGGGGTAGCGGAGGTGGCTCTGAGGATTGCACTGTGATACTAGCAAGATGCGGTGTAATATTGCTATAATTCGTTGAAGATGCATCAAAAGACGTCTGTTTATTGGGTCTTGGATTAGTGCCTGTTGAACTGTTTTTCCCATTCGGTAGAGTTGCATTATTTGGTAAATTAGGTAGAGGACGACTTTGTATGGATGAAGGACGTGATTCTCCGTGAGTTATGTTTTTACTCGGCGGATTCCGTTTCGGTAATGGTGGTGCTTCTTGCGACATAATTTCTGAGGCCATCTTTCACCTGTCAAACAACAACACAAAAGTAATGTAAAATAAAGTTAGTATTTAGGGAGGGATGGAATGGGGGTGAGTTAAAAAGAGGGAGGTGCGACGGTAGGTAAATGCCTACTGAGCAGGGTTCTCCCTTTGCGTTTATAAAGCCGCGTCACATTATTTTTCATTTATTCGGCTCCTTTGCTTTTTCATGCTGAACAAAAAGTAATTTTTTTCTGTTTCTTGATGGTCGTGGTTAGAAAAATATGTAATAAGTTGTTTATTTAGTAATTAATTTAGCTTATATGTGTGTTTTATGTTAGTAATTGTTATTTCTTAAATTTTTGTCTTAACCTCCTGTTTTTTAACGATGTGCTTATGTAATCCTGGTTTAGAGTAATTTTTTCAACAAAAAAATATTTGTTGGTGTGCAGACGCACAACAATATTTAGGTTTGATTAGCTAAGCCCGCTTTAAGGTGTTTTGCCTAAAAGGCACATATTTATTAGTGTGCATCAGAGACAAACCAAAATATTTTGATTTGGTTCGACTAAGCCCGCTTTAAGATTTTTTTATTACCGAAAAGGCACTTATGAGTTTGAAAACAATAGCTGTTTTTTTTATTGGTGCGCATCAGAGATGAACAACAGCATTTGTCACCCCTTTGCCATAAACCTTTACTCAAAATTTCGAGTAACCGACAAATCCAAACGCATGATTGGTCAGAACATGTTCGAGTAAGATCTGGAGCTGAGCAAAATTTTATGACGGCATACTCTGGTTATCATTATTATGCCTTTAATCAAATCAAGGGTTGTCACGGGATTTTAGGGTTGTCGCTTACCGGGATTAATTTTTAAAGCATGCAGTGAACACTATGCATGTATGTAGGTAGGTATGCATTGTTAATACACAAGTTTGTATGTGTATGTTCATACGTACGTAAATACGTAAGCATGTATGCCTATAAGTATATGCATGTATGTATTTTATTTATGATTGTGTATAATGTCAAGCAAATTCACAGGCTGTAGCGTACTAACGGGGTGGGCGGGGGCGGACGGGGCGGTTGCCCCGGGCGCCAGAAGTCTTGGGGCGCCAAAACATCTGATAACAATTCTGGCCTCGTATTCTGGCCCTTTGGGCCATCATCGTCGCCCCGGTCGCCATTTACCCTTATTACGCCACTGTTCGAAGTAACAAATGTATTTGTTGTATTGAAACTTAGAGTCGTTGTCTTTCCTTTGCGCATGCAAAGAATGATAGGTACGCTGTCTTCTAATTTTGAGCCTCGGTAGCTCTGTTCGATGCACGCATCTCAATGATATGTACGCTGTCTTCTAGTTGTGAGCCTCGGTAGCTCTGTTCGACGTACGCATCTCAATGATAGGTACACTATCTTCTAATTGTGAACATCGGTAGTTCTGTTCGATACACGCATCGCAGTGATAGGTACGCTATCTTCTAATTGTGAGCCTCTATGGCACGCCAAATCGTTCAAAATAAGGCGAGCTGAAGTAATCGTAGGGTGAGCTGGAGTAATTGTAAGGTGAGCGGGAGTAATCGTAGAGTGAGCTGAAGTAATCGTAGGGGGAGCTGGAGTAATTGTAGGGTGAGCAGGAGTAATCGTATGATGAGCTGAAGTAATCGTAGGGTGAGCTGGAGTAATTGTAGGGTGAGCAGGAGTAATCGTCGGGTGAGCTGAAGTAATCATAGGGTGATCTGGAGTAATTGTCGGGTTAGCAGGAGTAATCGTAGGGTGAGCTGATGTAATCGTAGGGTGATCTGGAGAAGGAGAGCTGAAGTAATCGTAGAGTGAGCAAGTGTAATCGTAGGTCGAGCTGATGTAATCGTAAGATGAGCTGGAGTAATCGTAGGGTCAGCTGGAGTAATCGTAGGGTGGGCTGGAGAAGGCGAGCTGAAGTAATTGTAGGGTGAGCTGGAGTAATCGTAGGTCGAGCTGAAGTAATCGTAGGTTGAGCTGGAGTAATCGTAGGGCGAACTGAAGTAATCGTAGGGTGAGATGGAGAAGGCGAGCTAAAGTAATCGTAGGGTGAGCTGGAGTAATCGAAGTAATGTAAAATCAACTTGTAAGTAATGATCTAATGACTAAGAGTAACACAATTTCTCTCAAAGAAATGACTGTACTGGGTACGATTCAAGATACAATTAAGGGAGAATAAATCTAAAACCAGAAATACAGTCTAAGAAGGCTATGGAAACTGGCAGTACCAACACCTCTATCAAAACTAAACTTCAATCAATCCATATTTAATTTGATTTTAAATAGAATCCTGTAGGAAAAATCTATCATGTGTTGTATGACATATTAGCAATTGATTGCAGTATCAGATGGACCAATATTAAATTATCTGTGTCAAGTACTCTCTCATGTCATGAAAACATATGTATTTGCAAAGGCCTGAGGTGCATGCGGTATCACAATCCTGTAGCTGATAAGCCACGCATTCTCAGCTGTGATACACTGTATTAGGAAAACAGCATTAATGCCACTATTTACATGTGACCTCAAAGGTCTAATTCTTTTTTGTCTTCTTGTGAATCTTTAGCTGTTTTTTTAAATAAGGTCTTTGAGAGAAAAACAATTGCTCTGTGGTTCAAATTCATGACCACTGAGTTCACTGGTATTTCTTAAAGACCATTGCCTTAACCATTAGGGCTACTAGCATCTACAAATCATTGCACGAAAATTATTTCCTGTTCATGCTGACACTGGTGCTGCACAGAATCTGTTCATTTTATATTTTTTTCTAAAATGATGCCCTCTAACATATACAGCATTCATTCATCATACAAGCACAACAATAGCCACTCGATCTTTGTGTTCTCTATATAATATACAGCTTTCATTCATCATACAAGCACAACAATAACCACTCAATCTTTGTGTTCTCTATATAATATACAGCATTCATTCATCATACAAGCACAACAATAACCACTCAATCTTTGTGTTCTCTATATAATACACAGCTTTCATTCATCATACAAGCACAACAATAACCACTCAATCTTTGTGTTCTCTATATAATATACAGCTTTCATTCATCATACAAGCACAACAATAACCACTCAATCTTTGTGTTCTCTATATAATATACAGCTTTCATTCATCATACAAGCACAACAATAGCCACTCAATCTTTGTGTTCTCTATATAATATACAGCATTCATTCATCATACAAGCACAACAATAACAACTCAATCTTTGTGTTCTCTATATAATATACAGCATTCATTCATCATACAAGCACAACAATAGCCACTCAATCTTTGTGTTCTCTATATAATATTCTCTATATAATATACAGCTTTCATTCATCATACAAGCACAACAATAGACACTCAATCTTTGTGTTCTCTATATAATATACAGCTTTCATTCATCATACAAGCACAACAATAACCACTCAATCTTTGTGTTCTCTATATAATATACAGCATTCATTCATCATACAAGCACAACAATAGCCACTCAATCTTTGTGTTCTCTATATAATATACAGCATTCATTCATCATACAAGCACAACAATAGCCACTCAATCTTTGTGTTCTCTATATAATATACAGCATTCATTCATCATACAACAATAACCACTCAATCTTTGTGTTCTCTAGATAATATACAGCTTTCATTCATCATACAAGCACAACAATAACCACTCAATCTTTGTGTTCTCTATATAATATACAGCATTCATTCATCATACAAGCACAACAATAACCACTCAATCTTTGTGTTTTCTATATAATATTTTGAAGTATGCAAAGTATTTTACCCCAGCAAACACGTAAAACAAATTTACTAGAACATTTTCACCATTATTTATCATCATTTCACTGTGAATTAGTTAAAACAATTCAATGGTCAATTATTGGTCACACGATAGCTGTGCATGTTCATCAAAGAGCCACTTCTCTGAGCTAGTTGTAATATGAACACAGTCTACACAGATTTAGAGAGGGTTTATATTTGGTATTATGTATGCTGTATTGTCTCATTTTCCACATAAAAATGCAAGGCATAGGTATGTTGATGTTATTGGTGGCATGAACTACATATAAATGTTTCTTTTTCTTCAAGCTCCTGTCTCTAAAACTCTCAGAAAAAAACTTGATATACGTAATGATTTAGGATGGGGCAATTGCTATTATTTAAAACAAAAACAAAAAAACAAAAAATCCAACCCTATTGGGAGGAGGGGTGGTGGAGGTCAAAGCTCACTCCCTATATTTTTTTCATATTTTGATAGAACTCAATACACATTTGCAATGATGCATGTGTTTATACTTGGAATTAGCTTCTGAATATTGCACACGAAGACTGATTTCTCATTCGAAGAAAAAAAAAAAACATTACTCAAAACCATGTACCTGTATCTGTCCTTGCCCCCTGTGCCTTAACTTGGAAACCATTGAGATCCTCACCCCATAACCAGATATATATAGCAGTCTTTCCAGCAACCCTATGTGGAAGAGTAGGGACAAAGTAGGGCTACTTTTTGAAGAAAAAATTAGGCAGAAAGTAGGGGACAAATGAGATATTTTATAAAGCAAAATAGTATCAAATGTATTTAGTTTACTGAAAAAATAAAAGATGTCCTTGACTTACCTTTGTAAACTTGAAAAAAGCATGCTCTTACATATTAGGTGTCTCTTAAGTCAAGTTTGACTCTATCTTCTTTAACACCTAGCTCCACATCACAGAGACCATATCGGAATTCACAGTTCACTACAGCTGTTCATGTCGTGTGTAAGTGATTTTCAACATAAAATATTGTAAAAGTATGGATAGTAGGGCCAGCTGGAAAATAGGGAGGATGACAAAAAAGGTAGTAAATAAAAAGGGTCGCTGGACAGACTGATATATATATATATATTCTTTTCCTACATTAATACCAAAAATATTTCATCATCTAGAACAAAAAGCAATAATGTAACGAATGGCAAAGCTCGCCTTCTCCAGCTCACAATACGATTACTTCAGCTCACCCTACGATTACTCCAGCTCACCCTACGATTACTCCAGCTCACCCTACGACAACTTCAGCTCACCTTACGATCACTTCAGCTCACCCAACGATTACTTCAGCTCGACCTCTCCAGCTCATTCAACGATTACTTCAGCTCGACCTACGATTACTCCAGCTCACCCTACGACAACTTCAGCTCACCCAACGATCACTTCAGCTCACCCAACGATTACTTCAGCTCGCACTACGATTAATTCAGCTCACCCTATGATTACTTCAGCTCACCGTACGATTACTGCAGCCCAGCCTACGATTACTCCAGCTCACCCTACGATTACTTAAGCTCGACCTACGATTACTCTAGCTCACCCTACGATTACTTTAGCTCGCCTTCTCTAGCTCACCTTACGATTACTTCAGCTCACCATACGATTACTCCGGCTCACTCTATGATTACTTCAGCTCGCCTTATTTTGAACGATTTGGCGTGCCATAAGCTTCGGTAGCTCTGTTCGATACACGCATCACAATAATAGGTACGCTTTCTAATTGTGAGCCTCGGTAGCTCTGTTCGATACACACATCTCAAAATTGGAATGAGGATAAATTAGATCATTGGTTAGTGCTGCTTGTTGTTTATCAAGAAACAATTATTTTTTGTTTCTGATTGATGATTGTAGAAATCTTAATGATGTAAAAATGAAGAAATGAATACAAACTAACATTACAAAACTAGTTTTTAGTGGTAGGCACTTTTAGATATCAGTTTGAGTGTTCGTACTAAACTTCAACTCTGTAATTAAAGATTTCGGAGAGAATTCGGGGTGTTTTGTAGGTCTTTTAGAGCAAGCTCAAAAAAAAAAGGAATGAAAACTATCTTCTCTAAAAATAATCTCATCGTAGATGATGTACAACGAGAGATTTTAAATACATTAAAACAGAACAAATAAACAAACATTTAATGAGACTTTAATTTTTTTGTCAATACAATGTGCGTGTTCATAGGTACACACTGCCTCTAGAATGCTTGTGCTAAAAGCACGCGTTGCATCATGCTCTCTTACGTGTCAGTAAGGTAATGTTGTTACCTTGCCAACCCCAAAGCGTTTGTCGTCAGATATATACAATGTTACTTTTGTATTAGGATGGTATGCATCTCATGATTATAAAATCATTTCCCAGTAATTTTCATTGGTGCTTATAAAAAGCAGTCTTTCTACATTTCAAATTTTAAACTCCTTGTTATAAGCGTCTTGGTTTGATTCCATTACAGAGTTTTACTTCGTCTTAATCAGTCCTGAATGAAAAAATACGTAATCTTAAACCACAAAACTCTCTAATCCGAATACCATCCAGTCTCGTCATTGAAAAGTCCAGATGTTTTATTATTCATTTGTGGTAAACCAAATGTATTGCCCTTAGTATAGTTTCTACTTTTATACTTTCATTTAACTTGATGTTATCTTTCGTGCCATTGTAAATGAAATCTGTCTCAGTATAGATACACAATGAATAAGTGTCAGTCAGCAACAGTCTAGTTTTATCATTTTATTTGTTTCAACTTATCGTAGTACAATTCATAAGTCAACCATTTAGATAGGTCTAATACTGTAAATCCACCGTAAGCTGGTTGAGTTATTTTGATTTTCTTGGTTTCAAACTGACTAATACCAATTCATTGTCAATAGTTGTTCTCCTGGCAAATGATATATCTTTCTGGAATAATATAAAAAAAAAAAATATTTTCGTCTGTACATATTCTTACTGATATACTTTTCTTGGGATTTTCCTTTTTTTTTTTTTTTACCAAATACACTTAAATTTATCAGTTCTTTTTTTAAATCAGTTGTTGCTTTTTGTTTTAAACTTGTAACCAGTTCAATATAAAATGTAAGCAACGGTTGGTTTCCAAACAAGTCAACTGTGTGTATCTATTTATCAGTTTTCAACCTAAATGTATGTAAAGTTTCATATTTATGTAAAGAATAACGTAGTTTATTTTGATTTTCAATGAACGTTACAGTTTTGGAGCAGTAGGTTTTGTACTCTTGTAATCATCAATCAACTTCTTTTGCAAGGGATATAATTTGTAATTCATTTCTCTAGAGCTAACGGGTAGTCCTTGAAATAATCCAGCAAGTGTGGTAAAATCGATAAATCCATTTCTAAAAACAACCGGAATCATGCTTTGCCTGTGTGTTTTAGACAATCATACATACAGATACCTTCAAACCTAATTGTCCTTTTATCATGTATTTCTTCCCCTTGTTTCATGGACCTATTAAGCATGAAATCATTGCTGAATGAAATATATTTCTCGTCGTTGTTCTGTATGCTTTTTACCTATTCATCAGAATCGTTTTCAATCAATGTCTCGATGAGCAAATGACTCTCAACCTCAAAAGTTATGAATGAACCATGGAATGTATACCAATATTTAAAATTCTTACTGTATTCGTTATTTGCTGGAACTTTATACATGGATTGTATACCGATATTTTAAATTCAAATTGCATTCGTTATTTGCTGCAGCTTTATACTTGCCTGTTTAATAGTCTTTATACTTGCCTGTTTAATAGTCTTTATACTTGCCTGTTTAATAGTCTTTATACTTGCCTGTTTAATAGTCTTATACTTGCCTGTTTAATAGTCTTTATACTTGCCTGTTTAATAGTCTTTATACTTGCCTGTTTAATAGTCTTTATACTTGCTTGTTTAATAGTCTTTATACTTGCCTGTTCAGTAGTCATGGTCTCTATTCGTTTTCAGTTTTGTTCACAGATGTAACATATATTTGAATTGTTGTTGAACTAAAATGTTTTTCTTCTTATTTTGTCAACACAATAAGTTTACATTTTTCGGTCTTAATTTTGTGTTCGTTTGTTTTTGGAATCTTACCCAAAGCATCGCAAAAACCTTTATTACAATTTGTACCTCTGTAAACTATTACTTTATATTTCTTTGGATTGATCAGAGGTACAAACAAAGTCCCCGATGAAATGTGTTGGCTATTGTTATTGTCCAATATTGTGCCGTAACCTCTGCGTATGTGCTGTACCTCTGGCACACGTTGACTATGGCACGAAGGTGTATTTTGTTCTGCGTCGATCTTGGTGAGGCATACCTTTGGCATTGCATCGAAGGTACACTTTGCCTCTGGCATGATTCCACATCTGTGCCTCAGGCATGATTCCACATCTGTGCCTCAGGCATGATTCCACATCTGTGCCTCTGGCATGATTCCACATCTTTGCCTCTGGCATGATTCCACATCTGTGCCTCTGGCATGATTCCACATCTTTGCCTCTGGCATGATTCCACATTTGCTTTCGTCACGTACTTTTCGTTGTGTGGTCGTTTTGCTTTTACACGCTAAACCTGGCACGATGGGCGCTCTTAATGGATGTTGATAGTTCTTGAATTGCTAGTATGACGTGAAACTGAAATAAAATCTTTGCATACGACGCTGCATTTATTTGTATTTCAGCCCGAGTGATCTAGTTATTTTTAATAATTTTTACAAAATGTCATATAAATTTTGTGGTACTTCAACACGAGATAATAATACTGTTGTTGTTGTGGTTGTGGGTTTAACGCCATTTTTCAGCACATGATAGGCTATACATGGCGGCCAGTATATTTGGTGGAGGAAGAACCCGAGAAAACCCCGGGAATAACCACCGACCCACGGGAAGCTACTGACAAGCTTTTTCACATACCCACCTTGGTCGAGCCCGAGACTCGAACCCACGCGGACAGAAGTGAGATGTCAGTGATCTGTAAAGACGAGCGCCTTAGGCCACTCGGCCACCCTGGGCCCCTGATAGTAATACACAAATATGATTGGTCAATATTGTCGTATCCGTTCACGAGATGGCAATACACAAATACATCGGACGTCTATTATTTTTTTAAAAATATCCTAAGGCCTTACCAGTCTAGTATACTTTTTATTCTGATTTTGAATGATCTCGTAACCTTACACAGGAACATTAAACACAAAGAACCATTGGTCTACATCACAGCACTCAATAACCACACTACTGGTACATGAAGGCAGCAGTGATTTCAAATTATTTTAACATATAAGGTGTTTTTTATGTATAAAAACTTCGAAACTCATGTACGCAACGAGTTGTGCCATACGACACTGAAAGCCGACATATCACATAAAACCAAGTCTACTAATTACAAAAGCAAACGAAGAAACAAACAAACAAAGACACAAATGGAAGAAGTGACAGATGTTGTTGTTTTTTTATTCTTGTTGTTGTTGTGATTGTTGTTGTTTACAGATTTCAAGTTCGTGCCGTTGCACATTTAGGACAACTGAGACTCTTCACTTTACTAAAGACCCCACATGGGGCATGTTAGTACAGAATAATGAATAATACAGAAAGAGAGTGGTTAGCACGAATAATACGGAAAGTGAATACACAACATGAATAATGCAGAAAGAGAGTGCACAACATGAATAATACAGAAAGTGAGTGTGCAGCATGAATAACACGGAAAGAGAGTGTACAACATGAATAATACGGAAAGAAAGTGTACAACATGAATAATACGAAAAGAAAGTGTACAACATGAATAATACGGCAAGAAAGTGTACAACATGAACATTACGGAAAGAGAGTGTACAACATGAACATTACGGAAAGAGGGTGTACAACATGAACATTACGGAAAGAGAGTGCACGGCATTAATAATCTGAAAGAGGGTGTACAACATGAATAATACGGAAATAAATTGTAAAATATGAACATTACGGAAAGAGAGTGTACAACATGAACAAAACGGAAAATGAGTGTACAACATGAGCGTTACGGAAGGAGTGTGTACATCATGAATAATACGGAAGAAGAGTGTACATTATGAATAATACGGAAAGAGAGTGTACAACATTACGGAAAGATAGTGTACAACATGAACATTACGGAAAGAGAGTGTACAACATGAATAATACGGAAAAAAGACTGTACATGCATGAATGAATGAATGCACATAAGTATTAATAATCAACTGTATACAGTATAGTATGTACAGTATACTATGAACAGTACAATATATGCACTATATTCTGTACAATATACAATGTACAGTATAATATGCACAGCATACTATATACAGTATATATTGTATAATATGTACAGTATGAACAGTATAATATGTACAGTATAATATGTACAGTAATCTATAAACAGTATAATATGCACAGTCTACTATGTACATTATAATATGTACAGTAATATATGTACAGTAGTATATGTATAGTATAAACAGATAAAGTGACCAGTGGAAGGTAACATCATTATTGCGAAGTTTGACAATACAAGCTTAATAATTTTGCGAATCCAATTAGTAGAAAGTATCTGTGTTGCTTATAAGGCTTTGAAGTTAAACGTGTTTTATTTACTTAGCAGATGCATAGGTAACAATTTAGCTCTTTCACTCTTTAAATAAGTACAATTAAAAATAAAGTCAAACCCATTCCTCTGTTCTTTTTTGTCACAGAGAGCAGGGAAGGGCCTCTACGGCCATTAAATAATGAAAACCTTATCAGCTTCTATGGAAAGTTTGTGATTATAACAACGAAAATGACCAAAATTTGTTACCACTTCTGACGGGAGTATAATCAAATATTTTTCAAAAACCAACTTCATTTTTAAATATTCTATAATTGATCATTTATGACCCAATATTTCTATTTCTCGTGAATAAAAAGTTTAAAATTTCAGTATTAAATGTTGTATTTATCCGTGGATTGCACTGAGAGCTGCATTAGCATAATGCGACGGTCTATCAAGTTCTACGTTGTTAGCATGAGATCATCAAACAGAATTTACACTAATCTGCCGGCGCATAATGCGACAGTCAATCAAGGTGTACCTTGTTTGCATGAATGCGACAGTCAATCAAGGTGTACCTTGTTTGCATGAATGCAACAGTCAATCAAGGTGTACCTTGTTTGAATGAATGCGACAGTCAATCAAGGTGTACGTTGTTTGCATGAATGCAACAGTCAATCAAGGTGTACCTTGTTTGCATGAATGCAACAGTCAATCAAGGTGTACGTTGTTTGCATGAATGTGACAGCCAATCAAGGTGTACGTTGTTTGCATGAATGTGACAGCCAATCAAAGTGTACATCGTTTGCATGAATGCAACAGTCAATCAAGGTGTACCTTGTTTGCATGAATGTGACAGCCAATCAAGGTGTACCTTGTTTGCATGAATGCAACAGTCAATCAAGGTGTACCTTGTTTGAATGAATGCGACAGTCAATCAAGGTGTACCTTGTTTGCATGAATGCAACAGTCAATCAAGGTGTACCTTGTTTGCATGAATGCAACAGTCAATCAAGGTGTACCTTGTTTGCATGAATGCAACAGTCAATCAAGGTGTACCTTGTTTGAATGAATGCGACAGTCAATCAAGGTCTACGTTGTTTGCATGAATGTGACAGCCAATCAAAGTGTACATCGTTTGCATGAAATACTTTTTCGAAGAAACAGCATAGACACTCATCTGCCGGAGCATTGTGCGATGCCAGATCTAAGTAAGAACTTTTGGCATTTGGACGCGTAATACACAAGAAAATGTGGTATTTTGATTAATCCCTTTAAAAATGACGAGAGTGTACAACATTAATAATACGGAAAGAGAGAGTACAACATAAAAAATACGGAAACAGAGTATACAACATGAATAATACCGAAAGAGAGCATCCAACATGAATAATACCGAAAGAGAGTATACAACATGAATAATACCGAAAGAGAGTATCCAACATGAATAATACCGAAAGAGAGTGGTAGAATACATTGTAAAAGTTGTAACTCGACATCACTATGACTGTTTTTATTCTCAGTCCAAATAGAAAGTATGGACAGTATGTAGGTTAGACTTTGTATGCGGTAAATAAAATCAGTTCAGTGATATGAAAAAAGCAGCGAGTCTTATTGTAGGACAAGGTCTAGTAGATCTCACAACTACCGTAAACAGGAGTGTCATTGTGCACGATCTCACTACCACCAGGCGTGTCATTGTTGCACTGAAGATCTCACAACTGCCGTAAACAGACGTGTCATTGTTATGCACATACATGTATTTCCTCTCGAAACCTTCTTGTTCGAAACTCTAGGATTTCATTTGAGAGACCGGATGTCGCAAAGATGAGACCCTTCATGTGGTAATATTTAAAGATTGTGTTCATTTCCTGATGTGTCATACATGTTAGTGTTATATCATCGTTAGAGACGTACCTCTGAATATCTTACTGCTCTCTACAGTTCGTGGAATACTGAATAATGGCTTGAAATAAAACAAGAACTATATTTATTTGTGTACATTTTTAAAATTCTTTATGACAGGACAATGGTTTCCAATCAATAAACAAGGCAAACAGAAAGAATGAATCAAGATATAAAAAGATCACAGATCATAGTCGAAAAAGAAAAACAGTACACATTACATCTTATTCTAACAGCGTGTCCAGCATGCTGTTTAAATAGTAGCCCGCTGCGCGCCTATGCAGCCTTAGGTTCGATCCCGGTTCTTGCATGTACTAAATTAAACGGTGGCCCATCCAAGATCATCTATTTTATTACCTGAAGTGGACATCATAGCCATGAAAATACTCGGTGTAATCGTAAATTCCTGAATCATTTAGAATCTTGGTACTTGCAATTTAAAGTATTATTTTTGTGTTTTCCTTTTGTTGGGACTGACAGCACATTTAAGACATTATTATCTTTATAATACCGAGAGAATGGGAGCTAAGTGCTTTTCCCAAGGACATACCGAGGTAGCCGACCTTGGCTGGCCTGGAAGCTTATCGAATCCACGACCCTTTGATTACGAGTCCGACGCTCTATCAACTGCGTTACCGCAGTTTCCCACTCTAAAGTAATTAATGCGTTTGCATCGAGGAGATAAACAACTAAATAACTATCTGGAAGCATGGTCCTACAGTCCAGATTAAAATAACGGTTAAAAAGTACACTCTGTGAAAAGGTAGCAGATTTTAAATTTAAAATGCTGAGAAAACTTCACTGCAATATATCCGCAATTTTTTCTAGCGTTTTTCAAAGTCAGAAAGAAAGAAAGTCAATACACATACGATCAAAGCTAAGGAAACTGGACAATTTCCGGAAAAGGATGGTGTTCCATTCAATTATTTTCAGAAGCTAATTTTGGATAAAAATTGAAGAAAGATGCTCAGCCATTGGATTCATTACATTTCTCACACTTTTTCCTCAAATTAAGATTTCATATAAATAAATCTTGCTTATGATACATGTGACGATACTGTTTTTGAGTCAGATGTAGTGTTAATACAAAGATTTTATTTTTAAATCACTAGTTTTAAATATGTATACCTAGCAATCTTTTTATTCTTGATATAAAAAGAATTGAGCAATTCCCCAATTTTGAGGAAGTCCTCAACTTTTTCCTCATACGTAAATCAAGACTCTTTCTGGTTGAATATAAGGTACTGTTACCAATTGTTGATCCTTTATACCCACTAAATATTCTGTGAAAAATATGTCGTTGTCAACAAAATAATGAGAATGAAATTTAAAGCTCAATTTCAGGAAGAAAATTTGAGCTGCCAGATTTTTGTGAGACAGGATGTGATGATGATAAAATCTTTTCGGTGATAATATTTCAAGACTGTTTAATTTCTCAAGCATGATCATAAGTGTGTTTTCGCCAATCATGTTGTATTTAAATGCTGGACATGCTATTATCCATGACAGAGGGGAAAATGTTACAAAAGTATTAATATATTTTATTATATACCTATCAATTTTCTACCCAAGAATGAGCCAGAATTTTACCGTCAAATCCCAAAAGTAGGAACACGATACTGTCGTTTTCTGATCCCGTATTACTATACTCTAAAACGAGGCTGGAACTACTTTTTCCTTGAGGTTTCCTGGTTACAACTGAACAAGCATGAATAACTATTCCGTAGCCTCACTTGATATACAAATGGATATGAGTAGCATTCTCATTAGCAAATCTGTATCATCAAGTTCCAACAATTTTATCCAATCCCGCTGTAAATAACTCAAAACAATAGCTGTCATTCCCATGCCAAGTCCCCATCGGAGCCTCTCACAATGTTTAGCCAGAAACAGTTCAAACCCTATCAGCCGTGTCTCGGATAGAAACTTTCTAGTTATTCAGCGGGTGAAATCGTCTGTGATGCACAATTTGACAACAGCACAATAGCTGTAAATCACATATATGGGTCTGCTGCCCCCATGCGTTAAAGAACTCTTGTGAAAAAGAATGGTTGTTGTTTCACACGCTTCTTCATAAAACTGATATTCATGCATATATCAGCTGTTCAAAATAAATGAAATTCGGTTTATGACATAAGATGAAGTTCGTATCAGAAAGATTGAAATGTTAAGCAATTTTTGTTTCAGTTACGTTTTGGGATTGTATTCATTTATGTAAAAATTGATAGGTATATAAAGCAAAAATATAATTATCATAGTAATTCGATCTTAATTGCTAGATCATGTCTTGTCGTCAGCATCAGAAAATCCGGATCATGACTCGACGCTTCGCCTCTCGTAATGATCCGTATATTCTGATGCTGACAACGCGACGTGATCTAGCAAATAAGGTCGCATTACTGCGATAATAATATATATTTATCAACCGCATTCAACCATTAAACTTGTAAAACCCCTAAATGTTCAATGTCATATAACCATAGATTCCAATTAATCAAAACGATAAAAAAAAAAAAAACAATCTCTAAATCTAGGTTCTTAAATCTGGTCTCTCTTTCATAAAACTTTACACGGCATTTCGAGTCAGAAATGTTACTCCAGACTTCAAGATCCTTCTCAAACTTGACAAATCAAGCCTTTTGATTGGTTAGAATATTTTCGAGTAAGATTTGGGGTCAAGTAAAGTTTTATGATGAAGAAGCCTGTAACGCAGCGAACATCAAAAGCGGTTACGCGCTTTCTGTAAACCTGTACGGTTCTGAGTTCCATTCTCGATTATGGTACATGCTACTGTATCTGGACACCCATCTAAAGTGGATAATTTCCTTTTGGTTCTCGATTGCCTTCGCCTTAAAGATAACTTAACGGCAACAATTTAGCCTTCGAGATACTATGTAAATTGTTCGAATGTGTTTAACAAGAGATGTAAAATAAATATGATATAAACTTTTAATGTTATACATTGTTCTGTATCACTGCAACAGATGCCAAGTCCATGTATGTATTGCATCAGTGGGAAAGAAAGAAACAATGATTCCACTGTTGCAACCGATAAGAACGGTGGACAAGTATACCCTATTGTAAAGGAATAAATTGTTATAGGTCAACATAGATAAGTTTGTAATGTGTTTTTTTGTAAATATTACTGTAAACCCAAGATGGTATGATCCAGCTTAAGGGAGAACAGGTTGCAAGATTTTATTCTTGGCAACATATAAGTAAGAAATTATTAATTATTGTAGATGTAATTCTCCAGACAACTCAGATCTTCGTTTCGGAACACTGCATTAGGGATAAAGTACTCAGTAATGATCTGAATTTGATTCCATTGGCCTGAAGACAAGTAATGTTGATATATCCAACAGTAGTGAATTTGGGGTATCTTTGGGACAATCCTACAGTAGTGAATTTGGGGTATCTTTGTGACAATCCAACAGTAGTGAATTTGGAGTATCTTTGGGACAATCCAACAGAAGTGAATTTGGGGTATCTTTGAGAGAATTCTACAGTAGTTAATTTGGGGTATCTTTGGGAGAATCCTACAGTAGTGAATTCGGCAGGGCCGCCGACAGAACTTCTGGGTCCCTGGGTAGAGCAGTCATGGGCTCCAAAAGTAGTTTAATTATATATATATATATATATATATATATATATATATATATATATATATATATATATATATATATATATATATATATATAAGCCTGTGTACAGTTTTGCATATAAAACCGGTAGTAATCTACCATAACTTAGACTTTTTCAAGGAACAATTTTTAATATTTACTGCATAGATTAATTTATTTTTTATAACTGAGTTGACGGCGGGCCCCTAGAAATCGCTGGGTCCCTGGGCAATTGCCATCCCCCTCGCCCCCCCTCCCCCCGTGGGTCTATCCCCCCTCGCCCCCGCCCTCACTCGGTGGGTCTGAAATTTGGGGTACCTTTTAATAGTATTCAAGCAAGATTACTCGATTGGTTCAAATATAACCGGAGAGCTTATTTATGTGGGAATCAAAAACTTTTATTTTATAAGGAAATTAAAAATATTTTAGAATATGAAAGTTATCTTGAATGTATTAAAAATAAAGGTGTGAGTCGTGATTCGACTAAATTACGCGTGTCTGCAGATAAGCTCGGAATAAAAACAGGTTTATACGATGGGATAGATAGAGGTGTTCGGCTGTGTGAAATATGCGGGATGAGAAATACAGTTGATATAGAAGATAAATTTCATTTTATTATTGTATACTCAGTTGTGTAAGAGATTTATTAGGGACACAAGTATAAATTAGTAAGTTTATGAATGTCTGAAAAAACTAATGAAATCATTAATCTTGGCAAATATGTTCATTATGCATTTAACATAAATAGTAAATTATGAATAGTTAAATATAATGTAAGTTGTTTCATAATAATTAAATGTATATTCTCCAATGAGTTTTATGTGCTTGAAAAATATATGTTTGCTTTTTATGAGCATCAGTAATAGCAAAATTGTTCATATTGTAAATGTCCTATTAGATTATGAGTTTATCTTATTGCGTGTATTGAACAAAGTAATATTTTTAATTGTTTACTAACGCTGCCAGTTTGTAACATCGACGATTGATTGTACAGTATATGAAGTTAACAGAGATTTTTGTTTTCGTTCATAGATTGATTTGTTTATAATCACCATGTTCACTGCTTACATGTGAGATGGATATATCAAAGAACAACAATCGATATTTGTGTGTCACAAACTTCATAAGTTCCGGTATTTTTAAAAACCGATCAATTCTATTTAGGCATTATGAGATCGCGGACTACGTGTAAGATTTACTGACCTCTGAAACTGAAGAGCTTGGCAACATGCAAAAACTAAGCACCTCCGAAACTGAAGATTTGACAACGGAAGTGCTCCAATGAGTATGGGGAGTTTTATGTTTTGCAGAAACACATAGTAACACATTGTTATGAAGAATTTATGCTTAGTTCAAATTTCAACCAAGACATATATTCTCTTCCTTTTATAAAGCATGTAAGTAGATTTGGGTCGAAAGTCACCATAATTGACATTTTTGTAAATCTGATCTTTCACTTCCTCCTAGGGACCCACGTGACACCCCAATATTGACACCATAATATTTACACCTCTTTTTGCACATGGTCACTTTATAGACGAGATCACTACCAAGTTTCTTGAATAAGTGAGAAAAGAGCAATTATACACTGCCATGCTAAGGTATCCGGTTATTGAATGTAGCAATGATATAATGCCATGCTAAGGTGTCAGGTTATTGAATGTAGCAATTATATACTGCCATGCTAAGGTGTCAGGTTATTGAATGTAGCAATGATATAATGCCATGCTAAGGTATCCGGTTATTGAATGTAGCAATGATATAATGCCATGCTAAGGTATCCGGTTATTGAATGTAGCAATGATATAATGCCATGCTAAGGTATCCGGTTATTGAATGTAGCAATGATATAATGCCATGCTAAGGTATCCGGTTATTGAATGTAGCAATGATATAATGCCATGCTAAGGTATCAGGTTATTGAATGTAGCAATTATATATTGCCATGCTAAGGTGTCAGGTTATTGAATGTAGCAATTATATATTGCCATGCTAAGGTATCCGGTTATTGAATGTAGCAATGATATAATGCCATGCTAAGGTGTCAGGTTATTGAATGTAGCAATTATATATTGCCATGCTAAGGTGTCAGGTTATTGAATGTAGCAATGATATATTGCCATGCTAAGGTATCCGGTTATTGAATGTAGCAATGATATAATGCCATGCTAAGGTGTCAGGTTATTGAATGTAGCAATTATATATTGCCATGCTAAGGTATCCGGTTATTGAATGTAGCAATGATATAATGCCATGCTAAGGTGTCAGGTTATTGAATGTAGCAATTATATATTGCCATGCTAAGGTATCCGGTTATTGAATGTAGCAATTATATACTGCCATGCTAAGGTATCAGGTTATTGATTGTAGCAATTATATACTGCCATGCTAAGGTATCCGGTTATTGATTGTAGCAATTATATACTGTCATGCTAAGGTGTCCGATTATTGACCTCCTGTCTGATCATTTTTGGCAGAAGCACTTTCTTTTGATTATGGAACTTTGAATTTTTTTATTTATTTTTTCCTCCTTGCACAGAAATTATTCTTATTACAACTAAATTATTATCAATCGTAGTAGTAGTAGTAGTAATAATAGCAGTAGTAGTAATAGCAGTAGTAAGTAGTACTAGTAGTAGTAGTAGTAGTATAAAGATAGTGAAGTGAAAGGTCAGGCGGAAGAGTATATATACTAGAATTCGAGATGACACATGCTTGAACAATGACATCTATCGACATTGAAAAACGAAAGAGTTAATAACACAATGTCAAGTGGCAATGATGTTGCAATTTAAACATGCAACTGTCTGTGTTGTCTTTATCTCTGTGATAATCTGACTTGCCTGCCGAGGGCGGCATATTACAATCAACCATCGCATAACAGAGATTTCAATGGACAGCTCGCCAATTCGATCGCTAGCTAGGTGTCAGTCGTTGCATATTGGTGTGGCAGGAGAAAAGATTGCCAATCCGAGTAGGGCAACCATAAAGAATGCATTATCTAAAATGTGCTACAACTCTTTATAACTTCAACACTTTTCATCTAATTTTCATTTCATCTAATTTTCATCAAATTTTCACAAGAAACTTATGAATTCTGTTTTAATAACTGGACAATTTTTCAAAAAATGAAACACGTCGGAAATAGATATGCAAATGAGTATTCGGAACAGTCTCCACTTATCCGAGGAGTCACTTAGCTTGGCTTGTGACGAGTCGGATACATACTCATGTGGTGACTAAGTTTAGTATCAGTAAAGGACACCTCGCTTGAATTTACCCGTCGTCATTCCTCCTTCTAGAGTAAAGAGCTAGTACGCATAGAGACCTCCAACAATTTAGTGTATCTAATGGGCTCCGTCTGTAATTTTTTAAGAATGAAATGCCCGTTCTTCCTTAAATGTAAACTTTCTTTTACTTCGACTGTACAGCAAATTATAAAACTTTCTCCTGACGGCGCATATATTAGCTTGGGTTTGTATTTTAATGCTAGGCAAACCGGAGAGATAGCAAAGATAAAAACACCGATCCTTTAGTGGGAGATCGAAGACCCTTGTAAGTATCAAAACCGGAATAGAATTGGGAATGCGAGGTGTAAAGCGAGTTTGTTACCAATATGCTATACCGGATGTATTATCGTTTGTAATCACACACGCGCGCACACACACACACTCTCTCTCTCTCTCTCTCTCTCTCTCTCTCTCTCTCTCTCTCTCTCTCTCTCTCTCTCTCTCTCTCTCTCCATGTATATATTTAAAACCCGCATATAACATTCATGGATATAATATTTTATCTCATTAGTATTATAAAGATGTCTTAAATAGATAAGGTACATTTGGGGCCAGTCGCTCTGCCTAGTACTAACTCATTATCTGTTGTTGCATCTAACTTTTAAAATTTGTGATTGAATTGAAAAGTTGACTGAATGCTTACCGAAAATATGCAAAACAAGGCAAGGCTTACAACTAAAAATGGTGGCCCCTGGTGGCCGAGTGGTCTAAGGCGCTCGCCTTTACCGATAACTGCCATCTCACCTCTGTTCGCGTAGGTTCGAGTCTCGAGCTCGGCCAATGTGGTTATGTGAGAAAGTTTACCAGTAGCTTCCCGTGGGTCGGTGGTTCTTCCCGAGATTTTCCCGGGTTCTTCCTCCACCAGATATACTGGCCGCCATATATAGCCTATCATGTGCTGAAAAATGGCGTTAAATCCATAAAACCAAGCGTACATCCATCTGCCGTCCCATAATGTGCCAGCAGATCTCATCGTCTACGCTTTTTGCTTGAAATCATATAGGTAGAACAAACACCATAGACCATTATCTGCCATAGTCTCGTTCAACCAGACTCTCGCGTGGATCAGTGAGATATATGCCTCATGCGGGACCCTTGTTTGACGGAGTTCTCACGGAGCTGCGCGAGATCCGGCAGAATGAGAGTCGACCTGCCAGCGGATTATGGGACAGCTGATATGGTTCATCTCTGTTCGCAGTTGGACGTGAATTATACATAAATACAATGGTCGTTTATCATGGGTCGATTTAAGATAAGGAATTAGATGCTAGCATAAGTTAAAGATCCACTAAATTCTTAAGCTTACAATGTGCAAGGTGGTGGTTTAGGAGTGGGGATTGATGGGTGGTATTTAGGAATGAGGAATAAAATTACGATCGATTATGCCTGTAGAAATTTCACCTGTTCAATTTGCAGGTACTGGCCGAAGTCCACATTTCGCCACAATTTATATGCCATTTTCAAATTACACAATAGTCGTGTCACTCATGCACTACGCAACTACCAATGAAATATATAGCCTATGTCAATGTTTTATACCATTCTGATTGCCAAAATAAATTTAAAGTGTTTAAATTACGGTACAGCGAATATATTTCTCCGGTGTTAATGTAAAGGCTTCGAGAATCACAGTACCAATTCTCAACATATTCGAATGTAACTGTTATCATGGTTGTCGTCATCAAAATAAAATGCCGGAGTATTTTGGTCAAGAGTGAAACTAGCTTATTAGGCAAATTTTACCTATGCACATCACGTGCATCAAACACACGATGCAAGGGAGAGACACGATTATTCAGTAGAAATCATGTGTGTCAAATGAGCATATGCTGCTAAATGTTGGAGTGATTAACATCATGAAATAAGTGTGTTTTTCAACTGAACAATGATTTTGATAACGTGCTTGTTTTGTTTTTTTTTTGTTATTTTCCCCCTACCCCCCCCCTACAAATTATTCTATTGTAATCGCCCCCCTCCCACAGAAGTTTGTACCTCCTTTCGATTTAAAAAATAAAAATCATACAAAAGAAGAAGATGAAAAAAATGCATAAAACTTGTCACTTCATTCATTCATTTAGCTTTTATAAGCAGATTGTTGCCAGTGGGCCCCTAACAAAGTCATATTGTTCACGTTTCAAACCAAAACGGGAGTTTTTTTTACTAATTCATCGGACATATTTGCGTAGGCGATTCTCTTTTTAGTCAACAGGAGTGTTTTAGTTCATCCTCTTCGGTGAACTCCGAATAATTCCGTAAATTTCCTTAACTTTGAGACTTACATCCCTTTAAGGCAATGTACATAAGATTTACACCGCTTTCCCTGAGCAAGCTCGTTGTATACACGGAAAACTCCCGTTTAGCTTGAAACGCGAAGAAGATGACAGTGTTAAGGACCCCCCGGCGACAATCAGGTTATAAATTATACAATAATGAATGAAATGACTAAGTTTTGTGCATTTTTTATATCCTTGATCCTTTTCGTTTTTAAAATCACTTGGGGGGGGGGGGGGGTGGTTACAAACTGCCGGGGCGGTTGACGAATACTATAGACGATAACGACTCTTAATGAAAAAGGATAGATTCTGACTCTAAATAGTACTTATAATATTGTTTAAATATAATTATCACAACCTCCACAAAGCATATTTAGAACTCAGTATTTCAGCATAAAATATAAACAATCTAATCTTAAACTAAATAAAGGACATTATTTATTTATTTATTTGTTCTAAATATCCACTTACCACCATCCATAATTTTCACAAATCTGCTTAGCATCCAAAGTTTCCTTTAAAATTTATAATAAATCTGAAACATTGCTGCAAAATGTTTTACTTCAAATGAGTAGCCTTACAATAGATTTTCCAAACATTAATACCGTCTATACTATCTTATCAGTTGACTCCAGCTGCTACAGCACAACCCAAGATCTGTTGTCGCATAATGCACAGGCAGATCTGGGTCTATGCAGTTTGTTAGGAGTAATCAGAAGAACAATCAACACAGATCCTGATTTGCCGCCGCATTATGCGACGGAAGATAGGGGTATATATTGTTTGCAGTTGGACTCGATCAATAAGTGAGCAGAGACGCTATCCAGTGATTAAGTATTCTTCTCACCTCTCTTCAAAGGAAAATACAGATACATCGTAATCAGTATATATTTTTAGACTTCCTCATATACTAGTTAATCATTTTAATTGATTGCACCTAGTGCGTAAAGAAGAAATTATGTCGTCAAGTTGAAGATTGCCCCCTCTTTTTCAGCTATTCAAGTACATTACCCATAACATTTCACTCGTCAAGATAATAATAATAATAATAATAATAATAATAATAATAATAATAATAATAAATAATAATAATAATAATAAAGAGAATAGTTGGTAATGATGTTCTGAAAGTCTGATGAAACGAAGAAAGAAAAAAAATCACATCCTAGAGCTAGAAAAATTAAATCAATAAAATCGTTAGCATGCATAAAAACCTTATATTCTCAGCTTGTGTTCTGATACTATTTAACATCTGTAAAAAAAATTTAAAAAAATAAATAAAGCAAATAATATCACTAATGTTATAGATCTTGTAAACATATCGGTATAACCAAATCTCTGGTATACATACTACATTAGAATGTTTTATGTACATATATTCAAATTGTTTCCATAAATATAAAATTAAACGAATCAAGAAAAAATATTTTAACATTTTGAAATGTATCCATTAAAAGATTTGTGATAGTATGATATCCTGACTTAAATATGTTGGAAAAAGTGTGAAAGTTAAACGGGTGTTCCAGCAGCATACACATGTTCACAAGGAAAAACTGGTGTTCCAACATACACATGTTCACACGAAAAACTGGTGTTCCAACATACACATGTTCACACGAAAAAACTGGTGTTCCAACATAAACATTGTTCACACGAAAAAAACTGGTGTTCCAACATACACATGTTCACACGGAAAAACTGGTGTTCCAACATACACATGTTCACACGAAAAAAACTGGTGTTCCAACATACACATGTTCACACGAAAAAACTGGTGTTCCAACATACACATGTTCACACGAAAAAAACTGGTGTTCCGACGTACACATGTTCACACGGAAAAACTTAGCAAATTAGAGATGGAGATGAATTATTTGATGCATCAAATCCGTTCTTTTTGTTTTTCCTCTGATGGTAAGTGGTCCAGAATGTGTACAATTTCTTCGTGTTGTCATAAAAATATCCTATTAAATATTTGCTTCAGATATGATGTCCATACAAGGGGTGCCTGACTGTCTAATTCGGTCTTTGTATGCACCCTGGCAGGACCCTTTTTGACGGTAAGCACCGCCTATACCTTAGGCTCCAAATACCAAAACGAAAAATTATGCTTAGAATGTCTCAATATGATCGAAAGTTTGCGTTTATAAGACCATATCAAAGTTTTCTTAACTCTAACTCCGGGTGGAGGGGGAAATAATAGAAAATTATATATATATATATATATATATATATATATATATATATATATATATATATATATATATATATATATATATTTGAGCATGAGTTCAATCTATTTGCTCAGAGAGTTTTATATCTACAGAGCTGGTCCTCTGTATACTTACAAATACTCAATCTGGTCGCATCGTTGCGGACATTTTTATGCATTTAAAAACTTATAATGAAAAAAATATCAAACAATTGAGTGGAATAGAGTTATTGTTGAGATGTTTGAAAAAAAATCCTTTTATGTAGAAAGGTGTGAGATATACTTGATAGGTAGTGCAAAACCGCTGTAGACTTTATAGCAATGTATGCCGATAAAGAGTTTAGGGTGTATAATTGCCTCGCCTTCTAATAGATATGAACATGTTGAGGCATATACGTTCACTGTTTATGAATATGGATCTGAATCAATTTCATAACTTTTCCTCAAAAAATATTCTTGTTACTTGAATAAAAGGGTTAACAGGTTAACACGTGTAATGCGTCAGGCAGAGAGAGAGAGAGAGAGAGAGAGAGAGAGAGAGAGAGAGAGAGAGAGAGAGAGAGTATTTTATGACACATTGCTCAATGAATATGCCCCACCCACCCCCTCTAAAATATGGGACTGTCTTTGCCTACATGGTATGACTATGTTTTGGGGGAAAATTCGATATTACAGAAATCGAGTTTCCAGGTGCACAAGAAGAAAAAAAAAAGAAATCGACTTTCAAGATCAACGTGAAAAACAATGAAAAAATAGTGTAAAAGGTATCAGAAAATATATTGCAGAAAAGGATACATGTAAACATTTGTAGTCACGTATTTACATCATTAAAATTTTCCATGTTATTGGTGTTTTTAGTGGAATCCATTGTGGTACACGAAGGGTATTTGATAAGTTCTAAATATTTTGTTATCACTTTTTTGTTTCTTTGAACCTGTCAGCCAATGTAATGCCGATAGATAGACAAAATAACGTTCTATAAAATGATCTGCAGCTGCACACACAGCACGCCGGACACCCGCGTATCGATACATGTGTGTGACGTAACATAAGTAAATGACAGTGACGTAAATATGTCGGAGGAGAACAATTCTGCTACTGTGCAAAGAACATAATCCGGGCACTCTTTGGGTACTCTCAGACTAATATCAAGGCCGACTTGGATAAAGTTTCTGGATAAAATTTTCTATTATATCTTACAATTTTGATGTGGTTTGATCGTGTTATAGATGGTCGTGAATCCATGGAAGATGACGCGCATTCTGGAAGACCGCTGTCTGTGATTCGTGAGCGAGAAGTAGCTGCTGTTAAGGATGCAATTGATGAAGATACTCGATACACAGTGGAGGATATTTCTCTTATCACGGGCATTAATTCATCAGCAGTTTTCCATCTATTGAAGAAATATTTGAAGGTCAAAAAGGTTTGTGCAAGATGGGTCCCGCTTTTGTTGAAGGTAACCAAAAATAGACTCAAGTTGAAATCGCCAAACAGCTACTCACTAAATATGAAAAGAGTGACCAGAGACGTTTAAATGAGATTGTAACAGGTGATGAAACATGGATTTACTTTCTTGAACCCGACTCAAGAGATAATAATAAAGTTTGAATTGGAGAAAACGAGCAGAGACCACAAATCACTGGACGTTGTCGGACTGTCAAGAGAGTTTTATACGCATTATTTCGCTGCAAAAGGCCCTGTCGTCTAAGTACCTTTGCCTGACTATGCTAGTGACACTGGACATTTGTATGGCTCGAAACTGTTGTCAAAATTTGTGGAACACTACCGAACCACCCAGACGTGTACTGGTACCAGAGGTATCCATCTACTCCAAGACAACGCACCGGTGCATAAATCCGTCGTTGTGACAGACTTCCTGATGGAGCACAGGATTCAAACTTTGCCACATCCTACATACAGCCCTGATTTAGCTCCAAGTGACTTTTTACTTAATCCCGTTATCAACAATTCGCTGAGGGGCAGACGATTTGTAAGCCGCCATGCGGTTGGACGTGCAGTTTTCCAATGTATGAACACCATACCAAAAGTGAATACAAAATGGCATTTAATAATTGGATAATCAGACTGCAAAAGAGTGTAGAAAAGCATGGGGAGTACTTTGAGAGGATGCACTGACGCACTGTTCACTGATAAAGAACTTTGTTGTACAGCTCAATAATATTCAGAACGTTTAAAATACCCCTCGTACATGTATTTCGAAATATTATAAACTGCTTTGTCAATTCACATCTTTCCATCGAGGTCCAAGTCTGCGCATTTATTGAGGACTTTTGCTAGCGCAAATTTATGCTAAAACACATTCTTGTTTTCATTTTTTTTAAGAAATTCAAAACATAGGAATGAACCATGCGCTGAATTACATAGGTTACGTAAATTGGTAATTCCCGATTAATCATCAAAATATATGAGTGTTGAGCGCGATAACCGATGCATATGTATCCTCGAGCTTCCACATACATTGTATCAACAAAAGATTACACCTGTATATTTGGATGAAATTACGATAGACAAATCATTAGTCTGAAGTTTTGAATCATATATCCTGCCTAAAGTTACTGTGTATTTAAAATCAAGCTAGCGGAATCTTAGATGAGTAGGAATACATCGGAAATTTCTAAATATCAATACCTAGTGTTTAGCTGCGGCAACGAAGATCTGTGAGAAACACATTTTGCTCTTAAGTTTCTTCTTCTTCTTTTTGATCGGGGCATACTATCCTTCTTGTGGATCTGGGCATACTATCTTTCTTGTGGATCTGGGTATACTATCCTTCTTGTGGATCTGGGCATACTATCTTTCTTGTGGATCTGGGCATACTATCTTTCTTGTGGATCTGGGCATACTATCTTTCTTGTGGATCTGGGCATACTATCCTTCTTGTGGATCTGGGCATACTATCTTTCTTGTGGATCTGGGCATACTATCTTTCTTGTGGATCTGGGCATACTATCTTTCTTGTGGATCTGGGCATACTATCCTTCTTGTGGATCTGGGCATGCTATCTTTCTTGTGGATCTGGGCATACTATCCTTCTTGTGGATCTGGGCATACTATCCTTCTTGTGGATCTGGGCATACTATCCTTTCATATATAATAACAGTACTGAATATAAGACCATAGCGTTTTTTTTTAACGGCGTCAGTGCGCGGAAAGAAATTGGAACGATTGTCTAACCAAGCAAATAAACAATGTTTTGTAGTGAGTGTCCTTTAATGTTAATGTTAGTTTCTTCATAATAATGTCAGTTTTAGTTACTTGAAGGAGAATGAAGTGTTTGTCTTGTTAGTTTCTTTGCTGATATATAGATCAGAGATGAGCGAAGAGATACACATGGTCGCCATTACTGAATGAGCTCGATTCGCGAATTCAACGATTGTTTACGGTAGTTATCCACTCCTTCGGAAAGTGTACCCCTCTGTATTTTGATCAAGATCGTCCGCTAAATCGTATGCCATTGTAGAAAAATATGAAAAATGTACGACACCTACTACTTATAAAATATATGTTGTTCGCTCTTATTACCTCTTTGCTTTCTCGACAGGACGGAAAGTTATTTATGATTCTCTTCTTAAGCTAAATACAAGAACAGGAGGTCTCATTCATTGAAAAGTAAAATGTTTGCAAAGGCACGTTGTTCCAGTCTCTCAAATGCAGGGACAGGTGTCCAAAAACATGCAATTAGAACAGTTATATATAAGCTAATCAATACCGAAGGAATACTAATAAATGCTTGCATATTCCTTTTCAGATACAATAAATCTTGAGATATTAATCTTTCTTAAAAAAAGTTGTATCATCCACATTCTGAACAATTTGGAACAAAATTGTACACATGTCAGGTTCAGAGGCATAACAATCAAAATGGACGTACATTGGTGTCGCTACCATATATAAAGGCGTGCACATTCCGTTGGTGTTATCGGTGCATGTTTGTTCAATATGTTTGTTTTAAACACTGCTCTCTATCATGCCCCTAAACGTGCCGTTCAGCCGATGAGTCAGCAGTCACTGGTATTGGACCTTTCTAGTTTTAGCGTCAGAGTTCTGTTAGCGTTGACAGTTGCATAATGATTAGCGTAACAAACGTTAATAGTTACAATTTTAGGTTCGCCACCCACCACCACCATCTCTCTCTCTCTCTCTGTACTATATATATATATATATATATATATATATATATATATATATATATATATATATATATATATATATATATATATATATATATATATATATATACACACACATACATATATATATATATATATATATATAGATATATATATATATATATATATATATATCACAGAGGAACCTTATTTATGACCCTCGAATAATTTGAACCAGGAAGTATGGAATCTACGCCTATTCATACTTGTTATCATGATCATTTACACTACATTCCCCTTAATGACAAGTTGGTGTCAACTTACGTAGTTTACAATGACAAGAATATATACACCCACATACATATGGACCATTTCTACACAGGGAAGGTCCCTTTCGTATTTCTACTTTTACTGGAAGACAAATTGGCAAGCTTATTCACAAGCATGCACAGTTATAAATAAAATTGCTTTGGAGGGTTATCGCACTCGTTCTGGCGGACTTTCAATCCAAAAGTCAGCCAGAACGAGTGCGATAACCTTCTTCGGTTTGTCGCGACGTACCCTGTAACGAGTTTTTCAACTGAATATTTTGTTCTTTATGCACTTATGCACTTTCCGGAGCGATATCAGATTTCTCGTGCGCTGCATTTTCAGAAGTCGGTAACTCACTATCTACAGTCTCTTGCGCGGATATCTCGCGCCCTGTGCAGACTAAATCTCTCCAATTCCTGCGCACACTTCTTTCTGGGCTTTTTAGAATGTATGACCGTGGAGTTGCGCTTTTTTTAAACTACAACCCTTTATTACAGTCTTTGACAAAGACATTCACTCCGGCCGATAAAAGAAGCTGATTCAGAGTTATATGACGTTGATTAAATCTTTTCTTGTTGATTTACTTTATATCTGTGCTCTCTCTTTCTCAATGTATTTAAATCCGGCCACTTTGATTGTAAGTTGTATATCAGTGTAAGCAGTGTTTTTCTAAGTTTCCTAACAAACAACAATTCTGCTCGACTGTACTCGTTTTGCAAATGGCTCGACCGATACGCTAGCAATACTTTGTAAGGATCGCTCCATTTGTTTAACATCCTTTTCATTGTTTGCACACTACGCACAGCCACTCCATTACTATGCGCGTAGTTTGGTCTGGACTACCCGTTATGTGAGTAAAACCATAATCTTTCGCAAATTCGGAAAACAGTTATGAGCTGTATCTTGCGCCATCGTCAGATGTAACTACTTCCGGTATGACATGTCTCGCAAAGTTTCATTTCTTGTGAGTTATTATCGCGTTTTGAAGTGGTAGACGTCAGTTTTACTATTTCAATATAACGTGAGAAAAAAAGATACGTCGGACCGTTCAACTCGAATAAGTCAGTGGCTATAATTTGACATAGCCTTTCTAGAAATGCTGACGGCATGAACGGTTCGTCATGATCGACTTCATGCTCGGCGCATTTGCGACGGCATTTCACTAGGTCTTCTAGTTATGTATTTACTCAAATCTTTCCATCAAACCGCGGATGACGCCCGCTCTCTACATTTCACAATTCCCATATGACCTTCGTGGATCGTATGAAGTAACTGTAGCTGCTTCGACGCGGGAATCACTATTTTATAGCTTATCAGTAATACATCATTTTGGACCGTCAAATTTCCTCGTAAGCTGAAATAATGTCCCAAACTTTCATTCAGCTCAGATTTCTCTGGCCATCCGGTTTGACAATATTCGTTTTATTCTTCTACAAGTCGGATCGCGGTCCTTCTATCGAGCTAATTACTCTAGTCTTGCCTTCGAGGTTGGTAATGAAGTTACTACATCATTAACAAATGCATCTGTCTCTTTCTGAAATGTATTGTCACAGTTCATGTTTACTGATATCGGAGCGCACGAAAACGTGTCAGTTGTAATCAAATTTTTACCTGGAACATGCGATATCATGAACTGGTATCTCATCAATCTCATTCTGAATCCCTGTAGTCTTGGTACTGTGTCTTTTTGTTTCTGGGCCCTTTGTCAAGGTAGTGTCAGTGATATTTGTAATGAGTCACTATAGAAGTTAGGAATCATAGAAGTTAGGAAAACAATTTTTCATACAGGAATACTTTATGGCTGTAATGCTTGGGGTTTTTTTTCCTCGCTAAAAATGTGCACGCAAGCAAGAAGTTATATAAATCCTGAATATCGATGTACGTAATTTGGTTTGTCTAATGACAATGCTTCCTGCAGAAAAAATACCCCACAATATCCATGCATCCCAAGTCGAGCATTTGCTTTAGCCATATGTTTCTTGTTTAATAAGGCTTGGAGGGTTAAAAAAACAAACGATTTGCCAACATGTGTATTCGATCCATGACTTCAGGCTTCATACGTTAACTTTTTTAGACTACTCAGCCCCTACAGTCAGCTTTTTCTAAGCCGGCACCGTTAACTTTTATTCATGTACAGTATAACATGAGCCACACGTACATAAGTGTCTACACCTGTAACATGCGCAGTTGACCTACTTAACAAAAAATAAAATAAAAAAACCCACATTTTTTCGGGCTAGAACAAAGTAGATGGTCTATGTCTTTTGAACTTTTTTAGACTTTGCAATTCTTCACTTATATCTAGCAGAGTAGACGCCTATGGCCCATTTCCTCGTCACAAAAAGTTGAAGACTCGAAATAAAAAATGTGGTTGTCGATAAAATGGTCGATACTTGCTTGTGCTTTGATGACATAGGTGCAGACAGGTAAATGATTACTGATTGATATACCATTTTGGGACCTTGACAATAGATACAGCAACAGTGGATAAAGACTGAATCAGAACAATTTATTTATTTGGCTTGAAAGGATAGCACCTGATTCAACTTTCTTCATCTGCCATCTTAAACAGGCGACACCATTTATAACAGGAAGGGTCCAGACTGAGTCTAGACCCTTCCTGTTATAAACGGTGCCGCATGTTTGCTACCGTGACTTCTCTAGACTTTAGAGGACTTACGGTACAATTCAGCTCCCATAGTAAACCTATGGAAACACCATGATATTAAAAATTCAATACTTTAAATTTCTGAATGCCGATGATCAAACCTATATTTCACGGGAGACCCATTCTTAATACAAGCGTCTGGGTCGATAAAAACATACGAGCCGCGACATATTTCTTTTAAACTATATATGTTTGAAACATGTGTTTTCAATTCCGCACCTAACGATGCAAATTTCAGTAATGAGTATTCTTAAGTCATGTCTGTAAAGGGACTAAAATTCCATTAAAAAAATATTATATCTATTTTTTTCAGTTACAAATAGGATAAGCTGTCAAAAGAATTTTACTTTTCATTATCAACCAATCACGGCCAGCCAAACCCATATATACTCTATTTTATGTTCGCCCATTTCTAGACTGGTTCTCATTCTTCCATACAATTAGTACTGTGAGTCAAACAGCTGACTCGATCACGACAGTGCTGCTGCGTTGTGCACTCTGACAACACATTACATACTGGGTTCTCCAAACATGATAGAAGGAGTTGTACAGGTTATGTAGATTTCATTCTTGTTATTCCTCTGCTATTCCGACGCTGAGATATCTCTGTCATTATGAATATTTGCGTAACTGTTTACTGCTTCATTCAACGGCATCATCAAAGAAAAGTACTTGTAATCTCTTTTACACGTGTAAACAACATTGAAGTTTATGAGTTCAGTTCTGTCATATACGTTTACATAAGGAGTGATGAAACTATTGTACATGGATCAGCTTTCTCTTGCACTACCAACAATATGAAAATTGGATGGCTCAAACACACACACACACACACACACACACATGTATGTGTGCTAGCATGCCTATATATGAGCCGCGACGAGAGAAAATGTCCCTTTGGATAATATGACGTCATCGTATAGCATTGACGTCATATAATTGAATTTATAAAGTCATAACGCTGTTACATGAGACATTCAAACTATCGTATCTCTCTTAATATTTGAGAACATGGCTTTAAATGAACTGTAATGTGTTCAGAAAAGATTCCACTTTTCGAGATCAACAACATCGTAAATTGTAAATGTCATGCCCGCATTGCGTTTAACTAAATTTATATCAAGCACGGTTCACGTGAAAATAACGAAGCTCTATTATTTTTCAATGAACAATTGTCAATATCACATGTATACACTACCTCCTGAAAAACATATTGTGACCAGCTCTAGATGTATCGATGACTCAAGTTACATTTTTCAAATAGATAGTCACCATGGCAAACAATGAGATCCCGTGTTTGGATAAATAGTGGCTGCTGTGACCTTCTTTTCAATGAATGTGACACTCTGTGTCCACATCAATGTCATCCGGTGCTCATTTTAAAACTGAGCGCTTTTATAATTCTGTATACTAGTTGATTATACATATAATTATATCTCCAATCACAATGTTTGATGAGAGTGGGGGAGATGGGAGGCGGAAGAATATAAAACGGCAACTAGGGGTCCTAAAAAACAGTTATTTTGGTTGACTATCGTTATATATAGTCTGGGACCAGATCCTTTTGTAGATATATAAAATATAATTAAAATTGTGTTTTTTTCTTGTTGTTTTTTTTTTAAATTACGAAGCCTTTGTTACAGGCATTTAGATTGGTTAAAACTGCATCATGTGCGCGAGATAAACAAGAGTCATTATTTCATAACATAAGAAAGGAACTACTTATGTGTTCATCCGCCCTTCTTGTGTGCCATGACAATATTTGTAAACAGCGGTTAAAATATAGTCCTATTATTTATTTCTTGAGTTCGTTATCATTTTATAACTATTTGTAACTATAAGAATTGAACTTAAAGGCCGTTGATGCATTGTGTACTCGCTTATGAAGCTTCGTGATTTCATTAATCCTGTAGAATATGAAATTCAGAGCTCGCGCAAAAACTTTGACACTGTTGCCGACGGTGACGAACACTGTCGCTATGTCTCTCATTTTTATCCCAGAAAGGTGAGGTAAAATAAAGAGCACAGACTTGTGAAATTTGGCACATCGTGTATTTTCTGCATTCGCTTCAGAACCTGATTATAGTAATTATTCAGTTGTATATACTGTCTGACAATAAAACGAAGGCAAAGTTAAAGTACATGAGTCTACTTTGCCTCGTCCTTGTACTGGTACGCAAGAGACATAGTATATACAAGCTATTCAATAAGGTTATTTCACTCCTTTCAAGGTCAAAAGCTGTTGCGTTCTATAAATAAGTACATGTATGTAAAATCTGAATCTGAATAGAATGATTGTTGACCATGTATACAACAAAGAGCCTTCCGTTCCCAAATGGGAACACTAAAGATACTAGACAGGCAAGGCCGGAATAAAGGCGGAGCAAATGAAGCAGTGAAATGGTAGGGGGGGGGCGCTTGTTGAAATTGCTCCAGGGCCTCCTATGACCTTAATCTGGTCTTACATATGGGAATCACGTTGATTTCGAGTAGGAAGGTGAAGATATGTACAATTGAAAACGCGTATGTGAAACTGACTGGTCATAAATAATTTCATCATCTTTTCAGTTTACATTTCCATGCCAAAAAACCTTGCAAAACCTTATTTGATAATCCCTAAACATCCCATGTCTTACAGAAACATAATTTGCTCATACAGTCTGGAGTAAATAGTATGTACTGTTGGCTTCCTAGTCACATTGGCATTAAGGGTAAGGAAGGGCAGATTAACCAACCTACGTTACCATGCAGGCACCCGTTTCCGGATGGAAGATCCCATATACTGATTTCAAATATTATATAAATTGGCATATTCTATTTCTGTATAACTTGGCAAAACATGTGGAATGAAAACTCTACAAACACGCTTTGTAACATCTAACCCCTCATTGGAGAGTGGCACCCCTCTTGCAGAATAAATCGCAGTGATGAGGTGGTATTGTACCGTTCCAAATAAATGTAAGCGTGAAGTACAAGAAGATAAAATATAAAACGTAACAATGTAACAATTCTGTAAAATGTATACAAAAATAAAAGATAAAGGTAACATGTAAAATCCCTAAAACATATGGACAAAATTTGTTATATAAACCACACGAAATCCAAGATTTTCTTGGGTGGTACATTATCAAATAGTTTCTTCATGCTGTTGACATCAAAATGCTTCTTGATCACAGGGTGGAAGTCGATACACTGGTCAAGAATGTGTTCCACTGTCAGTGGACACTGGCATGGCATGCACTCTGGTCGAGGTTCACCCTTCAGTAGTTATGCATGAGTCAGGTATGTGTGTCCGATACGCGATCGGCACAATACCACCTCATATCTGCGATTTGATACGAGGGATGCAACTCTCCAATAGGGTTTCATGTTCTTAAGTTTGTTAGTGGAGTTTTCATTCCACATATTTTGCCAAGCGTGACGAACATGCTGATCTATGCAATATTTGAAGTTAGTATATGTAATATTCCATTCGGAAACTGACGACTGCAGGGCAGCTCTGGTTGCTTTATGTACTCTGTCGTTACCCTTTATACCAATGTGACTAGGCAGCCAACAATACATAATACTTGTACCAGATTGTATGAGAACATCATGTTTCTGTAATATCTGGGATATTAACGGGTTGTCAGTTATAAGGTTCTGCAATGCTTTCAACGTGGAAAGTGAATCCGAAAAAATAATGAACATTTTTTCAGAGGTTCAATGTAGTTCAAAGCTTTGAGTATGTCTGTAATTTCTGCAGTAACAACTGAGGCTTTATCCGGTAACCGGCTCGAGATGGTACTATGGAGTGTTGCAATTGCAACTCCAACTTTGCATCTTTGCATCCATACTTCGAACCGTCTGTATACAGGGATTTATGCCTCTGATTATATATATATATATATATATATATATATATATATATATATATATATATATATATATATATATATATATATGTATCTATATCTATGTATATATATGTATATATATGTATCTATGTATGTATATATATATATATATATATATATATATATATATATATATATATATATATATATATATATATATACGATATAAAGATATCAAAGTAATAGTACACTAAAGTGTCGACGCTGAACCCATCCTTATCAGTCTTACAAAGATAAAATAGTACCTGACAGATAAAGTGGTTTAAAAGCATCTACTTAAGTACCTTATAGATAAAAATAAAAAGATTTCTAGAATCTATATTGCTTATTTCTAAACAGATGGAGGGTCTAAATAACGGATATTGGAAGTGTTGCTTGTTGAGTAGCCATGAAGAACAAGATAAGTGCATAATAAATATTTTACTCTGAAATCCGGACATCATGCACATTTAAGAAGATGACAGAGGAATCTGTCCATTTCATTTCAATTAACCTTCAAACTGTACTTAAAAGAAGCTTTCAAATTTAACTGACGGAGGAATTCTGAAATTTGGCAATTATCCGTATGAAAAGAAACATAAAACCTAATTAACTGAAAAATCACAGAGTTGAAACACTTGATGATTTTTATCCCCCATGATATATCATCATAAACTGGATACAAATATTCCCCATTATATATTATCATAAACTGGATACAAATATCCCCCATGATATATCATCATAATTTGGATACAACTATCCCCCATGATATATAATCATACACTAGATACAACTATCCCCATGATATATTATCATAAACTGGATACAAATATCCCCCACGATATATCATCATAAACTAGATACAACTATCCCCCATGATATATCATAATAAACTAGATATAAATATCCCCCATGATATATCATCATAAACTGGATACAAATATCCCCCATGATATATCATCATAAACTAGATACAACTATCCCCATGATATATCATCATAAACTAGATACAAATATCCCCATGATATATCATCATAAACTAGATACAAATATCCCCCAAGATATATCATCATAAACTAGATACAAATATCCCCATGATATATCATCATAAACTAGATACAAATATCCCCCATGATATATCATCATAAACTAGATACAAATTTCCCCCATGATATATCATCATAAACTAGATACAAATATACTCATAAGTACTTTATCATTACTGTTCTCCTTTTACTAAAAAAAAAATTAGGTGAAATGCACTTGTTAGAATATTGTATTTTCGAAACATTCTTTGAAATACTGACTAATCTGTGATTTTGTCGAGCAAGTAACATTTTGGAAAAATATATTATTTTTCCTTCATGATGTTAGCGGTAAGTATCTCTAAATCTTGATCTTTAAGATTACGAATTCAATATGCGATCTTTACGATTGCGAATTCAATATACGATTTCAATGAAAAATGCGACAAAGGATCATACAGCTGTTGGGGTGGAACCGCATTAGCTCAGTTGGTAGAGCGTCGGACTCGTAATCCAGGGGTCGCGTGTTCGACATTGAACCCATCCTTACCAGTGTGCATCAGTGTGACCTTGGAAAAGGCACTTAGTTCCCATTTCCTCGGCATTATATAGTCAATAATGTGTTAAAAGGTGCTTTCTCTCTCTCTCTCTCTCTCTCTCTCTCTCTCTCTCTCTCTCTCTCTCTCTCTCTCTCTCTCTATATATATATATATATATATATATATATATATATAAGTTGTCAACATCTTATTATGAGACTCTGTTTGTATGGTGACATAAAGGATGTACAACAATTATTTCTCACACTATTAAAATGCTTGAGTCAAAAACACTACATGCAGTGTTCACATTACAGGTAAGTACAGCTATATTTGTATATACTACAACCAAATACTTGCTTGTATGTTTCAAATAGGTCAGAACTATTACTAAACAAATAAGAGATGAATTAAATTACTAGGTATTTTATGCTCCAGTGAATTTGCTCAATAACATTTAAACTAAGTTCACCAAAACGCCTTTAATAGCATCTGCGCACGTCCACATGTGTGCACGCGCATCATATATGTGCATAAGTTTACGTCTATCCGTGAATTCACGTTGACGCACATTTGCTTGTACCAACATTTTCTCTAACTGTAATGCTCCACTCAATTAATTTATCGTGCTTCGAGAAAAAATAAATATAAATGTGTTCATGGAACACGGTTGCCCTATCACAGTGCTTGAACTGACCTAAACGTAAAACTTAACCAATGTGTCAAGGATAGACAAAGGTAACACTATGTGCCGAATCACTGTTGTGATAGGTATAAAAAGGGAGTCGTGGCGGTTCAAGGGTTAGCGTACGCATTCAGTAGACTGCAAATTCGAATCCTATCCATACCAGTCCGCTTCGACCAACATGGTGCGTCTCTAGGCAACACATTTTATTATAATAGCCTCAGCACTATCAATGAACATAAATACAAAGGACCCCTTTTTTTTTCTTTGTTTTTTCCCCCTCTCTTTACCTTTATCCTTACATTCTTTATTACTCTTTCTTTTTTGCATAATATTCACTTGAATGATGTTAATAATCTAGATCAGGGGTGTCCAAGATACGGCCCGCCAGACTCATTATTTATTATTATTATTTATTATTTATTAGTATTATTTATATCAAGTCTGGCCCGCCATAGCAAATGAGTTTGACATCCCTGATCTAAATACATTTTCTACGTTATAAGACACACATTTTGATGTCGATGGAAATTGTACTTTTCATGATAATTGTTGATTGATATCGACTTGTGTCACTTTAAACTTACAAATGTTACTATTTTAAGTAATTCTGTCGGAATTGGACTTTTACGACACATCTTTCTGAGAAACCATATAAAATCTGCCGCAAATACACACACAAATCCTCTCCATGTGACAACTGAGCAGTCTTTACTTCAAATAATAAATCGAGTCAATAAAACATTCAGTACACATGGCATGACTGGGTGTAAATTTACCGGGTTGAGAAATAGATATAAAAGGCCAATTCATAACTGTCCCGATACGACACAGTCTGCACACATTGTGCACACAAGTATTAAAGGGAATAAACTTGGTATTATACATGACTATTATATTAAGGAAATATCTTAAAAACTGACATCTGATATCATGATGGGCTTGAGTAAATACTTGTGTAATTGTTTGCAAATACGATATGGCTGGGCCTCTATCAATTGTTTGTAACTGACTATTGACAACGAACTAAACTTGATCACAACTATGTCGCCATGTCCACCTCTATGTCACCATCCAGTCCAGTGCCGACGAAAACTAAACAAAGCGTGTTAAGGGTGTCTGACTGAATTTGAATTATAGACGTGTGCGACGAATCTCGTCATGTACGTCTGATTAATATGCGCACAGCGCACTATTTAATTTGCCCCCAAACTGTTGCTGTAGCATCAGTTTGGGGTTCGTCAAGCGGTTTAAACAGAGCTGTAAAAACCGCTTGCGCTTTACTGCATGCACCGCATGCTATTTAATTAATCGGCGTGGGGGTGCGAATCGCCCTCACGCCATTTAATTGTGTGCCCAGCACACTGTCTGTTGCGATGCAATGTCCGGGCGCGGAAAAGGCGGAGTCAGGAACGGCCAGGGAGGAGCTTTTGCGTCACAAGATGGTGTCTGTGGTCCAGGGTGTGATTTTGCCTAAATATTGATGTCGTCTTGCACGTGTTAAGGGTGTGTACGGAGTACTACATTTATAGAAGACCCCCTCCACCCTGCTTTATTTAGTAGCGGTGCAAAAGGGATAGTAAGGAACATTTGGAGATTTGACTGTTTTGGGTTAGTTGCTGACAAAGTCCCCTTCCCCACCCCCTCTTCAATTAATAAATGTGAAAAACTCTGTTTTTTGTGTTTAATTTTTATTGTCTATTTAGATGCTAGTAAACAGCAAGCGCATAGCTTTGTTGGCTGTAAATTGTATCGTGTGTGTGGAGAGAGAGAGAGAGAGAGAGAGAGTATACTTACATCATATCGGAAAGTCGTAGTTTTGCTTCAGTAAAACTTTTCGGACACTATAAATCCAGGGAATAACTTAGACATCTGTCATAAACGGTGATCAAAGTCCTAATCTGTGCAATGGTGATATATGAATTGACTTTTTTCTAGCAGGGCGACACCAGCTACACTGCGCGATCTCAGATAAAATGCTATCGAGTTCTAATCTTCCGGGTACAAACTACTTACGCGGGTGCTCCATAGGGTACAAAAAGAACACATATAGTTACATCATAGTTATTGCATGTAGTTTACACCCAACCTATTCCAATGACCATGACATATGTTGTGTAAAGAAGTTTGCTATTCTTGTCATGCGCCGTTTCCAATTAAGAAAAATGAAACACGAACTTCGGCATGCGCAATGCTTCCAGTCAATACACAGAACTAATACACCTTTTGTACAGCACACAAGAAAATAGCTACAGATTTTTAATGATCTCGTTCTTAGGTCAGAAAACATAACTCTTTAAAAAAAAAAGGCTACTACCGCGTCTAAAAAAAATTCACAAGTCTATTTCTGACTATTAAAACTTTATCTATGTTTAACGTCGCAAGTGCAAAAGGCTAATAACGTTTGCAACGTTGGTGTATTGTTGTGTTTTGATGCGGGGAACCTGGGAAACCCAGAGGTGACACTCGCCATTTAATGAGGGGCCACTTCCCCTTGTATGTGCCGAAACCGGTAGTCTGACCCGGAACCGCGAAGGTGCAAATTGATTGTGTTACAAGTGCGCTCTCCAGGCGCTTCAATGAAAAACATCATAAATATATAACTAGCTATAGATATGATCCCAACAGTTCAGACAACCATAACTGAACATTGGTGTGCTGGAACCTTTTTTGTTGGTGTGTTACATTTTTAACTTCACGTGCTACACATTTTTTTTATAAAAAAAATTGTTCTTTTTTTCTTGCTTTTTTTTTCCCCGAGGGAGGAGGGTGCTAATCAAAATAAACAATACAGTGTAGCTGTTCCAGCGCAGGATGTTTCAGCGAGAAATCAAAAACTCATATTGGTCAATAAAGCGACAATTTAGTATAATCTTCTCACCGGCATTTCACTTACAGTTTATTCTCGTCATTGTATACTGATATCAATATTTCATTTCTAGCGGTACGTAAAATCCAGTATGAGCCGCTGTAAAGACCACCCTGTGTGGTTTAAAATCGGATCTATTCAACGTGCATAGCAACCGGTTGTACGATAGTCTCTTATAAAATAGTCTTGTTAGTGTAAAAGATGAAGCGGTATGTGTTAGTGTGGACTTAACTACATTGCTTGATCCTGTCTTGACTTCTGTTAATTTGGATGTGATTGAGTCATGCAAACTGCATAGATCTAGATCTGCTATCACATAATGCGCTGGCAGATATGGGTCTATGCAGTTTGTTAGAATTAATCAGTAGAACAAGCAACATATACCGTGATCCGCCGTCGCATAATGCGCCGACACATCTGGGTATATGTTGTTTGCAGTTGGTTCCAACTTATACACAAGTAAAGACGGTACTTTTAAGAAAAAAAGTATTTTCAAATCACTTACATTACTTTTAATCAGTGGTGTACTGGCCATTGGGCATACCGGGACAAATCCCGGTGGGCCGCCGCAAAAAAAATCCGTTTTTACCGGTGTTTTACTGGTGTGAGCAAAACCCCGGGCCTGTCCCGGCAGACCGCCGCATCGGTGGGCCGGTGGGCCGTCAAAAAAATCCGTTTTTACCGGTGTTTTACTGATGTGAGCAAAGCTCTGGGCCTGTCCCGGCATACCGCCGCATCGGTGGGCCGTCAAATTAATCCGTTTTTACCTGTGTTTTACTGGTGTGAGCAAAAACCCGGGCCTGTCCCGGCAGATAAGTCCAGGGCCGAGTTGCTTAACCAGTACACTCCTGCTTTTAATATGATTTTACATAAAATGAAATTTCCAAATCAATGGTATTGATCTGTTTAAAAAGTGATCAATTTAACATTATTGATGTGTTTAAAAAATGAAATCAATTTAACATTATTGATGTGTTTAAAAAATGAAATCAATTTAACATTATTGATGTGTTTAAAAAATGAAATCAATTTAACATTATTGATGTGTTTAAAAAATGAAATCAATTTAACATTTCTAATTATACACCTATTTCATCACTCAGTTGTACAGTGTAAGACTTGTAAAATTTCAATAGCCCTATTTCATTACTCAATTGTATAGTGAAAGATTCGTACAAATTCAATAGCCCTATTTCATTACTCAGTTGTATAGTGAAAGATTCGTAAAATTTCAATAGCCCTATTTCATTACTCAATTGTATAGTGAAAGATTCGTACAAATTCAATAGCCCTATTTCATTACTCAATTGTATAGTGAAAGATTCGTACAAATTCAATAGCCCTATTTCATTACTCAATTGTATAGTGAAAGATTCGTAAAATTTCAATAGTCCCATTTTATTACTCAGTTTACAGTGAAAGACTTGTAACATTTTAATAGCCCTATTTTATTACTCAGTTGTACAGTGAAAGATTCGTAAACTTTTAATAGCCCTATTTCATTTCTCAATTGTATAGCGAAAGACTCGTAAAATCGCCCTTTTTCATTACTCAGTTTACAGTGAAAGACTTGTAAAATTTCAATAGCCGTATTTCATTACTCAGTTGTACAGTGAAATATTTGTAACATTTCAATAGCCCTATTTTATTACTCAGTTGTACAGCGAAAGATTCGTAAAATTTCAGTAGCCCTATTTTATTACTCAATTGTATAGTGAAAAACTTGTAAAATTTCAATAGCCCTATTTCATTACTCGGTTGTAGAGTGAAAGATTCGTAAACTTTTAATAGCTCTATTTCATTAATCAGTTGTATAGCGAAAGACTCGTAAAGTAGCCCTATTTCATTACTCAGTTGTACAGTGAAAGATTTGCAAAATTTCAATAGCCCTATTTTATGACTCAGTTGTATAGTGAAATATTGGTAAATTTTCAATAGCCCTATTTCATTACTCAGTTGTTTATTGAAAGATTCGTAAAATTTCAATAGCCCTATTTCAATATTCAATTGTATAGCGAAAGACTGGTAAAATCGCCATTTTTCATTACTCAGTTTACAGTGAAAGACTTGTAAAATTTCAATAGCCCTATTTCATTACTCAGTTTACAGTGAAAGATTTGTAAAATTTCAATAGCCCTTTTTATTACTCAGTTGTATAGTAAAATATTCGTAAATTTTCAATAGCCCTATTTCATTACTCAGTTGTTTATTGAAAGATTCGTAAATTTTCAATAGCCCTATTTCATTATTCAATTGTATAGCGAAAGACTCGTAAAATCGCCATTTTTCATTACTCAGTTTACAGTGAAAGACTTGTAAAATTTCAATAGCCCTATTTCATTACTCAGTTGTATAGTGAAAGATTCGTAAAATTTCAATAGCCCTATTTTATTACTCAGTTGTATAATGAAAGACTCGTAAAATTTAAATAGCCCTATTTCTTTAATCAGTTGTATAGCGAAAGACTCGTAAAATCGCCCTTTTTCATTACTCAGTTGTACATTGAAAGACTTGTAAAATTTCAATAGCCTTATTTCATTACTCAGTTGTACAGTGAAAGACTTGTAAAATTTCAATAGCCCTATTTTATTACTCAGTTGTACAGCGAAAGATTCGTAAAATTTCAGTAGCCCTATTTTATTACTCAATTGTATAGTGAAAAACTTGTAAAATTTCAATAGCCCTATTTCATTACTCGGTTGTAGAGTGAAAGATTCGTAAACTTTTAATAGCTCTATTTCATTAATCAGTTGTATAGCGAAAGACTCGTAAAGTAGCCCCATTTCATTACTCAGTTGTACAGTGAAAGACTTGTAAAAGTTCAATAGCCCTATTTCATTACTCAGTTGTATAGTGAAAGATTTGTAAAATGTCAATAGCCCTTTTTATGACTCAGTTGTATAGTGAAATATTGGTAAATTTTCAATAGCCCTATTTCATTACTCAGTTGTATATTGAAAGATTCGTAAAATTTCAATAGCCCAATTTCATTATTCAATTGTATAGCGAAAGACTCGTAAAATCGCCCTTTTTCATTACTCAGTTTACAGTGAAAGACTTGTAAAATTTCAATAGCTCTATTTCATTACTCAGTTGTATATTGAAAGATTCGTAAAATTTCAATAGCCCTACTTTATTATTCAATTGTATAGCGAAAGACTCGTAAAATCGCCATTTTTCATTACTCAGTTTACAGCGAAAGATTCGTAAAATTTCAGTAGCCCTATTTTATTACTCAATTGTATAGTGAAAAACTTGTAAAATTTCAATAGCCCTATTTCATTACTCGGTTGTAGAGTGAAAGATTCGTAAACTTTTAATAGCTCTATTTCATTAATCAGTTGTATAGCGAAAGACTCGTAAAATAGCCCTATTTCATTACTCAGTTGTACAGTGAAAGACTTGTAAAAGTTCAATAGCCCTATTTCATTACTCAGTTGTATAGTGAAAGATTTGAAAAATTTCAATAGCCCTATTTCATTACTCAGTTGTATAGTGAAAGATTTATAAAATTTAAATAGCCCTATTTCATTAATCAGTTGTAGAGCAAAAGCCTCGTAAAGTAGGCCTATTTCATTACTCAGTAGTACAGTGAATGACTTATAACATTTAAATAGCCGTATTTCATTACTCAGTTGTATAGTGAAAGATTCGTAAAATTGCAATAGCCCTATTTTAATACTCAGTCGTATAGTGAAAGATTCGTAAAATTTCAATAGCCCTATTTCATTACTCAGTTGTATAGTGAAAGATTCATAAATTTTCAATAACCCTATTTCATTACTCAGTTGTATAGTGAAAGATTCGTAAAATTGTATTTCATTACTCAGTTGTATAGCGAAAGATTCGTAAAATTGTATTTCATTACTCGGTTGTACAGTGAAAGAGTCGTAAACTTTTAATAGCTCTATTTCATTACTCAGTTGTATAGCGAAAGATTCGTAAAATTGTATTTCATTACTCGGTTGTACAGTGAAAGAGTCGTAAACTTTTAATAGCTCTATTTCATTACTCAGTTGTATAGCGAAAGATTCTTAAAAAAGCCCTATTTCATTAATCAGTCTACAACGAATGACTTGTACAATTTCAATAGCCCTATTTCATTACTCAGTTGTATAGTGAAAGATTCGTACAATTTCAGTAGCCCTATTTCATTTCTTAGTTGTACAGTAAAAGACTTGTAAAATTTAAATTGCCCTATTTCATTAATCAGTTGTATAGAGAAAGACTCGTAAAGTAGCCTTATTTCATTACTCAGTTGTACAGTAAAAGACTTGTAAAATTTCAATAGCCCTATTTTATGACTCACTTGTATAGCGAAAGACTCGTAAAATAGCCCTATTTCAGTAATCAGTTTACAGTGAAATATTCGTAAAATTTCAATAGCCCTATTTCATTACCCATTTGTATATTGAAAGATTCGTAAAATTTCAATAGCCCTATTTTATTAATCAGTTGTATAGCAAAAGACTCGTAAAATCGCCCTTTTTCATTACTCAGTTTACAGTGAAAGACTTGTAAAATTTCAATAGCCCTATTTCATTACACAGTTGTATAGTGAAAGATTCGTAAAATTTCAATATTCCCATTTCATTACTCAGTTGTATAGTGAAAGATTCGTAAAATTTCAATAGCCCTATTTCATTACTCAGTTGTATAGCGAAAAACTCGTCAAGTACCACTATTTCGTTACTCAGTTGTACACTGAAAGACTTGTAAAATTTCAATGGCCGTATTTCATTACTCAGTTATATAGTGAAAGATTAGTAAAATTTAAATAGCCCTATTTCATTACTTAGTTGTACACTGAAAGATTCGTAAAGTTTCAATAGTCCTATTTAGTTAATCAGTTGTAAAGCGAAAGACTCATAAAGTAGCCCTATTTCATTAATAAATTTACAGTGAAAGACTTGTAAAATTTCAATAGCCCTACTGTATAATAACTACTCGACGGGATGGGCTTTGACAGCAAATGTGAGTTCCCAACAATGGCATGACTGTTGATGAATGTAAATGAGTGTTATATCCAAGCGTATATCAGAAACTATCTGGATTACTGATATGTGATAGATTTATAAGAATGGGACCCCTGTAGGTTAATAATTCTGGCTTTAAAAAAATGTTAACTGACTAATTATTTCGTCTTTGGGAAGTGGGAATTTCATCAGTAATATTTTACGTTTTGTTTTTTTTCTCAAGTAGAAATAGAGTCAGTGCAAACTTGTTTTAGATATTTTTAGATAATGATATAAATAATGAAAAAAAAAGATAAACGTTCAGTATCAATATTTCTGATAAGGGAAAATTATACCAGTATTACAAGGGCCACCAGGTCAAAGGTTAAGTTCCACACTATTTGATAGGTAAACGATATTATTTTTACCGGGGTTTTTCTTTACATTTCTTTCAAAGAATTAGAAACACCAAATGAGACGTCAGGAGCTTCGGTTCTGCTTTTTAAAACCCCAAACTATGTCGGTATTATCGTTTGGTGATTCGCCTGTAATGCGCCTATAGGGTTTGTTTACATGTGTAACATCAAAGGGACAAGAGTTAGCAAAGGGCCCGGTAATAACGGCTTACCATAATTTGCCAGTCAAACAATTCGGTTTAATTGGGTTGTACTGCATTGGCAGCAAGAAGGTGAGTAGTAAATCTTCGTACGTTTTACAAACTCATGAATAATATAGCACCGACATAATCTTTCAAATCAGTTACTCTCTGTTAGAGAAACTACACGTTAATATTTAAGGCATAATGCTTATTTTGTTTCCGTACCGAGTAGAACCACATTGAATCAAAATTCACATATTACTTCTACTACTAGTGTGTGAAACAATTTGAACCAATCGACTAGGAATGAATCGTCTAGCAGAACCCTTTAAATAAAAAAATATATAATTCTCCTGATAAAACACCTTCATGTTTCCAATGTTTTGTCGTATATCGTTAAAAAAAAAAATAATAAAAAACAAACTTTAAAAAAATGTAGGTCGATAAACTCTTCCAAATAAATATAAATATAAATCGTTTCCACTCGGCAAACGACACGAGCGAGAAGGGTCATTTCTGAGACTGGAAATGATTCATATTTATTTGTAAGAGTTCATCTTCCTAAATTTTGGCGCAATCAATTTTTACATTTTTCTAACTTTACATTTAGGTGGCACAATATAGCCACTATTATGATGAGGTGCCGTAAAATGCTACTGCATACATACATATAAATACTGGAAACGATTTTCATTTTATGTTTGAATGTAGCCATTTTGGTCATCAGCGTTGCTCTGCTACTGCAAAAACTTTCTTATGTCGACCCAATCGATCTACATATACTTTTGTGGAGAAACCCATTGCCTTGCCAGCACGCACCAACCCCCATATCCCTTCGATCAAGCACCCCCCCCCCCAAAAAAAAAAAAGGATGCTACAAAGTCGCTGATATAGGCATTCGTACGTAAAAAGACTCACCCGCTTATCGACCCAATAATTAATTCTCATCTAAGTAAACAGTCACTCTGGATTCCTACGACACCTCGCGCCATTGCTGTCCTGAGTCACATCGGGTTTAATCAATACATGCACTTAATAAATTATTACATCCCGCTGTTCGGAAAATGTCAGTTTATATCCATGTATCATGGAAAATAAGTTCTGAGAGAATTTATTGGTTATCCTTGTGGACAAGGGTATGTTTTTCTAATCAATATTACATTAAATTGCACACTCTTGCACAAGTTTCTATCGAATGAAGCAAAGATAAAATAAAGAAAACAATTGTAATAAAAGGTTATTATGAGGAATCTTTAAATATGATAAACGTTTCTAAATATATACCGTATGTACTCGAGTATAATTCGGGTCCAAATACAAACGACCTAGACCCTGATCTGCCGGCACATAAAGCGCCAGCAGATCAGGGTCTATGTTGTTTGTTCTACTGATTAGTCCTTACAAACTGCATAGACCCAGATTATGCGACGGCAGATCTGGGTCTATGCAGTTTCCAGTTGGTATCGAATTACATGCGAGTAAATACGGTATGTGCTTTAAAACTTACACGGCTTAGGAGAATGTTGTCTGGGAATTCTACATCGAAAAGTCTGTTACAAGTTTTAGTACCTAATATTGATCATTGCTTTTTCTGGAAATAAGAATCTTAATCCATTTTGGATAGATGTTTTTGGTGTTTTCTCAGAATTACACAAACCAGTTCAAGTTAATTCACCTGGATATTTTACAAACATTTGTTTAATCCTAGCATAATCATAGCAGGTAAGAGTGTTGTTTTTAAAACAAAATATGGTTTCAGATAGGCATCACTTATGTTAGCGACTTAAATAATTGAAGATTATTCCTGAATATGTTTTGACAACCTGAACTGTAGATTCTCCGTTTTGTTGGATTTTCAAAGTATTGTTATGGCTAAAAATCTTAAAAGAGGAAATTTAATTTCAATTGGGATTGTAATTTACAAAAGCCTTTTATAAATGGTTTGGCAGACACTATTATCAAAAATAAAAAAGGATGCAAAGTTTTTTTTATGTACAATTAATTGAAAATTACAAACAAACAAAAAACAAACAACTTCTATAAGGAAATGGAATGTTGAGTTTAGTAATACATAAGACAAGAATGGCAGTAATTTTTTATACTTCCATAACCACAAGGTTCCCCATCTTTAAATAGGTGCAATTGAAGATTTTCATCCAATTCTTGCTTAAAATCCATTACTTAAAACAGTCAAAATTATCTCAAATGAGCTTAGTTCTCTGTGTATGTCACATGCTGAAGCAGTATCTCATCTGTTATGGGAATGTTACATATCACATGTATTTTTAAATTGCATATTACAATGGATCAAGCGCAAATTCAGTCACACCAACAACTTGGTTTTCTCAAAGAAAAATCTAATACTTGGAATCGAAGAGAAAACTCCAGCTGATGATGTAACACATTTACTTTTATTATTTTAGCAAAACAGTTTATTTATTCATGTAGATATTATAAAGACAAACCTAATATGTCGTATTAGAAAAGCAACACAACAAAAAATACTTAAATTTCATTTCAGTGTCGAAAAATATAATGCATACAGAAACTGTGATTGGGAAAAGTTTGATAGTAAATAGTTATTATATATACAACTGATTGAATAATCTTATGTTCACAAAGTCTGTTGGTGTATGAAGAAGAAGCATATTAATTTTCATTTGACTGAGTTGTCTACTGGTTACCTTTCACGTTATACGACACATGCTATTCGTGCATTTTTGGGGAACTGTTACCCCTATTAAATGTTCTAAATATGATTTAATGATTGAAAGAGGGGAAAACAACTAAAATTTAAAAAGACCAAAGAGTTTACAAATTATATGTTAAAGAAAATATAAAGTTTGCAGAAGATGAGTACCATTTTGTATGTATATGTGTTTCTTAGATCTTAGACGGAAAAATCTCGAAGAGACGTATTATATCAACCCTTCAGTGGTTACATTTACAAATCTAATGTCCAGTATGAAAATAAGTCTAATTATAAGTATTTCAAAGTTTTTGTATTTTGCTTGTAAACTACGAGACCAAGTATTTAAAACTATCTATATCAACACCCAGTGTATTTTACAATATGCTATATATTAAACTCTATTTGCTATGTTTTGTATTGTGGGCTGGAGGCTTAGAATACTGAATAAACTTTCTGTTCTGTTCTATTCTGTTCTGTAACTGTTACCTTGATCAGGTCTAGACTAAACTTTGTTGTATTCGAATCTTCATGAAGAAGAAGTTTGTGTTCTTTTATAGACATCGAGATGTCCATATCTGTTACATGTATGTGTTCTTTTATACACATCTACATGTCCATATCTGTTATATGTTTGTGTTCTTTTATAGACATCGAGATGTCCATATCTGTTATTTGTTTGTGTTCTTTTATACACATCTACATGTTCATATCTGTTATATGTATGTGTTCTTTTATACACATCTACATGTCCATATCTGTTATATGTATGTGTTCTTTTATAAAGATCTACATGTCCATATCTGTTATTTGTTTGTGTTCTTTTATACACATCTACATGTCCATATCTGTTATATGTATGTGTTCTTTTATACACATCTACATGTCCATATCTGTTATATGTATGTGTTCTTTTATACACATCTACATGTCCATATCTGTTATTTGTTTGTGTTCTTTTATACACATCTACATGTCCATATCTGTTATATGTATGTGTTCTTTTATACACATCTACATGTCCATATCTGTTATATGTATGTGTTCTTTTATACACATCTACATGTCCATATCTGTTATATGTATGTGTTCTTTTATACACATCTACATGTCCATATCTGTTATATGTATGTGTTCTTTTATAAACATCTACATGTCCATATCTGTTATTTGTTTGTGTTCTTTTATACACATCTACATGTCCATATCTGTTATATGTATGTGTTCTTTTATACACATCTACATGTCCATATCTGTTATATGTATGTGTTCTTTTATACACATCCAGATGTCCATATCTGTTTTTTGTTTGTGTTCTTTTATACACATCTACATGTCCATATCTGTTATATGTATGTGTTCTTTTATACACATCTACATGTCCATATCTGTTACATGTATGTGTTCTTTTACACACATCTAGATGTCCATATCTGTTATTTGTTTGTGTTCTTTTATACACATCTAGATGTCCATATCTGTTATATGTATGTGTTCTTTTATACACATCCAGATGTCCATATCTGTTATTTGTTTGTGTTCTTTTATACACATCTACATGTCCATATCTGTTATATGTATGTGTTCTTTTATACACATCCAGATGTCCATATCTGTTACATGTATGTGTTCTTTTATACACATATAGATGTCCATATCTGTTACATATATGTGTTCTTTTATACACATCTAGATGTCCATATCTGTTACATGTATGTGTTCTTTTATACACATCTAGATGTCCATATCTGTTACATGTATGTGTTCTTTTATACACATCTAGATGTCCATATCTGTTATTTGTTTGTGTTCTTTTATACACATCTACATGTCCATATCTGTTACATGTATGTGTTCTTTTATACACATCTAGATGTCCATATCTGTTATTTGTTTGTGTTCTTTTATACACATCTACATGTCCATATCTGTTACATGTACGTGTTCTTTTATACATATTTATATGTCCACATATGTTTCTCCTTTCTAGCCCTATTTCATTTTTTTTTTTTTTTATTTGTCCTTCCGGTTTTTGATTAATAATTAGAACCTAGAATTAAACTTGTGAAGATGTACATGATTAATGATTAGAAACTGCATGCCTCTATATGTATCAAAATACTACAACCCCCAAAAGTAGTATTCACCAATATTAGCAAGATTTTATACTTACTGGATCATTTTGAGACATCAAATACAATAACCTTCAAATTGTATCTTGATGAATCACCTTGTATAAATATATGTATACTATGTTCCCAGGCCCCCAACTTTGGCATCGTCATGACTCTTAGGCTAATATATATATATATATATATATATATATATATATATATATATATATATATATATATATATATATATATATAATAATACATTTATAACCAGATGTACACATACCGGCATCCCGGCATCTTGAAATTATTTTTACAAAATTCTACTTGCATTAGTACCGTTTTGCTTATAATGCTTGTATTAATGCAAATACTGACACTGATACAGGTTTCCGTTTTAAAATGAATCAGTCTGACATGTACTTGTTTGTCGGTACTATCTGACCACGATTTGACTGCAAGGTGAAAGGTCACATGGAATAAGCTATTTTTAGATACGTATATATATATATATATATATATATATACAGATTTTACAAGTTTTTATATTAAGTTTCGTATTTAATTGACCTATTTACATACCTGAATTATGTGTTTCTGGTACGTGTAAACATTCTGTTTACTCGGACATTATCCACAGTCACTGGTGAAATATCTAACGTTCAGTAATGTCCGAATAAATGTAAACACACGCCAGAAAATTGGGAAAATAAGTGTTATAGTGCTTTTATGAAGCAAATTTCCGCAAAACCTTAAAGCAACACTGTTTCTTGATTGTGTTTATCAAGGAAGTCACATTTTTAAGAACCTAGGACATTGCCTCCTCAAATGAATATATATCAACTCCTGATTGATTTATGATAGGGATGACTTCAGTGTTCAAATTGAGGATCGTTTTGGTAATGGTTGTGCATTTGACACTGTAATTCTACAAAGACCAAATTCTGTGTATACCCTAATGCATACATTGTTTTAATGGTACTTCATTTTTATTGTATATTGTAGGGGCATATGTCAGTAGATAAAATAATGTAATAAACCTATGGTATGTCCTATTTGTATTTACGTCTCCGTTTATAGCTTTGTTAGATTTTAGTGGTTATTCGTTTGATTATAGGGAGTCCGAGTAGGGAAGATATTTCACATATATAGTAATCAGCCAGTTTCTAGGAGCATACGTCATAATGTACAGTATTCCAGTATTCACGAGAGCTTATGGTGGTAAGGATTAGTTTCGTAAAATGGACCTTCCCTAATTTCTTAAAGAATTCTCAAGATATTTTAGGTATACATGTTTAGTAATTTGAGATAGTAAAAATTCAATGTATTAGGTTTTTTGGGTCGTGCCTCATGTCACGTGGTGCATGGCATAAATTACTAATCTTTGGCTTGAAAAGGCTTACTTATGAGTCATATAAATGTGAAACAAGAAAAACCACGAAAGTGTGAAATTAGAGTTTCGTGATGTGTGGTAATTACGTGATTAGAGGAAAATTACTGTAGTATTTTCGCGTTTAAGAACCCTTCAGCTGACAACGACTGTTGTCTTGAGGTCCTTATAAATAGGGGAAACAATGGATCTCGAGCCAGGCTTACGCATGTGTTGTTTAATTCGCTCGGTAGTGAAACCCCTTGCGTGTAATAGTATGGTACGTTTGTTGGTGTAGCTTAAATAACTACAACTACTACTACTCAGAACTCGCAAAACTTTTTTTAGACACAGGTACAGGGCAAGTGGCTTTAACAAAACCACTTTCCCTAACTCAATTCAAATTCCACTTGCTCCAAACGACCATACTGTTTTATTATTTTGATAGGCTATAACTAATTGCTATAATTTAAGAAAGAAATACACACAAAAAACTTTTTATTAAATCTCCTTTTATGCTTATTTGTCTCTCCGGATAGTTTGTTCATTACAGTGTTCTTCTTCTAAAAAAATGTGTGTGACTTTGCTTACTAAAAATCATGATCTATCTCACTTAAAGCAATATTTTCTCCAGGTCCTGATGTCAACCTGTATTTAGTGCCAACTATTTTATGCGTTGCAGTGCACTTCAGCAACAACTACATGCATGTGTAAATTTGTTAAGTCAAATATTTTGTTTCATTTTGATTCAATTTCATTTAAAGCAATTATTTTTCAGGTCCTGTTGTCACTCAGTACACTGCTTAAAACCAAAATAACTTATGTTTTCCATTGTACTTCAGCAACAAATTAGGCGTGGCTTTATTCATTTAGATTATGATTCCATTTCACTTAAAGCAATATGTTCATATTTCTATCTAAGTATTTACTAGTTTCGACTTTGATAAGTTGCTAATCCCTTCTCGTAACTTTATAACCCCCCCCCCCAAAAAAAAAGCCAAACAAACAAACAAAACAAAAATAAAATCGCTTGGATATTGATGGATATATGACTTGTCTATATGACACTACTGTGAAATAAATACACGACTACATACATGTATGTAGCAGAGCCTGTGCCCAGAGGAACGGCGTTAAATGTAGCTTTAAGCACGAAGGTTCCGCAATTGAATTATATTGTAAAACTCTAGTGGCTAGAGTAATGCAGGAAAAAGAAAACCACTTTCAATTTCGGAAGTGAATACCATCAATTTAATATATGCAGGAATTTTGATGGCTGAGAATAGTGATATAACAAAACAATTTCCTAACATATATATATATATATATATATATATATATATATATATATATATATATATATATATATATATATATATATATATTTAGAAGATGGAATTGAAAGGTAAACTATGGCTTGTTTTAAGAAATAAAGAATGTTTCAAAACAAATCATTCAGGTAAAAGCAAATTGAAAACTGATCCACTTGGTTTACTCTCATTCCGTATATATTCAGATATGAAATGAAAACACGACTAAATATAAACATTCAAAAATAAACATTTGTCCATTCCCCTTTAGCGACGAATTGACCGTCCAGAATATAAAAAAGAGAGAGATGGAAAAGAGTTGGAATAATTCCTCAAGAAACCTGTCTCAGAAATAATGCCTACATGACGCTGCAATGATATAGATACACAAAGACATAGATGTATGTAGCCTAACCTGATTCTAGAATAAGAAACAAGAAAAGAAAGGGCGTCTGAAGGGAACTGAGAAGTGTGTACTACATGTCGGTACTGTCCTAATGAAAACTGTGAAACTTAAATTGAAACATTACAAACTGAGCTTTTTTGATACTTCTGATATTTGAGAAATATTATACAGTTATTTATGTTTAATATAATTGATATAATAGTTGTGTTAAACGAAAGCAGGATTATTGTTTTCAAGCTATCTGAGAGCCAGAATTTTTCTTTTAAAAAAAATCCCAGCCTCTCCCCCCCCCCCCTCGAAAATTAAATGGTTGGTCCCTTGAACCTGGGAGCAGCAAATAGCTATATTTTGTCCTTGTCCTAATTGTAGTAAGATTCCAGGAGGACGAGAAAAATCTTTCGGGGCTCTCGTACTCTTCCCGATTTTGCCGACTGACTTTTAGACACTACCGATGACACTTAGAGCAAAGAGCACATCCAACATTACGGGGACTGCCATCAATATGCTACTGTCATGGCTCACAATTTCTCATGATACGACGGACAAATTCTTTTGAAATATTATTCAGAACAAGATACCGAATGTCCCACAGTAACCATGAACGGAGCCAAACTAATCTACATGAAAGTGGGAGAAGTACAGTTTAAAGATTCCATGAGTTATTAGGTCATGACTTTAAGTAGAATGCCTAAAACGTTTGGAATGACAGAAATAGCAAAAGACTATTTTCCACACTCTTTCAATACTGAATTAATCAACACGTTGTGCTCCCCCATTTGCCTGACGTTCGCTACTACGACCCTGATGGTATGCGCGCAGAACAACGGGAAGCATTCTACGGTTGCTACCAAACTCACTCTTCAAACCCGTTTGACTTTCAGATGTGGACATTTTACGACGGTGTTGTGGAAAGTTTCGACAATTATTTCTGGATCATGGAGGTGTCGATCCTTTGAAGGAAGCTTCTATCATCACTAAAGCGTGTGGATTAGTTTATCCAAAGACGTTCGTGCCTGAGAACACACTAGCCTTCATAACCCCTCAATCCTATCTCTCGGTCTGCCGTAGATATTCCGGCAAAGCTTTTCGCTGGCTCGATTACTTTTGTGAAAGTGAAGACAAATGGATACAACGTGCTAGAAACGGTGGAGAAAAGAAAATTGGAAGTTTTTCTGTTGATGGCTGGGATTTTGAAAATCCCCAGATCGTCTACGAATTCCGGGGATGTTAACTTCATGGATTCCCCACGTGTTTTCCTCAACGAAACCTGAAAAGTCCTTTCTCAGAGTTCACCATGGAAGAGTAGTACGAGCAGACGTACCAACGACACCTGAGGTTAGAAAGTCAAGGATACCAAGTGATAGAAATGTGGAAACACGATTACGATCAACGTGTCAAAACTGATCCAGAATTTAGACGCATTGCCGAAAAGTACAACGTGGTAGACATGGAACTTTTGAATCCCTGCAACAGTTTGTTTGGACTACGAACCAATGCGACACGCTTGCTGTACGACGAAGACGAATCTCAATGAGAGGAAATCAAATACATCGATGTGTGTTCTTTGTATACTTTGGTACGCAAATATCAGCGATTCCCTACCAGCCACCCTGAAAAGTTGACAGAACACACTGATGTGGAACACACTCTCCAGTACGAAGAGTTGATCAAATACAAAGTCTTACCCGCATTCAACTTGTACCATCCTGTCTTACCACATCATCGCTAAGGAAAACTGATGTTTCCTTTATGCCGTACATGTGCTGAAACATGTAATCAAAACCAATCTTGTTGCCACAAGGATGAAGAATGCGCTTTGACAGGAACGTGGGTGAGTGTCGAATTGTTTCATGCTCTGGATCGTGGATACCAACTGTCAAAAGTAAATGAAAATTGTCACTTTCCTACCACAGAACAATACCAAATGGACGACTAAAAAAAGCTAGCGGCTATCTTTCTTGGTGTCAGATACCAGAAGACAAAGACAAATTTAAAGAACAGTACCGAACTCAAGAAGGTGTCAATTTGGAACACGTGGGAAAGAATGAAGGAAGACGATCGTTTGCCAAAGTTATGTTGAATTGTTTGCGGGAAAATTGGCGCAACGTCCGATATTACTCAAGACGGAATACGTGGCAGATTCAAGTCGCTACTTTCAACTGGTGGACGACAAAGGTAAAACTTATAAAACACTTGGAAATCCTCCATGAAGGTCTGATCTTGGTAAATTACGAAGAAGCGACCGAATTTGCACCCCCTGACGAGTTTGGAAATGTCATCTCATCATTGCAGCATACGCCACAGCCAACGTCCGTTTAAAATTGTATGATGCCTTGGAACTTTTGGGAGATCGAGTCCTTTACTTTGTCACCGACAGTTGAATGAACATCCTTCGCCTTGGTAGCAATCAGCCAGATCAAGACCTACGCGTGAAAATATTGGATCCACACAAAATTGTACGTTTACAAAACCAGATCGTGTACCAGAAACGAGTGAGATTTCCAGACCACAACACTTTATCGTACGGACACGCTGAGTTGAAGTTTAAAAAAGGAGAACGTTCCAAGACAAACACTTCAAACGCCGACCTAGAAAGATGATGAATAATTCAACACAACAACAGAGCGAGGGACCCACTATGGATTCCAAGTTCAATTTTGAGGTAAACACGCATTCACCGATAATGACGAATTCGACACAGCAACCGAATGAGGCACCCACTACAGACTCCAGGTTCAATAATGAAATCGAGCGCGATGCTTAGCGACCGGAGTGATGCCGTACTCTGTGGCATCAGCGATATAGCACGGCCTTGCCGCGCTTTTCCATCGAAAGCAAAACCTTTCGTGTGCCTTACTAGCGAAAGCGATGTAGCAATTCCTATCTGTTTTACTGGCAAAAGTTATGCCGTGCGTGTACCTATCTATGGATCTCATCCATGCACTTGCAAACCACTTTGGATACCACTAGCTTATCGAGATGTACAAATCAAGGAAGAGTACACGTTTCCTGTGGCTTTGTCTGATTTTTTGCGACTTTAAAAGTCGACTCAATACGTTCAAACAATAGCCCGAAGATATAGATGGTATACCTAGCAACAAATCGTTAGCCAGAGCCGGATTTGTCTACTCAGAACGAGGAGACCAAGTACTTCAGTCGTGGCATGAAGATCCACGAATGGGAGTATAAAGGCTCAGCTTTCCTGGAACATACCAGATGGTCTCTGTGCTGTCACTACCTTCCTCCGGTGGGTCATTATTAGTATCCATATGGATACTTTAGAAGAGAATATTCGTGGTTTGCCTCCTGAGCTAAAGAGAACACAGTTAAAGAAAACTCGAACAGATTCAAGTAAAACGTAAAGAACAATTGCATCCTTTATGACATAAACGTTTTCACCAGTGGGACCTGAACGCTGTAATAGGATTGATCATTTTCAAAGTGTTCAAATGGTCAGACATTGATCAACTACCCACGACTAAGAAGAATTTCGATGCCACGACTTCTACCTACAATGTGGCAGTGGTACACAGAATTCTAGAGGACAAAGACGTGGAGTATTACAAAACAATACGTTTAAAAGAAGTATCGCCTCAAGAAGAGACTTCTTCACGGCATGTGTTGTGTCAGTTAGTGAAGGATCTGGCATAATTTATCAACAGATATCGTTTGGCAAAAGTATGACTATTTCCTCAAAAAGAAATACATTCCCGTGAAGGCCTAATATAAAAGCTTACCATGTCACTACTTTTGTTGTCAGTGTTACAACAAATTCCGTGGAAGGGAGTCAATGACAACGTTTAGGACTTAGAGGATTAACAAACACTTGTATAAAAACTATTTGCACATACGATTCCACTGAATTTCGGACGACGTGTGGTATGTGTGTTAGTGACTACATTTCTCGGATTTAGTTTACCAGCAAATTCATTGTGGACCATTTATGAACAGTACATGCAGCAAAGGCATGACCACCAAAACTTTATCTGTGCACAAAAAACAAATTGTGTTAAAAGTGTTGAGAATAGTGATGACAACAAGTTGTGTACCTCTGTGTGTAGAAGACATTCATTGTACTTTATCCACGCTTCATACTTACCAAGAAGTATGTATAGCTAATTGGATACACCAACAAATTTACGACTGGAAAGATATACGTGACTTGAAAAGTATTGGCTTCGATGCTTGGATACAAGAGATGGCTCATTATGCCAAAGACATTGTATGTCACTAATCCAATCCAAAAAAAAAGACAAAAAAAAAAAAAAAAAAAAGAAGTTAACTTAGAACCAGTGCTCGAAGTAAATTCAGAAGTGAAAGTGGAATTAGGAACAATTTTAGAAATAGTGGTAGAAGAAGAAGAAGAATAACCCAACAATGAGGAAGCAATACTTCAAGTCCACGAAAGTAGTAGTAGTGTAAAGATAAAAAAGAGTGAGGAAATGACAATCCCGGAGAAATTAGAGACAATGAATTTCGCAGAGATAGAAGAATACCAGAGCGTGTACTCAGCTTCCATGTGACACAGATAGGTCGAGAATGTTGCACACTTTTTAATTTGTGCCTATTGATGTACGAAGTCATTTATGCCGTATGTGTTTTCGTGTTTTAATTCTTGTAAACTGAAATATCAATATGTTTTTGTTCTTACACTTTCCATTGGAAGAGAAAAACATTAAACGTGTATAAAATGTATAAAATGTCTTGTGTGTTTGATGGTAATGTCAGAATTCTAAACACCGTGGTTATGGCGGCATCTTCCTCCGTTCTCAGAGTGATTGACGAAATGTTAGATCGTCAAAGTTGGAGGGCATTGTATCTTCGTCATCCCTTCAATATGTTGATTGCTGGACCGAGTGGTTCAGGCAAAACCGAATTTGTCAAACGTTTGATCGAACACAAATTGCAATTGTTTGATCGTCCACCACAACGTCTCGTGTGGTGTTATAAAGAGTGGCAATCGGCTTACACATTACTCCAAGAAAGTCAAGGAGAATCCATTTCGTTTGTAGAAGGCATTCCTTGCGAAGACGGTGGGATCGTATCTGACTTTAGTCAAACACATCTTCGATGACATGTTTTGAGAAGACAAAGAAGAAATTAAACTTTGGTTTACACGAATAGGACATCATCGTAATGCTAGTATTATTTACATCACTTAAAATGTATTTCAACAAAGTAAAGCACATCACACCGTCAGTCTATATGCCCATTATGCGGTATTATTTAAAAGTCCAAGAGATAAATCTCAAGTGTAAGTGTTAGCCAAACAGTTAGGAACACCTTGGTTGAATTATGCGTTTGATGATGTCACGCAAACACACCATGCGTATTTAATCATCGATTTAAAACCTACCACTCCCGATTATTTCGTGCCAAGAAGGAGGTCCTGTCGTTTACACGTCCCATTTGGCGTCTGTCTGAGAAAAAAACTATAAAAACATCCTTCACTTCTTTTCTTTCTAACAGTATTCAGCATGACATCCTTTCAATCTGATCCTCGTGCCAAACTGATTCGTGCACTGTATGCCATCAGTCACAAGTACGGCCACATGTAGAAGCGAGTCTGAAAGAACTATTACGATGGTTTACTTTAATAGTACGCCAATTACTTCAAGGTATCATTTACACAGCCCATTAAACAAAAGTTTTTGTTTTTGAAAAACATAAAGTAGCGTTGTCGCAACTGGCAGATGGAAGAATCGATACTCAAACTAAAAAACAAGTCATTTGGAAACCTGGTAGAAGCGGATCTTTTAGGTGGTATCATCATGCGTTCCCTTTTAAAATGGGATCCTAACGCCGAAGCTAAAAAAAAAGCCAAATCCCAAAAAAGACGGCAGACCAAAGAGAAGAATGTTGCAGCAAGTTCACACTCTCACAAAAAACCCAGAAAAGCCCCAAGGAGAAAAGTCTCAAGAAAACAATATCTCCTGCCAGAAAGAGAGGTACTGCTGTTAGGACGTGCACGTACTCCAGAAACCAAGCCGCTGGGCGACGGTGTCTCCTTATGCCACTTCTCTGTCTTCTTTGTCCTTCATGATGATGCCTGCCAAGCCTGATTTAAGTCGATTGTTTTCTAATTTTAAGAAAAAATGGAAACCTATTTCTGAAGGAACTTATACTTCTCCGGCGACGACAACGTCTTCTTCGATTACTTTAGCGTTTGTATGAAACTAAAGTGAGTTTTCGTCCTTCCATAAGATCCAAAGGTACAATTGTGAAAACTTCACAGAAAAGCATCTCCTTTTTATCTTCTTCCGTCTCATCTCATCACTTCTCCTAAACGAGGCCCAGTAATCGGTCCTAACAAAGGAGCAGCCACTTTTAACAAGGGTCCTATCAGCAAAGGTATAAATCCTCCTCGTTGAACGAGCATTATTTTACTATTGACTGATGGGTATTTTCTTTTTCACCATTTGGCGAAGAATGTTCCGATGCTTTCCTAATATTTGTTTCTGTATCTTGGACACAGGTACCGTTCCTTTAAAAACATTCAAACAACATTCACACACGGTATCGATGATTTCTTTGGGTGCTTTTGGAATGATTTGTTTTTGCCTCGCAGGATTAGATTTAGTAAGTACTGACAGAACCTCCCAATGTTTAGCTAAACGAGGAGGGGGTTCCTTTCTTTTCTCTTTTTTGGAAGACAGTTGTGTCTTGGGACGATGAGGATGATGATGTGTACCTCTTGGTGAGATCTTTGTTTCAGAAGCAAAAACACTGAAGCGAATCTTATCTCACACTTCTTTTCTATACTGGAATTCGTCTCCACTGATGGTCAGCACGTTGTATCAACTTCACTATGCGCACCACTTTTCTTTACATCGTTACAGTTCTTGTTTGGAACTACATCGTTGGTACGAACAACGGATGTCTCATTTACCTCCTAATTCTAATCTCACCGAGATGTCAGTTACAACAAGAATTACAATCGTTCATGGATCGAACCGATTTGTCTGAAACAGAAAAATCTCAACGGTACTGACAATTATTGCAACGTCTTCAACTATTTCACCAGAACGTTTTAAACGAAACAGCTAAACCTACGCTGAGAGATTTCAAGACTATCATGAAAAGCGAAGAGAAACCAAAAGTCACCAGACAGACACAACCACAGGGATAGAAGAAGATGACACACGAGAAATGTTTCAAACTTCGTTTGCTCAAATACCAAATAAGATTGCAGCGTTCTTGTTGACATCATCCCCTACTCCCAGACGAGAAGAAATGAAAGCTTGGGTCAGAAAGATCATATCGACACATTCTTCTTCAGAAGAAAAAAAACGATAGAAGATAAAAAAGACATCAAGAAAAAAGTCACCACCCCACAACGGATGACGACTCCTAATCCTATTGTTTGACGGACACGTCAAGCCTCGTCGCAATCCCAAACAATACCACACGAACCTCAACCTAAGAGCAGTAGCGAAAACGAAAAAACATAATGGAGACACTTTTAGTCAGCATTTACTACAATCCTGCTCATGCTGCTGGGTACGGACGAGTTCAAAATATGTATCGTGCTGCTAAAACCAAACTAAAACGTGTACTTTTGCACGATGTGCCACAACGGTTACAAGAACAATCGACGTACACGTTACACAAGCCAATTCGACAAAACTTGTCCAGAAGTCAAACCAAAGTAGCAGGCAGGCATCGATCATCAATGGCAAGCAGATTTAGCTGATGTCTCTCATTTGGAAGCGTATAATTGTGGTTACAAATATTTGTTTTGTGTCATTGGCGTGCTTTCAAAATCAGCTTGGGTAGTTCCTTTGACTTTAAAAACATGTTCCGAGTTAGCGCGAGCTTCAAAACTTGTTTTAAAACAAGGTAGTCGTCATCCTCTACGATGACAAACATACAAAGGCACCGAATTTCTGAACCAAGCTTTTCAAAAGGAATTGAAAAAAAGACATTCATTTTTCAGCACTGAAATTAGTGAAAAGAAAGCTAGTGTTGTGGAACGTTTTCAAAGAACTTTGAAAGAACGGATTTGGAAACATTTTACATATCAACACACTCTCAAATACATCGACGTGTTACCACGTTTGATCAAAACTTACAATCAGTCGTACCATCGAAGCATCGGATGTGTACCCGAAAAAGTGACCCCTGAAAACAAAGTGATGGTGTTTCATCTATTGTTTGGAACATCACCTAAAACCAAAAAGAAAGAAGTGTTACACACCGGAGATTGGGTGAAAAAGCCAAACGCACTTTTGACAAAGGTTATTTACCTAACTGGACAACCAATTTGTTTCGTGTCGCAGGACAAGTGCGTGGACATGATCCACCTGTCTATAGATTGGAAGACATGAATGGAGAAGTGTTAAAGGGAACGTTTTACTTGCCTGAATTACAACGAGTGACCGAAAAAGAAGACGACGTGTACGATATCGAACCCATTCTCGATCGAAGAACACGTAAAGTGGACAAACGTCGACTTCAAGAAGTGAAAGTGCGTTCGAAAGGATATCCACCGAGTTTGATTCTTGTATTGCCGCATCACATCTCCTTCTCAGAGTTCCTCTCTTCAAGAACCACAAAAACAACCTCTGTGGGTGTGGTGTGGAGAACGTGTTCCGAAAAATTAAATCGTCAAATCTATATATTGTGTATTGTGTCATTGGAGCAGCGATTGCAAATCTAAGTTTGCAACAAGGAGACAAACAACTGAAGACAATTTTACTCAGCAGTTGTATTGCTTATTGTCTTCCCATATCCTTCTTTGAAATATGCAACCGACAGTGACAAAAAGCAACGGTAGCCTTGCTGCCAACGCCAGTCACCATTCTTCCAGTCACAATAGCAGCAGCAACCCTCTTTTTGGAAAATCATTCTCCTTTGACATCGAGTGACTCCTCGGAAACCAGAACCATCGAACTATGAATAGCCAGCTGTATTTAACCTTACCGAGTGACAGTTCTATGGATGTGTTTCCCAACAATACTTTATGTTGTTTCACAGCCAAATTACCCTAAGTCATACAACTGAATCATTGGGAAGTAGATTTGGTAGATATCATTCATCGTATGTAACTCCTCAATACCAATTGATGTCAAAACACTTTCTTCGTCGATATCCTGAAAGAACAAGTTCAAGAACAGCTGGACAAAAGTGATCCTGGTTATAACGAATCCAAAACACCATCACCAACCAGTCCTCCATTAACCATGAAGATTCCTGCATGTTATTATTCTAATACTCAGCATCTAGTCCAAACGATTGCAGCAATTTTCAACAATCAGTTTGGCAAAGCCCTGGAGAAAGCTCGCAAAAGTGTTCTAATTGAGTACCATAAAATTGCTCACCCTCTTAAAGCGCATTTTTCTGATGGCAGATTAATGTCCATTACTTTTTGTCCCGGTTTGTTTTCTATTCTGGGTGGATACACTGCTCTCGCTCTTGTGAAATATGTTTGCAACAACAATCGATTCTACAAGTATTTTCGATACCCTGACGAATTGAACGAAGGACTAAATTTATTGTTGGTGTACTCGGATGAGGTCGGGTACAACGTGGTGGGAAACACAGCCGCTCCGTTACTAAGAGTCATTCCTTTCAAAGTGGATTCTGACATCATTGCTTTAAGGAAGGTGGAAACACGTATCACTTTCACCGAGAATTTGTACATCCTCCTCATCTTCCTGTCAGTAAATCGTATTTTGACAGTGTCATTATTTGTATAAAAGGAGATCTTAGACAAAATATTATATTCTCGACAGGAAAAGTCACGGTGAAACTACATTTTCGAAAACGAATCTCCAGTGCATTAAACCCCCCCCCCCCCAGATGTATCCTGTGTACCAAGGAGTCGCTCGACAACGAGGACATGGTTTAGGAGATTTGTTACAATCAGCTTTTCGTACGGTAGCACCCATCTTAAAACCAGTGGTAACTTGAGGATTTCATGCTTTAAACGATGCAGCTTTAACGTAAGGAAAATAATTCTTCAAAATGTCCTCAGTGACAAACAAAGTCCAAAAGAAGCTTCAAACTGGAAATGACCATTTGGGTCGCCGAGACATCCCTATAAATTCCCTTCACTCTTCTAACCGAGGCATTGCTCTTTCAGCAAGGACTAGGCAGAAAGAGACTTCAAAACCTCTTCAGATCTCATAAACACGTTTAGAAAAATGAAGAAAAGAAGAAGAACAGGAGCGGTCAGAGAATTGGACGTTTTTGATTACTAACTGAAAAACAAAAGAAAAGAAATGATGCACCGAGATTCTTGCCAATGTTCCAAGTCAGAACTCGACCTGTTTGCCTTGCCATCAACGATGATGACGATGCAAGAATCCCATGGGGTAGAATTTCATCCTCTTTGACTACCTCAGCCCCTATCGAAATTGAAATCAAAGGACAAACCGAAGATTACATCGATCTGAATGACAGTTACTTGTACCTGAAAGTCAAAGTTCTCAAGTAGACAACAGCAATCCAGGCGGCGATGCCAGAGTAGCTCCCATCAGCAAGTGCATGCATTCGTTGTTCAGTGAAGTGGATACTAACCCTTACCGAGAGTACATGGAAATCTCTTGACGTACGGAAAAGAAGCCAAGAACACACATCTGGACGCTTTCGTGTTACGGAAAACCTAACTCTTTGGACAAGTTCATCAACACAGAGATAACAGAAGGTGACGATCCTCACAATGTTGGATTTAACAACCACAAAAAAAAAATCAAACAAAGACGCAGTTTAGAATGATGGACCGTTTGCATTTGGACATATGGTTGCAAGACAAGTATTTGTTGAATGGAATGGATGTACGCCTGAGACTAAATCGAAGAAGTACCGTGTTCCGTTTGATGGCTACTTTTCAAGGGAAAAGTCAGGTGTGAATTAATAACTTATTATTACCTGTGGAAAAAAAAGAATGGATACCTGGGAACTTCACTACCTTATGACTCACAGTTTTTTGGAATCCTGTAGTGTGTGCTAAAGATGAACTTCCCAATCGAAACCTAAAAATGTTGAAGCCTATGTCATCAACACAGACGACAGTCATCAACCAGGTACGCATTGTGTAGCCGTCTACTTTCCCAACGATCACTGTGTCGAATATTTTAATTCTTATGGATTACCTCCTCTGGAAGACGACATTATTAGCTTTACGAGAAGAAATTCTGTATCTAATCAATAATTTGAGATTATAAGGATATGATTCCATGGTCTGTAGACAACATTGTGTGTATTTTCTTCATCAACGCAGTCTTGGATTTCCCTTTGAATATATAGTCACTTGTTTTGATCGTGAGTACTCTAGAAATGATGATACAATAGAAAGATGGTTTTGTGAACATTATGGCTATCTCTGTCTTTAGCTCAGAAACGAAGTGTGCATCAATGGAAAAATGACAGTGCCTTGGATCATTGTAAGTCAAGCTTGACTCCACAAAGTTGTCAACCGTGGATATTTGTTCACGTTTAAACCTTTGTCAGTTTTGTATTTCTTTTTTGAGTTAGAGAAGCTTCTTATTATTATTAAACATGTTGATTTTGAAACAAAAATGGTGTTGTCTTGTTTTTTTATTTGTTGACAGCAAACTGTATTGACATGTTCTTTCGCATTCTCTCTATCGATCTTGGTCATGTTTTCTTTCGCGTCCGCGTACCGAATCGGAGGTACGTTTTCCTTCAGGTCCGTGCTTTTCCCATATAAAGCGGTGCGTTCACCAGTCTTACCATTCAGGTTCTAGCCGTCGAGAGAACAACATCGTACAGGAAACAGCATGGCGGAGTTGTGACCAGGCCAGCGAGGCGATTATCTTGGAGAAAGCTCGGGGAGGCGGTACCATCCATTGCTACCATAAGAGACAAGCCATCCAGATCAACAACATCAGATCAGCCGTACAAGGCGGCAAATAAATGGGAGAGGCCAGCCATCAAGGAATGCGAGGAGAGGGAGCCACCCAGCTACCGGAAAATCGATACCAGCGGGTGTATTCCGGTCACTCCATTCACATGCTGTTAGACCCAAATAACACACAAATGGACGGGCCAAGAGAGGGAAGCGGGATGGGCTTTAACTGCGACCTAATCTACGCCCTCCACAATAACAATATGCAGCCTGATGGAATGCTGCACAATGACGGCTGGAGTAGTCAGCACACCAGACTACTTACGAGGGGAAAACATAACAGCCCTTTTAAGGGCTAACATGCCTCGTTTGCCTGAATCAATGGGGTTTTCAATTTGGTATTTTTTGAAAACCCCTTTTGATTATACTCTTTTAAAACACAAATTTGATCAATTTCAAACTACCGTCTAAAACTTATTACTCAAAATTGAAGTATGCGTGATACGAAAATGATATGAGTAATTCTTACTCAAAGATTGGTATTGCTTTTGGAAAATAACATGTACACTTTGTACACAAAATTTTCACAAAAATTGGAATAAGCGCGTTAAATAAAAAAATTCTTTGTAACTTGAAGCATTGTCATAATTGAACAAGTGGCTAACACTTTATTGGTATTAGGGACAGCCCGACTTAGTTAACTGGGCAGAATTTGACCTTGTACGATCCTGGCGTTTGAGTTCTTCCGTTCCGCTTCGTGTCTCCCTTGCCGAGCCCAAGCCGCCTGCCTCGCTCCTGATACTGAATACTAGCATGCGGTGCATGCATTGCATTAAAACCTGAAAACATTGAGGTTCCAATCCTATGTACAGGTGGAAAGTAAAGGTTGCACACCCTCCTAAACGTATCGCGCCTTCAATGAACCCCATTTTTGGGGAAACCATGCAGCGATGGAGGGGTGTGACAATAGCATTTTTAACGCTTTAACGTGTCAGGTTGCAAACTAGCAACACACTTGACCATAAATAAATAGTGTGCGGTGCACACACTTTAAAAAGACGTACATGGTCGAATGACCGAACACGTCTATAATTCAAAATCTGTCTGTCAGTCTTACCACCCATCGTTGACTCGTAAACAGCTAAAATGAGTAGCATGGCAAACCGAGCGAAGCCCTGGTGTACATGCACAGGGTCAGACACCACCTCATAGAGAAGAAGACGGACAAAAAGGCTCCCATTTTTCTCAAGATGGCTCAAGGCCTCTTAGAAGACGTCATTAGAGAGAAAATCACCAGGGAAAGAGAAGAATGGGAGGAGAAGAAGATAGACAGGGAGGAGCATGAAAGGTGTCAAACCTTTCTAGGATTGAAGCAACAGCAGCAACAACAACGTGAGGGAGGAGAAGTGGAGTGTAAAATAGAGACAGATGACTTCTCTTTCTCCAACATGAAGAAGCGTCCCTGTACTGTGGTGAAGCCAATGGTAAGACGTGGTCGTCTTGCTAGACGTTAAAACCCAGGACCACTCACCAACAAAACGGCCATTTTCAGGGCCATCCACATCTCTAGAAAAGAAATATGTCAGTTGCCAAAAATGTGTGTGTTATGTTTGTGTTATGTACGTCTATGTCTTTCCCCACAAAACTAAAACTTAAAACCCCTTTCCCTATAAAATGTGCGTTTGTTGGGTATAGTGTCTTTGTGGGTATGGTGTGTATGTGTAAATACTCCCTCACCTTTTTCTAATGTTAAACCTAAAGCATCCATCCAGAAGGAGAAGCGATACGATTTTAAATATGATCACCATGGTGTCAACATTCGAAGTCAGATCGGCGCAATTTTCATTTAGGACCAGCTAGACTTCAAAATAAGTCTTCTGGTGAATACCCCAGGTCAATGTAACTTTCCATTTAGGAGGAACAGCAATAAAACTTTAAAAATGGTTCCAGTAGCAACCATATTGGATGTCAGATCGGCAACATTTTCATTTAGGACAAACTAGACATCATCATAAGTATTTTGGTAAAGTCCCCATGTCAATATGGCCATTCATCCATGCGAAAAAGCCATAGCTCGCCTTGGCAACCATATTGGAGGTCAGATCATCATCATTTTTATTTAGAACCAACTAGACATCACCAGAAGTGCTTAAGTTAAGACCCATTTCGATATAACCATCCATCCAGGAGAAGTAGTGATTACAAGATTTTCAATATGGCAACTAAAGTGGCCATATTGGAGGTCAAATTGGCACCATGTTCATTTGGAACCAGCTAGACATCACAAGAAGTCTTTTGGTAAAAAAAAAACTCATATCGATATTATCATCCATCCAGCGGAGACTTAAACATATCGCTTGGTATTCTTGGACTCAGTGGTGTACTGGCCATTGGGCATACCGGGAAAAATCCCGGTGGGCCGCCGCAAAAAAAATCCTTTTTTACCGGTGTTTTACTGGTGTGAGCAAAACCCCGGGCCTGTCCCGGCAGATAAGTCCAGGGCCGAGTTGCTTACCCAGTACGCTCCTGCTTGGACTCCACTTTTAATACCAAACATTTCTGAACTGATATTTTATTTCAAGGATTGCATTCATCACAGATTCAAGGACCAGAATTCTTGATGGACATTAAATTGTTTTGGATTACACTGTTGAGTAGATAGTTTACTTAACTCCTATTCACCCATATGATAGTGATGTTTAGTAACAACAGTTTCCTTAGTTTACCGATTTCTATTCCACCTCACCCCCACCCTCTTGCTTGATTATATGCATGTAGTTTAAAGATCCTTTACGGTAGTATTATGTTAATTATGTGTGTAGCTTATGTTAATATAATATCTGATTTCATAGAAAATTTCGGTTTCAGTTCTAACGTGTGATTGGATTCCTGGTCGCGTATTAAGTGAACTACATCATCTAATTTATATAAATACACTACATACGGGTTCACTTGCATTTACACACCACACGCACACACAACATGGCGGAGGTAGCTGATCTTAAAGCGTCTCTGGAGGCTCTACAGAATGAAATGGAGGACATGAGGGTCCAGGCTGAGAAATCAATCCACTTGGAGGAAGAATTATAGAAGACAAAAATGATGTTGGAGGGATATTATATTCAGAGACAGAAAAGCACAAAGGTTTTCTGGGAGACCTGCTGAAGAGACATACCCCACAATTGAAGTATGGATTAAAGATATGCATTATTATTAGAACAACATAGATGGAAGTGAGGCTCAGAGAGAATTCATCTATGATCATTTATTGTCACAAGCCAAATATGAAGTCAGGATTAGACCTAAGAGTGAGAGAAATACTCCTGCAAAGATATTGCGAATTGTGTACGACACCTTATGTGGTGTAAAAACAGTCGTACAGTTACGACAGTAGTTTTATCAACGGGACCAGAAATCCAATGAATCCCTAAAGATAAAACTGGTTGACAGGATGATGAAGAAGGACACTACCATAGTCGGAAATAGAAACTTAATGCTTAAAAAAAGTTTTTTTGATGGAGTGAAGGATTTTCAGCTTGGCAGAGAAATGAGGCGATATACCTTAGAACGTCCAAGTTTAACGTTTTCCGACTTCAGGGAGGTTGTGCTACGATGGACCGCAGATGATAAGTGCTGAAATGAATCTCGTTATTCACTGCAAGAAACTTCAGTTTCGAATGAACCTGTTGTCGGCAACGAATCTGCCACTACCTTTGAAGATCATATTCTCCAAATGCTCAAAAGTCAGAAAGAATTACTGCATAAGCCTCAACAACAACTCGATATGTTGTCAAAACTTGTAAGTAGGGACTTTAAGAAAACTTCGAGGAACAGTCAACAGGAACAAGGACAGAAAAGAAAAGTTCTGACCTGTTTTGGTTGTGGCGGAAGCGGACACAAGATTAAGGATTGTCCTTCCAGGCATCACAATCCTTCATCGATAAGGAATGTTGGAGACAGAAATCACAAAATAACCTACTCCACCGACTCGGGAACCTAGGAATCAGCAAGGCAGTCCTGTAAACGGATAACTCCTGCTGGGTTTAGTCAAACAACAAGAAAACCAAAGGAAGACTTGCCCTATTATCTTCATAAAAGTTTAGAAAAAGCTGTAGGAAAATGTTCGGAGGTAGAAATCATAGTAGAGGGCCAATCTATTATGTATTTGTTACACACTGGATCTCAAGTCTCGACAGTGACGGGGAGTTTCTTCAGAAAGCGTTTAAGAAAGAAGCCTACGCTAATAGACGTAACAAGGTTTAACTCTTCCATGTATATAAAGATTGGTTTTGCAAAGATGATAATGATTTGGGATACACTGATGTGATCATGCAAAGGATATCCATTGTAAATGACAACCCTGTCAAACTACCTAATCGTCGGGTGATACCCCATCAGATGGATGAAGTGAAACAGCATATCAATAAACTCTTAAGACAGAACGTCATTGGGAAGAGTTCAAGTCCTTATGCTGCCCCAGTTGTTCTAGTACGAAAAAAGATGGCAGCCTCAGACTATGTTTGGACAATCGACAACTTAACAATAAAACCATTAAGGATGCACACCCCTTACTTCGCAAGAATGAAACCTTGGAAGCTGTACATGGATCCAAATACTTCAGCTCTATTGACTTGGCTCAAGAATATTATCAAGTAGCAATAGATAAAAGAGGCGCTCACAAAACGGCCTTTAGAGTTGGAACAGGTAGACTATACGAATATGTACGCTAGCCAATGGGTCTTTGCAACAGTCCAGCAACTTTCCAGAGATTAATGCAAGATTGTTTAGATGAAGCTAATTTTGATCTTCTCATTTATTTGGATGACATTTTGGTATATTCTGCATCCATTGAAGAACACATCTTGAGACTAGAATACATGTTTAGTTGCCTTCGAGAACATGGTCTAAAAATCAAACCAAGCAAGTGTCACTTCTTCAAGACAGAAGTTACGTTTCTAGGACATGTTGTGTCTGCAGATGGCATAGCCACAGATCCAGACAAAATCAAAGCAGTCAAAAATTGGGAACAGCCACAAACGGAGAAGGAACTCGTGTCATTTCTTGGGCTTGTTGGTTACAACCGGAGATTTTTCCACGGATTCGCAGTTTGCGTCCCCTTTACAGGCATTGCTGACTAAGCAGGAGAAGAAAGGAAGACGTAACGTTATTAGGAGAGAAGACAAACTTTCATTTCAAAGAGAAGTGGACTTCACAGTGCCAAAGTGCTCTTGAAAAATTAAATGAGTGTTTGATTAGTGCACCAATACTAGGATATCCTGACTTCACAGTACCATTTATTCTGGAGACGGATGCAAGTTTTGAATGCTTTGGAGCAGTTCTGTCACAAGATCAACCCAATGATCGTGTGGTTATCGCATTTGCAGACAGAGCACCTAGACCAACCGAAAAGAACATGAAAAATTACAGTCCCACGAAATTGAAGTTGCTGGCTTTAAAGTTGGCAGTCACCAAAACATTTCGTGATTATCTTCTTGGAAGACAATTCGCAGTCTATACTGACAATAAACCCCCGTGTTATCTGAAGACGTCCAAACTGGAAACCACTGCTATGCGATGGGTTTTGCAACTGGCACAATTTAATTTTGATATCAAATACAGAAGTGGACATTTAAACAAAAATGCAGATGCATCGAGCCGACAGATAAGGTCAACTCCAGATGAAAAGGACCTACTCATTCAAGATTTTGTAAATTCAACGTCAACTTTTTAAAAGGAAGTGTAAACAAGATGGAAATAGAAGCTGGTATACAATCAATAGTTCAAGGAACTGACACATCAACGTTTCCGTAGTACCCTAGAAATAAGTCGTTTTTGAAACAGCTACAAGACCTAACTATGTCTCGAGTCTTGGACTGGTGGAAACGTGGTCAGAAATCTACTGCAAGATAGATAAAGAAGGAGGCCAAGCCAGTGAGAGAAATTATCAGTAACTGTCACGATTTGCGCGAAGAAGGGTCCACACTTTGGTTCAGGATGAAAGATCCGGAATTAGGGGAACATAGTGTTTCTTACACCAGATTCTATGAAACCACACCTACTGGAATCCATGCATAACCGACCTGGTACGGAGCAAGATGTTGAGAAATGGACAAGACAGTGTGAAAGATGCACGTTTGCAAAAATGCCTATGCCGTCAATAAGACCTTCCATCAGCAATCTACTTCAGATGGAAGAGAGAATGTTTTGATTTTGATGGATGTATTCACCAAATATACTGTTGCAGTGCCTACTAGAGATCAGAAAACATCAACTGTTGCAAAAGTACTGCTCAAGGAATGGTTTCAGAAATATGGAATTCTCAATCGTTTGCATAGTGATCAGGGACGAAATTTTTAAAGTGATGTTGTCGAAGAACTTTGTTGGCTTTATGGGATCCAGAAGTCAAGAACAACCAGTTATCATCCAATTGTAAATGGACAATGCGAACGTTTTAACAGAATGTTTCATGACATACTAAAGACTCTGCCACCAGAAAAGAAAAGAAAAATGGCCCGATTATTTACCTGAATTGATATACTTGTGCAATTGCACAGCTCATTCGTCTACAGGAGTGTCACCGTATTTTCTCAAGTTTGGAAGGGAGCCACGTCTCCCTTTCGAACATTTACTGGGGAAAGCAGAAAAAAGCTCTACACACTCCAGATGAATTGATTTTTGAGCGCCATCGGTGTCTTGCTAGCGCAAACGAACTTTCACGCCAAACAATGGTGAAGAAAGCCCAGAATCGGAGGGAACTACATAATAGAAATATACGGGATAAAGGGATTCCTATTGGAGCCCAGGTTTTGCTTCGGAATCATCGACCTGGAAAAGCAGGGATGGCTTGTTCTGAGGATGGCGAGGGCAGCAAATCTTAGAGTGAAGACGAGTTTCTGATTGAAGCTGATGCTATTGACAAAAGGATTGGTCTAAGGATGGTGAGAGCAGCAAATCTTCCAATGAAGACGAGGTTCTGGTTAAAGCTGATGCTATTGACAAAGCAGGGAAGGATTGTTCTAAGGATGGTGAGAGCAAGAAATCTTCCAGTGACGATGAGGTTATGGTTGAAGCTGGTTCTCCTGATAAAGAAGGGAAGCCTGTCGCTGCGGGTCATACTGCAACAGCAGTGTTATATGCGGAAGATGGTACAACACAGCCTTTTGAAGAACCACAAGCTGAATCTAAGGCACCCTTGAGACGATCATGCAGAAAAACTGCAGGAAAAAATTCGAATCTGCATCATTCTCCTCAAACAGCTATCAAAGCTAACAGAGTGCACTTCACGCAAACACAGTCATGTTGTGTAAATTCTGAGTATAAGAAGTATGACCCAGCATCATATACAAATTTTCAAGAATTTAGTCAGGCTCTCGCAATGTTAGGTAACTCGTTGAGTACCTCCTTTGGTGATACTTTGCAGACAGATTGGATGAACTACTACAATCATATCCCACAACAAATGTAGTCTTTCCATGGTATAAACATTGTCTTTACATACAGGTAGAGATTTTGTTAAATAAACGATAAAAGTTACGTTTACTTCAAGAAAGTGGTTATACTTTAATCAGTCTTGAAAGTAAGCGTGGAATCGTTGTATGGTAAACCTACAGTCTAATTTTGTAGTTGATGAGGACATCAACTGTAAGCAGGCAATACATGTAGTAGTGAAAAATGTTAGTTCATTTTGAATACCTTGTTCGTAATGATGTATATGTAAAGTTTCATGAAAACCGTCATTTTTGTATTTATAATCACTATGGATGTGTATAATAGCAGTGCTTTTCTACTTATGTATCGGAATGTGCATGTGGACATTTTTCAGTTTTAATACTTTTCCGGAGTTTTTGTACTTCGCATAGTCATTAGTCATGAAAATGAATATGGTAGAAGAATTTACATGTAAATCGTATCAATATTACGGATTTTCCCTTTTTGTTATGAATGATTTTTTAAAGCTGACCAATCAGAATGCTTCCCACTCTTTTGGGGAATTGTCATTGTAGGGTTTGTCAGTCCGTTCAGGCTGTTGGACGGGCCGCATGGAGTCACTACCACATACTGCCAACTAAACCATCTTATATAACATATACAACTTACAGAATAAAAGTGGAATTGACGATCTTTTCGCTCGCTTTCTTTTTTCCAACCTGCTACACTAATATAAATATATATTTACCCGCATGTATTCTTCCTCAAAAAGATACGATGATATCGCCAATAGTAGATCGACTAAATTCCCATGGTAAACAATGTCCACCATGCTGTGTCTTTAAGTGAGGACTACTCTATTTTTTGATTGGTCAGTATTATTGTGACGTTAGTTATGTGACTTGAAAAGATTGAGCCCGCATTCTTTGATTGTTGACAAAATAGTCACGATTTTAATAAGAAATTATCAGATTTTGTATTCGCTGAACAGTGCATGAAATAAATTGATTTCAAATAGCGTATCCTCATTGTACGCAGAAACTGTTTGAAATTCTAAATAGCTATCTGAGCTGCTAAATAGCAGTTCCTACAATCTGCATTGCTGAATTGCAGATTTCATATTATTTTAGTCAGGCAAGCAAATAATTTCATATTATCGTATATTCAAGGAATATATTTATTGCCACTAACTATACGAAATAATGTAAGTAAACTTTGAATTTATATTAGAGCAACTTTGACCACTTTTCCCAAAAAATGTCCGATACTGTCACTTGAATAGTTTGAGATGAATTCAAATTTTCCAGACTGCATTGCAAATATTTCATTATATTTCTGAAAGTCACTGCATAGTGAGCCCACGATTCCTAAATAACGGTAGATCCAGGACAAAATGCTGCATATACCGTATTAAACACGATTCCTAAATAACGGTAGATCCAGGACAAAATGCTGCATATGCCTATTAAACACGATTCCTAAATAACGGTAGATCCAGGACAAACTGCTGCATATACCTTATTAAACACGATTCTTAAATTTCGGTAGATCCAGGACAAAATGCTGCAGTGCATTTATTAGGTGTACTCTAGTCTGAATGCTGAATATCGTGTATGACTTTAAAATAAATACGCTGAGTTGCTTCATAGCATCGATTATTTACGCTTGGTGAAATGCCGTCTAGCAGTTAACGTTTTGCTTCAAGATAATTCTCTGCCAAGTTAAACGTTTCTTGGAAAGATGAAATATTATATCAAGAAAATAATCGCTGCATACCGAAGTTTTTTTGATCGTCCACGAGGTCAACTTTTCCATACCGATTTCACGTGGGTGATATTAATTAATTTTATAGTAATAATTTTTTGCCAAGCGAATGCTATCCTTTTCTTATATGGCTAACATTTTAGGCGTAATCTGTAAAATATGTTGCTTGTATGTAAATCCGAAATTTCCGTAACGAGAACGAGCTGCAGGAGCTTCATGACTTAAAAAAGCTGCGTAAATATTTTACTCATTATTTAATGAAGTGTAATGATGACATTTTAAAAGAAATCATTTTTGCTATGTCTGTGGCAAGAAGCAAAAATGACATTTTTCTTTTTTGTACCAAACCTTTATCTGAACTACTCTAAAAATAAAATCTTGATGTCCGACAAAAGTTTATGTAAGCAAATTTTGTGATTGACCCAGTAAAATGAATGTGAAATACCCTATTGTTCAGTGTAGCTGTTCTCTCGATTTTATAACATACTATTTAATGTTAAACTCATATTATACTTCTCTGTCCTTTCAACTAACCTGGTCGTGTAGACTGATAGAAAATGACTTTGAATTTACTTGTTCTGTAGATGAAGATACGAACTTAACGCTGTTCTAAAATACTTGTATTAAACTTCGTCATTCTGTCTGATTGAACATAAAATATCAAAGGTTTTTCCAATGGTTTGCATTGCCTTATAATGGCCGATAATCGTCCCGAATATTGAAATGATGGTAATTTAGTGTTTGAAATACAGAATAAAAGTGTTGTATTAATCAATGTAAGGTATAACATTCAGAATTACTGTATTTATGGATATGAATTTAATTAATGTGCATGTAATGTTTATGCAAAGATGTAAACTGCGACGTGATAAAGTCCGTCATGTGTAAATATTGCGTTAATGCACTCAAAGAACTGCTTTTGGGACTGTTTTGTGAAAGTTTTGAATGATTTTTAACATTTAATACAATTTGGCCCTGAATAACCATTTCTCACTTCTTAACTGAACCCTGATTATAACAAGCTTCCAATTAGTGTAGGGTTTTGATGACGAGGAAACTAGCCTTTACTTTTTTTCCTCTACAATAATACAATGACTTTACATTCATTATATGGAGATGTAATAAAGTAATATATGGCCTTCTGTACCCTGATCATCTTATGAAATACATGAGAATGCGTTAACTTGGTCTTTAAAGGTATTTATCAGTGTCCTAACATATCCAGTATGAATAACAATCACTCATTCCAGATAGCTGTTTGGTGGCTGCATCAAATTGATGTGGAGCACTCAACCTCATTTGGAATTGCCAAGATATATCTTGATGACGAAATAATAACAGGTTGATGCATGGGCTTGACATAAGGTATTACTGAGGTTAGAGTAGTGATCCATCGGGTATGTGTTTGGCTTGGAGTTTAAAGCCCAGACGATCCGAGCCAAGAAGTGATCTCATGAGTAGGTGTGGTTATGGTTCCGGAGCCTATTTTAAATCACGGGCGATTGGCATGAGCTTAGATAGTCCGATCTGATGAGTAGGTCCGTAAGGTTGGAGCTTAAAGAATCAAGGGAAAAAGGTTTACGTACAGATTGCGGCCCTGCGAGAATGTCCGGTCGGTATACCGACCGGAGCCTTTGGGACACTAATGACCATCATGCGTTTAGCTAGAGTTATCCCACGTAATTGGTTCATGCAAGGTGCTGGAACCTAGGGATCACAGGCGAAAGATGGAAACTAAGATAGATTAGGTCAGCTGGTATTAACATATTGCAATTGTGATCAGAGACAATTAGGTTATATGGTGTCATATGTATAATGGTTTTCAATTGGCACGAGATTTTCCCACAAAAATCTTGCAGAAGTTTCAGTTCAGGTGGTGTCAGAAAATAAAAAACAAATGGAAAACAGAAATTTCATCTTATCATCATTCATCCTTTATTTTTTCGTTTTTATTCCTTCAATTTCTCTTTTTTTCCTTATTGATCTTTCTTCCTTCTTTCTTCCCTCTTTCATCCCTGTCAGTTAGTTCATTCCCCCGTGCTTCCTTTCTTTCTTCATTCATTCATTCTCTTCTTATCTTAGAGTTTTTCTTTCTTGGTTCCTTCATTCAGACTCGTTTCTTTCCTCCTTCATTCCTTTCTTCCTACCTTCCCTCGTCACTACATCATATGATGTTTCATTATATCAGCATAACATTTTATCCTAAGAAAAGAGCATAAACGCAAACAAGAATGCGTTTTTCCAACACATCCATCCAGGAAGAGTAGCAACAAAAAGATTTTCAAGATGGCCATCATGGTGGCTATATTCAAGGTCAAATTGGCACCATTTCCATTTAGGACCAACTAGTCAATATGACCATCCATCCAGGAGGAAAGCGATAAGATTTTCAAGCTGATCACCATGGCAACCATATTGGAGGTCATATTGTCATCATTTTCAAATAGGACCAACAAGACATTATAAGAAATTTTTTGGTGAAAACCCTATGTTGGTATGACTTCCTGTTCAAAAGGAGCGCAACAGCAAGAATTTCAAGATGGCAATTGTGATGACCATATTGGATGTTAGATTGGCACTATTTTCGTCTAGGACCAACTGGGAATCATGAGAAGTTTTTTAGTGCCTTGAAGGTGACCATATTGGAGGTCAGATCGAGCCAGTTTTCATTTAAGACCAACTAGACTTTATAAGAATTCTTCTGGCAAAGGAGGTATGATCAGCAATGTTTTCATTTATGACCAACAAGACATCATAAGAAATCTTCTAGTGAAAACCCCATGTCAGTATGACTTTAGCAATGACAAGATTTTCAAGATGGCTGCTGTGGTGGCCATTGGATGTCAGATTGGCACCATTTTCATTCGGGACAAACTAGACATCACAAGTAGCCTTTTAATGAAAACTCCATGTTGATACAACCATCTGTTCAGCAGGAGTAGTGATATTTTGAAAATGGCTGCTGTGGCAGCCATATTGGATATGCGAGTAGCACCATTTTCATTTAGGACCAACTATACCTTGCCATGAACGTGTGTGTAAGGTTTCACAGTAATCTTCCAAGTCATTTAGGAGGAGTAGTGATAACAAACTTGTTTTAATGGATGGATTGACAATGGATAATAGGCAGCATGCTAGTCCATAGGCTCCTCTGGTCTATGAATAGTACAGCTAATACAAATATTGTATTATCAAGCAATTCCATTTCTACAAAATCTTTTCTGCGATACATGGTGAAGATAAAATTCACAACATGACTGCTGAACTTAGTTATTTATTAGTCATATTTATAGCCATGAATAAAACATAAACATTGCAAGAAACAGTATTGCAATGAAAGGTTTCTAATCACATATATGATTAGACAAAAAAGAAAAAGAAAAATTGTAGAACTGTCATAAAGAAGATAATGATAAAAGTTTACCATGAACAAACTGTCAACCTTATATCTGAACAATGCCATCAGCAAAATATTAAATTAGAATATTATGAATGTTAAATATTAGTAACTCTGCATCATTGTCATATTTCTCAACATGACCTAATATTATCAATTAAATTTATAAACTTATGAAATGCTAGGTAGCATTTGTTACTTGAGTCTTTTTGCAGTACCATATATTCTTGCTTGCAAGTTGAGTCCAACTGCAAACTGCACAGTCCCAGATCTGTGTCTATGCAGTTTGTAAGGAGTAATCAGTAGAACAACAACAGAGATCCTGATCTGCTGGCGCAAAAAGCTACCGCAAATCATGGTCTATGTTGTTGGCAGTTAGCTTAGAATTATAAGCAAATATATACGGTAATTCCATCCTTCTACAGTCCATACCATGAATACAATGGTCCTTGTCTTGAGAGACCCCTCCTGATCAGATGTCACCTAGCCTGTCATCAAAACATTACAGCACTCCCTCACTACAAGGTCCTTCATTATAGCATTACAGCACTCCCTCACTACAAGGTCCTTCATTATAGCATTACAGCACTCCCTCACTACAAGGTCCTTCATTATAGCATTACAGCACTCCCTCACTACAAGGTCCTTCATTATAGCATTACAGCACTCCCTCACTACAAGGTCCTTCATTATAGCATTACAGCACTCCCTCACTACAAGGTCCTTCATTATAGCACAGTTGTGTTATAAGTGGATTAGTCATGGAACTCATTACATTAAAAGGAAGTAAAATTATATGTATAATGTAATAATGTACTTCATTATAAGGTGGTCTCACAATAAGACAGTATACACTATGACTCATAAACAACATTATAATGAGTTCTATATATTTGTACCATTTGACCCCATTTTGACAGGCCAACCCTTTTATAAGGTCACATTTTCATCACAGTAGAGGTGGTCTCAAAAGAGGGGATCCACTATACTGACAAACAGTACACTGTCAGATCCTTACATCAAATATTTTTCCAAGCCTAATTTTTAATTTCTATCAATTCCAAATTCTGAAATTATCCTTATACAGTCAAGATTGGGCTGTTCCAGTAAAATATACATAGTAACAGTAGAAGGAAATTATAAAATTATGGTTAGGGTAGATATTTAAGAATTTATTGTACAATCAAGATGAAACTGATCATGCATAGGGTTTAATGGTATATCAGCACAATCTTGGAGATATATATACAATAAAGATAAAGTCATGAAAGAGTAAAATCCTTAAATAGAGTCCAAGACCTTGACAGCTGGAACATCATCACTGGACACATCCCATGGCAAAGTGGTTGTGAGCACCCCCAAAGTCTCATTAGAATTTTAGATAAATTACTTGGGCGACTTGGGCTACAAGGTAATGTGACATACTGTAACTGCTTTTAAACAGTATGAATCTACTGTAAACAGGAGAGCCCCATCTCATAATGATCAATTTGATTAAAATCTGATCTCCACAGATGAAAGTTATTGTTTTGGTGACCTTTGGGGAATTCCCAGTCTGCCTTTTTTTAGTAGCCTATCAGAAACAGCTTTGCATTTTGTGTTAGGGAGAGTTATTGTTAGTAACGATATGTACTGAATGATTTGCGTCACTTTCAGTAACTTGAAAGTTGTGATTCGATTTGTGAACCACAAAGTCAACAGAACATGACCTCTTTTCACTGTCCATCACATCTCCATGTAGCACTGTGGAGATCTGATTTAAATCAGATTGTTTAATGATAAACATATTACATTACAATTTGCTGAAATTCAACGGCAACTGTGAGTTCATTCTTATTCATGGGTACCTATTTTCATAAATTGCTACAAAGTTACTACAAAGCATAAATTAGACTGTAACAAACTAAGGTCAATATGTGAAAACTACAACATTCTCTTCCCCTTCAAAAGCATATTTGCACATTTATGTACAGACTAAAATGTTATATTTAGCAAAACTACGAAAATTGATAACCATGAAAATAAATAATTCACAGTATGTATTTTGCAGTTTTTTTTTTTTTTTTTGGTTATGCTCATTTCCCAGGCTGAAAACTATAGATTGTCTTAATACTCATACTCTTAAAGTCAACTACAACTTCAAGACCTTAAATCTATCTCTGAACTTTCATAAAGATCAAACAAAATTAGGTAAAATATAACACATTATGTGCATTTGGCAGCTCCAGGCTCTTTCATTCAAATACTGAAAGTAATTACAGTCATTTCTTCAAAAGAGCATCTTCATGCCAAAACATTGTGTTGACACCACATAATTAAATGATTGGTGTTTTCAAATGATCCAGTACCGAATGAACAGAAGAAATATTACTATGACAATAATGATGGCAGCTATCTTTGCATACGATGACTTTAAATTCAAATATTTAGCATCCTTCTTGTATTTCTGTGAAAGCGAGGACAGGTTACTTGCCCTTGAATCCAGCACTGGAAAAAATATAAAGGAAACTGATGATATTATTGACAATTAGGATCATGAGGTGTAGTTGTTACATATATTTCAGTAAGGAAGGTTATAAGGAAAAGGAAGAAAAGAATGAATGAATGAAGAAAAAGAAGGCAAGAAAGACTTCCCATATCTCTACTATGGTTTTTATTTGTGATTGTTGCATTCCCAAGATATGGGTAAACTAAAAATCACCAAAAAATTACCATGTATTGTTACTGATTACATATCCTTCTGAGATACATGTGCACACCTCCTGTATCTCTAAAATAATAATAATAATAATAATAATAATAATTCTTTATTTAATGAGGTAGCTCAATTAGAATACAGATGTATCCAGTTTCCCTTGAAGCCCTCAGCTACTTTATAAATGTCTTCATGCATGTATCTTACAAAACGTGGAGAAAAAAAAAGTGAAGTCACAACATTTAACGAGGAGCAATCAAGTGATATGACTGTACATTACTCTGAATATTATCATTTTGAAACAAAAGACAGATTAGCATGCACAAAGACAGATTAGCATGCACAAAGACAAATTGGCATGCACAAAAACAGATTAGCATGCACAAAGACAGATTAGCATGCACAAAGACAGATTAGCATGCACAAAGACAGATTAACATGCACAAAGTCAAAACAGTTGGAATAGAAACAGGAATTTAAAAAAAAATAGAATGACATGTAGAAATCAATTAAAATCAAGCTGTAAATATTTAAGATATTTTTCTTTAAATGGCTCATCTAATTGATCTGGGCAAAGAATTCCATATCTTTGTTCCAGAATATTTAAAACTACATTGAAATTGTTCAGTATTGGGTTTGGGAAATTTCAAGTGGCCAGGTAAGATCTAGCGTAAAGCATATGGCCCATAATTTTCATCAAATAGTTCTCATATATTCAGGCATATTGCTGTTTATACATTTGTAAACAAGTACTGTCTTCTGAAAGTTTATTCTGTAATTTATCTGAAGCCATTTCAGTTCATGGAAAAGAATATTAGATGGTGTGTCAAAAGGAGCATTAAGAATTAGGCGAGCTACTCTCTTTTGTATCTTGTTTATTTTTTCTAACTGACTCTAAGGGCAAACAATAGTCAATAACTGGTAAAATGTAGAAATTGTAGTACATTATTCTAGTTTGTATTGGTAGGTATTTCTTAAACACTGCATATAATACACTAATTATGACAGAGTATTTAAGCTCATACTTCACTGATTTGCAGACAAAACCACTGAATCAACATTGTGTCAAATAAGTCGACTGGTACACACAAATGTTTGTTGGGTAAATAATCCTGAAATTGCTGAATTAAACAAGTCCAGCATTCTCAAAGCCATTGATAATTAGGTCCGATCTTTCTAAAACATTTTTGTATCAGCTGCAATTACCCTTTCAGCATCAATCGGCTTCACTGATGATTTTTTAAGTAAAGTATAGTGGTTGAAGTTGGTTCATACATGAGGCAGGCTATAAGAAAGGAGTGATTCCATTGTTTTTCAATTTAGTTGGCATCTTTGCACTTTGATGGGCTCTGAACACATCAAATGTTGACACTGTCTGCTAATTACATTAAGCAAGGGGCAGTTGATCACGTGTTTGGTTCACATGAGGAATGATGATATAATCCAAACCGATGAGGATCTAAGATGATTGTTAACACTCTTGAGCCACTGTGTTAATGCCATGGTTGTAAGAAAGTAACTGATGGTGCAACTTTATGAACAGTGTTTTAAGGAAGAGATCATACACATGTACTTTAATAACCAATTAGTAGCTTAGTGTTGTTGGCTGCATCAGCTCTCTTTGATGTTGAGAGTAAGTGACTTATCTTGACAGGTGTTTGATTTGTGCTCAGACAAGTGGCAGTACTGGTTTAACCATTGAAGTGACCATCGTTTGTTGTCCTCATAGTTTTGTTTTTCTGTATTCTTTATTTGGGGTATTTGTTTAGGTTTATCCACGAAATTAAATACCTTCAAATATGCAAACTCTGACAGACAAAACCATGAATTCAAGTACCCACGAAAATGTCTTTTTTTCCAAAACCATGAAAACTGAGGCCTACGAAAATAAATGATACTACAGTAGCTTTAGAAATGCAGAAAATTTTCTTAAGTTTGTAAGTCATTGAAAAGAATTTGTTGTAAACAAAGATAGCTGTTTATAGGCTGGCAAAATTTGTCCTTTTAATAACAAAACCGCTAAAAAACAAATTTCAGATGTTCATGATGTCACAAGCATAATGATATCCTCTAGAGTATAAATGAACACACTCACGTGGAATGGGAGTATTCCATATGATTTTCTCACATGAGCAAAGTGTATCCCACATACATAGGAATGAGAGAAATATTATTTTCACATCCCATCAGTATTGACTGTGAATTTCCTGGTGGATGACTCATGTGGACAATTCTTATCCCACCTCGCACATTACTGTTACCTACCTCACATGATATCACAACATTTTTTAAAATTTTGTGCATTACTATTCAAACCTATTTTTATGAAGTCATCTTATACACGATATTACATCATATGCAATATTTGTATCAGTTTACTTTCAGAATTTATGTTATCTGTGTTTGAACCATATTTCCTAACTTACACTGAATTCAGAGAGTCAAGGTAGCTCAGTTGCTTGAGCAAAGGACTCGTAATCCAATGGTCATGGGTTTCGATATCTGCCCAGACCAGCCTGGTTCGGCTGCCTCAGTGTGCCCTTGGGATAAGTAATAGCTCCCAATTCCTTGGCATGATGAAGCAAATAATGCATGAAAAGTGCCACACACAAAAAAAACAACAAAAAAACAACCAAGCACAGTGAATACATTAGTGTAAACCATATCTTGTATGCTCTTTCTAATGATCCAAAATTGCCAACAGATACTTAGTCCTTTTAATGCTTTAATGGTACCAATGGGATGTTATTTTAAAAACCAAATTTATTTAAACCTAGGAATGGGAGAAAAATGATTTCGTGTTTTGGTGTGGATATGAAAATCGCATATCAATACATATGCAAGCTTATAAGTACCCTTTTGTGAAAAGGAGGGATAAAGTATGGCTATTTTACTTTAAAAAGTAGGGAAAAGCAATTAAACTCAGACAATAGTTGGGCACAATCATACTTACATTTTATAGCTGAACCAACCTCTGCTCTCATCTCTAGTTACATACCTGCTCATCCAATCAAACTTCTTTTTCAAGAAATAAATAGGTTCCACACTGCAGCAGTCAACCTCTATCTGAAACTGCAGTTCACACAAGGTTGACATGCTGCCTCTAACACTCAGAAGCACAAGAAATAGATGGACCTGGCTACAAAGGAAAATTCACAACATCAGAGCACCAGATGCTCCCTTAAAACTGCATAAATTACTGAAATGAAGGCAATGAGAGACAAAGAACATCTCCATGATGGTTAGTACATATTAAATGGACAAAAGAATGTCTCCAAAATTTTAAAAATGTAGAGCCAGTAGGGATGATTTGAAGAAAAGTAGGGAAAACTTGGGAACCCAAAGAAAAAGTACGAAAAAGTAGGGCCACTTGAAAACCTGCAAATGTTAGATTCTATAAATCCTCACCCAAATAAATAAATCCCTTTACCTGACAGTGCTTCTCCTCTCTGCAAAACATCGTCAATATTCTGTACCATAATTCTCTGAACATCATGTAATTCATGGTTGATGTTACTAAGGTTCTTCCTGGCTCTTGAATCCATATAAGATTTCCTGGTCTTCTGTATGTATGTGTCTGTGAGGAATATCATGCAAAAAGTGTTTAGGACAGTGGTTCCCAAACACCAGGTCGCAACCCAAATGAGGGTCACCAGGACCCTTGCGACCCTATACTGGTACTGCATTTTGGTTTGCAAAAGATGGTATTTAGGGTTGCAATCAAAAAAGTTTGGGAACCACTGGTTTAGGATGTATTTTGTTCAATATTTACATACTACAATGTATGTATTGTTGGATATTGTGAACAAGATAAGTAACACCATGTACCTTACAGAAACAACATTTCAGAATTGCATTATATTTCTGTGGTGAAATTAAACTTTTTGAAGAACTCTGAACTCATGATGTAATGAGTGCAAAATATGGAATAATACTATATTCATATATTCAATCTTGCATTTTACATACAACAAATTCACTAGTTGTTCCTGGATGAAGTTCTTTAAAATGTAACATTTCATCTACTTATATATGCATGTATATTTTGATAGTGAATATATTTTGGAAAATACAACATGTTAAATTCAGCTTCAATTTGTTCTTAATGCAGCCATATGAATGTAATAAACTGGTTTCATATATAAAAATTATTTGGCTTTTTTTTCATCACTGGTAATTCAAAGAATGAATTGTTAAATCAGGACAAGTCATGGAAATTTTGGGACAAGTGCCAGAGTATGGAGAAATTAATTTCCTAAGTCAGTTGTTGTAGACAAATGAATGACAAACAAATGAGTGCAGCCCTGGACTCTACTAGAGACTACAAGAAAGAAAGGCAACAATAATATATCCCCATACCATAATAACCACATGAAAACAAATTTTGTACAAAGTTTGGTGAATTTCCATCCAGCAGTTTCAGAGAGGTGAGAGTAATGGACAGACAGATGGGCAGAGAGAATGACAGTATTCTCAAAACTAAACATGGGGGATAATAATTAAAAGATTATTATTTTACCACTTTACTATGTTATGCAATGCGGATTGAACTGAAGATATGCTTACCATATATACTGGCGTATAATCCGATACCAACTGCAAACTGCATAGACTCACATCTGCCAGTGCATTATGTGATGGTAGATCTGGGTCTATGCAGTTTGTAAGGACTAAACAGTAGAACAAACAACATAGACCCTGATCTGCTGGTGCATTATGCAATGGCAGATCAGGGTCTATGTTGCTTGCATTTGGACATGGATTATACGCGAGTATATATGGTAACTAAACCACAAAGTTTTCATTCTGTGAGATCTGGGACCATAATAAGTAACTATATAATTCTTGTAATAATAATATAGAAAAACCCATTACCAAATTCAATAAAGCTGTATGGTCTGGAGACAGTCTCTACTTTGGAACCATAATTAGCAGAGAACTCTGTTTGTAAATCTTCAAGATAGGAAAAGGCAAGGCGCTTTGAAAACGACTGGTCACACAGCACCAGGTAGCATACTCCTCTCTCTATATAATAACTGAAAATGAAGAATAAACAAGACTTAGAGTGTATTTTTTAAAGATTTGAAAAGAATAGAGCAAACAAAATACCTTCTACAATAGAAATGCTCTCCCAAGAGCAAACAGACCTTATATGACAGAGGTTCTCTTCCTTGAATTGGCTCCTCATTATGATATGATAATGATATTCTTGAATCCTTAAGACATCAATCAAGTAATAATCTGGGAAGAAAAGGCATACTCTTGCTTTTTTTATCCAAACATGTATCAACCCATATTGTGTGACTTGTTCAGTGCACATTAGCTGGTTTGATTTTGATGCATGGAACTTTTGTCAAAGTACAAAATGAGCACAGGTTTTGTCATTTTTTAACAGTAAAATATTTTTTGTAGGTAATTTGTAAGTTAATTACTTTAATTGGACAGGTAACAATAATAAATGTTTTTGCCAAGTTCAAAAATGTTTGCCTAAGCACTCATAAGAGTTTTAAGCTCAGGGGTTAGATCTTTCCTTTATGTACTGGCAACATGCGAACTTATCAAACTGCATAATCCTTACACTATAATAATTTTCTCTCATCGGCTTTGTTCTAACACATTGCACTGGGAGACTTTGAAAGTGTTATTATTTCTGAATGTGTACATTTAACTACATTTTTTTGTCTTTTATGGATGGGTGTAATTTACATAGATGTTATTAATGATCATAAATATACATTCATGTACTAACCTTCTTATTGCTAATGGACTTCACTAAAATAGCAAATAGTTTCAATGACTTCTTCTGTAGCATTGAGTTTGATATTAGTAAGGACTTTTATTCATCACTACCAGATACTGAATGTGTGTCAAATTAAACTTTCTTTCAGATACCAAATATTACTATAGATTTTGTTAGAAAGAACACAGCTGAGTGAAAATAATGATTTATACATGTACATGTGTATAACAAAAGTTTGCACGGAGTATCTTAAGAAATCTTATGCTTATGTCAGTACAATTTTATGGAACAGCTTGCAACATGACATTAAAACAAGCAGCTTTTAAGAAATTATACCTTTATTAATATTTTAACGAGCAATCCCGATTTTTTGACCACATACAATTTTAATGCTGTAGCTGTGATATATCAATGTGATAACAGTATGTTAACCTTATACAATTTTTATTAATGGCTGTTATATTTACATTCTTTTACATAGCAGATGTTAACCTTGTAGATTCTTTACTAATTACATGTATATTTGTTTTAACTGCAGAGCCATACTGTAAACTAGCTGTTAGCGAATTATGTCACCCTGAATAAATAAAGGGTATAATTATTATAATTATTATTTTTGGAACGAACCCATAAATGTTGGCCTTTTATGAACAGGCTTCCAATACATAGGTGTAAGTTTCAAGGAAAAATTAACTATATTTAAATTCTGCTACCAATTTCCTCTTGGAAAAGAAACTGAAAGTGCCATATAGTCCAGCAGTCTCAGATTATATATATATATATATATATATATATATATATATATATATATATATATATATATATATATATATATATATATGACTTATGCTAGACTATGTTTCCACGGTAACATATCCAATCAAATATGGAATGTGGAAAATTCTGAAAATATCCAAAGTTACCTCTAAGCAACTTGTTTGCCATGTGTACCACATTGGGTTGAAATATCTTTAGCAGTCGGTGAGTTATACTCTTGAAACAAAACTGCTTTTAGAGAGAGAAAGAGAGAGAGATGGACACAGCAATAACTATATATAACTATATTACCCAATATCACATACCAGAGGGATAAAAAACAAAGTCCCAAGAAGAAAGAGTCATCTACATTCCCTGCCCTGACAAAATGAATGTTAGGAGAGAATGATTTGTTGAAGATTTCATATATACGACACTTGTATGTAGAGTATAAAGGGAAGTGAAAAGTATAAAAAATGTTGCTCCAGAAATTGAAGAGTACAATGGTGAATGGATTAGAAATAGAAAAATTGACCAAAATGTTAAAAACATTAAAACTGATGAAGTGTGATGAAGTAAAGGCACGTCTACATCACCACTTTAATATGTGCATCAAATTACATTGAGAAATTTTAAAAAGTTTTGGAGTGTTTATCTAGAAACAAAAGTGTGACTAATAAATGGATGAACAGACAATTTTTTTTTTACAAATATTGAAACTGAAGAATAGTGAATAACAAAAGGCACATCTGGAACACTAGTCTAATATGTGCAGACTAAAATTCAGAAAGATATCTTAAATGGTTTTGGAGATATGCTCTGGAAACAAAAGTGTGAAGAACACTTGCATGAAGAGACAAATTAATGAAAATATATTAAAAAATATATTGAAACTGAAGAATTGAGAACAGCAAAAAGCATATCGTCACCACTAGTCCAATAAATATAGCAAATGTCATGGAGATATCTTAAACGGTTTTAGAGTTTTGCCATGGAAACTAACATGTGGATAATGTGTACACACAAACATATGAAAACATTAAAAACAATGGAACTGAAGAATTGTGACACCGTAAATATCTAAAGGCACATCTACACCATTAGTCTAATATGGATGCCAAATTTCATAGAAGCATCTGAAACAGTTTTGGAGTTTTCCCCCCAAAATTATATCCCTGTCCCCTTCATGAATGGATATCATATAGACACCCTATATACCAAATTCCACCTGTCAGTTAAAGAAGAGATAAGTATGTTTCAGAAAGTAAAGCTCTGTGAAAATGATGAATGCACAAATGACTGAATTTGCTTAAAACAAATGCCACAGGAAATTGCACCATTCTTACATCTTTGATTTCAACATTTTCAGGAGCTGCATGCTGTGCTTGCTCACCTGGTTTTTTTTTCATGCACAGCCACCAGTTTTGAAAATTAGGGAAAGCCCTGGTATACTTAGTGTGGGTTTAATTTTGGCAATACAGTGTGCTGGCAGAAAATGCAAATAGCGTAAAATTTATACTGTAAGTCATATATATTAAAATATACATTTATATCAAGCCGACAAAAGTGCAGCCAATCAAGCACAAGAATCCCCACCAAAAAGTTTTGAAAAACTGCCAATATCTACCACTGCAGATGTCAAGCAGTATATACAGTACTTCTTTACTATAATGATGTTCATGGCAGCCAAAATAGTGCACTGTGATATAGGCAAGGTCATCTTATACTGGGGTACATTATATGGAAGAAATCATCCAATTAGTGTAAGGATATCCATGACAATACCTGTGTTATATCAAGGACCGTGTTATAATGAGGTGCTTTATAGTGAGCGGCCACTGCAGTAACCAGATTCACAAATCTGTACAGTTTCAATAACTGTACAGTGAAACCTGACCTCCATGCCATCATCAGCAACAAAATATTTGAATGAAAGATTATTTCAATGGAACTGTATAGCAGGCATAGAGTACTTTTGACCCTTCCACAAAAAAACACAACCATATAAAGAACATCTGGTCAGAAGGCAGGATTCTCAATGTCATTTTTAACCTCTGTATAAAGACACCTGTCAAGTAAGGACAAAGTTTTGTTTTCCCTTGAGAGTTTTTAAAGGCAGGTTTCTCTGTACTTTGGAATGAAGTTTACTAACTGGAAAATTAATTGTCCTGTCTCAATGCTACATCTAGCTGGAGGCTGGGGATCTGTAGACATTTTGCGAAATAACTGTTTGGCTTGATTCTGGTATTCCATTATGCTTCTACCAATCTGAAATACAAAAAAGAAAGCAATGTCAGCTAAATATTTACAAGACAAGACATTTCATCCCGTTCTGTGTGTAGCATATATCCTGGTAACTTTTATAAATGCTAAAACTGCTTCGAGTGTTTAGTCTATTTGCAGTTTTCTTCTCACTTGAGGACTCGTAGCTACGGTGTCTTTGATTATAAATGATCAAGATCTCTGTAATGTGATATTTTGCGACAATTACCTAGTCTAAAAAAAAAATGCCTTTACCATAAAAAATGTCCTTACTCACCCTCATCCCATAAGAAATGTCTGACCTGGGACTAGACCAGAATTACGGAATTCTAATTCAAAGTCCCAGATAACATTATAGAAATGAAAGAAATACATGTGAGCGTAAATCATTTATAGAATATCTTCACAAATGAAAACAAGATACATGCGCTATTTTGCTATACTCCTACATACACTGTACACTTAACAAAATTACATGCCGATTTAGATTTCACTAATTGTATAAATCAAATCTCAGTTTGGAACCTGTTCATCCTCTTGCATAGAAGCTGCCAGTGGCAAGCCATCTGCAACCCGGGCTACCATCGTCATCAGAACCATTTTACCGAAATTGTGTGATTTTTGTAAGCTTATATATTCATGGAAATATGTCTTTGTGTGGGTTCATAACCCAATAGACGTGTAAGAAAACAGATCAGCAGATGCGTCGTAACTGACGTGGCTTCTAGTGCCCAATAGTTTTCATTAGAGTCACTTCCCCTGAAACGTATGTTGATTATTTGGTGTATCTCGGATTCGTAGTTAATCAATTTCGTTTTGAAGAATTAGAGTATATATGTGATTTCAGTCTCTTTATGTTGCTTATGTAAAATATTGTACACATTTGATTTATTCATTGTATGTTACTGGCTGTTGATACGCATTTTCTTTAAAACTGCTGCTGCAAATGTTGAATTTAATTGCCGCAGGAAGTTCCGAATGAACCAGAAGTTTGCGCATGACTGTCCCACGTAACCACACATCCCAACATGGATTCGATCAAGTTAAACGGAAACTTCAAAAACGTTTTCTAAAAGGTTTATTTCATACCCCAGCTTCTGTGTCAAAACGGATGGTTTTATCTGTACACAAAATCAACCTAAATAACAATCCAAGTGGACAATTTAACATCACTGAGGTGAGAATTTATCTTGATCTACAGTATCTTCTTCTGTGCATCTAAATTCGTAAACAGACAAAATTGACAGCTGGTGTCATAAAATACAGAAAGGATTGTGTGGTACATGTGTTATGTGATTTAGTGCTTGAGCAGTAGTTAAAGTGTCTAATCAAATGTGAATTTACCTGATAATTTAATGTCTATTACTGTCGGATTTTCTCATGAAGATGAGTTCCTACAACATAGAGGATCAACATTTCTATAATCCAGCTGAATTTGCAGCACAAAAGGCAAAAGCTGTGAATATGATAAAGGGATGCATAGATCTGCGTGTAAAGCACCAGTATTGTAGATTTACTTGTCGGTATTTTTAGGTCATCAACCAGCTGAGGTGAAAGCTTGGTCGGCATCCTTATAAAGTAAACATTAATGTAGGTGGCTTTACTGATTTTAAATATAATATCAACTCTTCTTATAAATTTATTACTAAATTAGTTTTCCAAAGTCTGTTCATTTCTGATTGTTTAATAATCTGCACTTTAGTTGTTATCATAAAACTTGCAGACAAAAATTAATGATTGCTGTGAAGTTTTTACAATGGCAAACTGTCACAAATTTGTGTCAGGAAAAGGGGACACAAGCGTTGTTCCCCAAAAGTTTTGCAGTATGCAGCACTTTCATTGTAACATCAAGCATGACATTAAATTCTGTTTTCACACAATCACACTACATGGCTGCCTTGTTAAGAAATGTAGATTTACTTTAACATTGATTTTGTCATATATATTTCTAAGGGCATTTATATTATGACCTTCCAAGGAACATTGATAGATGAGGAGTGAAATAAAGTGAATAAAAGTACTTGCAATAGAATTCTAAAAAATGACACCAATAGGTGAAATTGTTGGTCCTGAATGCCTACATGACCAGTATAACTTATAATTTAGAAGCCACAAGTTTAAGACCTAAATGTGCAAATTCTGTCTATGTGACACACAAAATATTGAAAGGTTACAAAATGACCTTTTCTTTAAAAATTCCATATGAATGTTCATATTTGATAGCAAGCTATCTTCCTAATTTTTACATTTGAAACTGATAAGCAACGGGCTGTCACATTTACAAAGAAGTGTCAACATGTACAATTCTTTTAAGAAATGAAATGATCTTACATTGTCATATTACACAGCAATGAAGGTGCTTTTCCAGGAATCTTTATATCATTTTCAAATGGGTCTTTGGAATTGGGACTTTTTACATGTGAAAGTTTCAAATTGGAAATTTTTTAATTTCTTTTACACTGTTATTTCGCACAAATTTAAATACAAGATTCCTAAACATTTAAATGATTCAATAGCATAGGTTACTTTGACACTTTATACCCTTTGCTACACTCATTATAGTAATTCTCTACAACAGTAAGTATAGTCAAGGACACAGATTTTTAAAAAAGGAAATTTTTTACACTTAGACTGGGAAAATAGACAGTTTTTGCCATTGGGAATGGGGCTTTAATTCAGGCCCTAAATAGGCCCAGAAAAATAACTGCATTTTCTAAAAGGGAAGTCAGAGATAATCCATATCAATGTTGAATCAAATTGATATTGAAGAATAATTATATCTGTTGCTTAAGTGTACAAGTAAATTGTTTAAAACAAAAAACAGTTTTAAAGTTTCTTACATTTTAAACATAAGTTTTATAGTCCAGCTGTCATCAGCGACATACAGTTCCACTGCAAATACTTCAGTTGAATATACATTGCTATGCAGTATGGGTGAAATGATACACCTGTGCAACGTAATGATAAAATTTGCAATACATAGCCAACGACATGATACATTATTGATACACATATCAATTTGATGGTCTTATCATCTTCAGACAGTTTTTCAGTGGTAGAGTGGTGCCCTTTTATATGTATTGACATATTGGTTATATTTCAGACAGACATAGACTTATCATCTGTTCATTTACCATTTTCATCCTTGACAAGATAAAAAAATACTCTCAAACAGACTACCTGTTGTTAGTGATTTTAATTCAACCTTTTAGTCCATTTCAGGTTTGTCCATTTGATTGGATGCAGGACTCATCTTGGTCACCGTGCCCTTTTTTTGCAGTGCATGAATGCGTTTAATACATCTTATTACCAATTTCATGTCTTCACTTAAATTTGGAAGACATTAAGGTGTTATCTTTAAAGACAGAAGAAATAGTACAATTTCCTTGTGCAAGGAAACTCTTATCTAAAACAAGTCGAGATGTGGGAGCAGAGATAACTAACAACCATATTCATCACATTGTCCTTCCTGCAGATGCAAAACAACTGCCACAGCCACAGGCACTTGTTTCAGTTAATGAAAATGGAAAACTAATGACAACATCCACTGCCCTTATGCAAACTAACACAAGGTCTCAAACTCATGACGTTTAAAATCTGCCCCCCCTCCCCCCGTTTCTGTGCTAATTTTATTTATCCTGTTGGCCTGTTGAGTCACTGATTACATATATCAACATAAAAGCAGACATTTCAACTTGTTCCCAATGTACAATTTAAGTTCTTTACAGATCAGTTAATAACCACTTTTGCACAAAGTTTGTCTGTTGCTTTGTATCTACCTGGATCATGTTTGGATTCCAATACTTCCAGTGTGTCATGCAGTGTGTAAGCTGCATTCAGTTCTGATTGGTGGTTATTGTTTAGTATGGACTGGAACAAACAACAACTACCTTTCAGAATTGAATATGACATATTTCACTGTGTGACACACCAGAAGAGTAATTTTCGAATTTGATCCAAGTATATAAGATATGAAGCTACAGAGAAACTTCACATAAAAGGGGTTATTAAATGATCAATAAAGTACCCCAATCATACATGGGGTACAAGTTTGGAATGCCTCCTTGACGTTGATGTGTGTTATCAGTGGCTGCACATGTAGACAAGATAAACATAATTAGTATGGAAATGATGAGGGGTGGGGGTGGGGGAGACAGATTGAGAACCACGTCACCTTGTGTTAACTTACGGAAGGTAAGTGGTTGTTGTCAATAGTTTTTCTTTTCCACTGACGGAAATGAGTGCCTGTGCCTGTGGTAGTTGTCTCAAATGAATTCTCAATTTAAAGAATAAAAAGGCAAATGAGTAATAATTATTTATGATTGCTAAAGATTAAAGTAACTTGTATCAGGTAATTATCGTTTTGTATTACTTCTTCACTTCTTGTATTGATATGTATATCGATATGGCAAAAGCATCAGTGTATCGATATATCGATGAGTCATTTACCACTACTTGTTTTTTACATAACTGCAGATTAAACAGCTTATCAATTCAGTTGTTTAGGTAACAAGACTAAATTTCTCATAAATCTTAAACCAGTTTCTACTCTAGATTAAAAATATACTAATCTGATTTCGAAGTTGTCAGGTATGCCACATGGCACAAGTACAATCGCTGTAGGTTAAACAGTGTTACATCAGGCAGCTACTCAGTGGCAGCAGAGGGTCATCTCAAAACACATAGTTAAAAAGCAGATAAATGTAGAATCACTTGTAGTTAAAACTGGCAAAGCTGACATCTTCTCATGTAAAGTTTATCATACTTTACTGTGTGTCAACATGATTATTCAAATTATGAATCAGGGGTTTAGCTCGTTGCAGACACATTTGAATCCCTCCCCCTCCACTATGCTGTGAGGCCTCGAGTAACATAAACACACACTAGTTTTTACTTTTGTAATTGAAGAAAGTACTCTGTTTTGAAAGCTATATTTTGCCTGTTACGTGAGGACCTTTTTTGAACCAGTTTCAAAGACAATGTGCTCTGTCTAAAGGGATTTATATTTTTGCAATAGATGATTTGAGATTGTGATAATACTGCCACCTGAGTCGGGGTTTCCCTTAGGACTTGAAACTGAAGGGGCATTGACTCCTGGGCTGAAATTTCAAAGAGTCAGATTTGAAGACTAAGAGGCAAGATCTTAAACCCAAGAGTAATGAGAACAACACGGAGAAGGAAAAGACACTTTTAAAACATATTTACATTATTGTCAAACAGAAAGCATCACAGAGTCATCTTTAATAAACAAACAACACAATCATAAAAATAAAATATTAAGAGGAGACCAAAAGGAAATTTGAATATCACATATTACAACGAAATGCAGTATTTATAAAATACCATAGAAAAATGTTTGGCATTACTGATAATGGGTTAGAACAAGTTTTGCTTGATACATCATAATCTATATATCACTACTGACAAGGCAATATACTAAGATCTCATCGATTTTCTTCCACACGTCCCTGAATTTTCATATGCATTTTCTGTTTCTTACAACCATGCTCATTTTTACGGTCTCAGTCGGTATCACACTGATGTTTTTCTGAGAAATAAGTCAAATTATTCCTCTGAGTCATGGTATTTTCATGTAATATTTAAATTTGAAAATCAAATTTGATATAACGCGATGTCATGCAGTCAACAGTATAACAATGTACACAGTGTAACAGTAACATTAAAAATTGCATACAGCTTTCTGCGGATAGTACAGCATCATCAAAAGAAACACATGATACTTGCCCCAATTAATTCTCTTTAATTTTGTGTCTGGCATTTTTAATTTGTAGTTATTACAGCGGTGGTGATTTGTAGGTATTTATCCCTCCACTGCCGAGCGGTATCATGGAGCAAAGGTGGGGGGGATTAAGTCCCCCACCAGAATGCGTGGGGTTTTGAAAAATTGCACAAGCTGTACTGTATGTGGGTACTTTATCATTATCTCAGACATATGTAACTGTTATTATCTGCTTTATTTCATCGCTGAAAGCATGTCTATTTATTTTATACAACTGTACAAGATATAAAAAACTGTACTTTAACATTGATAGTCAGGATAAGGTAAAACCACTACATGTAGTATTGTACAAGCTGTTTTACTAACACAAAATGAAACAGTATTAAAATAGACAGGCACATAGTAAAAAATTACATATTGAAAATGGAGAATAGATTTTAAAATATTAACAATCACACAGCCAATATGAGACAAAGCTGACTGTTATAGATACTTAACAAGGCAGCAGTATGAAGTTGATTGATATTACATCTTTCTTTCAGAATTAATTGCCACAATTATTATTGGATGGTCAGTAGTTTCTGTGGTCATCACGGTACAATTCAGTATCCTCTGTCTGTAAAAAAAAATCTCAGTTTATCAAAGTGAACAGGAGGGTTGATGTCAACTATGTTTTGTGTTGTGAAGAAAACAAGTGAAACCTACTTTAGTTTGACCAGACCCTTTTTGCAGCTGTTGCCACTATCGAGATTTGATCAAACAAAAGCACAATATTGCTAAAAGTTGGATTACAATTATTCTGTTCTTTAAAATATTTAAAATGTTCAAACTAACCTTCTGTATCTCAATGCCAGGACTGTCTTATCCATTTCTGCTCTGTGATCAGCGTTCAGCGAAATGTTTCTTTAGACACATGCCATGGGCAAGTGGCTTTAAAAAAAATCACCTTTCCTAACTCAATATCTACTTGTCCAACAGGGCCATATTTTTTTTAATTAATATTTTGACACAATGTTGAAACTACTGTACTTTAAGTACAAAATATAAAAATGCTTTAAATTGAGTAATTTTCTGTGAGTATTTGCCCCTCAAAATAGTGTACTTCCTACAAAAAATTATGTGTAACCTTGTGTACTAAAATTTTGATTTGATTAGATTTCATTGAAAGCAATGTTTTTCCAGGTCCTGATGTAAACTAGCACTCAGTAGTTTCATTTTCTGAATGTTGAAAAAATCTTCATGATTCTTGATCAAAGTTGAAAACAAAAATGAACTCAGAGAGGCATTGGTCTTTTTTATATGAATCAGTAAAACAGTAGCTTCAAGTTTCATAATTAGTTCACTGTACTGTGGATGTGTCACTGTTATAGAAAACACTCTTTATATCAGTAGAACCAGTGGATATCAACTCTTTGAATTAAATGGATTAAAATACAGTGCAATTTACTTCAGTTTCTTTAGGGTGAAACACATTGTATTGGAGGCTAATCCCCTATCTTAACTTAATTGTCAAAGAATAGCATAGGTACCACTCCAAATATTTAACCCAGTGTTCCAGCCAGAAATTTCATACATGGGGTGGGGGTGGGGTTTGTGAGATAGGGGAGCTTCTTACTCTAAGGGCATTTATTTGCAAGGAAGGGGTTTTGGTTACTCAAAGTTTTCCACTCTGTATGATTACACCAGAGGTCTAAATCCCTTAAAATGTTATGAAATGTAGTTACATTGGTTTTTTTTTTTTTTTTAAAATAGGGGTTTATGCTCAGCATATTCAGGCTTTGACACTTATTATTTAATGTAGCAGAAAGAGCAAAGAAAGTTATCTGTGAGGTTAGCCAACTTTAATTAAACACTTCTAAACCAGACCACTTGTGGTAATGATCCTTTGATTTTATTGTTCTGCTTTTACTAACATATACCCTCAACTTGGTGTTTAATCTGAGTAGAACGTGATTGGCAATCAGTTAAGCAAGTGATTCAAGTTTGAAAAACACTTAAAACAATCAATTTAACTAACGAGGCATGTGAAAAATGACTGTGTGTATAAGGATGCTAATTGTGCAGTTCACCAAGGCAGAGGGGCACATTGAAGGAGGTTGAGGGGTGCACAGTAAGGGCAGAGGGTGGTGTGCCACTGTTATTTTTTTCTAACTGGAACACTGTAACCATTGATGCATTAATAAGCCAGCGTGAGCAAGGAACAGCTCATTATTATTCATGCAGGACAAGTGAGAGCTACTTATAGGTAACCAATGAAATATGGAGAACAGAAATAGTACTGTTCCCCATTCATCAGTCATGTGATTTGCTTTGGACCAACAGTTTATAGCTTTCAATACAATTAAGCAGATGATCTTCGTAAGATAGAGGGAGCTAGAAATGGAACCTCAACAGGAGATAGAACACCAGCAAAGGAGTGAATATTATTACTTTACCAGTGTCTTTCAAGAACTTTGAAATTAAAATGCTGCATTTCATCAGTAATGTCAAGGTTTCTTTCAGTAAAATTAGATTTTTAAAAAATTTGATAAGCCTGACAGACAGCTCACTTAGAATATAAAAGGAGCCCGATCTATATTTAGAAGGACATTTGGCTATCCAATATTTTAGCTCTAGCGATAGGTTTTCGCAAAGTAAACTCTGTGCCAATTTAATCCATGTGACCTAGATATTTGTTGGTGAATGAGGGAATTAGTCTCTGCATGCAGGAGTGAGTTGTTCCATACTTTTTCATACTGTTTGGCTAGCTTTGGATACATCCCTAAGTGAACATGTAGTATATTGAATGTTTCCTGCAGCATGCACCCCTTCTCAAATATAGATTCATCCAGTACCCCAGCATGCATTTGGATGAAGCTGGTCATGATTACCAAGAGGTATTCAAGTTTAACATTATGAAAGTCTATCACTTCAATTGGAAACAGCTGTGACAATCTTGGCATTGAGATATGAAAGGTTGGTTTTGAAAATTTAAAGTATTTAAAAGATGGGAATACTTTCGATCCTAATTTTAGCAATATTGTGCTTTTATTTAGTCAGATCTAGATAAGGGTACAATCGCGAAGGGTCTGGTCAATACTATGTCAGTTTTCACCATGTTTGCTTCACATCACACAACGTGGTTGACCTCTGCCTTCTAGGTAATACTTTTGTTTATTCAGATCTAGATAGGGGTACAAGCTGCAGGGGTCCTGGAGAAAACTAGAACTGTAATGAGTGTACTCTAAGCTGTGAATGTGGCTGCTCAGGGAAATGAATTCAGGATTTCAGATACATACAGCTCAGTTCATAAACCATTACAAAAGAGAGAGAGAAAGAAAGAGAGAGAGAGAAAGGAAAAGTAAAATTAACTATAAAAATTATTTGTTTCAGAATGAGTCATTCTGCCCCATGGAGTTCAGGAGGGGCTGCACAAGGATCAGACACTGGACCAGTCAAGTTTTATGACCCCACTAAGTTTCAGGCAGATTCTAATACACAGTCATTTAATTATGGTGGAGATCATTTTCAACAACCAGGACAGACTGATGGACTACAGGTCAACCAACAGGATGATGCAAACTCCTGGCATAACAATTGGTCCTGGGATCCCATTTCCTATCAAAACAATGGGCTTGGCCAGGATTTGACCCCAGTTGTAAGCCAGAGTGGTAGTATGTCCAGTGACCAGCAGCAGGCCTATTACAATCAGTGGTATGGTCAAGGTCAAGGTCAGTATGTTCAAGGTCCAGTTCAGTGGGGAAGTGAAGATCCAAACCAGATCTCACAGCAGCAACAGCAGTACTGGCCGTTGGGTCAAGATGGATATAGTATTTCTAACCAGGCATGGAATAATGCAGAGAGCAATCAATGTAACTTAGATCCCTCACAGTGGACAGGCAATGGAAACTTGCACCCTGGTTTTGAAAACCAGTATGAATATGGAGGTCAGCATATAGATTTCAATTCAACAGGTGATTCAAACGTATCAGATACCCATAGTCATGGTACAGCCACCAACACTGAAAAAAAAGCAAACACACAATCAGAGCAGACTGTGTCACAGTCTTTTTCACAGTCATCAAAAAGTCTCAGTAACTCTCAGTCCTCAGCAACAGAGAGCACTGACCAGTCTATAAGTACTAGTGATAGTTTTGAGGAAAGCACTGTGTCTGGTTTCTATGTTAAAGAAGATGTAGAGCCTGAATTTGCCAACAGAGGCTCAAGTTCAAATCATATGGGTCAGATAATGCCAAATGCTGTGGGCAATAGATTGAAAGCTGAGCTTGAAAACCCACTTTATTTGAGGACTTGTTCAAATATTTCAGACATTAGTAATGAAAGTTTACGTTCATGCAATAACAAGACTGAAGATTCTTTGAGTGACAGTGAAGAAGCAAACACAAATAAACCCGTTGAAAGAATTTCAAATCAAATGTATAATATTTCTCTTCAGGAAAAGGAACAGCTTGTGAATAATAAGAGCCTAGCTCCAGGGGTTGCTGTTAATCAAGGATATAGTCCTCTTCCAGTTATAACATATAGTCCCTTACAGACACGTTCAGATCTACCACTTAACCTAAACCAGTCCGCTGGCTACAGTCAACAAACCTCAAAAACGAGCACGCCGTATTCAGAGAACCAGTCTATAAAGCATACTGTAAACCAGAAAGATCAGACTGTAAATCAGCCTAGTGAAGAGCAGCAAGGGTTTGGTGACTGGGAGATGGTTCAGTCTCAGGGATACTCTTCATCGGCTCATCACAGTAGAGAGGGATCATTGGATAATAATGTTCACTTCTTTATCGGTTCTGAACAGAGTTCTAGTCGTAATACCCCCTCTAAGCTTAGCGATAGTTCAGCTAACCAGGCGACTGAGGAAGGTAGTCATAAAGCTGGTTCAGAGTTTAATTATCCTCAAGTTGATTCAGACAACTTTCAGTCAATGCCAAAGAAAGAGAACCAGGATTCTTCCAATCATTTTCTAGGGAATGCTAATTCTTCATTATTAACTGCTAGTGTGAACCCAAATCAACCACCACCATCAAGTAGTGATTCCAATGTAACACCTCCAAAAGGATCAGGTGCTCAGGCTGGCAACCCCTTTCGAAAGTCAGCAATGAAAATTGGTTCAAGAAACTCCTCAAGCCATTCATTATCCTCACTGACACAGGGAGATTCACACCTGCAGCAAAAGAAAGAAGCAGATACGCTACTTTTAAATCAGTCTATCTCCCCAATACCCAATATACCTGATGAAAGTAATGTAAAACAACATGAAACACCACCAACTGCAAAATATCAAAGCAAGTATCAGTCGGAAAGTAAGCCAAAAGTTGGTGAAGAAGGTAGAAGACCTCATTTGGACATAAAAAATGTTCTACCTGTCTCAACTTCAAAAGAACTGACAAAGCAACCTCCAGAGAGCCCTATCATGCCAAGGAAAGAAAGTCCCTTTCAGCCACCGCCCACTCGCAAGAAAGAAGCTGAATCAAGAAGTAAGCCTTTAAAAGCATCACATGACTTGTTGCCATCATCATCCAAAGGGGTGGCAAAGGAAAAAATGACAGCCAAGTCGTACATAAGGGAGCGATTGGAAAGAGATAGAAAGTCACCTGACCCAGACTCCATATTATCAACCCGGTCAACAACAAAAGTAGCCAAGGAGTGTAGAAGTCCTGCATTCCAGAGCATGCAGTCAAAGAGAGCTGACGCCAGTAGGTCAAGACATAACGTATCACCTGCCACAACTTTATGGGACACAGAGCTTTCAGTGGCAACTAATATATTGCTCTGTCCAAAAGTGACGGCAGTATCTGACAGCTCCAAAGGAAAAACGGGCCCTGAGGAATTGACACCAGTTGTTTCGTTGATTTCCTCACTCAGTAATCAAATTCAGTCTAATGATTCAAAAGGAAAAGGATCAGTGTCCCGTCTGACTGAAGGGTCTCGTCAAAGGGAAGCCAGAGAGAAGAAGGAAGAGATCCCACGAGGTAGGGAAACACAGAAATATCAAAATGAAAAGAGAAGGGAGGAGAGGGATGCATCCCTGGAATATGAGAAGAGGGGGATCCGTCGACTCCATCAGTCCATGGAATCTCTTGATCAGGAAGTAATGGAGAGTACTCGGGACCACAGGCGAAGTGATAGTCGTGAGAGAGAGCCATATGATAATTATTATGGCAGCAGATTTTACAGGGATCGAGGTGGTTATGGACGTGCTGATGGTTATGACAGGCCACCAAGTCGTTCGAACCAACCTCAAGGAGACTACCTTGGTCGTTCCAAGGATCCCTACTATAGACGAGATGAGCAGTACGATCGACCAAGGTCCAGACAGAGTAAGTACTTAATAATCTTATAATATGCATTATGACCAAGGTCCAGACGTACTTACTAATCTCATAATATGCATTATGACCAAAGTCCAGACAGAGTAAGTTTATACTAATCTTATAATATGCATTATGTTTTTAGGTGTAGATTTCCTAGATTTAATGAAAAAAAGAGCCATATCTGTTAGAAATGACCAACAAATAAGCTCAAATGACTGTTTGCTAACTTGACATGTTGGACACATAGGTTTGCATAATTATCACATGCAATTTTGCTTGATCATTATGTTTACCCAATTGTTTTAACACTCAACAGCTACAAAGCATGGGACAAAAGAACTCTGAAAGTTTATCTCCTGGACTTTATAATTGAATGATTTTCCACGGCAGAGCTAAAAAAATTCCACTTGTCCACTCATATTGAGCGTTGGGTGAGGAAGGGCAAGTGATTTTTTCAAGATGTTCATCCAGTTGGATGAGTGGAATTTAAGCAGATCCAGTGTCATGTACAGTGTAGGAGTAGTAAAATTGATATGGGCAAGTAGAAGTTCGAAGTCAGTTGCCCATTAGGACAATTCAAAATTTTTCTAGCCTTGCCAGGGTCTGTGTTATATCAACATTACATCAGTCCCTTACATCATGTGCTTTGTAACTATCTTGTGTGGCAGTGTGTTAGCACTTATAAAACCGTTTAAACAAAATATGTGTAGCCTAGTCCCGAGATTGAAAAGAAAGAAGATTCTAGCAACAACAGGTAGCATTTATTTTGACTCTCCAACACTTCTTTGACAGCCTGACCAAATTAAACTTTAGCATTGAAATTGATCAGAAATGCCTGTTTATTAAGTGTCATGTTTTTTTGAGGTAGTAAGTCTGCTTGTTTGATATTAGATGATGTGAGCGAGTGGGATACCAGTTGTTATGTAGGGTGAGGTGATGAAAATTGAGTTTTGAGTTAGAGAAATTTAGTTTTCTCTGCCAATACCATTTCGGTGCCCCACCCTATGATATAATTGGTATCACATGAGAGAATATTGTCTAACCAATTAATTTTATAACTGTGACTTTCTGTCTGATTTTTAGCTCTACTGATCATAGACCAAAAGAACTTACGGGATGACCTGTTGTCTACTGTCCGAAGTACATTCGTCCATTAGCACAAGTTTGTTATTGCTACTCCTCCTAAACTACTTGGAGGATTGTCATGAAACTTTACACACATTCAAATGAAAATGGTGCTACTCGGACAGCCAGTATGTCCACCATAGCAGCCATCTAGAAAATCTTGTTATTGCTACTCATCCTGAATGACTGGCCATATCAGCATGATGTTTTCAGCATGTTGTTGGGCCTTAATGAAAATGGTGCCAATCTGATGCTACCCCGTCAGCCATCTTGAAAATCTTGTTATTACTACTTCTGAACAGAAAGTCATGTCAAGATGGAGTTTTCACCAGAAGACTTCTCATGATTGGTCCTAAGTGAAAATGGTGCCACTCGGACAATCAATATGGCTGAGACAACGACCATCTTGAAAATCTTGTTATGACTCCTCCTCCTCAGTGGATGGTCATATCAACATGGAGTTTTCACTCAAAGACTTCTTGTGATGTCTAGTTGGTCCCAAGTGAAAATGATGGTGATGTGACCTTCAGTGTGACTGCCATAGTGGTCATCTATAAAAGTTTGTTATCACCACTCCTAGGTGGATGGTCATATCAACATTTGGTTTTCACCAAAAGACTTCTTCTGATATCTAGTTGTACCTAAATTGAAATGTTCCGATCTGACGTCCAATATAGCCGCCATAGCTGCTATCTTGAAAATCTTGTTATATCACTGCTCCTCCTGAACAGAAAGTCATATCAACATGGAGTTTTCACCTAATGTCTTCTTATGATACCTAGTTGGTTCTAAATTAAAATGGTGCTGATCTGATCTACAATATGGCCACTTGGACATGTCCATTAGCACAAGTTTGTTATCGCTACTTCTCTCAAACTACATGGAGGATTGCCATGAAATTTTAGAGACACATTCATCCATTGTCTAGTTGGTCCTGAATGAAAATAGTACCACTCGGTCATCCAGTATGGTTACCACAGTGGCCATCTTGAAAATCTTATTGCTGCTACTGAATGGATGGTCATATCAACATGTGGTTTTCACCAAAAGACCTCTAAGGATGTCTAGCTGGTCCTGAATGAAAATGGTGCCGATTTTACATCCAGTATGACTGCAACAAAGGCTAATTTGAAAATCTTGTTATTGCTCAAAACTGTCAGAGATGGTTTTAGCACTCATCAGCTAAAAAGAAGAAATATTCTTATCTTTAATCCCTGGAAATTCTTTTCGGTCAGTTGAACATCAGTCATTTTGAGGGTCTCATTCTGAATTTAAATTGTGGAACAGATTGTCAATGTTTTTGGGTGAAATTCTACAGTTCAGTTTTCTAGAAGAAAAAAATCATTTTTATAAATAAATAAATAGGTTGAGAGAAAACTATTGAAGCATTAAGGAATAACACTAAAACTGATGTAACTGCAGATGTTGAACCAAAAATGACACATTTCTTGGTACATTTCATTATGAAGGAAATAAGTGTTTCTTTTTTGTTACAACTTTTTACATGTATACTTCCATTGAATGTTCTTGTATTACATTTCACAAGTATCTGGTCATATATATATATAGATATATCAGGGATTTAAAAATCCATTTGCCCAACTCCCGGGACAAGCTAAAATTTTACTCGGGCAAGCTCATGTTTGCAAGGCACTTGCCAGCAGGCAAATCCCAAAAAATTGAGAGAGAGAGATGCAAGAAACTTTATTTAACGTCAGTGGTCTGGGTACAATGCATTCATAATGTTTTATGTTCTGCAAGCTTTATACACTGCCATCTCATCACAGTACACTGTACGTATATAAGCAGCTATATTTAGTGTTTACTTGTACCGCATCGTTCTTTTACATAACTGTCCAGTTTCTTTCATCCATGATCTATAATGTCATTTCCATCATGTAGTCAAAGTCAAGGTCAGTCTCACATTTTTACTATTGAAAGCAAGTTTTGACAAATAAGGTTAAATATTTATTCTTAACTTATCAGTTAAATTTTAATCGTAATATTTGTACATGTCTAGAATTAGACAACTTTTATGTCCTAAGTTAGCTTCAGGCAGTTTGTCAGCTTGCCAACTCTAAACAATCGGCTCGTCAAAGATTGTTTTGATGCATGTCACCGATTTTAAAGTGAGTAGGTGTTAATTGTTAAAAATATAACTCGTGAAATTTCTCTGACGGGTGTGTTTGGAAATAAAAGGCACTCGTCTCTAAAGATTAACCACCAGGAGGACTTCATTGAAAGTGTGATTGATATTAAGAGAATGAAGCACCCACAAGTGGTGTTTATGATATGTTGTTTACCTGATAATTATAGGAGACTGATACATACAATGAAATAGATAAAAATAAGTCTTCTCAAATAAAAACCAGGGTTCTGCCAGCATTTTTGCTAAAATATTTGTCCAGAGTGTCGGAGGGAAGTTGCAGGCAAGGTATGACAGATAAGAAGTCAATCAAAGAAGCGCTTGGATAAAATGTATTACATTATATAATCAAAAATCGGAAAGACCAAAATGTAATATTTTGCCTTACATATTTAATTATCTGGTGCACATGAAAACAAATTTACTGTTATCTTTCTGTCATTTATTTTTTTACACCATCAACTACTGTTTTCCATAATAATCTCTCCTTTACAGTTCTATTTTTCAGACTACATTATATTACGTATTTTATTTAATACTAAATCGTGTATTTATTAAAGTTGTTTTCTTAAAAAATGGAGATCTGATGTTTTCACCAGGATGCACAATTGCATTAATCTCCCCTTAAAAATGAGCTTGTGCTTGAAACTTGCACACAGTTCATTTGCTGTGAGCACAATGAAATCTGTAATTTAATATTAACAAAGCTCAGTGCAATCATGTAAGCACTTGACTTCTATTTCATCTACTGTAATCAGGTGCTTACTAAGTGACTTTTTGCAATTAAGCAATTAATTCATTTCTTATCTAGTTATTAACATTCTGCTAACTGCTCTTGGTGAGGTTGTACAGGTACATAAACACGAAGGTGGACATGCGGTTTTTGGTATTCATTGGTAATGTCGCTGCTGTTACATGCAGTTCTAATGCATTCAAATTAGTGCCATGCAATCACTGATGCTGTGCTTATAATAAGTATAAACAAAATGCAAGTTGTATCATTATTCATTAACAGTTATTTATTACAGACATGTTAAAGGATTTGTTCACAGATACATGTACTGTTCTTGTATAAAAACTGTACTCTTTAAAAATTGAAAATTGCCTCTTACAAAATGCCAGCGTGGTAATTACATCATCAGTGTGACCTCAGAAATGCATTACACTAGTGGTTGGTAGTCTTTCCTCAGTGGGTATGTTAGAATATGTTAGCAGCAGGAGATTAATGGAAAGTTTCAGCAGCCAGATTTGTTTTTGATGAAAATGCCATCCAAAAATGTGTCGCCTATGGCGATTTCTGCAATTGTTAGCACCAACAGACTGTTGGCCTGTTTATTAAATTCACTAAAATTATCAGATACATAACAGTTAAAAAGTGAACAAGTCTCTTCCCAGTCATTACATAATTTTTCTAGAGCTCTCTATGGGCCTTTTAAATTAGGAGTCTTGGACCCTCAATCTCCAGCAATTGGCAGTCCCAGTAGGAAAATGGGGGTTCAAGTGAGAAAAGAGGGAGTTCTATAGTGGGTATAAAGCTGCTATGTTCAGGGGAATTGAGAAAAGTTTACTATAACAAAATCTAAATTCTTGCTACCATTTACCGTATTTGCCAGCCTATAAGTCGATACTTTTTTACCTGGAAGTCTGGGCTTCGTCTTATACTCCGAATCGACTTATATATGGATTATGTAATTGAAATTGCTTTACCGTATGTTAATGTAATTTTTCGTACGTGAAAATCGTTGCATACAATGTACCAATAAATAATACCTATAAATAATACATGTACAGACCATCTTAATCATTTTCACAATTAATCTGGAATAGCATAGTGATACCATTGATATTCATGAAACCGAAAGTTACTAACGAAAGTGACGAAGCCAAGGTGTTGATCTGGCTTCATCTTATACTCCGCATCGACATATATGGATGAAAGATTGAAAATTGACGAAATTAGCGAATTCGACTTATACTCCGCATCGACTTATAGGCCGGCAAATATGGTAGTTTTCATTTATTTTTATTCTCATCACTTTTGTGAATATGAGGATTCTTGTTATGTTTTCTGCTCATGCTATTCATTTTCTTGTCTTGAATGGCTTTGTGCTTTGTTTCTTGTGTTAATTTTAACCCACACATGATCTGTGAGCCGATTATCTGTTAACACTTAGTTACCATCTCATTTATTGACAGATGTGGCACCAAGGAAAAGATAACTCTCTGTTGAACCCAGACAGCATTACAAAAATGCTGTTTGAATTTTGGGTCAGAATAAAATAGCATTGCATCAGATTGATGCTGTGTATTTTATTTAGACTATTTGCCTTCCCAAAAAGTGCCACTTATGATGCAAACATGGTGGATCGTCAGCCCAAAAAGTGCCACTTATTATGCAAACATTGCATGGTCATCCCAAAAAGTGTCACTTATGATACAAACATTGCATGGTCAGCCCAAAAAGTGCCACTTATGATGCAAATATTGCATATGGTCAGCCCAAAAAGTGCCATTTATGATGCAAACCTGGCGTATGGTCAGCCCAAAAAGCGCCATTTATGATGCAAACCTTGCGTATGGTCAGCCCAAAAAGTGCCACTTATAATGCAGACATTGCATAAACAAAGCCTTATCATGCTGTAATGTATCTGCTCCTATCTGATTTGTAAAAACTTTAAAACAAAACTTTAAAATAGAATTTTAACACTGCCACTGCTGATGGTGACATCCCTGATGAAATAGTTGCACTTCGTTCTCACCATGTTTACATAGAGAAGGAGCTTTATTCAATATTTCATTGTAGCTCTGTTTCAAAGCCATCACTTGGTGAAAATTTCATCAAAAAAAATTTCTACCTTCTTTGAAAGCGATATTCACCTGCGCTCAAAAATATTGTTGGTGATTTTACTACTTGCTGACGTTCTCAATATGCACAATCGGCAAAAATGTTTTCGGTGAGTTTCTTGTTCAGCAAAGTGTCACAACAGTGAGTTTGTCTTTCATGTTGTATTGGCAACATAATTGTTTGTCAACTTGCTTGGCAAGACACCATTTAGTGAGTTGTTGTGCACCTAATATTGTTCCCCTCCCCCCATTGAAGGTGGATGCATGGGTATGTTGCACTTTCATGGCAAATTACATTTTTTGTGTATGTTATTTGATCAGGATTCAATGTCACTAGTAGTACCTTTCCCAATATCAGTTGTGTCAATTGTTTCACTTTCCATTTATTCTAGTTTAAAGGCTCATGCCCACAGTACATCCTGTTATTCTTTCTATGGTACTTCACATGGGATTTTGTCAACAGGATATCATATAATGCATTGCCTTCAGTAACCTTCCTATTGGCTTTGGAAAGTGTATTCAATCATTCAGTGCAGGATGTTGTAAAAATAAATTGTACTTGCTTAGCATAAAAATCAACTTGGTCAGCCAAAATTTCTCTTAATATACAATGTCTTTTTTTTAACCATAAATATATAATTATTCTTGTATTGCTCCCACACATGTATTTAAGTGCCAATTTCAGATTTGGGACTGTCTTCATTTGTTCTTAAATACATTTTTGAAGGTTTCAATTTGGAGGCATCAATTTCACATGATTTCAATCTAAAATCTGAAAATGTGTACCTGTTTAGGTGTAATAAACAACAGAATTATACATATTATATTGTTTTTAATAGTATGAATAAATGTATAAATGATTACCAATCCCTGATTTTCATTGTTATTATTATTATTATTACTACAGCACTTCCTCAAATAAGGCCTTTCATTATAACACAGTTTCTTTTATAATGTTAGTATGTTCATGGATCCTGTTTTATTAGATGGTACAATAAAACCTGCCTAGAAAGACCACTCCTACTGCCAGCATGACAGGGGGTCTCATAACAGGTCCATGCAGGAGGACCAGTTGTAGAGGTCAGGACTAAACTAAGTTTAAGAATTAAAAATACCCACAATGACTGTACATTTATTTTATCGTTTACTTGTATTTCTTGTTTAAAATATTACATCCATTCATCTCAAAATAATTGTGTATAACAGTAAAGATGTACAGCTATCATACATGTAAATCATTCACAATTTTAATTTGTGTGAAGACATTAACATATCCATGTTTAGTTGTAATAACAACTCTAATGGTTCTGCTTGGGCCTTGAATAAATATGGAATATATATATATATATATATATATATATATACTGTACCAATTAAAATCAAAACACACAATGAAATTATTTTGAAACAAAAAATTTGTTCAGACACAAAAGCCAAAGACTTGATTTACCCATGACATAAATGGATTAACTCCATAAACAAAGGATGTAATCAACACATACCTGCCATAACACGACATGTGACACAAAAAACAAGATTTTTTTACTCCCAGACCCCCCGACACGATTGTTTTGAAAAACACGATTTTCAGTAATTTTAGGGGGAAAAAAGAAGACAGAGATATTTTTTGACCACCACTACATGTTAGTAGCATGTAGTCTGCATAAACAGTAAACGGTCCTGCTTAGAACCGATGTAAAACTATCCTTGGGGTGGTTTATACAGCTAATCAACATTGAGGGAATTAAAAGGTAAGATGATCTGAGATAAGCAACTACCATTTCACAAATTACTCCCAAACCCCCCGACACGGTCGTGTTTTGAAAAACACTATTTTCAGTAATCTTAGGGGGAAAAAAGAAGATAGGGAGAGAGATTTTTGGACTACCACTACAGGTCAGTAGCATGTAGTCTGTATAAACAGTAAACAGTCCTGCTTAGAGCCCATGTAAAACTATCCTCAGGGTAGTTTATACAGCTGATTATCATAGAGAGAATTAAAAGGTAAGACGGTCAGAGATAAGCAACCACCATTTCACAAATTACTTAATTGGCTCAGAATAGCTGTGTTAGTGTCGTGTCAAATCTTTTGAACACAGCTGTGGGAGAGTCCATTTGGCTAATTTGCATAGATAAAGTACACTAAATGGAACAACCCAATTTGTTTGAAGTTTATTCAGATTATAGAGATGCCTATTGAAGAACAAAAAGTAATTACACATAATTGCCTTGAATGAGAATTTTGTTTAAGCCATCTTTATTAAAGATTATTGGCAAGTTCATGATCATCGGCAACATTTGTTTGATGTCAGATTTTAATCCATATTTAAAACACAAAACACGATTATTTTGGTAGTCGAAGCAGTGATCAAGTGTGATTCATTTTTTTTATGGCTAAATGTCGAAACATGGCTGTGATTAGGGAAAGATCAGTCTGGGTTTCCTCTGACAATGGGGTGGGAAGGGTCAGAGAAAACTCAGACTACACACTGCAAGCACCATATCAACATTAGTCATCCTGGCGTGTATGACATCTGTTGTGTATTAAATGCTTAAAAAAAAAAACGTTTTATTTTCTTTTTGATCAGATTTGAATTTCCAGTAATGTTCTATAGGCTTATATGAAAAGATAACTTATTCTCAATTTTATGATGTTGCTTTTTCAGGTCACATGCACTGCCCCCCCCCCCCCCCTCAAAACACACTTTTTGTGTACAAAAAAAGCCCTCAACACTGTCTGGGAATATGGCAGGTATGCTGACACAATATGGTGAACAGATGATAAGATCTCGGACTGTGGCACTTTCATCTTGGTGTGAGTTTCAATAACTGTAACATCAATAAAACGACGAACAGCAGAAACTTGTTAAGTGACAAAGACCTCATTAATCCAAGGCATTACATATTGTAATTGCATTGACAAATGATATATATGTACTATATACACTACAGTGACAACTGCCTGAAAAGATTTCTCATTATGACATTATCAGTGTTGTGCTGGGTACATCCATTACAGCTTCCTTTTAATGAGGAATGGCTAATCATAATGGGGATTTACATGGGCACTACAGTGGCGGTCAGTGACAGGTACTTTAGTCTGGTTTATAGTCTCTGGCATGACATTACCTGTAGATTTAAGAAAACCAATAACCAGACTCTGCTCCTTTTGTGTTTTCTTTCATCTGTGTTTATAACAATCTGCATTCCGCATGCAGAACTTCTGCAGCGATCATGGTTGCCATCGAAAAAATAAAAGTCAGATAGTATTTATATCTGGTTTTGCAATGAGGACATTCGTAGCAGTGTTGAAATACATATTTTGTCAAAAAATCACGACTGCTGATTGTTGTTCGCAACAGTGCATTTATATAATAAAATCAATCCATGCACGATGATTTTAGCCATAATTAGTGACAGGTTGTCACTGATATCAGAGGTTGCTGTAAATATTACGTTTTTATGTACAGTACATAATTATAAAGTGGTATTGTTATAAGGCAGATGTACTCTATGCCTTCTAGAAGGACAGTGTTATAATGAGGGAGTACTGTATTATTATTATTATTATTATTATTATTACAGTTTTATAATGAGAGCATATTCTATTAATTATTATTATGAGTGTAGTTGCTGTTTGTTCTTGCATCCCCCACCCCCTTTGCAGGTTCGTGGTTGTAGAATAGGCCCAATGTGTCCTCACTTCAAGTCATAAGAGGCAACTGAGTGGAGGCAACCTGTTTGCCATGGGTTGCACCCGTGTCATTTGAGGAGAGGATCCTGTGAAGAGGAGTTGCTGATGGTTGTCACTCTTATTCAACATACTACTTTGGACTTGGCTTCAGCTAGATGAGTGGTTAGAAGGGCCCAGTCTGATCAATTGGCTGGTTGCACCAAGCTTAAGTGGCTACATGTATGTTAAAGACATTCAGTTTCACTGATCTCCATTGAGATAAAAAAAAACGGTTGTTTTTGGAACATTACAAAAGACGTTGCCTCTGAGGGCAGTGGCAACTGACAGATGAGTTAAGTTTGTTCGTTGCTCAGGTATATCACTTTGTAGTCCTGACATGAGAAATGCAACTAATTAATGTAAATATCTGTCCCTTTTTTGGGCTGCAAGGCAGGTGGGGTGCACAGTTGATGAATATTTTACTATGTCATTGTGGAAAAAAACAACAAAACTTTAACCATTTGTGTGATGCCTGGTCTCAAATGGACCAGGAATAATTCAACCAGTGACTTGGAAGAGGAAACTCTTTCAAGTCAGGGAAATTGGTCACGATTTCTTATCATTGAATCCAATGATGAGAATCAGAAGCTAACCAAGCAATCATCCTTTGTGATGGCTAAAGCACTTCAGGACTTGGCTTGAGAGCCAAAGAGTGTGTGTAAAAAAATTGGCTTGGGCCAAGTATTTGTTGAGTGTAGCAGCAAAGCTTACTCTGACAACCTGCTTTGCTCTGAGTGATTTGTGGATATACCCATTAATGTATTATCACTCAAATATCTCAACTAATCTAGAGGAGTCATATGATATCGAGATTTAGATGGTTACAGTGAGACTGAGATGCTTGAAAATTTCTGATCTCAGTATGTATCACAGGTGAAACAAATCGACATTCGCTGTAACAGCAAGTTGATTCCCACAAGCACTTGCATTCTGACATTTGATAGCGCCAATTTACCTTCATTGATCAAAGCCGAGTTATTGAACATTGCAGTTGATCCTTTCATCCCTAATCCTTTGCATTGTTTTAACTACCAGAAATATGGCTATCACAAATACATGTATGGTTACCAGAAGAAACCAGTCTGCCCCGGATGCTGAAAGAAGGGTTATGATGAAACTCTCTCATACAAATTGCCAGGCAGGCCACTTCTCGTACTCTAGAAACTTCCGTAAGTGGAAACAAGAGAAGGAGATCCAATGCCTGAAATGACAAAAACACGAGTTACCCTGAGGCCATGAAATTTGTGGAAGCCACAGCTCCACTTAACACAGCCAGCAAATCATACACATTTGTGGCTATAGTATAGAAGAAACCCTCCACCAATACTATCTGTAACCAGATAGACATTGTATGGCTAGAAGGCGAAACCAAGTTCAAAGTCTTGACACCTCCAAAACCTGTGCTAGCAGCCACCTAAACAGTGTGTGAAGCAGATATATTCAATCAATGTAACATTGTAGCAAATAAGAACTCTACTGTTATGAACAAAATCCCAGTCATATCCAGCCCATAAAAAGAGCAGAAGACAACTGGTGCCAGAGGTCATTGAAACAGTATGACTGGTAAGATACCCAGCTTTACTATCGAGAAACTGGTTATATCCGGCCCTCCCAAAGAGCAGCAAACTGCTGGTGCCAGTTGAAATGCATGCTGTAAATCAAATAAAGAAAGAATTAAATAATCAGATAGACTTCCAAAAAAGATTTGATGATCTTGTCAAACTCTTTAACAAGTTTGAAACTCTGGAGGATATGGACACATGAGAGCCCCTTGATTCCACAGCAGGGAAAACTCCCAAAAGTCCAATACTTCCACCACTTTTCATAAATGTCTGACATGATAATTCAATGGAATTGCCAAACTTTAAAGGCAAATGTTGCTGAGATTAGTCTTCTACTTAAAGAACATGAGCCAATAGCTGTCTGTCTTTATGAGATCTTTTTAAAAGAAAACGACAGCGTTAACCTTGAAAACTTCTTAACATACAACAACTTTTCAAGAAATACTGATAAGGCTGCTTGAGGTGTGTCTATCATCATAAATAATAAAACTCACAGCCAAATTGATCTCAGTACTACATTGCAGGCTATAGCTGTTTGTGTATTCATACACAAAACTCTTACACTTTGCTCAGTATATCTCCTTTCTAGCACTCCAATCAACCAGTCTGATCTTGACCATCAACAGTTACCAACACCTTTAGTTTTACTTGGTGGCTTTAATGGTCACCATACACGTTGGGGTTGTAAAGATATCAGTGAGAGATGGAAGAAAATAGAAGACTATATTTCAAAACACAATCTTTGCCTTTTTAATGACAAGTCATATATCTACCTGCATCCTGCCACAGGATACTGCTCATCCTTAGATCTGATCATCCGTAATCCATCTCTTCTGCTTGACTTGGGAAGTGTGTGATGTCCTCTTGGATAGTGACCACTTTCAAATATACTTAAGAAGTAATACTCCCAAACCTCAAGGGCTGGAGCAGAGATGGAAATTGAACAAGGCAGATTGGGAAATTTTTCTGTTCCTCTGCAAATCAATTTTGACAGCTGATTGTTTTAGCAACATTGTGGGTCCAATACCCCTGTTTACAAAGATACTCCTGGATGTTGCTGGGGATACAATACCAAAAACTTTGACAATTCCTAAACATGTTAACAAACCATGGTTTCATGATGCATGCAAAGATGCCATCAGGGAGCAAAAAAAGGTCCTTAAACACTTAAATGCCAATCCAACAACTGAAAATCTGAATAAATACCATGTGTACCAAGGTAAAACTCGAAGTACCATTAGAGAGAGCAAGAGGAAAACATGGATATCCTATGTCTCTAGGTTGCACTCTTGCTCCTCTATTAAATCAGTATGGAATATGGTAGTAAAAAAATTACTGGCAAAAAAAAAAGGCTGCTAGATCCGACATTTAAGGAAATCTGATGAAATGGTCATGACCGTAACAGAAATCTCACACATTGTCAGATACATTCTCAAAAAACTCTGTAAAAGATTAATTATTCTGAAAACTTCCGCCACGTCAAAAACCTGAAAGATAAAGGTTCCTCTAAATTTGAAATCTGCTAATGCTGAAGATTACAATACACCTCTCACTCTCAGAGAACTACAAGACTCTCTTCATCGAGTCCATGACACATCAGCAGGAGCAGATGATAGGTTTCTGACTTACATCCATTGATAGTGCAGTCAGGTGTGCTTCTGGCAAAGAGTATACATCAATTTGATATAAATCAATGCATCCAAGTCTCATTTTAAGCTGAAGATGTTGTGAATGATCGAAAAGGAACACTGCAATGGATTACACAAGTGATCCTCTTAGATTTAGTTGATGAAGATGTCTTCTAGATTACATGATGTAGTGTGAAAAGTATCCGTTTATTTTTTTTCAGTATTATCAATGAAAATACAAGCTGAAATTTTTGGTCAACCAACTTTGGATAACTCTGATGTGTGTGAGAACCACAAGCTTGTTGAATATAATGATCACCGACTTGTGTGATAAGCACAAGCTTGTTGATTATAATGATCACTGGCTTATATAAATATAATTGTACATGAATCTCCCACTTATTTTGTTTTGAAAAAAAGGGCACTTGCAATTATTAAATACATTATAAATAGGGAAATTAATACAGTACTCCCCCAGTTATAAGGCCATTCCTTCTGCACCCCAAAGTTGACCATACAATTGGGGTGGCCTCTCATGAAGGGGACAAAATGGTGCAAACATACTATTTTGTTGCCTGGCAAGGTGGCCTGTAATGAAGTGGTGGCCTCCCTGGATGGGGACAAAATGATACAAACATACTAATTTGCTGCCTGACAAGGTGGTGGCCTCCCTTGAGAGGGATGTCTTAAGAGGGAGACATCTGTATCTAATTCATTGTAAGTCTCCTTAATCAAGTAGGCATATTTAAATTTGTAGTCAGTGTTTCTTGCTATATATTTTATAGACCTAATTAAAAACATTTAGAATATTAAGAAGTCAGTGACTCATAAGAATTAATATTACATAGTGTTTAAAAGTATAATTGTTGATAAGTGTATATTTAAAATTAGTGCTTTAATCCTTTACAGTTTTTTTATTAACACTGCTAAAATAAGTGTATAAATTCAATCAATCAAACATCTTAAGTATCTAGACATAATCTGTCAGAAATCTTAGTGAAATTGGGTCCTGGTTGACTAATTCAGGTCATTTATTTAAGATAATCAATTCTTTCTTGTCATTTTTACTGGGAATGTAGTGTTCAACTAAGGAGTTCCCTTTTTAAATTTTTCATAACAGTAACAGCTGTGCTTATTCTCATCTATCCATTGATGTACAACCTGCATACGTAGACATGTTGATGTCAATACTATTAGGAGTATTGATGAAGAAAGACGTTTTATCAGTATTTTTTTGCCAGTGTAGATGTTTTACAAGTTCAATATGGAATATGTCGACCAGTTGACAAGCTTAGCGTGCCAAGCAATTATTGCTGGAATTTACTAACATTAATTAGAAAAATAACATACAAAAATTGGCATACTGAGAAAAATCAGGTAGACTGCCAACATGAAAGTGGGGATAAGGAGATCAGACATGACAGGAGGAAATCGTTTTGAACACAGAAATTTAGTACGTATGTATCTTTAAGAATTGACTTTTCTGAGACTAATACATGTATATGATTATGATAACCAATTATTCAGTGATAGCCCAATGCTGAATGAAAAACTCAGACAATATTTTGTACTAAATTTTACATAAATTCACTATATATCTATCTCTAAAATTTACTATTTGGAGACTAATATGATCATGATAACCATATACCATAATTATTCAGTGATAGGCCAGTGCTGAATGGTAAACCCAGACAATATTTTTTACAAAATTTTACACAAGTGCATGTACATATGTATTACTAAAATTGACTTTTCTGACAAAGTATGATATTGATAATCAGATACCATAATTATTCAATGATAGGCCAGTGCTGAATGATAAACCCACATACTACGTTGTACTAAATGATTTGCTCATTTTCATGTATAAAAGCTTTTGTAAACTGTAAGCCCATCCCCCATTTTTGTAAAGATATACTGAGGAGGCCCTGAGTTTATTATTGGAGAAACACTGTGATATTTTACACTTAACCACATGTAGATGAACCGATATGATTAAAATCAAGATTGCTGACATAGTAGAGTGATTTGCGATCTTTTTGGTTTCATGCCAATTTTAGCACATGATAGGCCATACTTGGCAGCCAGTATAATTGGTGGAGAAAGAACCCAGGAAGAACCACCGACTCACTGGAAGCTATTGGCAAGCTTTTTTACATACCCACATTGGTCAAGCCAAGACTTGAACTCATGTAGACAGAGGTGAGATGTGAGTGATCTTTAAAGGCGAGCGCCTTAGACTTCTCTGTCCCCCAGCCCAACATTATGGAGATTATGTGAGGTTATGTTCTGTTGACCTTTTGATTCACCAATCAAATTACTGGTACAGTGTTCTCATTTATGAAAGTGAAAAACACCATTTGGAACATAATGTTTCTACTGGTAACTCCCTAACATGAAATGCAATGCTTTTTCTGATAGGTTACTAAAAGTAAGTGGACTAGGAAGGTCACCAAAACTTTAATCTTTATTGGTACTTGCCAGATCTATGTATTGTGTTAAGTCAATCTTGATTTTAATCAGATTGGTACATGTAGTTAGTTTAGAGAAAAAAGTGTTGAAGTGTGAATGATTCATGATGGATCAATGAATCTAATGCATTGTAGATGTACATGTACTTGAAGCAATGTTCAGACATCAATCAGTTTGACATTTTGGGAAACAAAGACATTGCTAGAACAGACATTTTATGACTGTTTTTCATCACAGACGACATTCATGGCACACAGTTGAACAGAACTGAATATGTGTGAAACAAGACTGTGTCACAGTTAAACTTTCAAGAAGTCCATTGTACAAGTATTAGATCATGATAGAAGCAATTGATGTATGTACAGTATGTATGTATTAGTAGTTAATGGCACCTCAGCACAATAATGGCTATATGGTGCAAATTAAAATACAAGTTGTACAATTATAGAAATGAAGAACTGGACAAAAACTGTAGGAATATAAACCCTTCCAAATAAATGTAAACATGAAGTACTACAAGATAAATTATAAAAGGTAAACATGTTAAATTCTGTAAAATGTATGTAAAATAAAATATAAAGGTGAAATCTATATGTGTAAAGGTCACCCAAAGGACTTGGAGAGAATGGTTGTTATGAAATGGCCCTTATCTGCAGGAAAATCAGTTTTAATTCGTGAATCAAAGGGACTTTGTGAAACCTGAACTTGATACAGATGTGGTTGCTATATAAAGGTGTCCACTATCACAAGTTTGACTGTTATATGTAGTTTTGCACCTATATGTATCTAGTTTGCAAGAGATTACAGGGTAATGTATATACTTGCTTATAAATTGAGTCCAACTGCAAACAAATATAGACCTTGATTTGTCATCGCATAGTGTGCCAACAAATCAAAGTCCCTGTTGTTTGTTCTTCTGATTACTCCTAACAAACTGCATAGACCTAGATCTGCATGCACATTATGTGATGGCAGATCTGGGTGTGTGCAGTTTGCAGTTGGACTTGACTTCTAAGTGAGTATATATGGTAGTTTGATTTTCAAGTCTCAAAATTGTATTTACCGCTGTTGGGCTTTTTCTTTTAATCTTCAGGACTATTTGTCATCTTTTTCTCCATCCTGTCGTGTAAGTTCTGTAAGAAAGAAAAGTTTTAAAACAACAGCAAGGCAGTATTAATCAGAACTCTACCTGTACAGTGAAGCTGAAATTGTTTTGTAATCTCTCATGACAATTATTGGGAACAGATTTCCTCCATGATTCTATGAAACAAATTAATTCAGAATCATTATTCATCCAAATGAAGGGGTGATCACAACAATGTTCTAATAAATTAATGCAGTTTGCTGTGTTCACATTAACATCTAAAGATTAAATTAGTACCATATTTGCCTCACCTGCAAAGTGTAAGCTAGATATTGGTTTCAATTTTTCGATGGCTTTGTCATAATCGTTGTTTTTGTCGCTGTAAGCATTAATGTAAAAAAATTTATTTAGCTAAGTTTCTTTGACACTGTTTAATATACATACATGAAACTTGATAATCATATACCATAATAATTATTAGTCTTGGAGGGTACTACTCACCATAAGCATAGGTATACAGGTATATGTACTTTTCATGCTTCTGTGATCACATTCAGTTTTTGCATTTGTCTCCTTTTCTGACACAGTTGTATGTAGGGTCATAATACTTGCTTGGTATACAGTATATGTTCATCTTGGAAGGTACTACCAGAGTTCAATTTAGACTGTACCCTTGTACCATTGACCCTTATTCTGCACCTTTGGTGCAAGAAAGTTCCCACTTTGACACCTCTAGGGTGTATAAAAAATGGGTCAGACTACAGCATGTTTTTCTACAATTTTCCTGTACACTAAAATAACCCAGTCCTGAAGTATATAATGCTGCAAAAGTGAATATTATTGCTGAAATTCATATATGCATGATACAAGTGCGTGTGATAACATGTATTTGAATTTCTTGAATAAACAAGATACAGCTGAGGATTTTTGTGACCCCTGTTGTTTGTCAAGATGACCCCACCTTTTGATCAGGTAGGGGTCATTGAACCCCACCTTTTACATTTTTGGAATGAACACTGTAGTACTTACATGTACCATGGTAAAAGCAGGTCATAGTGACTTACATGTACCTTTCATGCTTCAGTGAATATGCTAATTTTGTTGTGCCCCAATACAATAGCAGAAGGTGGTTATTGTTTTACTGCTGTCTGTCCATCTTTCCATTTCAAATCTGTTTTACTGGGATGGCAGAAAAATTTATTACATTTGGAGGTAAGAAATTTTATACAAGTTATCATGGTCATAAGTTGATGACATGATTAGATTTTCAGGCCATTATGACAATTTTTCAATTATTTTTTTACCTTGCTAGCATAATTTAGCAAATATTGTGAGGTAGACAAAATAAATTCGGTATGCATGTTTGTATGCATAAATAGATGACATGATTAGTTATCGTGCCAATGAAGCAATTTAAAATATTTTTTTTTATACAGTTTTGATTTGTTTGGACTTGGTCTTGTTTAGTCAAGTGTGTCTGCAGTGGGGTGCATACATTTGTTGCATATAGTTCTGTTTCTCTGACACTGTTGTATGTACATTCATGTGGCTTAATTGGATCATTTTTGATGGGTACTACTCATTGCAAAAGTAGGTCATAGTATCCTACATGTACTTTTCATTCTCCAGTGATTTAATAAAAATAAGTTTTTGCATTTAGCTAAATTTCTCTGACACTGTTGTATGTAATGTTATGAAATTTGATGGATATATTCCTCTTGGAGAGTACTACTCACCAGGGGCAAAGTAGGTCACAGTTATGTGCATTTCATGCTCCAGTAATTATGTTGACTTTTAGCATTTGCTTCTGTTTCTCTCACTCTGTTGTGCATTTGCTTTTGTTTCTTTAACACTATTATATGTCCGTCCACCTGTACAGTTATGAAGCTTGATGCCTGGGTGTGTTCACATTGAGATGAATGGTCAAAAGCAGGCCACAGTTAACTATGCTTCATCAGAGAAGGCAAAGCATTGTATTCTGTGGAATTCTTGATTTTTACTCTACATGTACATCTTACATGTACTTACTTGTGGCAATGATACTCCTGAAGCTTGGTGAGGGATTATGTCAGTTACACGTATATTAGTAGTACAGTAATGTTACTCCATGACTACATGTATGTCACTGAGACTTTTGTATACAGTATTTCACATCTGAGTAACTTCGGTTATATGTGGCAAAATTGATATATATTTTGTGAATGTAGGAATGAGTGCTCCTATGGGCACACTTCTTGTCTGCAGTGTGCATTGTGTAAAGTAATAGGATCATATATAGTTCTACCATTTTATGCCTTGCCACGAATAAGGAAAGGTATATAATGTAAACCTTTTTCATCCATCTTTATACTGACTGACCATCCATCAGACTTTAATTAAGTTTTGCATATAGATCAGGAAACTCGCATATTGCAAAAGAAGGGATGGTGGGGCAATTGTGTTTATAGTTGTCTCCTGCAGCAAATGTGGCTACAAGTGGCAGCTGTCTCCTTTTGTGTTACCATCTTATTGCATCCATTGCGTGCCTATTGGTAAGGGGACCTGGAAGTTTGATAATGATTTTGCTGTTGACAAGTTTTTTTTTTCATACTCATGAAGAAGATGCAATAAAAACAGGATCTTATGTGCATGTTAGTGTTCCAAAGAAGGCTATAAGATTTACAAAGATTTCTAAATGTGAACACAGTATACAATAACTGAAATGTTTCCTTTTTAAAATGAACCTAATTTCTCTATCTCTACCTTGAAGATTCTCAACTGACAGCTAAGTGTAATGTCAGTGTTAATGTACATGATGTACCTTGTTCTAGCTGGAATATTTTTATTTTCCTTGTTTTCTTCCCCATTATTATAATGGGATTCAGTGTGTAAGACATATTTGTGCCTAACACTTCTGACCAATAGAGTGCAAACAACTTTTGTTTCATCGGGAGATTGTTTCACACTGCTGCTGCATACAGCATGATACAGGCAGTTTTTGCATCACTGACAGCCGTTTTCATTTATGTAGTTACCAATTTTGTAAACATTTACAGCCCATAACCAAAACTGAATCATTTACACATGTAAATGTAGCACCCTTATTCCTAAGATGTAATATTGGAGAAAAAAAAACAAGTTTAATATCTTGTGTTGTTTGCAGCATGTGAATTATTGTATTATTGTATGAACTGGAGTTTAATAAAGTAAAAACTGAATCATTGTTATTCATTGACTTTAAATTAGTGACTATATTATGACATTGCAAGGTGTTTGGTCACTGTCATGGAATTGTGTGAACTTAATGTCATTGCATTATATATGAATGAAAATGTACTCGGGTTTCATTGCCACATACTGCATTACCCGAGGGTGGTTGTTCTTTTTAGTGGTGGTTATTTTAAAATACTGAGTTCAGTTCACCCACTGCCACATGTAGAAAGTGCCAATGGTGAGAAACCCAATTACCTTGAGTTCTCTGGTCATAGACTTGACTACAACCAGGTACTTATAGCCCAAAATTCTCTCTGTATAGGCACAATACAGATGAGTTTTGTCAGGAGACTGTCCACTTTATGGAAGCAATCTTCAGCTGTAGAGCTGTTTCAGGGGGAGTTGTAGAACTCTGTGGGGTTTTGTTTACTCAGGATGCTGCAGTTGACGGTGACGTTGGCTTGGAGGATGGTATTGGTTTACTCGCAGTGAGGGACCAAAGCTACGGGACCAATGGGTATGCAGGGAATATGGAGGCTCTCAAGGGATTCTTTGGCAGATTGGGAGGAGTGGGCCATATGTGGTTTCTCTTTGACCATTCTACAATAGCTGTGGAACCAGAAATACATCATGGTCATCGACTAGACACCACGAGATAGATATCATATGTTCCAGTTTTGAATAAATCTTAATTCAGTATCACTATTTGTGTGAAATTACAATGTAGTAACACTGTTTATAATGATGTGATATTATGATATCAGTAGATGTGAACAATATTTAATCTAGAATCTCATTTCAAACCTGGATGGCTCAAATACCTTGTATTATTTGAATTGATGTATAGGTCCTGATGAAATGTCTGTATATGAAATCTCATTGACTTAACTACAATACCATCTCTTGGATGTGTAAGCTATTGAGGCTGAACTGAATTATAATTTTTAACAAATTCTTTAATATAATTATGCACATAATTATTTTCAGCTGAAGATAGGCCTCCATCAAGAAACCAGGAAAGTGAACGGCCAAGGTCACGGACAGAGCATGAGAGAGACTACAGCAGGGACAGTAGATATAGAGGTAGATTGTGATTATCACCTGACTGGATATAACCGAAAATGTTCAGTTTTCCCAGAATGAAGATTTTTCATGATGTTTCACAAAACCCCCACATTTTTACCTCGTTTTACTAGAAATGCTATTTAAGAAACAATCCTTTCTTTCCTACAAGAATTTTAAAATTGGTGTTGGTACACTGTCACATGCTTTTTATCATTACAGTTAAAGGTTTTTATCTGTCTTTGGAAGTTTTATGAATGGTATGAATGGGTAATCTTTTGGTCATGGTTTTTGTCTTGCCTGTGAAGTATAGCCAAAACATGCGAATTACTTTTCCTATGGCATTCTCGTTGTTGTTGTTGGCATAGGTGTCATTGTTAAGTTTTTGCTTTTAGCCCAGCTTCCTTGGCACTGTTGCATGTACAGTAATGAAACTTGATGAGTATATTTGTTGTGGAGGGTATTGCTCATCACAGGCAAAAGGAGGTCACTGTGACCTACTTTTCATACACCAGTGACTTTGTGTGAACTTAGCTCACCTGATCATAAGGCCCAGTGAGTTTATGGTATGACCCTGTGTCCGTCGTGCATCTTCCACCAACAATAGACTTTTTTCATAATCTCCATTCAGAGCATCCTTGGCTTTGTCTCCCACTCTAGGAGCATATTGCGAATGAGGCTGAGAGTGTAAAAGCAGTGCAATGCAAAGCTCATGGCAAAACATTACATTTTTCTTTCATGCAGTCTTATAATTCATTTAGTTCATTAGATCAAATATTTGTTTTTTCATTGGTAATTTGTTTTTTCATTGGTAATTCTTGTTTTTATTTGTGGACAGACATATTCTATATATGCCAAACATTTAAATTCTTGTATAGTCTTTATTTATTTAGTTTCCAAGTGAGATTTCATTTAAATTAAGGATATGCAGTTAGTATATATACACCATATATTTAACTTCATTTATTAATATGCATATGATTGTACAACAGTCAGTCAAGGGGGAGGGGGTGTCCACATCTAGTGTCTTCTTGAGGCAATCATATTTCCTTTCAAACAATTTTATTCTTTATCCCATTTTTATTTCACACTAGTTGATATATATTCTTCTTTAAGGAATTGATACTAAAATATCAGCTTCCCACAGCAAAAACCATTGATTTTTAGCTCCACTGGTCATAAACCAGAAGAGCTTATGAGATGTTTTGTCATCCATTGTCTGTCCATCCATTCATTATTACAAGTTTGTTATCGCTACTCTTCCTAAACTACTTCTAGGATTGCCATGAAACTTTGCACACACATTCATCCTGTTGTCTAGTTGGCTTTAAATGAAAATAATGTTGCTAAGATGTCCAATATGGCCACCACAGCAGCCAGCTTAAAAATCTTGGTTTTGCTATTCCTTCTGAATGGATGGTCATATGAACATGGGGTTTTCACTGAAAGACTTATTATGATCTCTAGTTGGTCCTATATGAAAATGGTGCCAATATGAGATCCAGTATTGTCACCATGGCAACCATCTTGAAAATCTAATCGCTACTCCTACTGAATGGAAAGTTATATTGACATGGGGTTTTCACCAGAAGACTTTTTATGATGTCTAGTTGGTCCCAAATGAAAATGGTGCCAATCTGATGCCCACTATGGCCACCATAGCAGCCAACTTGAAAATCTTTGCTACCCTGGAGCAAATAGTAATATTGCCATTGGGTTTTCACCAGAAGACTTCTTATGATGTCTAGTTGGTCCTAAATGAAATGGATGGGGCCTCAGGTGACTGAGTGTTCTAAGGCACTCACCTTTACAGATCACTTACACATCTCACCTCTGTCCACATGAGTTTGAGTCTAGGCTCAAGCAATGTGGGTATGTGAATAAGATTGCCAATAGCTTCCGGTGGGTCATGGTTCTTACTGGGATCTTCCCAGGTTCTTCCTCCACCTGATATAATGGCTGCCATGTATAGTCTATCATGTGCTGAAAAATGGCATTAAACTCCATGAAACCAAACTAAATCAAACCTAAATGAAATGGGTGCTGCTTGCACATCCAATATTGAAAATCTTGTTATTGCTGCTTCTCCTGTATGGATGGTTTTTTACTAAATTACTTCTTATGATGCCAAGTTGGTCCTAAATGAAAATGGTGCTGCTCGGACAGTGGCCATCTTGAAAATCTTGTTGTACTACTCCTGAGTGAATGGTTGGTCTTATCAGTATTGTGCTTTTACCAAAAGACTTCTTATGATGTCGTTGTTGTTGTTGTTGTGGGTTTAACGTCATTTTTCAGCACATATAGGCTATACATGGCGGCAGTTTTATCTGGTGGATAAAGAACTTGGGCAAACCCCGGGAAGAACCACTGACCCATGGGAAGCTACTGGCAAGCTTTCTTACATATCCACATTGGCCGAGCCCGAGACTTGAACCCACGCAGGCAGAGGTGAGATGGCAGTGATCGGTAAAGGCGAGCGCCTTAAACCACTCTGCCACCCGAGTCCCCTCTTATGATATCTTGTTGGTCCTAAATGGAAATGGTGCCAATCTGATATTAAATATTGCAACCATGGCAGCCATCTTGAAAATCTTGTTATTGTGACTTCTTCAAAACAGAAAGTCATATTAACATAGGGTTGCCACCACAAGACTTCTTATGATGTCTTGTTTATCCTAAATGATGTATTGTTGGTCCTAAATGAAAATGGTACCAATCTGACATCTACAGCAGCTAATTTTTTATTGTTGAAGAATATCAGAGATAGTTTCGACACTCAGCAGTTAAAAAGGAAGAAATGGTCTAATATCTTGACTTCCTGGAAATTCTTTTTGATTCGTAGATTGTCAGTCCCTTTGAGCAAGTCTTGTTCTTTAACGTTTTCCCATGTCCACACTACTAATAAGTCAAATTTCTAATTAAAGTTACATTGAGGAAATAATTTGCAGTGATTATCTAATGTAGTTTTTCAACATGAAAGGTCATTAGAGGTAATTTAATTTTGTTAAAGCCATCTGGCTTGCTTGTTTGTTTTAATGATGGATTTCACACTCTTGTTGTTGGCTTTGGAGATGGGATCATGAGTATAATATCTAGCTATTAGAATGTAACTATCCTGAGACCCTTTTTATTTTTATTTTTCATTCCAATTTAAAGGCCTGACTCAAACTAGGCCCATTAATGTCCAATAATAGAGCTAACTTGTCTGTTCAGCTATAATAGTCAACTGTTGTTCTTAGTACACATACATGAGGCATACACCCTAAGCCTCGCTTTTGATCAGCGAGATAATGTGACTACCTACATCACCTCTGATTATCAGCAATTGTGAAACTCATCTTTCTTTTGTTACCACTCTGGAGCCCATATTTCTAGTCCAGTTTTGATTCTGGTTCAAATATGGGCTTATATCATCAGGATCTCTGATGAGTTTGATCATGAAGTAAGACCCATACATTCTAATGCGATGATCTTGCATATGATTGGCTGAGTTTGGTACCACTCTGAAAATCATATTTCTGAGCCAGTTTGGATCAAACTTGGAATGTGGACTTGTATAAATCAAGATTTTGGATGTGTTTGCTAATAGTGAGATCCACACATATTAATGAAGTGATCTTGTTACCACTCTTAAGACCATATTTCAGATCTGATTTTGATTAAACTTGGAGCATGGGGTTGTATCATCAGGATCTCAGATGAGTTTGATTATATTAAATGAGCAAGATCCATGCATATTAATGAGGTGGTCTTGCATCTGATTAGCTAGCTTGTTAATACTCTGGAAGCCTAATTTTTTAACTGACTTTGATCAAACTTGGAATATGGGCATATGTCATCAAGGTCTCAGGCAAGTTCAATAATGAGCGAGAGCCACACATATTAATGAGGTGATGTTGCATCTCATTGACTGATCTTGTTATCAATCTGGAAGCCATATTTCTGATCTGATTTTTATTCAACTTGAAATTTTGGCTTATATGATCAAGATCTCACATAGGTTTAACAATGAGTGAGATCCACACATATTAAAGAGGAGACTGCATCTGATTGGCTGAGTTTGTTACCACTCCAGAGACTGTATTTCTGATCTGATTTTGATCAGACTTGGTCGATAGACTTAAATCATTAAGATATCAGACAAGTACAATTATGAGCAAGATCCATTGTTACTGAGGTGATCTTGCATCTGATTAGCTGAGCTTGTTACCAATCTGGAAGCCATATTTCTGATCCAGTTTTTATCAAACTTGGAAGATGCACTTTTGTCATCAGGATCTCAGATGAGTTTGATTATATTAAATTAGCAAGATCCATGCATATTAATGAGTTGATCTTGCATCTGATTGGCTGAGCTTTTTTACCACTCTGGAAGACATATTTCTGATCTGATTTTGATCAAACTTGGAATATGGGCTTACATCGTCAGGGTCTCAGCTAAATGATTGCCTGAGCTTGTTACCACTCTAGAGATTGTATTTCTAATCTGAACTTAATCAGACTTGGTTAAAAAGACATAAATCATCAAGATATCGGATAAGTACAATTATGAGCGAGATCCACACATGTTAATGAGGTGATCTTGCATCTGATTGGCAGAGCTTGTCAATTCTTTAGCGACTCTTTTTATGATAAGATTTTTATCCATCTTGTTAAATAGGCTCAGGATCAAGATATTCAGTGATTTTTAATGTGAGCGAGAGCAACACATATTAATGAGGTGAGCATCTTACTACTCAAGAGATGGTATATCTGACATGATTTTAATCAGGTTCGGTAAATAGGCTAATGTCATCAGTATGTTGGATGAGTTTTATTATGAAAAAGACTTTTGCATTTTTGTGTAATCTTGTATCTGATTGGCTGCATTTTGTACCACTCTAGAGACTGTAATTTTGTTGAGCCCATGTTAGTGGGAATGTGAGACATAGCAGTAACTTTTTTGGGCAGCAGCATCGTCATCAACAATTTGGTTTATATTTTGACATTCGGGTCCAAGTCAATGTCAGAGAATATTTGCATTAACATTTTGGTTAATGTTTTGTTCATTCCTGTTCATTTGCTAAACCCCTTGATGGATTTTGTTCATACTTGAAATGAATCGTTATGAATCTAAGACAATTTATTCTTTGACACACTTGCTTCAATGGCCTTAGTGGGCAAAGTCACAACCATAAAAAATGTGCATTACAGTTTTGACTGAAGTTTCTTCATTTGCTTACATTTTCTTAACTCTTGATAGATTTTGTTTTCATATATGGCTGAATAATTATGAAGTTTAGATAATTCATTCTGCAACACTTGCCTGCTCCTTTCACCTTGGGGTCAAGGCCACAGTCATAGAAAACTTGTGTTAAGGTTTTGGGTTCAAGTATTTTAATTCGCTTATAGTTCCTAAACCTCTTCATTAAATTTCTTCATGCATGGATTGAATTGATTTGAAGCTTAAAACAATTCATTCTGTGACATGCATGCTCAACCTTACAACCCTGAGATCAAGGCCTCATGTTTTTTTATGCAAAACTTATATTGTGGACTCAACATGCAGGCCTTTACCAAGTTGATATGATTTCAATTAAACTTGGTAAATAGTCTTATATCATTAAGATCTTGGTTGAGTATGATTATAAGTGAAATTCACATGTTAATCCTGTGATCTTGCATCCGATTGACTTTGCTTGCCAACACTCTAGCAATTATATTTCTGATCAGATTTTTATCAGACTTGTTATATAGTCTTAAATCATTAAGATGTAGGATGAGTTTAATTATGAACACGATCTATGCATATTTATGAGGTTATTTTGTATCTGATCGGCTGAGCTTGTTATCATTCTGGAGACTGAATTTTGAATTGATTTTGCTCCAACTTGGTAAGAATACTTGTCAGCCTTGACTTTGTTAGGTTCGGTAATAAGTGAGATCTGCACATATTAGTTAGATGATCTTGCTATTGTAAAATATGTAAATTCAACATGGAATAAAGTTTTGTAGATAGTTTATATAAAGTTGTATTCTTACAATACTACAAAAGCCTGGTGAGAAAGAAAAAGTTGATTGTTATGTAACCCAAGTGAGCGATATCAGGCCCAGTTGGGTCTCTTGTTGGATATGCCTTGGCAGAGCTGGTGAGATATAGCATTCTGTGGAATTCTTGTTCGAATATGCTAAAGCACATTTCACACCTTTACCCAGGAAGAAAGTTGGAGGGGAATATTGAAGCTATATAAAACCTTTTGGTGATTGTGGCATGTGTGATGACATTTGCATCAGAAAACTGTCATAAATTCTCACCCTTCTATGTTGGGCAGGGTCTTACAAATCATGTGCCGCAAGCTCAGGGGTTACCAGAAAGCTGGGTGTTGACTACCATGTGTTGTTTCCAGGTAGCCCACAGAGTTATCAAATATACTTGCTTTTAGGTCCAGTCAAACTGCAAACAACATTGACCCTGATTGCATAATGTACCAGCAGATCAGGATCTATATTGTTTGTTCTTCTGATTACTCCCCACAAAATGCATGGACCCAGATATGCTGGCACATTATGTGACAGCATATATGGGTCTGTGCATTTTGCAGTTGTACTCCACTTATAAGTGAGTATATATGGTATCACAGATTATTACATGATTCCTTTGAGAGAGATTACACCAGTGGTTAGCAGTGACTTTCCACAGAAAATCAGATGACAATAGGACAAGCCTCACAGATTGTAACTGCTGGATTTGTGGAGTTAAATGAAATGGCATCTAAATTTTGATAACCTTTTGTGAAATTGGCAAGTGTTAGTGCCAGCATATTATCAAACCTGAAAGAATTGATGTAAAACCTTTTAAGCTATGTATGATGAAAATGTTTCTATTGTGTATCTTATGCCTTGTTTTGCAGGTTATGACTACGACTATTATCAGTACTATGATAGCCGTTACTACGATGACTACTATTACCGGGGCTACTATGACGAGACAGGCTATTATCACCGAGCACCATATGAAGATAGGTTAGTAATCATAAAAGTTTTGTTTCGTAAGTAAATTGTAGGAGAGAATATGGCATCACCCAAGCACACCGCTTCATTTCCCTTTCTGAAATGCAGAATAGGTTATGTGCACATGTTTTAAGACTTTATTACCGTAGTGTTTTCACAAGGAGTGGAGTAGGCAAATCACTTCATTGTTTTTAGTTGAATTTTCTTTGTTTGTAAAAAGAATGTGTCCAAACAGTTTGAAAGAAAAGTAAGCATTTTAGCCCCTAATCATGCATTAGCTCAAATTTTACACATATTTGTTTTTTCTGATTTGAAATTAGATAGATTCCAGTATATAGTACAGTACAGTAGTCATGAATTGAATAAACTAAATAGATTCCAGTATATAGTACAGTACAGTAGTCATGAATTGAATAAACTAAATAGATTTCAGTATATAGTACAGTACAGTATATGTTTAGTCATGAATTGAATAAACTAAATAGATTTCAGTATATAGTACAGTACAGTATATGTTTAGTCATGAATTGAATAAACTAAATAGATTTCAGTATATAATACTGTACAGTATATGTTTAGTCATGAATTCAATGAACTAAATAGATTTCAGTATATAGTACAGTACAGTATATGTTTAGTCATGAATTGAATAAACTAAATAGATTTCAGTATATAGTACAGTACAGTATATGTTTAGTCATGAATTGAATAAACTAAATAGATTTCAGTATATAATACTGTACAGTATATGTTTAGTCATGAATTGAATAAACTAAATAGATTTCAGTATATAATACTGTACAGTATATGTTTAGTCATGAATTGAATAAACTAAATAGATTTCAGTATATAGTACAGTACAGTATATGTTTAGTCATGAATTGAATAAACTAAATAGATTTCAGTATATAATACAGTACAGTATATGTGAGTTGAATAAATTAGATTTCTGTGTATAATACAGTACAGTATATGTTTTGTCTTGAGTTGAATAAATTAGATTTCTGTGTATAATACAGTACAGTATATGTTTAGTCATGAATTGAATAAACTAAATAGATTCCAGTATATAATACAATACAGTATATGTTTTGTCTTGAGTTGAATAAATTAGATTTCTGTGTATAATACTGTACAGTATATGTTTAGTCTTGAGTTGAATAAATTAGATAGATCTCAGCATATAATACAGTACAGTATATGTGAGTTGAATAAATTAGATTAGTCGAATTGAAGTCAGACTTAAATTTGATTCAGTCAGTGTTAGAATTTACTCGATTCTGGACATACGTTTAATTACTTGACTTATGGCCAGGCTCTAGTTTCACAACATAAAGTCTTCCACTTAAGTCTTCACTTGAGACATTTTATTGGTCAGTTTAAGGTCAGATTTAAGTTTCAGTCAATCAGATTATTGACTAACTAAAGTCTATTCCTAAGTAATGTTATGAAAGCCTGACCAGGTCCCACTGTACTGACTTGAAAAATTTATGTACAATTAACTAAGACAGTTTTTTTTAACAACATCCTGGATGTTTTGTGAAAGATGTCAAGTGTGCATGTGTTTCAAATGTCCTTTGGACTGTTAATAATGATTAAATGATGTTTTTTGAGGAAACAAATGCATAGAAAACTTTCCTTGGCTGTGAATTTAGATAATACAGTATTAAGTTTGGAATGTTTAGAAGCACATTGAAATTGCAATTATTTAATATGCATGTTTAAAGACAATTTGGAATGAGCTTGAATGAGTACATAAAATAATTTTTTATTATATGTAAAAATTATGTTATTCAGCATGCTTTTTCTCTCTGTTCTCAACTTTTCATAGAAAAATGGGGACATTAAACTGGGCCAGTCCTTCCACCCTTTCTTATGCATGTCTCACTTTCGTTTCTGTACAGTAACTTCATGAATTAATTACTATTGAATTTCAGCCAAATTTGGTATGTAGTGAACTACTGATGAAACCTCTGCTGAGTTTATTTTTTAGCATTCTAGGTCATCATTTAGCAGAGTTATAGCCACTGATTGTCATACCCACCCTCTTTCGTTTTTGCACAGTAACTCCCTTCATTAGTATTACATTTGAACCAGATTTGGTAGGCAGCTTGATATTGATGCACCCTTGGCAGAGTTCAGAATACTTCTTATGATGTGTAGTTGGTCCCAAATAAAAATGGTGCCAATCTGATCTGCAGTATGACCACCACATTGGCCATTTTCTAAATCTTTTAATCACTGATCCTACTAGATGGATGGACATATTGACATTGGGTTTTGCACCCATGGACTTCTTGCGATGTCTAGTTGGTCCTAAATGAAACCATGAAAATATTATGTTCCGAGTGAAGGCAGCGAGTTTAAAACCATTCTAATATAACACCCCTTAGAAAAATATATAATAAGAGACAAGGTTTGTAACTCAAGAAATTGTAGTTTTGCACCTAGTCCACCATTTCTTAATGGGGGTTTTTTGACACTTTTTAGTAACATAGGTGTTATTTTAATGTGGAGAAGTTTAGCTTTTCAACAAGCTCCTACACATCTTATAAGTAACATACGTGGGAAGTTAAGAGTCATAAAATGTCAAAATTTTGTGATTTTTCATCTGGTCATACTGTGTTACATTCTGCCCAGGTCACAGGTATTTTCAAAACTGCACAGCTTTATTTATACATTGTCATGCCAAAGCGAAGATGCCAGCAGATATTTTTTAATAAGTACATAATTGCTTTTCAAATGAAAAATGTCACTAACTTACATTTGAAACGAGAATTCCAGGCGTCTCTGCAATTTTTACTAACTTTTGTACTCAGTAACCAATTTCAGTCAAATCACTCCTAGAGAACTTCTCAAGGCGCCTGTCAAGCACAAGATTCCTGATTGTCCAAAAGTTTTTGGAAAGTTCTTACGTCATGGCCTGCTAAAATTAAGACCAACCATCTGTTGTCTCCACATTATTTGCTTTGTAAATAGATTACAGTAGCATGCGTTGTGTTTAAAATTGGTGGGAACCAGCAGAGACACTTAAAAAGCTTCTTTCGAATGCAAGTTAGTACATTTTTCTTGTGAAAAGAAATACATTCTTATAGAAATATCTGTTGGTGTCTTCACTTTGCTGTGACAATGTATCAGTAAAGGTGTAGTCTTGAAAATTCCAGTGACCAGGGGCAAGCATAACACTGTCTGACAAGACAAAATATCACACAATTTTATATTCCCAGGCTCTTAACTGATCACAGCTCTAACTTATAAAGATGTGTGATAGAAAAGGAAACTTTCTCCACATTAACATAATGATGAGATTACCTGAAAGTGTCACTGTAAATGTGAATATCGTTAAGAAATCGGGGCTTGGTATGAAACTGCGATTTGTTGAATTAGAACACAAACCTTGTGTCTTATATATTTATACAAGGGGCCATGTATGATAAGGTTTTTAAACCCTGTGTCTTCACTAGTAACAATATTTTAATGATTTATACCTATTGTAGTATCAAATTTGTGTCAAGTGTCTGAGTAAAAAGCTAAATCGGCTTCTTTTGCAACATGTTCTGGACTGAGAAGTAGGCAACATTTTTCGATAATTGACCCACGCTAGATGGTAAGCAATGTTGAACTGAATTCGGCTCTTGTTAAGGGTTTTAAATGGACACAGATTTATTCTCATGGTGCGAATCTGCATGTACTCACAGAAGGGATGACTAAGTAGTAAAATTTCCCTTGGCACAGACAGTTTTCACCTGGTCAGGACGAGAGGACGAGTGGTTTTCTTGAGCCCTGACAGTTTATATATTTTGAAATCAAATATATGTACTTGTTTTTGTCAAATTTTAAATTATTTGCTACTGTATATGATTGTTCATAGCTTATAGAATATCTATTTATTTCAAATTCAGTTATCTTTTCTTCCACAAGTACATCTTGATGCTTAAGTTATGCCTTGCATTAAATTTATTTACTCTTTTCTACAAAGATTCTAGAGCTAATTTTTTCCAGATTGTAGGCTGCTGAAACACAAAAAGTTTAATTTGATAGCTGTTTTAGGTCTAAATTACAAACTTGTTTAAAAGTGGGAAAATTGGAAGATATTTCTAAGCTAAGAGAACTGACTTATTTTTAAATTACATATCTTTGGTCCTGAGTCAGTGCTACTTTTTTTCTTTCTCTAATTTGCTCATGCATAATAGGGCATTAAAAGTTGACCACTTAATCTGACATTTATGAATAATAGGGTCTTTCAAAAGATATATTCATTCTCCGATCTTTTAGTTTAGAATAGCTTTACAGCTGGGAAGTGTCCAAGTTATTTTGTAGAATATGGGCCTTAATTACATTTTTTTTCTTGAGCTTCAAATTGCTTGGAGAGAGTGGAGAAGAAATAAAATCCAAACCAAGTTTTGGCTCCGTCATGTGCACGTCCATGCAGTTTGTTCCTTGTAAAATAGGACATAATCTACTAGTCGTGACTTTGATGAACCTAGATCTTATGATGGATTACTGTTAAAGCTTGCACTTCTGCACTTGTATAAAAAAATTAGGTGTATGATATTAAAAGAAGTCCTTAAGTGCACTGACACTATACACAGGTCCTTGGTGTTGAATGAATTTTAAGTTATTTCCTGTTCCAGATCATGTTATAGTAAGTCTGAGTTTTATCCCCATGCTTTTTGAAGAAAAAATGGGGAGAATTTAATTTGGCCGCTCCGGACTATCGTGCATGTATATGTAATGTCATACAACTCTTCCTAGAGGGAGTGTTCAAAATTGGTACCTGGCTGCCTGTTAGACAATGATAATTTTCAGGTCGGATTGAGAAAAAATTGAAGTAGTTGGTACTTGTATCCAGCTCAGAATGTTGCAAGCTTGTGAAAAGCAATTCTGGAGGACCATAAAGTGTTTGGGAGGACCAGAGACAAATTTAGGGGAAGTGGGGAACACTGTCTGGAAGCACCTTTTTTGCTCTAGGATTTGTCTGTGACGATGTTCCAGCTAAGGTCTTGTACTTCTTAATAGGGTGTGGATTATATACAAAATTTGACTCTATATTTTAATGGTTTTAACCCTTTTTATACCCAAGAGGGTATTCTTGTATCCATCCATCATCGGTCCATCACACAATCTTGTAAACACAACTAGTCCTGCAGTTTTAAATGGATTGCCATGAACTTGGTAAATATTATAGTCATTCCTCTTTGTGGATATCTAAATTTAATTGGCACTATATAGTCTTATGTGTGCTGATGTGCCATTAAACCCTATGCTTACATACATACTTCACTGTTTCAGTCTTTGGATACTGGATATGGGCTTGGTAGATATATGCAAAATAATGGTTCTAGAATGTCTGTCCATTTCAGGGCAGTGAGATTGGGGATGCAGGTGGGGAGGTGAAACCACTGAACTATCCAGCATTTTTTTTTTTTTTGGGGGGGGGGGTACGTGTAGTTCCTTATTGTTGTAGCATAAAAGTAAAACACATTAAAGTGAAATTTATATGTGTTGTAACTTTTTGTACTCGGCTTTGTTTAGACAATAGTATGATTGTGTCTTTGCGTTTTAGCTTGCCTTCTTGCCCTAAGCATGCTTTGCACATTCCCCACTGTGTTTCCTTGTGTGTCAGGTATGCTTATCGCTATCAAAATGGTGGCCAGCAGCAAGAATACGACAGGTACAGTCAGCCAAGTCGATCCAGAGTCAACACTCCTGGCTCACTCACGGAGGGAGGTGATGACACGTAAGTTGGATCATAGCCAGAAAGTAGGAAATTTTGACATGTCAAACTAGTGATGTAGTTATTATATAACATTGTATGATTCAGATGGTTTAGGATATAATTTTTCATCTACCCCAACCTCCATCTCCCTTTTTCCCCGTTTCATCTTCATACCCAGTTACTCATGATCTTAGCGACGGTTAATGAACATCATGCCCTTGTGTCTTAAAACTTGACTCTGCATTTTGAGCAGTATATGTTACTTCAGACTTGACAGCCTTCCTCAAAATGTACAAATGCAGCCTTTTGATTGGTAAGATTTTATTTTATTAAGATCTGGACTTGATAAAGGTTTATGATGTTTGGGCTAGATGCAAACAAAATATGATCACATCCTGTTTTCTGATGTCAGTGTGGCGAGGTTTTCTTCCTCCAGCTCCACCTGACTATACACTTTTTTACTGAGAGTTTTTCTCTCGTGAAGGTGCTGCATTAGCTCAGTTGGTCGAGGGTCTGACTCATAATCAAAGGGCTAGGGGTTCGATACCCACCTAGACCAGCCTTGGTCGGCTGGCTCTCATTTCCTTGGCATGATATAGTCAGTAATGCGTTAAAAGTGCTGTTAAAACCAAGCATCCAACCAACTTTGTAAGGGATAGTGAGACATTGGTATTGCAGTTCCCTCACTATAAGGCCCCTCAGTATACTACTGCCCTTTTTTATAATCCTATGGTATGGTCATAGATACCATTAAAAATTGGTTAAAGTATGTTTTATTATTGCTACTTAATTTTCAATGAGTTTTAGTTAGTTTTAGTTTTTGGCTAATAAAACCAATTATAATTATATTGTTTTACACCCTTAAATACCCAACTATTTTAGCTAGCCTATACAAAGTTAAAGAGAACTCTAGTTCTACCTCCAGTATTAGCAAGGGCAGTAGTGTCTGCACATACAAAAGCATATATATACAAGTTCAGCCTCATTGCATCTCAACCATTTTTTCTTCTTATGTAGGCAACAATTTGGAATGGGTTTCATAGCTCCTACCCCTTGTTTATTCATGCACATTAGTTGTACAGTCTTGGTTAAGTTTTTTTGTTTGGCTCAGGTTTTTGCACACTTTATATATACTGTTAAACCTTGGAATCATGAAAATTGGTGAGGGGATGCATCTTGACTGTTCCTACATCCTCATCACACAAGAAGGTCACTCTAACCCATATTTCACACTTCACTGACTTTATTAAATTTCGTGTTTTAAGTGTATTCCTCAAGCTCTGTTCATACTAGAATCATCAAACTAGATGATTGTATACATCTCTATGAGTACACCACCCAAATAACAAAAGTAAGTAAATGTGACCCATATTTCACACTTTACTGACTTGGAATAAATTTTGTGTTTTAACTGTTCAGGCAAGAATCATTTAACTGGATGATTGTATACATCTCTATTAGTATCACACCCATACAGAAAAGGTCACTGTGACCTACATTTCATATTTTACTGGCTTATGTTAAGATTTTGCATTTAGCTCATGAGCACATAAGTATTTTGCATGCCATGTACATACTGTCGAATCGTGAAACTCAGTGAGGGGATGCATCTTGATGTGATTGCATAAGTAGGTCATTGTGGCATTCTTTTACACATCACTGACTTGTGTTACTTTTTCGTTCGATGTTCATTTCATAGGCACTGTTCTTGCTGGAATGGTGAGTGAAATTGATAATGTGGTTGCATCTCTACTAGCACCATACCCTTACAACAGAAGATGTTCATAATGAACTATATTTTATCTTTTACTGGCTTTGGATACATTTTTGCATTTAGCTCATGACCATGTGAGCTCTTGGCATGCTCTATGCATACTATCTTACCTAGAATCATGAAACTTAGTGAGGGGATGCATCTAGGTATGTACTACACCCTTATTGCAAAAAGAGGGTACCTGTGACCTATCTTTGATGCTTCAATGACTTTGTTTAAGTTTTGTGTTTAAAGGTCATGTTTATGTTAGAATCATGAAATTTGACAATTGGATGCATCTCTGTTAGTACCTACATTGTTACAATGAAAGAAAGTCACTGTGATCCACATTTTATGTTCTACTAATATGGGTTAAGTAGTTGTGTTCAATTCATGACCACATTGATTATTTCTAGCTATATGTACATCCTAGCTTACACAGCTGTCTCTTTATGACCAGTGCAGTTGGAAGTAGGAATAAATATGTTTATTCAGTGGTAAACTTTCTAAATTAATCACTATACATTGTATATTGTGATAGATGACCCTCAACAGGTTAACTGTACAGGTGAATGTGTATTGGAATTAAATGGGTGTTTTGCATGCATTTCATGTCAGGCCTAAGCTGTCTTTGTTAATCAAGGTAAATACTGATGCATAAAGTATACTTTTAATAGTGGCACTCAAAGCCTATGGTTCCACTGAGTAAAATCTGGCTTCAAGTGGTGGACAACAATAACAGTTTCTGAAGCAGATTTTAATTTTAAAAAAATCTTTTTTTTTCAAAGTGAATCTTGGAATAAATTCCTGTTGGTTCAGATTTGAATCTTTTGTAATTTAAATACAAAATTTAATTTGTGATTGTTGATTGATTGATTGGTTGGTTGGTTGGGGATGAATACCACATCAGCCCATGAAACACTGTTTAGGTCCAAGGCATTGAGAGTAAAGTGTCTTGCCCAGAAACACACCACATCAGCCAAAATTGGTTGGTCCAGGCAGAACTCGTACCCACAGCCCTCTGATTGTGAATCCAGCAAGCTGACCACTGAACCACTGCAGCTTCCTTGATTACTATATAAAGATTACTATATAAATAGTAATGATGATTCTCCAGAGTAGTTTGTTTTATAATCTAAAGGTCTAGTATGTCTCACTAAATCTGACACTATCACTCAAGGAGCTACAGATGCTAATGAGAAAATAATTATTATAATATTGCACCTTTGCTTTGGAAGGGGGCCCAAGCTTCAAGCTGCTTTACGGAATTTATTGGTATATACCATTCATACTCGCTTATAAGTAAAGTCCAACTGCAAACAACATTGTCCCTGATCTGCTGTTGTATAATGCACTGGCATATCAGGGTCTATGTTGTTTCTTTACTGATTACTCCTAACAAACTGCACAGATGCGCTGGCACATTATGCAACGGCAGATTTGGGTCCGTGCTGTTTGCAGTTGGATAGTATCAAATATACGAGTATATACAGTACATATAAAGTCATTAAACATGCCAGAAAGCAATAAACTTTTGCTTGTATATATCGATTATAGAATTTAATTTAATGCACTATGCTTATAAATATTGGTCATTGGTTTCTCATTTAGAACTGAGCTTAGAACGCAGGGGTCATATAGCCATTTTGGTACTGAGGTGCTGTTAAATCCTAATATATACAAACAAGAGGTTATATAGTGAATATATTGTGAGATCTAAATGTACATGTGGTGCATCAATAGAATTTTATAACTAAGTATATGTTTTTGTATTTAAAAGAGGTTTAAAGGGACATAATATGATACATGCAATTTTGAAAACAATTTTTTTTAGATATTGAACTTAATGCATGGCATTACATGGAATGCATATTTTAAGTGACTGTTTTGGCAAGGAAGTTTTTGATTTTTGTTTTTTTTTTACAAGTGAATGTATAGAATAATATCATGGTGCTTTATTTTAAACAGGCATGTACTGTACAATGCATTTTGTGACTACATATAACTCCCATAAAGAACACATACATTATTTCTCCCATTATTAGCCAAGGAGGCCCACCTTGTAAAGTTGATAAAAAGTGTGGTTTGGGCTTATTACTGTTCAATGAATCTTGTGACCACATGGAATTCCTATGAAAAACATACATTATTTCTCCCATGATTAGCCAAGCGGACAAACCTTGCAAAATTGATCAAATGTTTGCATTGGCTTATTACTGAACAAAACTGCCTAAATGAAAATTTTGTTAAAATTTTGTACAAGTTGGGGATGGGCTTATTATAAAGTTTGGTCTTATCATCAGAGAAATACAAGTATTTATGACTGATATATACACTTAGATGTATATATTGCTGACTGATCTCTACACATAGATGTACATATTGCTGACTGATATATACACATAGATGTACATATTGATGACTGATCTATACACATAGATGTACATATTGCTGACTGATCTATACACATAGATGTACATATTGCTGACTGATCTATACACATAGATGTACATATTGCTGACTGATCTATACACATAGATGTACATATTGCTGACTGATCTATACACATAGATTTACATATTGCTGACTGATATATACACATAGATGTACATATTGCTGACTGATCTATACACTTAGATGTACATATTGCTGACTGATCTATACACTTAGATGTACATATTGCTGACTGATCTATACACATAAATGTACATATTGCTGACTGATATATACACATAGATGTACATATTGATGACTGATATATACACATAGATGTACATATTGCTGACTGATCTATACACTTAGATGTACATATTGCTGACTGATATATACACTTAGATGTACATATTGCTGACTGATATATACACATAGATGTACATATTGCTGACTGATATATACACATAGATGTACATATTGCTGACTGATCTATACACATAGATGTACATATTGCTGACTGATATATACACATAGATGTACATATTGCTGACTGATATATACACATAGATGTACATATTGCTGACTGATATATACACATAGATGTACATATTGGTGACTGATATATAGACATAGATGTACATATTGCTGACTGATATATACACATGTACATATTGATGACTGATATATACACATAGATGTACATATTGATGACTGATATATACACTTAGATGTACATATTGCTGACTGATATATACACATAGATTTACATATTGCTGACTGATCTATAAACATAGATGTACATATTGCTGACTGATCTATACACTTAGATGTACATATTGCTGACTGATATATACACTTAGATGTACATATTGCTGACTGATATATACACATAGATGTACATATTGCTGACTGATATATACACATAGATGTATATATTGCTGACTGATATATACACTTAGATGTACATATTGCTGACTGATATATACACATAGATGTACATATTGCTGACTGATATATACACTTAGATGTACATATTGTTGACTGATCTATACACTTAGATGTACATATTGCTGACTGATATATACACATGTACATATTGCTGACTGATATATACACATAGATGTACATATTGCTGACTGATCTATACACATAGATGTACATATTGCTGACTGATATATACACATAGATGTACATATTGCTGACTGATATATACACATAGATGTACATATTGATGACTGATCTATACACATAGATGTACATATTGCTGACTGATCTATACACTTAGATGTACATATTGCTGACTGATATAAACACATAGATGTACATATTGGTGACTGATATATACACATAGATGTACATATTGCTGACTGATCTATACACTTAGATGTACATATTGCTGACTGATCTATACACTTAGATGTACATATTGCTGACTGATATATACACTTAGATGTACATATTGCTGACTGATCTATACACTTAGATGTACATATTGCTGACTGATATATACACTTAGATGTACATATTGCTGACTGATATATACACATAGATGTACATATTGCTGACTGATATATACACTTAGATGTACATATTGCTGACTGATATATACACATAGATGTACATATTGCTGACTGATATATACACATAGATGTACATATTGCTGACTGATATATACACATGTACATATTGCTGACTGATATATACACATAGATTTACATATTGGTGACTGATATATACACATAGATGTACATATTGCTGACTGATATATACACTTAGATGTACGCATTTTCACTATTATCATATACATGCATTTTGTGCAAAATACTTTTTGTTCTACAAAACTTACAACTTACCAAACTTAAAACTTACCACCAATTTATAACTTCCCAAACTTATAACTTCCCAACTTATAAATGTATACACAAGTCTCTTTTACAGATACAGAGGTTACAAAATATAAAAAATACTTTACTTCCTAATTTTCTATAATTTCATGTAATATCACAGAATGCAAACATCAAATTTACTTTAAACTTAAGTCTTTTGTCCATTGCAGACAATGCACATAACACAATTATACCATGACACAGTCAAATGATTGTCCATTGCAGACAATGCACATAAGGCAATTAAACCATGACACAGTCAAATGATAGTTCATTGCACACAGTGCACATAAGGCAATTAAACCATGACACAGTCCAATAATTGTCCATTGCAGACAAAGCACATAACACAATTAAACCATGACACAGTCAAATGATTGTACATTGCAGACAATGCACATAAGGCAATTAAACCATGACACAGTCAAATGATAGTTCATTGCACACAGTGCACATAAGGCAATTAAACCATGACACAGTCCAATAATTGTCCATTGCAGACAAAGCACATAACGCAATTAAACCATGACACAGTCAAATGATTGTACATTGCAGACAATGCACATAAGGCAATTAAACCATGACACAGTCCAATGATTTGTTTATTGCAGACAATACATGTAAGGCAGTTAAACCATGACACAGTCAAATTATTGTCCATTGCAGACAATGCACATAAGGCAATTAAACCATGACACAGTCCAATGATTTGTCCATTGCAGACAATACATGTAAGGCAGTTAAACCATGACACAGTCAAATGATTGCCCATTGCAGACAATGCACATACGGCAATTAAAACATGACACAGTCCAATGATTTATCCGTTGCAGACGATGTACATAAGGCAATTAAACCATGAGTCAAATGATTGTCCATTGCAGACAATGCACATAAGACAATTATACCATGACACAGTCAAATGATTGTCGATTGCAGACAATGCATGTAAGGCAGCTAAACCATGACACAGTCAAATTATTGTCCATTGCAGACAATGCACATAAGGCAATTAAACTGTAACACAGTTCAATGATATGTCCGTTGCAGACAATACATATAAGGCAATTAAACCATGACACAGTCAAATGATTGTCCATTGCAGACAATGCACATAAGGCAATTAAACTATAACACAGCCAAATGATTCTATATGGCTGATTTAGTGTGGATATGTATTACTAGCATTCATTTTATAATTTGCGAACAAACTAAACTCTGCATCATCAACACTTAATTTTTCTTTCATTGTCAGCAATATGTATATTTTTCATGCTTGTTCATTTTAGGATTCCATCAAGATAAATTTGAATACCAGAGAAATACAATATTAGTAATTGCTTTGAATATCTTTGACAAGCAGATTTAAACAAATTGTACGAGTTGATAGCCAGTCATTAAAGTAATAGAAGTATGTTACTTTAAGAGGAATAGGTTTCTTTCTTGCATGTTTAGTGAATCTTGTCTTATTATTTTTATTTTGTTTGTTTCTTGGTGGGAAAAGACTTTTTTAATTTTGCATATTTTCTTTCTTATAATATATGTATTGAAATGATTATCTTGTCATTTTTATGAAGCAGCTAATTTAATTTTTTTAGAATAAAAAATGTTTCGTACAAATATAATTTTTCTGGGGCAGATATGTTGTCCATATGTGATATATAACCCCAGTTTAAGCATAAAAAAATGGAAAAGAAATTTGAGGCTCATACTTTAGGATGTTGATTACAAGGGTTCATTTCTCCTATAGGTACATAAAAAACCGTTTTGAAATGAATCACGTCTATATGTATCACTACACCAATTGAGCCATTCAGCTGTTATAGCATCATGTTGTTATAAATTGTAAAAGGTCACTGTAAATGAAGGAAGACAAAATTATTTGTGCACCATAACATTAGTTCTAGACCACATACATTGACCAAAGTTTGTAGCAGGCTTGCATTAAGGTATGGAAGAGATCTCTTGATTTTGGAATCAAATTGTCAAAGGTCAAGGTCATCGTGGCTAAAAAAAAAAGGGGTTTTGCAGAGTAAATTTTGTTGTTGAGTAAGTTACTGGACCAAACCTTTTGGATGGCTTGCAGTTGGGGGTAATAAAGCAACCTATAGATTCTGGGGTCTAGAGGTCATGGTTATGGTAAGTCTAATAAGAAAATAATGGTTCTCCACAGTAACATTAGTTCAAGACCACATACCTTGACCAAAGATCCAGGTCATTGAGACCCATTGGTCAATAATCTCCTGAGTCGGTCATGTCCTACTAGTTCCTACATAGAGAAGTATTAAACATAGGGTGGGCATATACTGTCTATATTCGCGTATAAGTTGATACCAACTGCAGACTGCATAGACCCAGATCTACCATCGCATAATGCGCCGGCAGATCTTGGTCTATGCTATTTGTAAGCACTAATCAGTAGAGCAAACAACATAGACCCTGATCTGCCGGCGCATTATGCGACGGCAGGTCAGGGTCTATGTTGTTTGCATTTGGACCCGGCTTATACGTGAGTATAGACGGTAATGTGCTGTTTACTGTACTCTTGTTGATATGATGTGTCCAAGTTAGTGCCTAACATAAGATAGTCTTGATACATTGGAACTTATAATTAATGTACTGGATTTCATTAAAAAATAATTTTCCTTAAAACGTTTAAAACAACTTTTGTACAGCTGCAAGATTGGTATATATTTTGATTTGTGAAAGCATGTGTGGACTTGTGACTCTGACCCATATTGGCAGACAGATATCACACTTCTATCACTGAATCTTTCTGTCAATTATGATGAAATTTTGGATTACATTTTTTTTTATGCACCTACAATATCTAGGGAGAGGGGCTATAGTGTTATTCATGGCCATCCATCCCATCCCATCTCATCCCATCTGTATCAAATTTGGTTTCCGCATTTGAAAAGCTTCATTGATTTGAAGTCAAATTTGGTTTACATTATGAAGACCTAAGTCAAGTTCTGTTTTCACTGTTTTCTGGTAAAAAGTCACAAAGTTATGGCCCCTGTTTGACTTAGAACTTTACGCTTAATTTTTTGCACAATAACTTTTGAAGGTCAATTGATGGGTTTATGGTATAGCCCTGCATCCATTGTCTGTCTGTCAACAATGCTTGTTACCAATCTGGTCACCATATTTCTGATCTGAATTTGATCATGCTTGGAATACAGGCTTATATCATAAAGATCCTAGACAAGTTTAATAATAAGTGAAATTCATGAAAATGAATAAGGTGATCTTGCATATGATTGGCTGAGCTTGTTGCCACTCTGGAAGCCATAATTCTGATCTGATTTGAATCAAACTTGGTAAATAGGCTTATGGTATCAATATCTTGGCAGAGTTTGATAATTACCATGATCCATGCATATTAAAGAGAAGATCTTAAATTTTATTGGCTGAGCTAGTTGCCACTCATGAGGTCATATTTATGATCTAGTTTGATCAAACTTGGAATATAGGCTTATATCATCAAAAATCTGGATGAGTTCAGTGATAAACAAGGTCTTTGCATATTAAGGAGACAATCTTGTATCTGATTGGCTGAGTTTGTTACCACTGTTATGGCAGTATTTCTGATCTGTTTTGATTGAAATATAAGTTTATATCATGAAGATCTTCAGCAGATTTGATAATGAGCTAGCTCCACATGTATGAATGAGGTTTTCTAGCATCTGATTGGCTGAGATTGCTGCCCCTTTTGGGGTAATATATCTGATCCTTTTATGATCAGACTTTGATTACTAGACTGATATTATCAAGATCTTGGATGAGTTTGATATGAGCAAGATCCACACATACTAATCAGGTGATCGTGCATAAGATTGGCTGAATTTGTAAATTTTCTGGAGGTCATTTTTCTCATCTGATTTTGATAAACTTGGAATGTAAGCTTATATCATTAAAGTCACAAATTACTTTGATGATGAGCGAGGTTTATGAATATATATTAATGAGGTTATCATGCATTCGATTGGCTGAGCTTGTTTCCTCTCTGGAGACTATATTTCTGGTCTGATTTTGATCAGAATTGTTTAGGTGTTCTGTAGGTTTTATTAGTGAGATCTACCAGTACATATAATAATAATGAGGTGATGCCGGATCTGATATCGTATCTTCTTACCACTCAGGGGAACTATATTATTTACCCAATTTTGATCAAAATTGGTAAATAGGCTGATGTCTTCAATGTGTTGGGTGAGTTTTATGTTAGCAAGACCTATGCATATTAATGAGGTAATCTTGCATCTGATTGGCTCAGCTTGTATCACTCTCGAGACTGTATTTTGGATTGAATTTTGATCAGGCTTATTAAATAGGCTTATACCATCATGGTCTTAGGTTCTATAATGAGATTTTTACATAATAGGTGCTCTTGCATGAGATTGGCCGAGTTTGTTGCCTTTCTCTTAACTACATTTCTCATCTAGTCTCAATAAAACTTGTTCAGTAGGTTTATATCATCAAGATCTTGGATTAGTTTGATAATGAGTAAGATCTGTGCATATGGATTATTTATGCATTTATTTTAGGAAGGAGTTTTATCCAGACTGAAGTAAAAAAAAAGGTAAAATGATATGATATTGAGGCTGGGAGATTGTTCTTACAATACTACATAAGCATGCGTAGTGAAATGGTCAAGTTATATAAGAGGTGAGCGATATCAGGCCCTCTTGAGCCTCTTGTTATGACCCACCACAAATGGGGAAGGGGCATGTAGTGTTTTTCTTTGTAAATCCATCTGTACATCAGTGGACAAATTTTTGTAGTCAGGTCAGTGTTTTCTTTCATTGTTGACTGCAGGGTCATACAAAGAATGAGGGCATAGCATTCAGATAATATTAACAGTTTTTCTTGCATTGATCATTCTCATATTACCTGTTTCTCTCACCAGGTTCCAGTACCCTCCTGAGCTAAAAGCAGGTTATGGACCAGGAAACACAAGCCATCTGGGATATGACAACTCTTCATATTACTATGACCCCTACTATAACAGGTCAGGATATGACCATAGGGAAGGCAGATGGATGGATGAAACAGGTGTGTAAACAAAAGCAAGCACTTTTCATACACATAAAGCAAAAGAATGATGGCAAAATGGTTTTACATGTCAAGTCAGTAAGTGTTGTCAATTTAAGTTGAGAAGCCTACAGAAAATTTAGTGTCTTAACTTGAATTCCAGACACTTCTGCAACTCATTGTAAAACTACTGCAATAATTAGTTCCTGACACCTGTGTAAAATGAATGGAACCAGATGTTGACACCTTTGGGATGGCACGGTTTCTAAATCTTGGCATACAAAGACAAAATCTGGCTATTACTGGGAATTCCATTGGTGCTAATTTTGCCATCCTAGACCAAATTTTGGACATGTATTACATCTGTCCATCCCTAAATGGAAGCACTGTAATGATGACAGTGCTCTAGAAAATGACATGTGACATTTAAAATTAGGTAACAATGCTAGAAAACGACATATGACGTGATATTTACAATTAGGTTACAATTCTAGAAAATGATATATGACATGATATTTAAAATTAGGGTACAATTTAAACAACTTACTGTTCTTACCTGTTGCTTTCTCTTCAGACAGGTTAGGAGCTTTTATGAGAACTTGTACATAATTTTTGTTTGTAATAAACTGAGTGTTGAATTTATATACTTGCACTACTTGCAGCAGGGGTATTTTGATTAGGTCATGTCTGTCTTTCTGTGCCAAGAAGCTCATTAACACAATTGTGCAAAACCCTCTCATTACCAACAAATTAAAATTGGCAGGCATATTTGTATGCATATGTACTTGACCTGGTTAGATCTTCAGGCCAAAATATAGCAACTTTTCAATTTGTTGTTGTTGCCATTTTGCAACTTTTATGCTTCATGGGAACCTTGTTAAAATAATTAAGCAAAAACCACTTGAGATACACAAATGAAAACTGGTAGGCATGTTTGCATGCATATGTAGATGTCCTGATTTGAATTTTAGACTCTTAAAGCAATTTTTGACTGAATTACAAAGCAACTCCATTTTATGGATTGATGATGTCAGTCTGTCTGCCCTTCTGGCATCAGCACTCAGTTTAGAGTTTGCATTTACATCATTTTCTCAGACACTATTGCTTGTAGAGTAACATAAGTTACTATTAAGAAGCATCATAAGGAGTACTACACATGTCAGTAAAAATTAGGTTACAGTGACCTATATTTCATGCTCCAATGATTTTGTTTAACCTTAAAGCATGTGTTTAGCATATTTTCTTAGGCACCATTGCCAATGGAGCACAAAGCTTAGTATGTGTGTCATGAGAATTACAGCCATTATTGAAAACTAGGTCACTGTCACCTATATTTCATAGTTCATTGATTTGTGCTTATCTTAAGCTCAGGTTCTCTAGGTTAGGGGTCCTTTTCTTAGACTATTAAACTTTTAGATATATAAGAGGTGGGTATTGAATTGAAAATCATTTTGTGATATATTGCAATATTGATTGAAATATTTCAATATATTGCTTTAAGATGAAACAACAGATAGTTCATAATTTGTTAAAATTCACTGAATTTGTATTTGAAATTAATTGAATTGGCAAAATCATATTTTAATCTACCAAGAACCAGGATGACTTGTAATAAACAGTTGAATTCCTAATATTTGAGCCAACTGTTAACTTTAATAAAGCATTCATTTTTGCCATCTGTCAGTTTTAAATGAAAACCCTAAGCTTTCACTGCACTATCAAATATGTTTTCTGTTTTCTCTGTGTAGATGCACAACCAAGACGCCAAACGCCTGAAAGGTTCTTGATTCCCCATATGCGTGCCAGCTTTGGTCCAGGCGGACAGCTGGTAAAAGTAATGCCAAATAGGCCCACGGAGGGCCAGCCTGCCACAGTTGAAATTCATGAATTGGGGTCTCTGATACCTGATAATGAGGAGAGGGATCAACTGAAGGAATTCCCAGGCCCTCTTGTTAAGTTAGTAAAATTTTTAATGTATTTCTGCAACTTTAATTTTACAATCAAATGCACAGATTATTTCAGTTTTTCAATCCATTACACCTCAGAGTTGGAAATAACTGTCTTTTTTAAATTGAGAATGTCCAAGGTTTATTCTAGGACTGAAAATTGGGGGGGAGGGGATTTGCCTCCATTTTAAAAAAGGGAGAAATTTCTGAATATAGGAGCATTCTATTTTTTGTGTATTTGGTTGATTTTTTGGCGCAATTTTTAGTTTATCTAGCTGTAATGCCAAGTGAGCTTATACTATGTAACTGCATCCATTGTGCACTGTGTGTTGTCTGTCATACATCATTAGTCATGCATCATCTGTCTGTCAGCAATTGCCTGTTACCACTACGGAGTCCATATTTCTGATCCGATTTCTATCAAACTTCGAACATGGGTTTATATCATCAAAGTCTCAGATGAAAATGATAATGAGTGAGATCCATGCATACTAATGTGATGATCTTGCATCTGATTGGTTAATCTTGTTACCACTCTGGAGGCCATATTTCTGATCTAATTTTGATCAAACTTGGAATATATGCTTATATCATTAAGATCTCATGCAGGTTTGATAAAGAGCAAGATATGCATATTAATGAGGTGATCTTGCATCTGATTGGATGATCTTGTTACCATTCTGGAAGTCACAATTCTGATCCAATTTTAATCAGACTTGCAATATGGGCTTATATCATCAAGCTCTTGAATGAGTTTGATAATAAGCTAGATCCATGCATATTAATTAGGTGATCTTGCATTTGATTGGCAGAGCTCATTACCAGTCAGGATTCTGTATTTCTGATCCAATTTTTATCAGACTTGGAATATATGTTTGTATCATCAAGATTTCATACAAGTTTGATAATGAATGAGAACAACACATAATAATGAGGTGATCTTGCATCTGATTCATTGAGATTGTTATCACTCTGGAGGCCATATTTCTGATCGGAGTTTGGTCAGACTTGGAATGTATGCATATATCATGAAGAACAAGTTTAATAATGAGCTAGATACATGCATATTAATGAGGTGATCGTGCATCTGATTGGGTGATTTTGTTAAAATTCTGGAAGCCGTATTTCTGATTGATTTTAATCAGACTTGCAATATGGGCTTATATAATCAAGCTTTTAGATGAGTATGATAATAAGTGAGATGCATGCATATTAATGAGGTGATCTTGCATCTACTTGGAATATATGCTTATATGATCAATATCTCACATGGTTTTGATAATCAGCAGGATGCACACATATTTATGAGGTGATCTTGCATCTAATTGGCTCACATTAATACCACTCAAGGTAGATGGACTTAAATTGTAAAGATGTCCAATGAGTTTTATTATGAGCAGTATCTGCATATATTAATGAAATTCAGTGCAATTAGAAATAGATCTCAAATTATATGCAGTGTAATCAGTTTTTAGGCTTCAAAGAATTTTAATCCCTCCATGCCTTATGGCATAGTGTACATTCTCTTTTACCAAATATAGTTTGTATTATTAATAACAGTAACAAACCATATGGTCTTACTAAAGTTAATAACAAAGTATAGCACCAATAACTTTTCAGGTCAGTTTTATGTTGAGGGAGGCAACTCAAATACAGGTAAATTATTAGAGCAGATGTTAGTTGTCTCCCTTGGATTTTTGTTCCACTCTTTTAATACCAGAAACAAAAGGTGAAAATGCTTTTCAAATGAAATCACAATAATGTTTCAGATATTAATATAAATTCACTAGTGATATAAAGAAAAGGCAGTTTTCAAAAATATTATAAAGATCGTTGTCTGTATCTCGAGAGTCAAGTACTTAAATCTGATCTTGAGTAAATTAGTGTCACTTGATTCCTTCAAGCCATCAGTATTCTCAGTACTTTGATTTTTCTTTTCAACTGTGTCCTAATCTCAAAAGGAATGGAAGGGAAGCAATCCATGATGTTGACTATTGATAATCACATATTTGGATTTCACAGTGTTCTTCCCCTTGCAAAAATTATGCAAACCAAATTAAAAAATATAAATGTTAGAATACAAGATGCATACATTTCAAAAGAACAATTTTTTTAAATTAGCAAAGAAATGCAACTCAGAGAATATAGTGAATAACTTCTAATTTGTTATTGAAGAAAAAGTATAAAATAGAAATATCATTAGAGAAATGTCCAGTTGCAGGCTAGTATAAACTGTGTGCAATGTAATCAAGGATCAAAAGTTATTTACACAATTATGAATAATTGTTAGTAATTGTATTTTTCTAATATTTTTTTTGCACCAGTAAGAACATATTTCTTGGTAAAAATATGTCTCAGTTTATTAATTTATTTGTAGAGAATTATTTCTAGAAACTTTGCTACATTTGAAATTTTAAATTATTTGGAAGCAAGTTTGATATGTATGGTGAAATAGTGCTTTACTATTGCTACTACTGTGATGTTATAGTGCCTGACACATTTGCCTTTTTTTTATCATATGGATTGTGAATTATTTTATGGCATTTCTCAGTGCCATTACTCAACCTTATTTTGAAATTATATTTTGCATATTTAGCTTTTAAAATAAAAAATATCCCAATATGCTTTTCTCCTGAAATATTTCCAAATTTAATTACCAAGAGTAAAGAAGTCCATACTGTAACATTAAAAAACCTTTGAATTATAATTTCTCTTTGTGCGAAAGTCGTGCAACTCTATAGACTATAAATGAAAGTTTCACCTATAATAAACTTCACTTTTAAAGCTCTTGGATGACTTCGATTATGAGCAAGAGGCAATGCGTATTAATTATATCTTTGTCTTTTGAAAGAATTTTATCAGACTATGGTAAAGTAGGTAAAATCAACATGATATAAAGTTTTGGAGATAGTTTACATACAGGGTTGCATCTAGGACACTAAAATTGAACATATGAGCAGGCACAATCACTCAAAAAGTAATGACTGTGTGTAAGTTTTCATGAATCATGCGTGCATTTTTTTCCCCAAGAAATGTACAAATTACCTGTTTTGCTCCTGTACAGTGTTGCTAATGTGGACCGTTAAACTACATCATTGGTTCCTGTTGTCACAAGCTGAATTCTGATTGGGTATTGCACGGCTTAGAGTCTGGTTGTTTTTTTCATACTATACTTACACTGATGCCTTTTTCCTCATCAAGGTAACTCCAGGCATTTTTTAAACTCTGTTGACCAGCATTTCAGTTGGTTGAAGATCAGTGGTAGCCAACGAATGTCAAATTTGGTTGAAATAATGGTTGAGTTTCTTTAATGAAACAAATATGTTTAATCACATTTGGCAGAATGTGATTAGACATATTTGTTTCGTTAAAGAAAATGCACCCCTACTTCAACTGACTTTGCCATTCTTCAGCTACCATCACTCATCAACCAACTGTAATGGCAGTCAACAGAGTTTGAAAAACACAATCACTTGATTGTGACTAGATTTACCTTGATAATTAAGAAGGGCATCAGAGTAAGCTGTATAACAGTGTCAATATGAGCTGCCAGCTATGTAAGATATTCTTTAAAATTTGGTCTCCAGTTCCCTTGTCGACATGGTCAAAACATAGACGCTATTGATAGTAATGCCAGCCCATCATGCAGCGACAAATCTTGGTCTGCGATTTTGAAGCTTAGCTTTTTCTGTTCTTAAAGAAATATGGTACATAGTGAACTCTGAATTGGGTGAACTGCTTGTTATTAAGCAGAGAAAAAACCTGTTATTCCTTCTGTTGAAGATTTATAACCCCTGCTATAATTTATTCCATTTTTAAATATTACATCAGTGTGAAAGTTATGTACGATTCTGTTGTGCCTTTGTAGTATTTTTCTGCTATTTGAACAAAGTTTCTTGTGTACATATTATATTTTTTTAACCTACTGAGAGACTTTCATATTTAGATAGTTATCAACACTTTGCAGCACCTTTTTATGTGCACACATCGTAACCTCACCTGACTAGGTCATGGTAAATTTTTAAACATCTTTGGCTGTCATAAGCTGTGCATTAACTTTATAAGCAGACATTAGGCAAATTAGACATACTATTCCCTTAGAACATTTTGTACTGTAGATCTTGTAATAAATAGACTGCATTTTTGTTCAGGTTTGTATTGCAACTGTGATTGATTCAGAGTTTATGGAGAAAGCACTATATATTATAGCACTCACACTTTTTTCATTTTTAGTTACTTTTTAGAGGCCCTATTGAGAGGTCCTAACTATGACCAGATTGGCCCCTCTTTTTCAACTTTAAGGGGAATAGTGCCCATATTTATTAAACCCTATATGCAACCCTGTACGTAGGATGTGTTCTTACAATACTGCATAAGCCTGCTTAGTGAAATAGTCAACTGTTAAACTGTGCATAAGCTAGGTGAGCAACATCATGCCCACATGGGCCACTTGTTACAAATTGTATCTATCCATCCCACTCTTCTCCAGCTAATATCTCCAGAACTGTTTGAGATATCTTCATGAAACTTGGTATGCATTTGTATTGTAGCAAGAGTTTGTCCCTCATACAAGATTTGACTTTGTCAGAGTAGTACTTTTAGAGTTATCTACCCATGTTAAAAAAATTTATTTACACTTTATATCTCCTTAACTTTTTATCTTCATTAAATTTGATATGGTCTTGTATCATGACTAGACAATATTACATCTGAAAGAACGGGCTCAGATCAGCCTTTTAAGAATTACCCCATTTAAAAAAAAAATAAACATTTGGTGTCCATCCATACCTCTGTCATATTCTTGACAGCTAATATCTTCAAAACCATTTGAGATATCTTCATGAAACATGGTATGCATTTGTATCATAACAAGAATTTATGTCATATAAAAGAAAGGGCTTTGTCAGATTATTACATTTAGAGCTGAGGGTATTCCATAAACACTTGCTTACTGACCTATCTAGTTGTTCATATAACAAGTTTCATTGGGTATGCCAGTTAACTTCAGTACTAACCCTAAATTTGTTGTATCCTTGTTCGTACTTTGTTTTACTGTAATAGGTCAAGATATTGTTCTTGAAATGTCATTGAATATGCATCATTGTCTTCAGCCAGTTCTTATTTACTCTTTCAATATTTCAGGAATGACACCCATAAGAATGATGTAGTAGTGTTCTGCCAGAAAAACGCTAAGGCCTGTGCAGAGAATATCAACATGATGGATAGAGAGTCAGCTGAACTTATCTGGAAATATCTGGAATTGCTAATTAAGCAGAATGGGGTATGCATAGTTACTGATTAAGCAAAATGGGGTGTGCATAATTGCTGATTAAGCAAAATGGGGTATGCATAGTTGCTTTAAGCCCAAATGGGATATGCATACTTGCTGATTAAGCAAAATGGGGTATGCATAGTTGCTAATTAAAAAACAAAAGGATATGTGCACCTTTCTCCTTTGCAAAACATAGTTGTCTTGAGAATTTTTCAAGGGATTCTTGCAAACTTGTGATGATTGAATGTATTATTTGAATGTTTACATTTTCTAGTTGAATCCTTGCTGTGCAAACAAGCAGAGCGTAAAACAGCATAAATGTGGACAAAAGATGTTTTCATGCAACTGCTAATTCCAAGTAACTAAGTCCTCTTCTTTTTATTATTCACACAGCCGCCCCCCCATTTCCCCACCCCACCCCTACTCCCCATATGGTATGCAATATGGTGGGGGGATATATCTATCACTGTGTCCATTTGTTTGTCTGTCTCCATCAAACACTTTTGCTCCTGGAGCATAGCTCTCAAACTATTCAACTTATGTGTATGTAAATTGGTACACGTATTGGACTAGAGCCATTCCCAATTACCCCAGTATGTAATATGGGGGGTAAGGGAAATATAGCTTTTTGTCTGTCTCTATGTCAGTGTGTTGATAAACATTTTCGTTTCTGGAGCCCAACTCCCAAACTGTTCATAATATCTCTTTGAAACTTGGTATACATATTGGACTAGTTGTTCAGCTGTGCATTTTGCTATTCACAATTCTTAGTTTTAATATTTTAATGTTTTTTTCCATTTGACTATCTATCCATCCATCCATTAGCCACACTTTTTGTTTCTAGATCAAAATTCCAAACCCATTTAAGATACTTTTATAAAATTTGGTACACATCTTAGACTGGTAGTCCAGATGTTCCTTTGGCCATTCACAACTCTTTAGTTTTAATATTCTTAAAACTTTTCACCTGTCTGTTCATTCATTCATCATTCACACGTTTGTTTTCAGAAGCATAACTCTCCAACTCTTTAAGATGCCGTTATAAAATTTAGTACACATATTAGATTAGTGGTGTAGATGTGCCTTTTGGTATTCACAATTCTTTAGTTCCAATAGTTTTAATGTTTTCATACATTTGTTCATCCATCCATCAATCATTCACACTTTCTTTTCTGGAGTAGAATTCCAAAACCATTTAAGATATTGCTTTGAAACTTGGTACACATATTAAGCTAGTGGTTGAGATGTGCCTTTTGCCATTCAGAATTCTTAATTTTAAATATTTTTAACGTGTTTGTCTGTCAATTTGTCCATCAATCCATTATCCACACTTTTGTTTCTGTGTTTAAAATGTAATTGAAAGTTGGTGCACATGTTTGACTAGTGATGTAGATGTGCCATTTGGTAATCACAATTCTTTCAATTTAATGTTTTTATTCATTTGTTTGTTATCATCCATCCACCATTCACACTTTTTATTCATTTGTCTGTTTATCATCCATCCAACATTCGCACTTTTTATTCATTTGTCTGTTTATCATCCATCCACCATTCACACTTTTTATTCATTTGTCTGTTTATCATCCATTTACCATTCACACTTTTTATTCATTTGTCTGTTTATTATCCATCCACCATTCACACTTTAATTTCTGGAGTTAAACTCATTATGTCAGTCACTTCCCTGCATACTTTGTAAACACAAACTTCCTATATATGAAATCTTTTGACAGATCCTTCTATCTTTTAGCAGTCATTTTGGCAGCATTGGGGTGGGTGGGCGATGTTGAAGACCCCTGGTATTTAATACGGGTGGTGGGGCAGTGGGATATGTCTGTCTCTCTGAACATTTCAAGCCAGTTGCATAGAGGGGCCTTTTAATACTTATAATTTTCTTCATTCAATATTTCTCTGCAGGGATGATTCCAACAATAAGATTTTGGGGCTCCATCCCTAGAATTGGAAATTATTTTTTTTATCACAAAATGAGTATTTTGGGTAATTTTTAACACAGCAGATTGAAATATTACTATTACAAGGGTTTGTGTACAGTGTAAACCAAAATTAGTTATGTAAGTTGGCTCTTATTTTGTAGAGAAGTTGCCTTTGCAGATAGTAGCGGTCGTAGAAGTTGATGTTATTGCTTTGTTTTTGGAATAGCTTTTTTTATAACAAGTCCTTAAATTTAATATGCAACAAATTTGTCTTAACAGAATTATTATAATACAAATTTAGGCTGCATTATAATAATTCTGTTCGTTACTTACAGGTGTTACTTGAATAAAGGTGCCCTCTGAATAAAGGTGCCCTATGATCATTATTTTGTTTCACATCAAATTAAAGTTTCCTTTTATTTTAAAGGATAGGAATCTTTACCAGGCAGATACAAGTCAACAAACTAGAATACTGAACACTATTTAAAACTATATTCTCATTTTAATAAAAAATACATGAAATAGAATTTCATATAAAACATAATTTGGTTCATTAGTAGTAAAAATAAATGTCATTTAGCATTTCATGCGTGACCATATGACTCCAAGCTTAGCTTGGGAGCTGAATCTTAGGCCACGTGTTGAATTTAAGCAATTCAAAGCACAATATGTGTTTATCAGTCAAAGGCCATGTGTTGAATTTAAGCAATTCAAAGCACAATATGTGTGTATCAGTCAAAGGCCATGTGTTGAATTTAAGCAATTCAAAGCACAATATGTGTGTATCAGTCAAAGGCCATGTGTTGAATTTAAGCAATTCAAAGCACAATATGTGTGTATCAGTCAAAGGCCATGTGTTGAATTTAAGCAATTCAAAGCACAATATGTGTGTATCAGTCATTACCAATATATATTGTCAGCTATCAAAAACAGCTACTAAAAAATATTGTTCTAACTAAAGAAGGAATACACATCTGTTGCTATGAAAATGGAGGAGCGGTCTGCTTGTGCGTAAACTTATAATCAATGCACACATGATGGAGACTCAAAATACTTACAGGGTTCATGTTAGGGGGTTGATTCGGGTGAAATAGTAGCCTTAGAGTCTATCAATTTACCTAAACAGGCTGAACAAGTTTGCTTCATCTTGCACTGGTTTCACAACATTCTGACATTCCCCCCCACCTGTTATTTTAGTGCAATGCATTAATAATCAAAGTAAAATGTTGACTTTTGTGTCATTTTTCCCTTCACAGAGGAAGGTGGAAAGATAGTCAGCTTTAAAGCTAATTTTGATGACCATAGTTACCAGAAATTGCAGTGCTATCTACAGAATTCCTGCTGAAAATTCACACGTGATCATTGAAAATCAAGTAAAATATTGAATTTGTGTAGCCCAATCTAAGCAAATTAGGAATCTGTGGACATATTCATGTTCATTGCTAATAAAATTAATCATTTTACCCAATATTTCATCCTATGGACATATGAAAATAGGACTTGTGCTATGGAAACTGTTGCCAATTTTCAACTGTAACCTAATTTTGATGTTGCTGTTTTATGTTATACAGCAACTGTTGCAAAGTGAACTTTGAACAATTTTAATATCTTTATAAACGTTTAATAGTATTTCATCAGTATTTGAATCATCTGACAGGAAAATATACAAAAAAATTAGTTTAAAGTGATGATTTTGAACTTTCTATACCCACTTCTCCCTATTTTCTCCAGCTTTGCCCTATTCTGGCTGGAGAGAGATCATTTTGTGCAGATATTAAAGTCCAGCTTGGTCCCAGACTTATTGTGCTTAAATGCACTTAAAAGCAGTGCCAAGCTTTTGTATGATTAAGATGATTTCCAGCAAGAAAAAAGGTGAAATCAGGCTTTTGATCTAGTAATGCATGTTACGGATATGAGGGAAAAGTTATGGCAAGCAAGATTTACTACTTTTTGATTGGGTTATTTTAAGATAAAAATTCCTGGTCAGCCAACGGAAATTGAGGCCTCAAGGTAGTCCTAATTAACATAGCAGAATCATCCCAGCTCTGTTTCCATGGAATCAAAGTGTGGCATAAGTAGTGTAAAAATTAAGAGTGTTGCACCATAGGGTAATAGCATAAGAAGTATAAAAATCTAGTCTGGTGGACCATTGGGTACTTTCAGCAGTAGTCTCTGCATAATTGGGGAACTGAGGGGATATGTCATCTCCAGATGTCTCGTGTTAATTTAAGTTTTGCTCAGTCTGTTTGTTTTTTCTTCAAATTCTCAATTAATGATTTTCATCCCCTTTTATGCTGGAATTTATTATTCTTACATTCTCTACTTGGATACTTTGTCCATTTATTGCTTTAACTGTGCCATTTGGCTGTCATACTGTTAAAACCCACAATTTTGAATCCAGGAATGTGAGAAAAATAATCAATTGTGTGTATTGATGTGGGATAGGATAGTCTCACCCTCGGGTTCATAATTTGTTAGCAGGAACTCTATAAAGCATGGTTCCTGCCCAAGAATTAGGACCCCTTGGGTGGGATTTTGCTATCCCATATATATACATGTACGATAGATTCTGCCCATGAATTATGCCCCCCATGGGTGGGATTTTCCTATCCTATATCAATACATACATGTATGATAGATTCTACCCACAAATTATGACCCCATTGGGTGGGATTTCCCTATGCCACATCAATACATGTATGATAGATTCTGCCCACAAATTATGACCCATTGGATGGGATTTCCCTGTCCCATATTAGTTCATACATGTATGATAGATTCTGCCCATGAATTATGACCCCATGTGTGAGATTCACCTATTCTCCCTCAATTCATGTATGATAGATTCTACCCATGAATTTTGACCCCTCAGGTGGGATTTCCCTATTCTCCATCAATACATGTATGATAGATTCATCCTATGAATTATGGCCCTTTGGGTGGGATTTTCCTATCCTGCATCAATGCATACATATATGTTAGATTCAATTAGTACCATATAACTAATATATTGAAGCACAAGAACACCTGTCAGTTTCCCTTCTGTGAACCAGTGGACCATGCTTTGATGTACCCCACTGTATCTGACTTACTAAAACTTTTATTAATACTAATTGTCAAGCACACCTTGGTGAAGCTCATCATAGTGATTACTTTGGTATCAGGGCTCAGTATTACCTTTTTTCAGTACTAGCAGCATTTTGATGGTTGTAACATTTTCAGCTAGCAAATATCAGGCTATTTTCAATGTCCACTAGCACATTTCATATTTTGAATACAAAATACCACTAGCCAGAAATTTCTAGTTCATTTTTTTCAGCTAGCAGTTTACTGGCATATCAGATTTGTAACTAGCAAAATGCTAGCTTGCTTGCATGGATTTCAAGCCCTGTTTTGGTGTCCATATATGTGCTTGTGTGTCCATCTCCCTGCAGGCTTGAGGATGTAAAATAGGCCCAATGCATCCCCCTGTTTGTCACAAGAAGCAATTAATGGAGGCAATCTTTTTGCCCAGAGATGCATCCCATGATGTTCCAGCTGAGAAGGTCTTGGACCTTTTAAAAGAGTGTTTTATATAAAAAGAAAAATGTAGCTTTTTATTTTAAGCATTATATCTTTTACCTTTGTTTTGAATGCCTAGGTGGAGGGTCCACATAGTGAACACTTTGGTGCCCATATTTTTATATGTCTGTATATACATCTGTTAAAGTTTTTTTACTTAGCTAAATAAATACCAGGCTGAACAAAAATGTCATGTCTTGTTTTTAACACAGTTCATAATTTGAAGACTGACTGTCTAAAAAGTAATACCTACGGTTTGCCATCTGCTTGATGCCAGATTGACAGAACTATCTGTAACCTCTGTATTTTTCTTTTTAAAGATGTTATGCAGAAAATGTTTATAAATGGCACATATAGAACAAATCATTGTAATTTGTTATAAAATTGGAATAATTCATAATGTAATGCATTGATCCAGAATGCATCATTGTATTGACTTGTAAACTTCCTTTTGTAATCTCCTTCAAATGGAAACACCTGGCCAGTTTGATTGAAGAACTCTTGGTTCTGCTTTATAAACTGGAGTAGGTCTTTGTAAATCAATGAGTGCAAATAATAATTTGAAAATTGTGATGTGGGCAATAATTTGTTTTGCTTATCTTCATATCTAGCCATATAGCTGATTATCATGTTCTGAACCAATTGAAAGAAAATGGGGATGGAGTTTTTGATGCACAAATTATGTGACTTGTGTGTTTAATTTTCAGTATTAACAATTGAGAATTATTGTTGTGGCACATAGTAAATTTAAATTCAGCCATAAAAAATGTGGGATAAAATTTAATCATCAAGAGATGTGTCTGACAGATTTCACAATTAGACAGTAGCAAGGCTGGCTACCAGGAAAAGAACTTTGATAGCACAGCTTAAATTTAACTGCCCAGAGAAGGTACTTTCATATGCAACTGTTAGCTTTAAGACTTGCCTTTTCCTTGTTATGAATCAAATATAAATCTCCTTTGTGAAGTATTTTTATTGTTTTGGAAACAGAATAAAACATTATAAAATTGTAGAAAAGTTATATCATATGATAGTCTTTTGGTCTATTGGCACTCAACATATGGTACCCCAAATCCAGCCGTCTCATAGCCCCTGCACTCTTAGCACAAGATTTGATTGACCATGAAGAGTGGAAAGATAAGGTACTGTCTTTTTCAGACTGTTGTTGGAACTGATATAGCTGACCTGTTGCTGGAAGGCCATGAACCAACAACCCAGGAATACAGTCAATCAGGTGTAAGGATTTCCCAAAGTATGGATAACCTTGATTCTGTCAGTGACTCAGATGTTGACCAAGCTTTCACATCCACTACAGTGGACCGTTCCATAATCAATAAAGACAAACCAATGGAAGAGGTTACTGATAGATTTAGACACTTGCTTCTGTATGGCAGGAAAAAGGTAAGTATTCAGATGCCCAGTATTTTAAATACATTACAGCACTGCATATGATATCATCAACATGGCTGTATTTTTGGCTTGGAGGGTTTTCAGGCCCTCCATGCTTATGGCATGGTATCCATTGTTTTACCAAATATAATTTGTATTACTAAAAGTAGTAACAAACTATATGGTCTTAATACAATTAGTAACAAAGTGTAGATTAATTGGCCCTGTCATGTCAATCATATGTCAAGAAAGGCAACTCAAATGTAGTTAAATGATTAGACTTGATAGTAGTTATCTCCCATGTATATTGGTCCACTGATAGTAACTTTCCACACATGTTTAAGAGAGGATGTTGAATTTTCGTGACTGCATTGTTGCATACATGTTGAAATAACCATCATAATTACTGATGTAATCCAGTCATCTTATCAAGAATGTAGGGATCACACATAGTTTGCTATTAAATTCAGTTATATCCTGGAACATGGGAGAAGATTCTGGTCTCAAAGCGAAGCCTTTTCAGGACTCACGGTATTAATTATATGGACAAATGGGAACCAGTCTAGAAATGGGTGAACATAAAATAGAGTATATATGAGATTGGAGGGCCAAGATTGGTTGATAATGAAAAGTAACATTTTAGTAAAAGGAATCTTTTGAGAGCTTATCCTATTTGTGACTGAAAAAAAATAGAGACAATGTTTTATTGACGGAATTTCAGTCCTTTTACAGACTTTGGAACACTCATTACTGAAATTAGCACCGGATTCTTTAGGTGTGAAATCAAAAACACAAGTTTCAAACATATGTAGATCAAAAAAAAGTGTTGCAGAACATATGGCTTTCTCTACACAGAAACTTGCATCAAGGATGGGTCTATACTGAGAAATATAGGTTTGATCATGAGCATTCAGAAATGTATAGTTATTGAAATTTAATATCATGGTGTTTCCATAGGTTTACTATGGGAGCTGAATTAGTACCATGAGTCCTATAGAGAACAACAGCCTTACAGTGGTTCCACATATGCATGTACTCTTAAGTTATTATATGTGCAAAATTCTGGTTCCATTTGTGGATAATAAGTAAAGGAATACCTTTAGACTACCTCGAAAGAGTTTCAGTGGGAAATTAAACACTTTCAGATATGATAACTGTTGCCATAAATGGGGGGGTGGGTGGTTAGAGTAATTTGATTTTACAATGTTGGGTGGGGTGTTTTGTATATTGGTTAATACCTAGGCAACCAAATAAATAACTTTTAAACAGTTTACCATTTATAGAGTAATTATGGTCACCAATTTTTATATTTCCTTAATGTGTTTTGAAACATAATGCTTTAGATTTGATCACTTGGGTATCTATCGCCATGCATAATGCTGATGACCCCTCATGATTTTGTGTTCCACCAATTTCATGTAGTGAATGTTTTGAAACTTCATATTTTGTATTTTAATTTGCTTATGCATACCTTACTTTACTTTTAAATTATATGTGTTCTGGAGGAATTTTAAGTCATTTCTGTCCTTTAAATCTCCTTTTTTCAATTAATAAATGCAATATAGATTGACTTTTGACTCATTTATTGCATAATATGACAAGGCTGAAAATATATTTCAATCTTAAATTGAAGAGAGATAAATGGTGATAGCAAGCAAGGTAACTCTTGATAAGATTTAATTTAATATATTTTCTGATTTTCTTAAATCAAGCTCAGATACTTGAATGTTGCCTGAAATGCACCATTGTTATTGTTGGTATGCATATGTTTGCATTTTAATTTAATATTAATAATGTAATCTTTGACAAGCAGAATTATGTGCACAGTTTACTTATGCATTCTAGGTCTGTCAAGTAAATCAAGGGTGGATATATGACTCACTGTATTAATTATATGGACAAATGGGAACCAGTCTAGAAATGGCTGAACATAAAATAGAGTATATATAGGTTTGGCCATGATTGGTTGATAATGAAAAATAAAATTTTAGTAAAAAGAATCTTTTTAGAGCCCATCCTAGTTTTAACTGAAAAAAATAGAGACAGTGTATTATTGATGGAATTTCAGTCCATTTACAGACCTGACTTAGGAACACATTACTGAAATTAGCACCTGATTTTTTAGGTGTGGAATTGAAAACACATGTTTCAAACATATGCAGATAGAAAAAATGTCACGTGACATGGCTTTCTCTACACAGAAGCTTGCATCAAAGATGGGTCTATACCGAAAAATATAGGTTTTTGATCATGAGCATTCTGAAATTTGAAGTTATTGAATTTTAATATCATGATGTTTCCATAGGTTTACTATGGGAGCTGAATTATTACTGTGATTCCTTAAACGTCTTTTCTAAAATAACAATGTATATTTGCAATGTTTTACATTTGAACAAAAAATTAAAACGAAAATCTGTAGAAAAGGAGTTTTTCACTAGAAAAAGCTGTGTTTTAAAAATTGCTAAAATCGCAAACTTTTGTAAAGATCAGACAGAAAGGAATTGATATGCTTATGCAGAAATAATGAGTTTGATCCTTTATGTGTACATAAGATGTCTGTCTCCAAATAAACAAAATCAGTCTCATTTTTCAGGATGCTTTGGAATGGGCTATGAAGAATAAACTGTGGGGTCATGCCCTGTTCTTGGCCAGCAAGATGGATACTCGGACTCATGCCACAGTCATGACAAGGTCGGTCTATAGAGTTTTCACATATCATATACTTGCGTATATGCCGGGTCCAAATGCAAACAACATAGAACCTGATATGCTGTTGCATAATGCGCTGGCAGATCAGGGTCTATATTGTTTGTTCTACTGATTAGTCCTTACAAACTGCACAGACCCAGATCTGCCGGCACATTATGCGCGGGCAGATCTGGGTCTATGCAGTTTGCAGTTGGTATCAGCTTATACGCAAGTATATACGGTAACTTGAGAAACTGTCACAATATCTTCCCATGTAATTGTTGCCTTCCATGTTATATATTGTCCTTCAAGAGTTGTAAGAGAAAACTTGATTTCACAAAAGAATGCGATAATTTCCAGAAATATTGTATGTTGAGGAAAAAGCATTTAATTATTATATGTTGGTTGCTTGCTTTTTTATGGTACTTTCAACACATTGCTAGCTATATCATGCTGAGGAAATGAGAGCTAAGTGTCTTTCTCAAGAACACACAGGCAGCTGAATTGGGCTGACCTTGGTGGGTATTGAAGATATGACTGATTACAAGTCCAATGCCCTTCCAACTGAGCTGCCGTGGCTCCCCTGTTATACTGTATTTATGTCATCAGAGATAATTTAAGACACATTGTATATCTATAGATCGATCTTATAATCAGTGATAAATTTCTTTTAGCATCTATAAAAATGCAGCAACATACAGTGTCATTTATACTAGAAGTTTTAAATATAATATTACTTACTCCCTTTTGTCTAGAGCTGTCATTCATACCTAATTTTGGTATCATTATATTTGTTGCAAAATATCATGGTCTTATACCATTATATAATATGCTTGAAAGAAATTTCTTTTGCATTGGTGGTTGAAGTAGCATACTGTACGATGACTTAGGTGTGAGTCTGCAAATCAATTTCCATCACATCTGACATATTTTTTGAAACAAAATAAAAAACAAATGGCAGTCATTGGAGAGAGAAAAAAAAGAGTTTTTATATTTGTTACTTACTGTACTAATTTTAATTGAGGAATAATAATTAGCTCTATTGGTCAGAGACCAGAAGAGCTTATGCAATGGCCTGTCATTGATTCATTATTATTAGCTCTATTGGTCAAAGACAAGAAGAGCTTATGCAATGGCTTGTCATTCATCTGTCTGTCCATACATTAGCACAAGTTTGTTGATACTCCTAAACAACTTTGAGGAAAGTCCTGAAACCTGGCATACAGTTTCATTCAGAAGTCTTGTGGGCCATAAAAAGAAATGGTGACTCGTAAGCAAATGAAGCTGGTGACAATCTTCTATCAAACATAGCCACTATGGTGGCCATCTTGAAAATCTTGTTGTTACTCCTGAATGGATTTTTATATCGACATGGGGTTTTCACTAAAAGACTTCTTATGATTGATAGATGGTCCTAAATAAAGCTCATGGTGATCTGACATCCTATATGGCCACCAAGACCATCCTGAAAATCTTTGTTATTATTACTTTTCCAGAACAAATGATCATATTGACATGGGGCTTTAACTAAAAGACTTCTTATAACATGTAGATTTTCTAACTGAAAAATGGTGCTGCTCTGACATGCAACATGGTGATCTTGAAAATCGTTTTTATTGCTACTTCTGCATGGGTGGTCAGATTAACATAGTGTTTTTACTAAACACTTCTTATGACATGTAGATTGTCTGAAATGAAAATGGTGTTAATCAAACAGCCAATATGTCCACAACAACATGGCTGATAAGGTTGCTATCTTGAAAATCTAGTTATTGCTACTTTCCTGAATGGATGGTCATATACACATATGTAGTTGGTCCTGAATGAAAATAGTGTAGATATGACCTCCTAATTTGGCCACTGCAGCAGTTATCATGAACAGATACATGATCATATCAGTATGGGATTTTCACTAAAACAGTTATTGCCATATGTAGCTAATTGTATATATATTAAAATGATGCTGATGTAACCTCCACAATGGTTGCCTTGGTTGACATCATGAAAACTTTGGCATTTCACTGAAGCACTGTAACGGTTATGTAGCAAATCCTGAATGAAAATGGTGCTGATCTGACCTCCAACATGGCAACCATAGTGGCCATGTCAAAACCATGTTATTACTACCTCCTTTGAAAGAGTGGTTGCATTGACGTGAGGTTTTCACAAAAACATCTCGTGCAATATGTAATTGGTCCTGAATGAAAATGGTGCAGATATGACCACCACCATGTCCACACTATTGTGAATAAGTTTGAAACCCAGCCTATTTGATCTTGGGTGAAGTCAAAGGTCACTGCTTGCATTTTTGTACTTATGCTTATGAACAGTTACTTGTACATATACAAATGAATTTTGACCAGACTTTTTTGTATTTAATTGTTTTTCAATAAATAAATTGCTAGTCAGCACTCTGACATTGATTTCAAGGTCAAAGTTATTGACTCACTGTGTGTGGATATCAGTGATGGCTTGTGAGCATGATAACACAATCAAATATGAATTGATTTTTTTCATCACACCCAGTATATATATATATATGAAGAATACCTTGAATGATACCAGTTCAGTAACTTGGTTTTCTTCTTAAATGCAACTCTCTAATTCAAAAAACAAAAAAGAAATAATAGATTAATTAACTTTTGCATGTGGTATTTCTTGACAGTATCTATGATGAGTTCAGTGACATCAGTTTCAAGCTCAAGGTCACAACAGATATTTTTATTTCACTTATATTGTGAACATGTTAACTCATACATATATGAAAATAGTTCTGTTATCAGATTTAGTATGTTGGAGTTTATCAAGAATGTCTGAGATGTTTCCATTACTCAGAAATTAAGAAAGAGAAATGGAGAGAAGAAATATACTTCTTGTGAATACCTACAAATTCTTTGGGGGCAGCAGAGCATCATTCCATTGAAAGGACTCTTGTTTTTAATGTAAAGATAAACAAATATGAAAGATTTTGAGCTTATTTATACCATTATTTCTTTAATAATGTGTATAAATCTGTCATTTGAACATGGCTATCTTCATAACATGATCAACAATTGCATCCTAACATTTATTGCTGTTTTTGCAGGTTTGCCAATGTAGCCATGAGAATGAATGATCCTCTACAGACATTGTACCAGCTGATGTCTGGGCGTCAGCCAGCAGCTGTTACAGTACGTTTTAAGCAGGATATGTATAGGATGATGGATTTAATTGGTTGAGTGAGATAACACTCAAGGGTGTTTATTTATATATTATTGTAAACACGAGATTGCATGATCCAAGTTTAGGGAGAGCAGGTTGTATTCTATTAAAATAAGTAACAAGATTAATTATTGTAGATGTAAAATCAAGAAACCTCATTTTATCCATTTCACTCATTCTCTATGGCAAGCATAGAGTGCTGAGTATTTATCTATAATTGATTCTGTTGGTTTGTTTATAATCACTTGATTCCTGTTTTGGTGTAAGATTGACTCAACCCTTTGCATTTGTTACTACAGATTTATCTCCTGTATGCTGTAGGCAATGTACAAATATTATGCATAATTTTATGTGTGATTATGTACACTGTATTGGAAAAGATTTGTACTGAATGCCAGCTCACCTTTTTTAGACCATAAGAATTTGTGACATCAGTACCTGTCTATGCTCTGAACTTCAGAAAGTGTAGTCACTAATATCTAAATTTGGATAGAACTCACTGTCCTGTATATAAAGGTGTCCTGTATATAAAGGTATACTAAATGCTACATTTAAAGAGAATACCACTTACAATTCATTGTATAATTGAAATAATGTTTATGAATTAGGAGGCTTGAAAACCTGATGTGTACTTATTTTAAGAAACTTTATGTTAATCAGAGGTTAGCTTTTTTACAGTTTGCTGTCGTTTTTTTCTTCAAATTGTGTAAAATGAGCAATTAACTTCATATCATTAGTGTATTTTGGTGGGGAAGTGGGATGGCTGAAGGTCACACTTAGCAGTTATCTTTTTTATTGTACATCAATATATTGTGGAGAAGAAGTGGGGTGACTGAAGGCCACATTTAGCAGTTGTTTAGATATATATATATATACAGTCAAACCTGTCCTAATGGTCACCTGTGTTCATCAGTAACCTAGTCACAATGGCCATTCTAATTTCCCTCCGGCAAATTTCTTGTATAAATGTCCTATATTTAACGGTCACCTGCTTTCAGCAGTCAGTGGCCAGGTGTTTCCTAACCAAATGCTGGTTTCATCCTGCCTTAAGCAGTCACTGGAACATATCAGCAGTGACTGCTCCAAGCATTTCATATCTCGATTGTACTTACCATAGTCCAGTCACACTGTCAGTCAAACTCCAATGTGTGAACATGTCGGCTTCAGAAGTAAGGCAGTTTTTGTCCTTACACAAGAGAATCAAAGCAATTCATTTGCTGGATAGTGGACAAAGTAGTCGTGTAGTTGCAGTAGAAATGGGAGTTGGGCAAACTAAGATCCAAGGGATTATTAAGTGTAAGCAAGATACTATGGCCGATTTTGAGAACAACATTAATCTGGAGTGTAAGAGATTATGTACAATCACACCAAATGAATAGAGATACATGTACACTGCACTTGACGATATCCCTTATGGTTTATATGCTACTAAAAATAGCCGCAGGAAGCTTCTTTTCCTTCCTTAATCATCAAAGGCACAAAAGCCAATTGTCTTTTGATCTTTGTGAGTTTGAGACACTGCTTAATCCATCAACTGTTTGAAGTTTGAGCACCTGTTTTTAAGCCTAATTATACCAGCTGGCCTAACAAAAAGTCAGTGCTGTGTAAATCACAAGTAAGATGTCAATTATTAATTTATTTAGATGCCGTTTCTACTGATAAGTGATGATTTAATGTAGATGATGGATTCATGTGGAAGTTTTTATGTTATTATTTTGTTATTTCTCTTTTTGCTAAATAGCTCAACTAAACTATATGTATCTTGATAACATACTACTACTACTACTAATAATGACGCTAATGCTATTCGGTGCATAGTGCATGTATTTGTAATGAACCAAGTTTGAGAGCTGGGCCTGCCTTCAGAGGTCACCTATCAACAAAGCCCACTTTGGCCTTTTCCAGTGGGTGGCTGCTGTAGACAGGTTGACTGTGTATGTATATATGTGTAGTGTGAAGTGAGGTGACTGAAAGCCACACTTAGCAATTATCTTTTTTTTTTTCATATACCAGTGTATTGAGGAGAAGTGGGGTGATTGAAGGCCACACTTAACAGTTATCTTTCTTTTTTTTTCATATATCAGTGTATTGTGGAGGAGAAGTGGGGTGACTGGAGGCCGCACTTAGCAATGATCTTGTCCAACCAATCCCTAAAGCCAGATTTAGACAGAAAAAGTATAACATCACTTGGAGATACTTTAGGTAAAGTGTTTCTGGCTTGCTTGCAGTAGTAGACACTAAGACAGTTGTAACTTTTTTGGCAGGGACATCATTATTGCTCATTTTAATAGTGGCTATTCTTTTTTACCGCTATTAATGTTTACAAAATAGCACTATCAATGGATAATTGAAAATACCGGTAATAAAAAAACGCCAATAAAGTTACCAATGCTTGAAGTAAGCTTGAATATCTATACTATACCGACTTAACAGGTGGATTGTTGGAAATAAAGAGGAAGTTTAACAGATATTGAGAGGCACCAGTGATGCGATCTTCATTGTATCGCATCAGAATCTTAAACTGAAGGACATCCAGTAGCCATCTATCAGTGGACTTAATTATAATAGTATCTAGGAAGAGTTTCTTCCCATTGATGCTTTTTTCATGTTCTATATGGTAGACAAACTTTTTTTGTGTTTCTGGAAAGGCTGGATTTGAGAGTTAGCAGAAGTTAATCTCTAAATTATTTGTGTTTGGGCAATGTATTTGACTGAGAATTAAATTTGTATGTGTTTATATATTATGTGTTAATTAATCAGGTAGTAATAAATTTATGCAGAGATGCCAGCCATTCCAATTGTGCTGGAATCATTCCATTCTTTAACTTTAGATTATATCTTTATGATCACTTCTGTCAGATTTTGATTTTCAGGTCAGATATAAGTTTATGTAGGTGAATTGCATCTTGATCTATGGTAAATCTAGATGACAGAAATGCTTGCAATGTCTGATTGTAATTCATTTGTAAACATGTACCTAACCCAGTGTTATACAAAAGCAGTTGAATAAGACAGATCAGAAATCATATCCGCTTAGTGCCCTGATTCACCTAAGAAAGTTCAAGAAGTTGAGTATTTTACCTCAACCAAAAATATGTGCTACAGATATTCTAAATGGAATATGCAAAGTGGGAACATTAGTTGAATACTATGCCATAGTACATAAGTTGAAATATTTGTATCATGTAGGAAGAGGGCTAATAAAGTTGTTAGAACTTGTGCCCAATCCCATTGTATCATATTGTGACAATAAAATATGTTTAAACTAAACTAAAAAGTTATAATTCAGAACACCGATTCTTATTTTATTTGTGCATTAAATATAATTCTGTTACTGTTCTTTACTTCATTTCAGCGGCCAAAGGGTATCTGTATGCAAGTCATTTCTGTTACCTGATGTCTCAAATTCCATTTGGTTCCTACAGTAAAAAGTCATCCAAAATTGTTCTTGTTGGTTCTAGTCACAGGTAAGAAAAAAATTGATTTATATGAACTCACTTAGTCTGTTGTGTCACATTGCCATAATGCTGGTCATTAGAGGTTTAAAACATACCATGTATACTTGTATATAAGTCAAGTAATCAGTAGAACAAACAACAAATACATTATGCGACAGCAGATCAGGGTATGCATTGTTTGCAGTTGGACTTGACTTATAAATGAGTATATACGGTAGTCAGTAAGGATAAGATATGAAAAAGTAAGTTATAACTGTAATTAAGGCTATCATATACCTAAAAAAAATGGAGATTGACAGTATTATCAAAAAACATCCTCATTTTGGTTGTATTGAAAATCCTACATTTGTTTAAAAGTGTACTTAACATCAATGCGTTTGGGATTTCAGCACATGTCCTAAGCAAATAGTGTATCATTGTGGTAGATTAGTTTATGTAGTTTGCAACCAATTATAAAAGATTACATGCATTTAATGTCGTTGATGAATGTGTATTATTTTATGGCATGTGGAACTTTAGACAGAGGTTTTACTTCATTATGTAACTCTGTAACATAAATGACATGCATTTAATGTAATAGATGATGTGTATTATCCCATGTGGAGCTGTATACTTTGTAACATAAATGACGTGCATTCAATGTAATGGATGATGTGTATTATCCCATGTAGAGCTATGGACTTTGTTTTATAATTGACATGCGTTTAATGTAATTGATGATGTTTATTATCCCATGTGGAGCTGTATACTTTGTAACATAAATGACATGCATTTAATGTAATTGATGATGTGTATTATCCCATTTAGAGCTATGGACTTTGTAACATAATTGACATGTGTTTAATGTAATTAATGATGTGTATTATCCCATGTGGAACTGTATACTTTGTGATATAAATGACATGCATTTAATGTAATTAATGATGTGTATTATCCCATGTAGAGCTATGGACTTTGTAACATAAATGACATGCATTTAATGTAATTAATGATGTGTATTATCCCATGTGGAGCTGTATACTTTGTAACATAAATGACATGCGTTTAATGTAATTCATGATATGTATTATCCCAAGTAGGGCTATGGACTCTGTAACATAAATAACATGTGTTTAATGTAATTGATGATGTGTATTATTCCTAGTAGGGCTATGGACTCTGTAACATAAAAACATGCATTTAATGTAATTAATGATGTGTATTATCCCAAGTAGGACTATGGACTCTGTAACATAATGACATGCATTTAATGTAATTAATGATGTGTATTATCCCATGTAGAGCTATGGACTCTGTAACATAAATGTTGGCTATATTGGCACAAGATATAGTATTTATGGTGTGGATTTGTATCCTTTAGTACAAACAATAGGGGAAAGTCAGTAGTATACTGTTTCAGCAGGCTTGATGTAGTCGGAAAAAAATGTGTAGTGATATTAATTATTCTGTGGTGTTAAAAACTTAACAAAAGAATTTTAAAATACTGTCATCATTGACTATAATTTAATGAGCACTGTATTTTCATGACTTTGCCTTAAAACTAAATCAGTTGCTAATATTCTGATTGGTCGAATGTCAAAAGTTGCAATAGTAAAATAATAAAATTCACTAATGGAAATTCATTTATTTTCATGGATATCAATTTTCATGGTTTTATGATAAATGGCATTTTTGTCATTACTTAAATACATTGGTTGAAAGGGACCTGTAATTTCTATAGAAGGATATATGTTCATTGGGTTTTTAATTTCATGGTTTTGTAGAAACCACAAAAAGGTCCAAAAATTGTTACACCATGAAAAATAGTGAATTTGCACTATATACTGACAGAAACTTTGAATTAATTTTGATGTCCCGTTGTCAAGTTGTCAAAGCAATGACAAACTCATCTTCAAATCTAATATGCTTTTGGTTGGAAGAGCGTCAAACATTGCAGCAGTAAAACCCACTATATACTGTTGGAAACTTTAATTCATTAGTACTTGTTACATCATGACTCTTTCATCACCAAGGAGAATTACATAGTAAGATATTTTCCAACCAAATTTCACAAAGCACTGCCTATACTCACAAGTCAAGTCCATCTGCCAACAACATAGACCCTGATTTGCCATTGCATAATGTGCAAGCAGATCAGGATCTGTGTTGTTTGTTCTACTGATTACTTAACAAACTGCAAAGACCCTGATCTGCCAGCGCATTATGTGATGGCAGATGTGGGTCTGTGCAGTTTGCAGTTGGATGCGACTTATAAGTGAGTAAAGACAGTATGTTAGAATCTAAAAACCAGTCTTGTATTTGAGAATTTGATGATGTTAATGACAAAAACTTGGTTGATAGATTTCAAATGAAATATTCCATTCAGATGAGGGTTCTTCATTTTTGTTACTGCTTTCTTTTAATTACATTGTAAACCCATGTGCTTTATTCTCTTTTTGGAAAGCTCTCTGTTCATTTGGATTTAGTTTCAAAATGAAAATGTGTTCATTTATTTATAAATGGAACCTCAAGACTAACACCACAAGATTTCAGAACTGTTGTTCTTTTCATTAAAATCATTGACTTTTCTCATCAAAATCATTGACTTAGTTCCTGTTTATTTCTATTTGCAGTTTGCCATTAGAGGCATTTGCAAGTAATGAAGCTATACAGTGTACAGAAATATATGAATATGCTCTATCACTTGGAAACATGCAGCTCAACTTGACTTATTATCAGGTAGGTTGTTTAATTCAGAGTTCTAATGAATACTGCAAATAATTCCTTGCTATGCACTTTTCATCTTACCTGTGAAGCATGGTTGAGATTTAGGTGTTACTTTTCTGATGCATTCTCATTGTTGTTGCCATAAACATCAGTGTTAGGTTTATGTATTTAGCTCAGTTTCTCTGACACTATTGTATGTACAGTTGTAAAACTCACTGTGGAGGGTACTGCTTATCACAGGCAAAAGGAGATCCCAGTGACCTACTTTTCATGTTTGGTGGTTATTGTAGGTTTATGTATTTAGCTCAGTTTCTGTGACACTATTGTTTGTACAGTTGTAAAACTCATTGTGGAGGGTACTGTTTATCACAGGCAAAAGGAGGTCCTAGTGACCTACTTTTCATGCTTGGTGATTATTTTAGGTTTTTGCATTTAGCTCAGTTTCTTTGACACTGTTGCATGTACAGTCATGAAACTTGATTGGTGTATTTTGTTTGAGTGATTCTTTTCACCATGGGCAAAAGTAGATTGCAATGATTTACTTTTCCTGCTCTAGTGACTTTGTAAGGTTTGTGGATTATGCCACAACAAAGCATTTGAGACATAGCGTTCTGTCGAATTCTTGTTCGTGTTATGATTAGGATTATTTTAAGTAAAATATAAACTTTCTTAACCCTGTAAATCATAACATTTTAGCATAATTTGTTTTTAATTTATGAAAGCCAGCATATGTACTAGATAAAAGTGATGTTTTTTTTTTTTAATATGCGCTGTGCATACAGGACAAATATGTTGATAAAAGTCAGAAATAAATTGAGAATTTAGTTTCCTCCCTAAATTTGTACATTTAGACAAACCTAAGCAAGATATAGGTATAACTCTTTCTCAACCTTTATCGTCATTGTTGGCATAGGTTTCAGCATGAATTGTTTGCATTTAGCTCATTTTTTCTGACCCTGTTGTTTGTACAGTCATGAAACTTAATTGGTGTTTTCATCATAGAGGGAATCGTCTATCATGGACAAAATGTCACTGACCAACTTTTTATGCCCTTGATCATTATGTTAAGTTTTTGGATTTAGCTCAGTTTCTCTAACACTTGCATATAGAGCCATGAAACTTGATGGGTGCATTCGTTTTTTGGGATACTACTTGTCATGTTTGTGGATTATGACACAGGTGAGACATAGCATTCTCTGGAAATCTTGGGTGATTGTTACTTGTAATGGTGCACTTTAAATGGCATAGTGTCAAATAATGTTGCAAAAATATAAGAATTTACTTTGTTGTTAGATTCTAATGAAACAATAAGCTGTTACTTAAACTGTACCAAACCTATGCAATTCTGCAAATCCATAAATCTTAAATGTCTGATTATTAACAAAGAGTAAATTAAAGTTCTAGTACATATAGCTGTTCAGCTACACATTCTAGCAAGCCATATTTTCTGGTTGTGATGCAAAGAAATGTTTCTGACGATCTATAACTCTGATATTTTCTTTCAGTACTTCAAATTCCTGTATGCCACAAGGCTTGTGGAATATGGCTACCCTGAGGAGGTAAGTAAAGTTAACACTTTTTTGCTGGATATAAAGGAATGAAGCCTCGTGATCAGACACAAGTTTTTATAACTTTAGTTGTACTATATAGACTCGCGTATGAACAATAAAAAAGAAGTAATAAGAGACACAAAAGAGAACAATGTCGAGTAACATTTAAATCTATTTAAAATCCGAACATTTGTAAATTATATCTGTGTCCCATTGGTTTTATTCCTCTGAAAGTCATTTAGAGTGCTTTAGAAATACTTATACATTCTTGAAAATAGTTTCAGTAACTTCTTTGTCATATGCCTTGCTGTAAAAACATTTGTAACAAAATATTGTTGAGAAATGATAATGAACAGAAATGATTGTCTTAAATCATTGTATTTTGGACAGTGAAAGAAGTAATCTTCACAGGCTTCGCATATCCACATTTATAAAAGAGTCATTTACAATATTTGCTTTATTCAAGTCCATATGAAAATTACTATTGGAGTATGGTATGTACAACATACTGAACTTAGAGTTTGTCATTGAAATTTGGCCTATAAGTAAAGGAATATAAATGTGAGATATCATTTAAAAAAATTAATTGTAAATGAAAAGGTACAGAATGTCACATTTTCAGGACTTCTAGATCAAACTTGAGATTTTTTCCCAACAAACTAAAAAATACAAGGCCTTACATGATATTCTAAAAAGTTATGCACGATTCTGAAGAAACTGAAGCTTAGAGTTGGAAAATGTTTGACATTTTGTAACTTTAATTGGAACAGAGTTAGGACTATAGAAATTTGGGGATTTATGCCCCCACCATATCTATGGAGGGGGCATGTAGTGTTGCTTATGTCTCTCAGTCCATCCCCTAATGTCACACCATGTCACATCCATCACAGTTTTGTTTCTGTTCAATAACTTTTGAAGGACTTCATGGATTGAAATCAGATTTGGTGTGTGGCTGTACATTAAGAAGATCTCAGTAAAGTTTGGTTTTCACAAATTTCTGGTAAAATTTTACAGCGTTATTGCCCCTGTTTGTCTTAGAATTTTGCCCTTCTATTTTTTTCCACTTACTCACTTTTGAAGTACTGAATAGACTTCTAGAAAATTTTGTCTAAGGCTTTATATAAATAAAGACCTAGCTAAAATTTGATTTTCACCTTACTGCAGCAAAATTTTACCGCGTTTTCACCTTGGTTTGACTTAGAATTTTGCCCTTCATTTCCACTAAATAAGTTTTGAAGAACTTCATGGATTGCAACAAAATTTGGTATGTGGCTGTATATTAAGAAGACCTAAGTCCTGTTTGTTTTCGCTATTTCTTGGCAACATGTTATAGTTATTCTTTCTGATTCACTGAGAACTTTGTCCTTTAATTGCATCATATTTACTGGGGCATCCATGTCATATTTGTGCTTTTCTAATTTATCTTCACTTCTTTTACCAGCATGGTGAATTTCATAGATGTAAATCTGCTCCATGTATCATATCTAATTCTGAAGTTTTGAATTTGTTTTTCTTGTTTGAAAAGTTTGAAGAATATGGTATCTGGTGCTGTATTCTCAAAACATTTTTAGCACAAAAATCAAGCCCAATCTCAAAGTCGCATAACTTTGACAGTTTTTTTCACTTTAATTATCATTAAATTAGAATCAAAGACTTTCAACATCTTCATTCAAGACCCTCTGCTACAGTGTTACATTTCACTGACCTAAATGTACTCGCAGTGTGATATCTGATTTGGGGTGTTTTGAGGGTGAGCATACGTTTCTCGGCAGAGTTCAGATAGCTTCAAGAATACATGTCCTAGTGTGATGCTGCTGACTCTGAGGCCAACAACACAGATAAAATACCATATTTTACATAATGAGCACTGTATGCTGATAAAAAATTATTTGTCCATATTTGTTATTTCTGGTCATTGTCACATTATATCCATCAATCAGAAATCCATAATTGTATAATGCAACATGTTATTGTCATCAAACTGTCATACATGTACAAAACCTAGGGACTTGGAATATCCCGAGTATTAATTGTATAATGCAACATGTTTTTGTCATCAAACTGTCATACTTGTACTAAACCTGGGGACTTGGAATATCGTGAGTATTAATTTCTCTTAATCTATTGGAATTTTCTCAGATATGTCTAATTCTTCTTTATTTACATTACTTGATAGGGATTATATACACCTTATTGTTTGCTTAAGTAAGAATTGAAAAGCTGTTAATTCAGTTGTAATTTTCTTTCAGGCATTGCAATATTTTGAGGTGATTTCAAGACATATCCAGATGATGCCTGGATATTTTCAGCCAGTGCTAGTCAAACTTGTGTATGAGGTAAATTTGGAGTAAATTTCTTTATGAGTAACATCAATTTTATATGAGTAATACTAAATGTAATTCTGATAATTTGGAAGTCAGATTAAAATTGTCAGTCAGGTAACTTGTCTTTGAGTATAATTAGTAATTGTTGGTCATATCTAGCTTTTAATGTATAAATGCAATTAATACATTTATCAATTGAATCCATTTTCAAAGTAATTTTGTTAATGTGGCCTCTTATAATAATATGACTACAGGACAACAATACTGAATGCAGAGTGTTGATAAAGGTCAATTAATTAAATTCATATTCAGTGAAACCTCTGAAGACCAAAACCTTGGCAAAGCAAAATCCTCTTAAAACTGAAATATATATTTGTACCCAAAGTTTTATACTCACACCAATATGCAGTGCGTATAATAATGTTATGACATTTTCCACCTATCCATATACCCATCTGTCTGCCTACATCAGTCCAACTGTTACCTTTTTCATTTCCACACAATAACTGTAGGTTGACACCGTCCACCTTTACCATACTATGTAGATGGCATGCTTTTTGACTGAGGAAGAAGCCTATTGACTTGGGGTTCAAAAGGTCAAAAGTCAAGGTCTCTGTGGCTGAGAGGAAAAAAATTGATTCTAAACAGTAACTTTAGTTCTACATCACTAATGTGAAATAAACTTTGTGGATGGCTTGCACTTGTAAGGAAGAAACCTATTAATTGGGGTCCAAAGATCAAGGTCACTGTGACTGAAAAATAAAAAATTGTTTGTGTGCAGAAACTTAAGTTCTCAACCATTTACCTTCACCAAAGTTTGTGCATGGTTTACACTTTAGGTTAGAAAGAAGCTTATTGATTTTGGGGTCCAAAGGTCAAGGTCACTGAGCAGCCAGTGGGATCTGGAGGACGCAGGTCTCCACATCGATCTCTTGGAGATGAAAGCTGTCATCAAGGCCTTTCATTTTTGGAGAGACTGTCTTCAGAGCAAGGTCGTGCTCATTATGTCCGACAACTCGGTGGTAGTGACGTACATTCTCAAACAGGACAGTATCAAATCACCCTAACTCTGCATTCTGGTCTGGGAGTTGACATTGACATCCAGATCAGACATATTCCCGGCAGACTCAACGTCTTTTCCAATTCTCTATCCAGGAAGGGCCAGATTCTCCATACAGAATGATCCTTCCATCCATCAGACTTTCATCAAATTTGCCTGCTCTGGGGGTGTTCGATGATTGATCTGTTTGTGACCAGGCGGAATAACAAACTGCCCACCTTCATCTTCCAGGTACCAGATCCTGAGGATTGGGCAGTCAACGCTCTTTCTATCAGTTGGGAGGGTTTGTGGGCCTTTGCCTACCCCTCAATGATTTTAATTCCAAAAATCATGCAGAAATTGAGGGGCCACAAGTGCAAAATGATTTTTATTGCCCCTCTCTGCTGGGACAAGTTCTGGATCAATGATCTCGATTTAGTGATAGATCTACCCCCGGAAGTTCCCACCCAGGCTGAATCTTCTCAAACAACTTCGGACCCAAGTGTTCCTTCCTAGCCTGGACTGACTTCTTCACACCTGGCTCTTTTCAGGAGAGCCCTACAGCATAAACAATTTAATCCTTCAATAATGGAAAGAATTGCACGAGCAGTAAGGCTCTCCACTCTAAAGGCTTATGAGGGAAAGTGGTGCATCTTCAGGGACTGGTGCAAAGTCAGTAACATCATACCTTTGAGTGCCTCAATCCTACAAGTAGCTGCATTTTTGCTCTGGCTGTTTGAGGAGAAAAAGTTGGCCCCAATTACTATTAAGAGCTATGGCTCTATGATATCAGACACTTTCTTTCATCATGGCAGAGAGGATCTTGGTCATAACAAAGACCTCTCTGACTTGTTGGCCAACTTTGATTTGCATAGGCCTAAGTCATTCACACTGTTTCCCAAGTGAAATCTTTCCTGAGTTCTGACTTGGCTGAATTCAACAAATTTGAACCCTTAGCCAGGACCCTGATGAAGCCATTTCATACAAAACCTGTTTCCTGATAGTATTAGCTTCAGAATGCAGAGTCAGTGAATTACATGCCCTCTCTGTTTACCCAGCCTATCTTCAGTTTCGATCAGATGGCTCGGCTGTCCTTATATTGCAACCCGTTTTGTCACCAGGAATAGGTTGCCGTCAGTGGGCAATCAGAAAGTCATCATATGACCTCTCTCCTGTATTGACACAACAGGATCCAGTACGTGATCTCAAGTTTTATCTGAAGCAAACTCAGCCAATTCGTGGAGCTCAAAAGCGTCTCTTTCTTCCAGTTAAACCTGGGAAAGAGGATATAACTCCTGAAGCCCTCTCATCATGGTTAAAGTGGGTAATATGCACAGCATACTCTGACATCTCATCAGAACAGAGTCGCCTCATGAAAATCTCTGTTCATGAGATTAGAGCAATCTCTGCGAGCCTTGCATTGGCTGGCATGCACAGTCAACCTTCTTGAGTTTTTACCTACGAGATTTAGCTTTAGAGCACCACACTCTGGATCTGGTAGGCACAGTCTCAGTCGCACAGGTGGCTACCAGACCCAATTGACATCAGCACAACCTCCAAATGGTCACCCTACACAGCTTTCGCTGAATTCACCTAGAAATTATATTTGGTAAGAATATTTTATTTATTTCTTCTTTCGAGATGGAGCCATGGTGCCATAGTGGTTAGCATGCCGGACAGTCACAACTGAAAGGGTGTGGGTTCGAATCCTACCATCGGACCAGCCTGGGTCAGCTACCATGGTGTGTCCTTGGGCAAGGCACTTTACTGCAATGACTTCAGCGCTAAATAACCTACATGTGTTACTGTGCCATAAAGCATCAAACCAAATGTTCTTCTTTCCAGACGTAAACCATGTCACCTCCGGTTGTGCTGCTCGCAGGTTAGAAGAGTGGGTTATCCTTCATATGGGGAATCCAACTTTCCTCGCTCGAAGGTTACCCGAGGTATAGGTAGGATGCTTGACATACCCTCCTCCTATTACCTATTCTCCTAATCTTAATGTGACTGGGGAACATTTTCAAAGGAGAAAGCAAATTTTTCAGTAAATTATGTTTCTCCTAGAATACTTACTGGATCACATTACTTGAATACCCTCACATCCTCCCCGAAATGAGGCATCCCATTCACAATGTTCTGCTCGGCTTAAAACTAGCGTCACCTGGCGGTGGCAAGGGGAGGTAATGGGCAAGAGTTATTGCCCATTGTCTACATAATATCAACATGAAGGCAGAATTTTCATCTTTTGGGCGGGCTTGATTCAGGAGGTAGTAGGTCTTATATTCCTAACATTAATGTGATTGGGTAAGTATTCTAGAAGAGGCATTATTTCCTGAAAAATTTGCTTTCCAGAGAAAAACTCCAAATCTTAAAATAACTCCTTGAAATTTGGTACACATATTGGACTAGTGCTCCAGATGTGCCTTTTGTTGATCAGAATTCTTCAGTTTCAATATTTTTAATGTTTTTGTCTTTTTGTCAGTCTGTTCTCCAGTTTCGATATTTCAAACTTTTTTTTTAATACTGTCCATGAAAGCCATAGAATATACCACCATATAGTGACACCACCTTATAATCAGGTACAGTATACAGTGTTTCCTCATTATAACACTGTCCATGAAAGCCATATAATATACTACCTTATAGTGACACCACCTTATAATGAAGTACATTATGCAGTACTCCCTCATTATAATACTGTCCATGAAAGTCATAGAATATACCACCTTATGCTGACACCACCTTATAATCAAGTATATTATACAGTATTCTCATTATAACACTGTCCATGAAAGCCATAGAAGATACCACCTTAGAGTGACACCACCTTATAATCAAGTACATTATGCAGTACTCTTTCAGTATAATAATGTCCATGAAAGCCATAGAATACACCACCTTATAATCAAGTACATTATACAGTACTCCCTCATTATAACACTGTCCATGGGAGCCATAGAATATACAACCTTATAGTGAGGCCACATTATAATTAAGCACATAACAGTTTTTCTACCACTTAGTGAAATGGGAACCATGACCATACTCACCTTGTAACTGGAGCTGTGTTATAATGAAGGGCCTAATAGTGAGGGAATGCTGTACTTTGTAAATATGAACTTCTACAAATCCTTCTGTTTTCATGCAGACATTTTGGTGGAGCATGGGTTGTTAATGACTTTATCTTCCTGTTTTTTTTTTATATTATTATCCACCTAGTCTGTAATGTAGGGGGGGGGGTATAGCTGTTGTTATGTCATTCTGTCTGTTTGTCTGTATGTAAAGATTTTTGTTTCTGAAGCATAACTCTCAAACCATTCAAAATATTTCATCCAAAGTTGATACATGTGTCAAGAAAGGCAGGTTCCATGGGATACTTTGAATTTTCAGCATTCAGTATTTTTTTTGTTGCAGTGGAAACAAAGTGTAGCATAAAGTAGTATATAAATTGAGAATGCTTCACCATAGGGTAATGGCATTAAGTTGTATATTGGAAATGTTGGACCATCATGGACTTTCATTAGGAGTTTTGACATAAGCAGGGGACCAGGGAGATATATCATCTATTGATGTCTCTTGTTAGCTTTAGCTAGCAGAACATTGAAATTCTTCATAAAGTTTCATACATTTTGGTATGAAATGAGCACAGCTGTAAGGTCCTGCTTATCTGATTACAGATTAGATTTATGTTTTGTCTTTAAAAAAGTTGAATACTAAGACTAGATTTATACAGTACTCACTTATTATAATGCTGGAGCCATAGAGTATACTGCCTTTTAGTGCGACTGCCTTATATTGATGTAGATAATACATATATATTTACTACTGTTGCATGAAATGGGATCCATGACCATACTTGCCTTGGAATAGGAATGGTGTTATAATGAAGGGCCTTATAGTGAAGGAGTGCTGCATTTGGTTGTATTTTAGGATATGCATTTGTGTCAGTGTGAGTGATGTGATGACATAATATTTAAGATATGTTGTATGCAATAAAGAGAATTTACAGAGTAACATAAGTACAATTACACGATACAGATATCTTAAAGATACAGTGCTCATGCCTTTGTTTTTCAGCTGGCTAACCAGCTAAAGTTCTATGATGCTCAGAGGCTACAGGAGGGAGATGATGCAGAAGACCCAGAATGGCTTACACAGTTGTATCAGTTACTCCAGCGATATGAGGTACACATGGTTCACCTCTAAATTTTCTTTTATATATGTAGTCAACTCTGGGTATGACGAAGCCCAAGGGATCCAAAAAATCATATTTTTTTATCTGAATTTTGTTAAAACCGAGGAAAAAATATTTTATAAAACACTGGAAGGGACCTTGCAATTCACTTTGTTATATCAGATTTTTCTTTACATCTCATGTCAGTATTAACGGAGTTTACTGATATATTGATGTATGTTGATATTTTTTTAGTTTGTTCAAATTCAGTAAATTCCATACATTTACAACAGCAGATTCTTACAATTTGATGATTGGCAAAAAATGTATATATGTTGCTTCAATCTGAATTACTGTGATTCACTTTAAATTTGTGGGTATTACATTTCATGGTTTGGTTAAAAAGTACATACTCATGGGTACTTAATTTAGTGGATTTGTCATTTAAACATAAAATTAAATATTGAATGGAGATGTATATATCTCTATAGATTATACTGTCATTCACTTTCATTCTTAATCCCTACTGCAGTAATTAGATTGACTGGGTTATTAATTGCTAATGCTTAGCATAAATGCAAGGAAGATGCCAAAATTCTTTTGCATGAACATGGAAACAAAGAAGCTTACTTCCACTGCTGTAATTAATATTTAATATTGCAATTATTATTTTCAGTGTTCTTAAAGACTGCTATCAAATGATAAAGCTCTTGACAATTGGGAATTAGGCACTAAATGAAGCCTTTGACACCAAAATAGGCTTTTTCCAAAACAAGTTTCACTCTCTGAACTATCAAATTGTTGCTGACACAGTGGTCAAGGAGAAGAAAGCTTAAAGTAAAAACTCCTACTGTTGTGGGCCTGCCTGATCATAAGGAGTCCTCTATTTGTTGACAGGATTTTGATACCATGGGAACTCTATACATGACTCATTGTTCCTTAGAGTAAACAGAAGGTGGTAGCACTCATTAATGTTTTTGAAGCACATTGCGGGGAGATGCTGCTCTCTGTTTGTGCCACCCTCATGCATGGAACACCAATATTTACCTTTCAACAAATTCTTCTTGAGGAACTCAAATCACGCTTTTATAAGTTTGTATCTGACCCAGATGATTGCTCAGTTAAATCGATGGGAGCACATTGGAGATGTACTATCTGATAAGGTCTTGATTGACCTTACAACATCTGCCCTTAAGCCAGAATTGATTATCTCCACACATGGCAAAGTATCACTTCAAATGGACACAGTTAAAATGAGCTTAGAGAAAGCGGAACTGATCCATTGATTATTTATTCAGGAGTTAGTTACATGTATGAAATGTAATAAGTAATTACAGTGTGCTCTTGTGTTCTGTTTGCTCAATAGAATAATGAATGGTACTTGTGATCAGTAGAATAAAATATGTAGAGGAAATTCTTTTGTTAATGATGCAACTAATATATGAATCAGATCTGATAATTCACATTATTCTATCTGTTCTGTATGGAACAGTGTCTTAACGGTAGATAATATAGTGCCTTTGTGATCCATACATTATGTTGGATACTCCATTGGATAAATATTTTCTAACATTATTCACGGATATGTGCGCTTAAAAAGGGCACAAACTGTGGTTGACATTTTATTTTCGTAGACTTTGATGCTTTCATGTTTCTCAGATGTTTGCAAATTTAATTAGATTGCATAAAGTTTTATTGAGTATTCATTATTATAATTGATATAGTATGTGCTTTGTGAAGATAAGAAGCACAAAAACTTAGTATTTTTGTATTTATTAATTTAGCATCAGATAAAGTCATTACATTAGTGCAGAGTTTTCAAGTTTATGAAATGCATGCAAATTAAATCATATCACTAAAATTCTAGTGTTCCTCATCCATCATAAATATATTGTGATATGTACTTCTCAGCACTTTGAAATACATTTGGTATTAAAGCAAACCAATAAACGAGTGATGCTGTACCATGGCATACAGTGGGGGGAGATCAAGCATGCTTTTGAATATCAGCTTGGTTCATATTTCGTTAAGACTATAAATTTGTGGTCTAGCTTGTCCATGAAAACTACTAAAATTGGTACCCCACAAATAATAGTGAATTCACAGTTTATTCTATATGAATTTGATAATGTCTTGCTTGCAAACATTTTGTTGTTTACAGTGTTGTTTCTATACAGTTTGGGAACTTTTGTCATTGTTTTGCATTTAATTAAACAGACAATGTCAAAAATTTTTGTACATCCCCATTTGTGAAATTAGAAACATTATCATGTGTAATTTGCTTTCGTGTGTTGTGTGAGTAAACACAAATCACAAATCAAGCTGTTACTGATAAATTTTGCATCTATCCAGTGTCCTAAAATCAAATCTGTATAATAATATACAGAAATATATAATAATAATAATAGCCGGAGTGGCTTCAATTAAAAGCAGATGGTTTTTATTTTCCATGTAGGAAGGTTCCATTCAGCCCATATCAGGGACAGTCACACCAATGGGGCATTATGCAGGAACCACAGCAAGTAGTGAAAGTGGTGAAGTGGCAGCATACACTCAAGGGCTGGATGCTGCTGCACCCCAAACCCAAATGGAACCGACCCACATTGAGTATCAGCAGCCAACATATGGTGGCCAGGGGTATCAACAGTATCAGGAACACCAGCCGTATCCACAATATCAGCAACAGGGACCTCAGGGGAATGTTACTGAACCCATTCAGCAACAGTATTTGCAGACGGGTGCTGGAGAACAGGGGCAGGCCACAAATATTGGGGATCAGCAGGGTCAGCAGTATCAACAACAAGGTATGTTGTCATTTGCAAAAGTTGCTGTGTTAAGTGTTCTCACACTTTCAGGTAATAAGCTGAAACTACACAAAACCAATCACTTTCGTGTAAATTTTGCAGTATAAACAGGCCCAGAATTTAACATAAATTTAATTGTAGCCAGAAGGACTGGTAGATTGAGAAATTTACTAAGTCCTGCTGAATCTTCACTTGTCCTTCCTAAAAAATGCTGACTTGGTGACAACTGAACTTTACTAGTGATCAGACTGTTGAAATTATGAAACCTACTAGTCTGACGGGAAATTGACTAGCCTCGGGCTAGCAGACTACCGCTGTTTTTTAGCCTTGATAAATGTTAAACAAGTTCGGGATAGTTTTATTTTGGAGATCACTGTATATACAGTTTTTGTGCATCATCTTTCCAAGTAGGAATAGGGTGCAGGAAGGTGAGACTAGGGAATGAAGATTGAGAAATAAGCAGCTAACAAGGGTATGGAAATGGGCTCCTCACTATGACACCATTCAGGATCCATTAAAATATATTGGGTTTTAAGCAAGGTTGCCTTCAGGTGGATTACAGTATAAGCATGTCTGTGGAATAATGGGCATGTTTTATGCAAAACCACATGATGATTGAGTGTTTTGTGTGAAATCACACTATAATGGGTTATACAGAGAACTACAATTGAGTAAAATAAATTTTGTTAAACCAGGAATAAAATGAATCCAGTATTGTGCTGTCATAACCATACAAGTGCGATGCCAGCAACTGTTTTATAATGAGGTACCTTATATTGAGGGATTGTTGTAGCTGCATCAGAGAAGGTTACCATCTTTAATCATGCTGTGATGGTTCTGGTTGATAGAAAACTCTAACTTTGATTATTTTAAGATTTAATAATCTTTTGATTGTTTTTCAAGAATGTCTCGTTGATATTAAGTAAATATTGAATTTAAAAATATTTAAAAATTGCCATATGATTTGACTCAGTATTTGAAGGGCTTCATCTTTAAGTCAGTGTGAGCATTATCTTGTGGATTTAATATAGGATAGACATAAAAAAAAATGTAAATATGCTTGTTCTGTTAAAGTTAGTATAGAAAAATAAGACAGAGATTGAATGAAAATTGTGAGAAATATTGATGTCCATTGACAGCATACCTGACAAATTCCATGATGTCACATCAGTATTGGTCAGGTAACAAGATGCATGTTCATTTCATGTTTAGTTTGCTTGTAGTAATAATCCATCTTTCCATGATCAATATCTGCAGTATTTGTTTGGGGGGGGGGGGTTGGTTGGTTGGTTGCAGTAATGCATGCTAACTTACATATTTATTGTATTGCCTGCTTTATGGCCTATATTTTATACTTCACCGACTTGGGTTACATTTTGTGTTTTATGTTCATTTCTCAGGCACTGTTAGAATTGTGAAATTGATGATGATCTGTATCTCTGTAAATACAACACCCATATAACAAAAGAAGCTCATTGTGACCTATATTTCATCTTTTACTAGTTTTGGTTAAGATTTTGCATTATTTTCATGACCACAAGAGTTTTTGGAATGCTGTATGCATACCATCCTACCTAGGATCATGAAACTTAGTCAAAGGATGCATCTTGATAAGTACTGCACCCTTATTGCAAAAAGAGATCTCTGTGACCTATATTTCATACTTTAATGACTTTGCTTAACTTTTGTGTTTATGGTCATTTACTGGGCAATGCTTATGTTAGAATGATAAAACTTGATAATTGGATACATCTCTGTTAGTACTAGACCCTTACATCCAAAGAAGGCCACTGTGACCTACATTATGCTTTACTAGCGTAGATTAAGTATTGTGTTTTGACCATGACCACATCAGTTTTTCCATGCTATATACATCATAGCCTACACAGAAAGCCCATATGACCAGAGCAATTGAAAGTGGGAATAAATATATTTATTCTAGGGTTAAAAAATCCATAATAATGACTATACATTGTACAGTATATTGTGATAGGTTATCCTTAACAGGTTAACTGTGTATTGTTGTACATGTGACCCTCAACAGGTTTGTGTATTGTTGTACATGTGACCCCCAACAGGTTAACTGTATATTGTTGTACAGGTGAATGTCAAATGGGATTAGAAAAGTGCAGGGTTCACACAATCTTGAAAAGTGCTTGAATTTTGTGGGTTACCTTGAAAAGTGCTTTAATTTTGTTGGTTACCTTGAAAAGGGCTTGAATTTAAGATCAGTTCCAAAAAGTACTGGAAAAGTGCTTGAAACTGCTTAGTAGTCCTTGAAAAGTTCTTCGATTTTAAAACAAATGCATTTCATTGAAAAACATTAATTTGTTGACAAAATGGCTGATAAAATGTTGGTCATGTATTCAGCAGTGGAAAGCATATTTTCGAACAAGAATGCCAAAAGTGCTGTATACACTGCATATATGGGTAAGGTCACTCAATAAACAGAACTGTGTGTTGTGTTTTCGAAAGACATTGGATCAATGGTAGCTGAGGTCACCCAAGTCATACTGATAGTGGAACATTATCATTGACTTACGAAGCAATCACAGTAATTGAAAATAAGTCTCAAAATGGTATGTTTCTGGCCGACTTGTACCTAAAATCGCTTGAAACAAGTAGAATATTGCTTGTAGAATACAGTATTTTAAAAAAAACCTAATAGTTAAGATTTATGAAGAAATACCATAGAACTAGTGCCAAGTGCAAAATCGCTGGGATCTAGCAACTCTGCTGAAAATAGATGCATTGGACCTTATCTCAAAAGTCCCCAACATCAGTATAATGAGGGATTTTTAGACCACAAGCAACCTCAATGAGTAAAAGTGCTTTGAAGTCTCATGGCAAGTGAAAGCAAAAAGGAAAAAGATTTAAATATCTACAATAGGAATGAATTTAGAATATTTGTTTGCTTGAACATGACAAATTTAAGGAGTTAGAAACTGGTAAATAAGACCGACAGTGCCTAAAATGATGTAGATAGTTGGCTGCACCTCTACTCATACCCAAAAGGCCCCAGAGCCCTCAAGTGACAATGTCTTCACCATGGCCTAGTTTAACAAATATTTTGGAGTTTATGTTTATGAATTAAATGCTTAATTCTGAAATTTTGAGGACTCTGCATGCCATAATCAGCATTTCTCCCATGTTTACCTGTGGTAAATTATAGTGCTTGAAAATTAAATTGTTGTTATTGAAATGTCTTTGAAAAGTGCTTGTATTTTCTGATGAAATATCTGTATGAACCATTGAGTAGGGTTGAAATGATTCATCGAAGAATCGATACAAAACGATATTTACCCTATAGAAGTTACTTTAATCTTCAGCAGTCATGAATAATTATTAGTCATTTGCCCTTTTATCCTTTAAACTGAAAATTTATCTGAGACGGCCATCACAGGTACAGGCACTAATGGTTGTCAGTAAAAAAGAAACAAAACTGTTTAAAACACCCCCTCACCTTTTGCAAATTAACACAAGGTTATGTGGTTCGAAATGTGTCTCCCCCCCCCCTTTCGCTGATTACACGCTAATTATTTTATACCATCGGCATGTTCAGCCACTGATAATATATATCAACGTAAAGGAGACTTTCCAAATTTGTTCCCCATGTATGATTGAAGTACTTTACTGATCATTTGATGACCACTTTTATGTGAAGTTTCTCTGTTGCTTCATATCTTGTGTGGATATGGATCGAATTGAAGGCTACACTTCTGGTGTGTCACTCAGTGAAATATGTTACATTAAATTCTGATTGGTGGTTATTGTTTGTTGCAGTCCAGGGTAAACAATAACCACCAATCAGAATTGACTGCAGCTTATTCACTGCATGACACACCGGAAATATTGGCATCCAAACTCGACCCAGGTAGGTACAAAGCAACATAGAAACTTCATTCAAAATGGTTATTAAATGATATGTAAATTACTAAAGTCGTACATGGAGAACAAGTTTGGAATGTTTCCTTTTACGTTGATATAGGTAACCAGTGACTAAACGTGCCAAAAGGATAATTAAAATAAAATTAAATTAGCACAGAATCAGCAAGGAGGCAGATTTCAAACTGTGCTGGTTTTTCACCTTGTGTTCATTTGTTAATTTTGTATAGAAGGGTAGTGGGCATTGTCAATAGTTTTCCTTTTCACTAACAGAAACGAGTGCCTGTGGCCGCAGCAGTTGTTTTACATCTGCAGGAAGTACAATGTGATAGATTTTGGTTGATAGTCATCTCCAATCCTACACATGGACTTGCTCTAGACAAGATTTTCCTCGCAGGTGGAAATTGTACTATTTCTTCTGTTTTGAAGATAACATCGTCATGTCTTTCAAATTTAAGTGAAGACATGAAATTTGATCATAAGATGTTTTAAAAGCATTCATGCAGTGCAAAACAAAGGGTGTGGTTACCAAGATGAGTCCTGGATCAGATCAAAGGGAATATCCTCAAATGGCCTTAATGATTGAATTTAAATCACTAACAACTAATATGTAGTTTGTTTGGATGTACTCTTTTTTTTCATCTTGTCAACGATGAAAATGGCATAAGAACAGATGCTAAATCTGTGTCTGTCTGTAATCTGCATACTAGAAATACAACCAATATGTCAACACATATAAAACGGAACAACCCTACCACTGACAGACCTTCTAAAGATGAAAAGACCAAGTTGATGTGTGTATCGATAATGTATCATATTGTAGGCTGTGTATTGTAAATCGTATTGATACACGGCACAGGTGTATCGTTTCACCCCTACCATGGAGTGGCATATATTTCATTTGAGACCACAGTTATAGTGGTTGATGGAGGTAATTTCTGATGCATGAACTATACTTTGAATAGTGGTCATACTGGTTGTCACTCCAAGGTTACTTAAAGCCTTTGACTTTCACACTGTAAAATTTGGCTTCTAGAGGTGAATAGTGGTAATTGCTTCTGAGGCATATGTTAAAAAAAATGATTGTAAAAAACACAAAAGAAAAGAAAAACAAAATCAGTTTCTGGTTTTGTAAACTCATTGTAGTACCTCTACATTGGTATTATATAAAAGAAGTTTACTTTTTTTATTGTTTTATGTCTTCCATGCCCTGTCACAGGTGCTGACATGTCGTTGTCAAGATCACTTTAGTTTGAATTTATTTTCCACATGATTATTAATGTTTACAATCGCTACTGGAGACTACTGTTTTATGTCTTCCATGCCCTGTCACAGGTACTGACATGTCGTTGTCAAGATCACTTTAGTTTGAATTTATTTTCGGCATGATAATTTATATTTACAATTGCTACTGGAGACTACTAAAAGCTTCATAGAAGTGAGTTATGCAATCATTGATTACTCTGGTTATTCTAAGGAAGCAAACTTGTTCTGCAGAAACCCTTGCAATATTCTGCTTTAACTTATCAAACCATTTTTATCTATTGTATGGTTTCATGTTTCCTGACTTTTGACTTGTCTTCAGAAAACCTTGCACTTAGTCTGGTGTCAGGCCCACATTAGTTGACAGCATGACATCATGATCACTTTTCCAATGGTGGCATGAAGTACACATTGCCATCATCAGTTTTTTTTAAAGGTTTTCTTCAAAGTTTTTTATTTGCTTGAGTTGCAGACCCTGGCTGTCAGAGTTATGCAACCATTGTATTCGTTGCATGATTCAGCTTTTTAGACTTATCGTTAATACTCCTTGACCTTTTTTGTCCATTGACATTATCTGTACATGTTACCACCTACCACTTGTTTTGTCCAGTTAGATAATATGTAGTTTGGATGTAATTTTTCTGATGTTAAATTTGTGAGCAAAAAAATAGTAAGGGCTGATAAAACTATAGGGGTTGTACAGAGTTTTCTGTGTGCAAACACTTGCTATAGTAAAAGGGACATGTTTGAAACTGAGGGTTCAAGGTCTGCCCTAAGTGCTTCAATGAACATTTGCACACAGCAAACTGTCTATGATTCTTGTTTGTACATGATCATAAAACAAGGACATAAATTATAAGTACCTGCAAAAAATGAGTTTCGTAACATGAAAAAAACAAATACTCATGTGACTATTCTTATTATTATTTACAACTATATTTTATCCTTGTCTTCAACATAAATTTATAAAGATTAAATATTTATGAAACTGTGTGTTTTTACAGCAGATATATTATGATCAACACATTTGTACTTCTGCCATAAGATGGAGTATATCATGCTGCAATGTTGTCCAGGCAGCCATCTGTCAATCCATCTGTTTCCAATTTATTTCCATGCAATAACTCAAGTTCTCCACCATCTACAGTTAAGAAACTTTGTAAGAAGCAGGTATTTGGGACAAGGAAGAAACATATCGATTTTGGGATCAAAAGGTCAAAGGTCAAGCTCACAGGGACCAAAAGAAGAAATCCTGTTTTCACACAATAATTTGACTTCTGCATACCAGATACCTTGACCAAACTTTTTAAATGGATTGTATTTTAGGTAAGAAAGGTGCCTTTTGATTTTTGGATTCAAAAAAGTCAAGGTCACTATGACAGTAAGAAGAAAAGTGGTTTCTGCATGATATCCTGAATTCTTTATCACCAACTTTGACAAAAGTTTGTTGATGGCTTGCATTTGAGACAAGGATTACATCTATTGATTTCAGGTCAAATGTCATGGTCACAGTGACTGAAAGAAGGAAAAAGAATTTCCATAAAACTAAAGTTTTGTATCACATACCTTGAATAAACTTTGTAGATTGCATGCATCAGAGACAAGGAAGACACCCATTGATTTGGGGTTAAAAGGTCAAAGGTCAAGGTCAGATGGACTCCAAGAAGGAAAATGATTTCCACAAAATAGTCCTATGCCACAAACCATGACCAGACTTTGTGGATTGCTTGCATTTGAGGCGAGAAACTCACCTATCAAATTTGGGATCAATAGATCAAATGTCAAGGTCACAGAGGCTAAAAAAAGAAACATAGTTTCTGCAAAATAGCTTCAGTTTTGTGTCTTTTACCTTGACTAAATTTTGTGGTTGGTTTACATTTGAAATGGGGAAGACACATATTGATTTCAGATTCAAAAGGTCATAGGTCAAGGTCACAATGACACTGAAGAAGAATCACTTGTATACCATATACCTAGTTCAAAGTTCATTAGTAGCTTGCATTGTTGGCAATCTTTTTGGCTGGCTTGCATATGAAGCAAGGAAGACACTTATTAATTTTGGGGTATATGGGTCAGAGGTCACGGTAGCAGTGACAGTGGCATAGGATGCGAGTTAAACAGGTACTGCATCATTTAGTACCTGAGTATCCAACCAATGAAAGGGTTTACCAAAAGAAGTATAATAATACTATTTATGACATGGTGGGTGTATAATTACCGTTTATGGTACTCTTGTCATAATTGTATCTTAAAATATAGAAATGTGTATTGGTACAATTACTTTTGTTTATTATAATTGAATGTCACTTTTCTCACTTAACACAGGGTACTATAACAGTTATCAGCAACAAGGGCAGGGTGAGAACCAGTGGCAAGCTCAGCAGCCACAAATGACCAATCAGAGCACCGCACCAACAGATGTAGCCAATCAGGGACAAGTTAACAGTTCATTCAACAACACTGCTAATGATCAAAATGAGTGTAAGAGATCCATTTTTCTAACTGTTTTCATTTCTCTTAACCCCCCCCCCCCCCCCCCCCCCCCCCCCGGAGCAATTTTCAAAAGGGCAGATTCTTGCATGTATGAAAAGTTAATTTGTTCTGTCTGGTATTCCAACTCTGTTCTTAACTGAATTGATCAAATTGAATGTAAAATAAATTGATACTTACTAGGATTTAAAAACCGTAGTAATCTGTAGGGATTAAAGATTAATCATTTACTCAGTGTTGAACCTTGAGTGAGCCCAGGGGACATTAGTAATCTGTAGGGATTAAAGATAGAAAATCTGAGGTTATGTCCATTATCTGTTGTTTGCCTGTCAGTTGATAATCATTTACTCATGTATCAGTGTTGAAACTTTAGTGAGCCCAGGGGATATTCTCCCTCTCTACACTGCTAGTATCCCCCTAAATTTAACAAATCCATGTACCTTATCATTATAGGGGAACAAGAGGTGCATAAAATGTCCCTCTGACAGCTTAGCCAGGGTGCAACACTGTTTACTGCCCCTTTTAAGAAATCATTAAACAGATAGATGCATTAATGTCTTGAAGAAGTAACTGTTGAGCCCACTGCTTTTCATTAGTCACTATCACTTGCAATGTAACCTTGGGTTTTTTCATGTCCTGTCATGAAAATTAAAGGGGGGCATCCTGTGTCATCAATATATATATATATATATATATATATATATATATAATATATATATATATATATATATATATATATATATATATATATATAATATATATACAGTAAAGATTGTTTATTATGCTCGTTTCCTTTCTTAGAACGTTTGAGTTTAATTTCCCCAGCCAAATTCCTATTTACTATGTATTCCAAAGGTTTTGTTATAACATTCCTTTGTTACAACGTTTAATTGGTTATAGCGTTTGTTTTGTATGGTCCACATGAGAAAATTAGCTCAATTATAATGTTTCTTTCACCTGACGCACTGAAGCCAGTTAAACAATGGCAGTCATTTAAATGACAAAGGCGTAACTACAAAGGCACCGGGTAACAAAAGCATGATAATCATTCATAATGGGGAAATAACAAAGGCCTAACAATGGCACCAGGTAACACAGGTGTGTGAAAATCACACCTCATTCATAACCAGTACTGTAGAATCATGGGTTGCTGGTTCAATACAATTAATGCATGAAAAGAAATGTTTTTGTTTCCTTTTTTTACTAAATAATTTAGAAATATCTTTAGCTATTGTTCTATACCTGCATGTTCACTAATTGAGTACAGCTTAAAGTAAATCTCTCTCGTCTTCATTTGGAATTCTGACTGTTGTGAAAATGGATCAAAAATGTGTCGGTCACAAAAAGTAAAAAAATTCTCTTGTGACACAAAGAAAGGCTTACGGTTCTTGCTTGTGCAAACATGGTTGGGTCTGAAAAAGATAAACTTTTGGTTATTGGCAAATTGAAAAATCCACATTGTTTTAAAAATGTGAAGTCATTACCAGTTGATTATTGTGCAAACAAGCATGCATGGATGACATCAGAAATACTTACAGAGGGGGACTCAATGTCAAAAAAAGATGACTATTGATAATTTGTTTCCATCCAAATAAATAAAGGACTAATTTACTAGTCGTTAAGTTATTGAACAATGACGTTTTCACATAAAAGTGATTTTTATGATTCACTGACTGGTACATGTAGATGTATGTTGACACTTTCATAGGATGGTAAACCATACTGGTTTATCTCTTTTTTTTTCTTCATGATAACGTGTACAGTATTTATACAAATGTATGTTGTTTGAAAATGTTATTACCATTCCATATGAGTTCTGACAGTAATCATAGCAGTATAAATTGTTTGCTACATGTATGCCGAATGTCATCGACATGGACAAGTACATAAACATTTTGAAAAATAAACAATGAATTTGGATATAACATTTCTCGGGTATAATGTTCTAAAAATTCCAGTCCACTCTAGATCATTATAAACAATCTTTACTGTAAGTGTGTGTGTGTGTGTGTGTATATATATATATATATATATATATATATATATATATATATATATATATATATATATGTCTGTTCTTTTATCCATCCATTGGTCACACTCAAGTCACCTTATACCAAATGTTAGTCACTGTGACCAATATTTCATGCTTCACAGCCTCTAGTTAAGTTTTCCACTAAAGTCATTTTGGCATGAAATTCATAATTTGTCTCCCAAAAAAGGTTATGGCAGAACATACAAGTTCCGTGGGCACATAAAAAGTTTTTCTCCTAGTTGTTCCTTTGTGAAAGTTATAAGCCAGGAGTCAATGTGGCGAGAGTTTAATTGACCATTTGACTGTTTTGTCCCTTGATAAGTCATCAATAATTATAAGAATATTTACTTCCTTAAAAAGTAAAAGAAAGAAAATAAATGGTATCTATCTTGAAAGTCTTGTTATTTCGACTATTCAAATACAGTGGAAAATCTGTCAAAAAGTGTCCATCTTGAAAGTCTTGTTATTCAAAATCAGTGGAATCTGTCAAAAGGTAGCCATCTTGAATGTTTTTAAATTAAAATACAGTGGAATCTGTCAAAAGGTGGCCATCTTGAAAGTCTTATTATTTCAACTATTTGAATATAGTGGAATCTGTCAAATCCAGATGCTGAGCTGTGTTCAGTAAGCATTGTTAGCATGAAAGACAGGCTGTACTGAATATGGTGTATACTTGTGTACAAGCCGGCTCCAAATGCAAACAACATAGATCCTGATCTGCCGTCGCATAATGCGCCGGCAGTATGAGCCAGGTCCAAATGCAAACGACATAGACCCTGATCTGCCGTCACATAATGCGTCGACAGTATGAGCCGGGTCCAAATGCAAACAACATAGACCCTGATCTGCCGTCGCATAATGCGCCAGCAGTATAAGCCGGGTCCAAATGCAAACTACGTAGACCACAATCTGCCATCGCATAATGCGCTGGCAGATCAGGGTCCATGTTGTTTGTTCTACTGATTAGTCCTTACAAACTGCATAGACCCAGATCTGCTGGCGCATTATGCGATGGCAGATCTGGGTCTATGCAGTTGGCAGTTGGTATCGGCTTATACACGAGTATATATGGTAAAATTGTTGTTAGCCTAGTACTATCCTAACACTAATTAATGCTTCCCTTGCAGAACGCAGTGCTGGTTGCTTCAAATTCTTTTCAAATCAGAATAATTATTGCGATACTTTATTTCAAAATGGTAGATGTAATGAACTTTATATTTTGACTCATCTATTCAGAACATATTTTGTCTCACTGTGAAGTATAGCCAAGGCACAGGCGTCACTTTTCTGATGGCATCATTGTCATTGGTGTAGGCATCAATGTTTTTTCATTTAGGAAAGTTTCTCTGACACTATTTTATGTACAGTCATGAAACTTGATGGGAATATTCATCTTGGAGGGTACTTAACACCATGGGCAAAAGTAGGTCACATTTACCTATGTTTCATGCTCCGGTGATTATGTTAAATTTTTGCATTTAACTTGATTTCTCTGAAAGTTTTATGTACAGTCATGAAACTTGATGGGTTATTGATCTTGGAGGGTACAACTCACCACAGGTTAAAGTTTTTTAATTATGCCACAGTGGAGCAGGTAAGAATTCTTGTCTGTTCATTAGCGAATTCATAATTGATACATTTCTATATAATTGATTGTATTGCTTCAGCTTCAGCAACCACAGATTACTGGTCCATGGGAAACCAGAATGCAGGATTTGCATCAGGAAACACTGGGTCTAATACACACAATGCTAGACGTCATGGCAGTATAGCATCTACGAAAAGCTTTTCCCGTGAAAACAGTTCCGAACCAGAGAATAAAGCGGAGGACAATCCTTATTTGTTTACGCAACATGTGAGGCCTTTCATATTCACCATTGTACATGTATACAGAGTTGCATAAAGTGGTAAACCCCCTCCCCCCCCACTTTCATGTGGCCAGTCTCAAGAGAGATTACCTTCTGTCTTGAATATAAATTATAAAAAGGGGATTACTGTATGTTTTTAGAGAAATTTTAGTAAGAATGAGCCTGGTACATTAAGAGAATGGAGCTTAAAAAAAAAACTTTGCTACAGATGGAGGGCTGCCTTATTGCATTGGTTCCACACTACATTTATTATGTACTTCTGAGATTGGGACCAGTATAAGGTGAAGTTGCTTGCATTCGCACAGTGGAGTGAATGTTTTCATACCTCTATGCTACTTTCATGTACTGTGACTAAAATTTCTTTCATGTGGTAATTATGGAAACTATGCACTATCTAAAGCAGACAGCTATCAAAATGCCTGCTCCCATGTGCTCGAAAAATGAGCCTGAACTAGTCCAAAATACATCAATTTTAGCAGTTATTAAAATAGGGCAAATGAATTTTGTTAGAGTAGACAATACCAGCTTCTGAAAGTGCAATAAATGATTTATAAAATATAAAAAAAGTAAAATAGTTATCGGCTTGTTTTATTTTCTCCAATTTACCTTTGAAGTCCAGGAAGTGAAAATGACCAAGTTGAGCTAGCAGTCTTTTGAGAGGCGCACATCTGAACTAAGGTCATGCTGTATATTCTCTAACCCAAATTACACCTATCAATCATACACCAAATAAAGGGAATTATAAGTTATTTTAACAATACCAAAGATATACTGCACTAGAACAGGTCATCTTAAGAAATCAGACCACCTCCCTAGTCAGACCACCTCTACCCAGACCGGTCAGTTGTTTTAATTAGCAGGTATTACTGTTATTTATTTTGTATATGCCCACCATAAGGCAGAGCATGTTCTGTTATGCTGTTGTCTGTCTGCCCATCTGTTACCAATTTGGTTTGTGTACAGTAACTCGAGTTACCCCCATCTACAGTTACCAAACTTTATGGATGGCTTGCACTTAGGGTAAGGAAGAACCCTGCTGATGTCAGACTCAAAAGCTGAGAAAGTCAAGGTCTTTGTGATTAAAAGAAAAAAATATGCTTTCTGTACAATAACTCTGGTACCCCACCATCAGCAGTTACCAATCTCTGTGGATAGCTTGCATTTTGGGTAAGAAAGAATCCTATTGATTTCAGGGTCAAAGGTCAAGGTCACTTTGAAAGTAGAAAAATGGTTTCTGCACAACAATTTCAGTTATCCACATAGAGGACTATTGAACATGTGGCAGGCAAATAATGTGTTGTTCATGGTACTCTTGTTAAAAGTATTAGTGTTGTTCTTATTAATTGATTTTGTTGAGCATTGGTCACTTTTAGTAAAATGACAATTCAAGTCGGTCGCACATCTATGATGGATTTTAGCCCAAATTCAATTCTGCACCATCCCTGATGTTTGAGCAATTTGAATAATAGCTCCTGATTTTGCAAGACATAATACAGATGGATTATTCATTTATCATTAGTCAGTTAGCAGACACTGATAATCATAAAATTTTAAAATGATTCCAAACACTATTTGAAAAAAGACTCTGTGATCCTTTTTTATATTACTATGCTTATACAAGTCTCTGTATCACCACTGGTAAGCACTAAAATTCCCATATAATCTTGTTTCAGAGGCCTATCATAGCACCAAAGTTGAGAAAGAGGACAATATCGGAAAGCAGTAATGATAGTTATAAGGGGACTACCTCCAGCTCTGCACCCAAAAGTGAATCTATCCCAGAGAAAAAGGAGGAGAAAGCAGAAAAAACAGTAATGTCCTTACCTGTTCTTTTTTCACTGAATGCTCTTCTTAACTTATCTGTCTATCCAAATTGACACAGAAATATTACATCATAAATGTGACTGTTGTTTTAAAAAGTAAAAGACTTTAATTCTTTAATGAGAAAGGTTTGATTGGTGAGACCATTGAGTTTATGCGGAATTAAATATTTTACGATATGATGCCATGAATTGAAGTGGACGGGATTAAATATCACAAATAGTGGCTTACAATTAGAATGAGAAATATCACAAATAGTGGCTTACAATTAGAATGCCATTGACATTTAAACTGTTTCCTTGCCAAAATATCTGACAGTGTTGGATTAATTTAATTAACCTCTTATTGTAAACAGGAATAGATTGCACTTTAGTGGGCACTCTATCATCATATTTTATATTTTCCTTGTACTAGCAGGAGTCGGGGGGGCAACATCCCCCACAATCAAAAGTAAAATTTCATAAATGTAAATTTCCAACAGTGCGAAATCATCAAGATTGTAGTTTAAAACAAACTTTTACAGCTTAGGTTAGAAATAATGACTTGAAAAGAGGTACCTGTTTCACTAGGTAAATACCTGTTTTCGGTATTGCAATTTTAAAAATCCCCGAGCATGCCAGCATAAGGGGATTATGGACATGTAAAAAATTGCAACATCAAAAGCAGGTATTTATCTCTTGAAATTGCTACCTCCTTTCAAGTAATTATTTTGAATCCAATATGACAAATAAAGACAATTCGGCTTGTTTACATCAATTTCAGTCTGTTGACCTAGTACTGCAGCGTGCAAGCTCTCGCACAGTGATTAGCTGAGCATTCATGCAATGTCTGAATGTTACATCATACAGAGCATCGTTACAGTTGGTGACACATGCACACCTCCAAAAGAAGTTTCTAATATAACAAGACAAATACCTCTTTTTCTCTGTGCATTTTAAAGGGAGACAACACAGGTTCATTTTAGAATATTACTTGCAGGCTTCACCTGTTGAACATCAGTCATCTTGAAATACCAAAGACCAATACCTCTCTTTGCATAATGTATTGGAATATCAGGGTTGTTGCTGCTAGCTCTAAATCATGCCTACAACAAATATTACAGACCCTGATTTGCTTGTATTTTCCAATGGCAGATTTAGATCTACACTGTTATACACACGCAGATCAGGGTCTGCATTGTTTGCCCTAAATCATCTATAGAACAAACAGTGTAGACCATAATCTACTCATGTATTACATACCCATTTAATCTTACAAGTTTGATCTGGCATTTGATATAGATGTTCAGTCTGAAATTCTGTATCGCACACCCAGACTTGAACTATTTACATTTTTCCCTGTCGTCTGCATGTCAATATTCTGAAATCAAAGTTCCATAAATCCCTATTTTTTTAATTCTATTCCCAATCTGTAGCTAATATATTTGGAATACGAAAAAGGAGGTGGTATATGTAATAAATATAAAACCACATTGGGGGAAAGAACTCGCTTGATACGGTATATGAATATTGTGCCATATCAAACTTGTTCTCTCTGCTGAATCTGAACAAAACAAATATGTAGTTTTGTCTATGTATTTGTTTTTAGTTGGGCTCATGTTGTATAGAAGCAAATACCATGTGATAAAGCTGTGTGCTATTTTCTATCTTTACAGCCTGCAAATAAGGGTAAAGGAGGAGGAGGAGGGGGTATATTTGGTGGGTTCTTAAGCAAGTTCATGGCCAAACCTAAAAACGAGATGATTCTACCAGATGACAAGGATCCCTCTGTGAGTAAACCTAGATTCTGTTTCGGAGAGGATCATAAGGCTCTGACTTTAAATTTTCTATATGTATATTGGTGGAGGAAGGTGTTATCCAGACTAATCTAAGTGTTCTGTGTTAACCAGTCTATATGTATATTAGTGGAGGAGGGGGTTATACAGACTAATTAAGATGTTCTGTGTTAACCAGTCTGTATGTATATTAGTGGAGGAGGGGGTTATACAGACTAATCTAAGTGTTCTGTGTTAACCAGTCTATATGTATATTAGTGGAGGAGGGGGTTATACAGACTAATCTAAGTGTTCTGTGTTAACCAGTCTGTATGTATATTAGTGGAGGAGGGGGTTATACAGACTAATTTAAGTGTTCTGTGTTAACCAGTCTATATGTATATTAGTGGAGGAGGGGGTTATACAGACTAATCTAAGTGTTCTGTGTTAACCAGTCTATATGTATATTAGTGGAGGAGGGGGTTATACAGACTAATCTAAGTGTTCTGTGTTAACCAGTCTATATGTATATTAGTGGAAGAGGGGGTTATACAGGCTAATCTAAGTGTTCTGTGTTAACCAGTCTATATGTATATTAGTGGAGGAGGGGGTTATACAGACTAATTTAAGTGTTCTGTGTTAACCAGTCTGTATGTATATTGGTGGGGGGGAGGGGGTTATACAGACTAATTTAAGTGTTCTGTGTTAACCAGTCTGTATGTATATTGGTGGGGGGGGGGGTATCCAGACTAAACTAAGTGTTCTGTGTTAACCAGTCTGTATGTATATTGGTGGGGGGAGGGGGTTATACAGACTAATTAAAGTGTTCTGTGTTAACCAGTCTGTATGTATATTGGTGGGGGGGGGGTATCCAGACTAAACTAAGTGTTCTGTGTTAAACAGGACAGTTCAAATTTGATGAGTGGTTGGGTCTTTAAAAAGTGCCTTTTGACTCCAACCCCAGGCCTTCATATCTGGAACAACCCTTATCAACCTTTGATGTCAAGCTGTCACAATTTATTATGCGCTGAATTCATTTAGCTTTGTAGATATCAATTTCCATTGATTTGAAGAAAAAAAACATTTTCATGGATGCTTAAATTCGTGCTTATGTAAGGGTGTCCTATTGCCTTTGCATGTTGATCATGGTTGGATACATAAATTCATGGCTTGGTAAGTGTGTCCTATTCTCTTTTTGCATTAATCATTGTTCATTGGTTTAGTTGCAAAAAGCAATGAAAACTGGTACCCCTTGAAAAATATTACATTCATTTTTCAGATTTTAGCCAACTGCAAAGTTGCAAAATTGCCACAATTTCATCTGTCAAATTTAACCTAGATTTTATCAACAGAATTTGTTCCTGAGCTAAATCTTGAGTCAATAATCCAGCAATGAGGTTTGACCAATCAAAGGATTTAAGTCTTGACTTCATTTGGTGACAGATTTCACCAGCTTGAGCATGTACTTGACCTTAGGTTTAAAACACAGGAATTTGATTGGATAATTTTAACCACTCAAATGTCATAGATCTATGCTCAAGCTTTAAAGCATGTTAGTTCAATTATTACAAGATATTCTTTGCATCAGTATGTATAATTAGTTGTCCATTTGTATGTCTTTCAAAGGTCAGAGAGAGTTTTGTACATTTAGAAATTCTTCAAAGTAAGATTTATTGTATGTTTCCACAATAAGGGTGAGGGCAGATGAATTTATTGAAAAATCTACTCTGTTTAGTAATTGTCAGATTTTTAACATGTTTACTAGAAGAAGAAAAAAATTAATTTTTAGTGTTAATAAATACAGTGATTGTTACCTTGTACAATATTTTGAATAATTGCTCAAAATATTTATTTAAATAATAAAGTAGTTATTGCCACATAAAATATCTTCAGTAATTGTTAGAAATGTAATTAATGAAATGAATATTGCCATGTCAAATATTTTGAATAAATGTTACTAGTTAGAGAATTAATTAGGTTTATTATTAAAATGAATATTGCCATGCAAAATATTTTTAATAGTTGTTAGAAAATTTATATTTCAATACCTGCTCTGTGATTCTGTGAAATTACCTTCTCTCCAAAATATTTTTTAGTGAGTGAAACAATTACAGTTGCATATTTTTTGCATGGTGAGCTAATTTCATGGACCGTCAGTTTTTGTTTCTGTTGCTATCAGCTAATGTGACATCTAACAGAACTTCTGACCAGATGCTTAAAATTTGCCATATAGCTTGTCCCTTACTGAATGCAGCCATGTATATGTATTGACATATGTATTGACAGGTTAATTAATTTGCTACATTTTTCCTTCAGATTATATGGGACCCAGCAAAGAAGAGGTGGGTCAACACAGATGATGACAGTCCACAAACTGAGGTTCCCTCAGCCCCTCCGCCAAAGGACATTGAGTTGAAAGGTAATTATGGTTCTTATCAACATTAAAAATAAAAAAAAGGTTCTGCAAAAGGCAAAGTTTCATCTGTGAACCATGCTTTGATGTATCCGCCTTCATCTAAATTGCAGAGACTTTAGGACACAATTTTAACATCTTATTTTCATTGACAACAATGTCATCACTATCAATGCTCAAAAAGTAACACCTGTGTCTCACTACGTTGCCACAGTTGAAACAAAACATCCACTTCAAAGCAATCCTTTTTGTCTCACCTACACAGGGTGTATTGTAGGATATGCAATTGTAGGATTTGTGCTTATTTCTAAAAGATCACTCAGAAAAATCACAGAATGCGTGAAAATTGTATATTTTCAAGCCCTACCTTTATTACTTCATTAAATCTTTCCTGTTTTCAGAAAATGTCCCCTTTTTCTGAAATTGAGGTGGGAATTTCCCCCCTAAGTTTTCAGCTCGAGTGTAGACCCTGTGTATAGGAATATCTTCACAAATTAGCAGTGGTGATGTAATTTACAATCTTGAGAAGTTGTATCTATTATTTTTTTTTGTTGTTGTAAAAATGTGATAGTGTCAGATTAAAGTAAATTGCTATGTGTATAAAAAGCGCCTTGCCCAAGGACACACCACAGTAGCCCAACTCCAGTATGTGTCCTTAGGCAAGGCACTTGCCTCTGCTTACCTCAGCATGATATAACCTTCGAAGTATTGCTGTGCTGTAAACACCAAACAAACCAAATTTACTTTTGCTTGACCACTCCTGTAACCCAGTGAAACAGTGAGATTGCACAGATTGTCAAGCTGTAGCTGATACAGATTTTCATTGGCTAATACTGATGTCTAAAATGGCCTGTTTATAGACCCTGAAAGGGTTAATTTTACCGAAGGCTACCGGATAGATCATAACCTGTTTACAGACCAAAGGCTACCGGATTGATCAGCACCTGTTTATAGACCCTGAAATGGGTAATTTTACCAAAGGCTACTGGATAGATCAGCACCTGTTTATAGACCCTGACAAGGGTAATTTTACCAAATTTGCCATCGTTTGCATTTAATTTGGGATTCATTTGCATTTGAAATTGATGGCTTGCTTAGATTTCTCTAGTTTTCTCTGCCTCAAATTTCTCCTTATGTCAACATCTGAGCTGTGGAGACTACCTTTTTATCCACACTCTTTAGCAGAGATTATTGTGTGATACCCCTGAGCTGTGGAGAGTGCCTTTTTATCCCCGCTCTTTAGCAGGGGATATTGAGAGTACATTTGTATCCCCACTTTTTAGCAGGGGATATTGAGAGTACATTTGTATCCCCACTCTTTAGCAAAGAATATTGAGAGTACATTTTTATCCCCACTCTTTAGCAGAGAACATTGAGAGTATATTTTTATCCCCACTCTTTAGCAGAGAATATTAAGAGTACATTTTTATCCACCCCCCCTCTTTAGCAGGGGATATTGAAAGTACATTTTTATCCCCACTCTTTAGCAGGGGATATTGAGAGTACATTTTTATCCCCACTCTTTAGCAGAGAATATTGAGAGTACATTTTTATCCCCCCTCTTTAGCAGAGAATATTAAGAGTACATTTTTACCCCCCCCCCCCCCCTCTTTAGCAGGGGATATTGAAAGTACATTTTTATCCCCACTCTTTAGCAGGGGATATTGAGAGTACATTTTTATCCCCACTCTTTAGCAGAGAATATTGAGAGTACATTTTTATCCCCCCTCTTTAGCAGGGGATATTGAGAGTACATTTTTATCCCCCCCCCCCCCCTCTTTAGCAGGGGATATTGAGAGTACATTTTTATCCCCACTCTTTAGCAGGGGATATTGAGAGTACATTTTTATCCCCACTCTTTAGCAGGGAATATGTGTGATACCCTCCATCTGCCCTTCCATTACCACGTCTCCTAAACCACTCAGTTTAATTCATGAAACTTTTTATATAGGTTGCCCATGTGAGGACCATCTGCAAGATGGTATAGTTTTTGTGCCCCTCCTCTTGGGTCACTGGTAGGGGGTCAAGGGTCAAATCTACAAAATTGCAATTATTGACATTTTTTCAATACTTTTGGACTAAACTTGATACATACAGCCATAGTGCAAGGACACATAATATATGTAATGGATTTTGGGTGATGACCTCTAGGTTAAGGTAGAGAGGATTCATCAGGGAGGGGGTGGGGAATATATCACAAAAAGTGGGTGAGTTTGCCTTGGCGAGCCATGAAAGTCGCTCTTGTTAAACTTGTAAGAACCTGTTGTAGAAAATAAAGGACTTCAAATTCTATTTATATCAGTATTTTATTACCATCTCTACTCACTTATAAGTCGTTCCAACTGCAAGCATGTAGACCCTGATCTGTCATTGCTTAATACACCAGCAGATCAGGGCCTATGTTGATTGTTCTATTGATTACTTCTAACAAACTGCATAGACCCAGATCTGCCAGTGCATGCAATGGCAGATCTGGGTCTATGCAGTTTAAATTTGGACCCAACTTATAAGAGAGTATATACGTTACATGTCATTGATATGAGGTTGCTAAGAGATCTTTCATATTTTTTATATGTTAACACATGACATATACAACGTAAAGTAATTTTTTGTTTTATTGCCTTTTGTGGGGTTTTACGGTACTTTGGCTAAATCATGCCAAGGAAATGGGAGCTAAGTGCCTTTCCCAAGGACACACCAAGGCAGCTGACCCAGGCTGGCATGGATCGGTATGAAACTCAAGACCCTTGGATTATGAATCCGACACTCTTCCAACTCAGCTATTGCTAATTAAGTTTTTAGAATTTTGTTTGAAAAAATGTGTTTTATCAAGCAATAAAAAGCAGTATCATAAATTAACGCACTTTTCAAAAGAGATTAATGAAACTCTGTTTCATTCCTTTGCTTACCAAGGCTTGCAAAAGATGGAAATCATCTGACTCATTTCACAGATTTCATTTCGAATGGGCGTTCATGTTAGATCCTCTTTTTAAACATTTTTGATTTTTCCCAATTAGGTTCTAAGCCACCTGGAAACTCTCAAGGCCAAGGCAGGTTGTACAGTAAAGGTAGAGGTAAGTTTTACAGGTTTCTTTTTTAACAAGAAAAATTTAATTCTTTCAGTGGAGTGTTTTTTTATTGGAGTTATGTAATTATTTTGTTGTGAACCAGTTTGCACAAAGACCTTATGTGGATACATTTCATTGCAATCGTTGCTTTTAATGTTAGATACAGAAATTGTTATATGTTACTATAGCAGTATATGTGTATATCAGATCCCAAGATGTATAGTTCCATCTGAACATGTATATCATACAAAGCTGTCTAGCAGTAAAAGTAAAATACTATAAACATGATAACATACCAATGCAAAATCCATAATTATATCGAATAATAGCAAATTATTTAAATAAATTTGCATTCTCTTAACTGCAGACTTTCCTTTAGTGTGTTTCTTGGTAGAATAGGAAGTTTTCAGAACCCTGTCTTTATTCCTTTCACTGATTCAACCTGAATGAATTCTTTGTACTTAATAGAAAAGAAAAGATATTTATAAAATCCTCTCTTATTGTGGGGATAGTACCATTTAATTTTTGTCTCACCTGCGAAACATAGCCGAGACCTAGAGATCACTTCTCCAATGATTTTGTTGTTGTTGTCATAGGCATCATAGTGATATGTTTTTCACACTTCAGTGATTACTTTACATTTTTGCATTTAGCTCATTTTCTCTGATGCCATTGTATGTAGTCATGAAACTTGATGGGTGTATTCATCTTGGAGGTACTACCCATCATGGGGAAATGTAAGTCATGGTGACCTACTTCCATGTGCTAGTTTTATGTTAAGATTTTGGATTTAGCTCAGTTTCTCTGACACCATTGTATGTAGTCATGAAACATGATTCATAATAGAGGGTACTACTCACCAGAAGCAAAAGTAGTTCACTGTAACCTACATTTTATGCACTAGTGGTTATGTGTTGTTTTTTGCATTTATATTAGAAATATTACTCACCTCAGTGACCTCCTGTTAAGGTCACAATGATCTACTTTTCTTTTTCATTTGACTATGCAAGGATTTTAGATTATGCCATGGCATAGCAGGCAAGACATAGTGTTCGGCACAATTCTTGTTATTATTATGTAGCAGAGTTTCCCAAGAAAGTAAACAAGTTATGTGCATTATACATGAAAGTTTTATATACCATAGTTTGGACATGCAGTTTCATTTTGCACCATTTTAACACATCAAATTTTCAGTTACATCTTTTCCTTTCTTTCTTTTTGTAACTAAAAGTAATCTTCTTTTACTACTTTGCAGTACTGTCAGACGAGTGTAAGATTTTTAGCCATGGAGAGCAAGGAATTGATCAATTAGTAAATTTGAGAAGAAAAAATATATATTTTAGGCTTCCCAAAATTTTGAACATTATCCACACAAATTTGACACTACAGTAAAACCTGTTACAGAGTAATCCATACACTTTTGTTTCCACACCATTTGTATGGATCAACAATAAATCCAGTCTGATTCTAATTAAGATATTCAACATAGCAGAGATCTGGTATACACCAATAAAAGTTTAATGTTCTGGTGACCTTTGCAATTCCCCACCCGTTTTGGAATTCCCCACCCATTCTGGAATTCCCCACCCACTTATTTTTTGTAACTTATTAGATAAAGCATTGTATTTCATGTTAGTTACAGTATACTCAGACTGATATTTTTCACATTCCAAAATTTGATAGCTGCAATCCAATTGATGAATCAAAAGGTCTACATAATATGACCTTGTATTGGTGACCATCAGATCTAACATTATAATTAGATATTGATTTTAATCAGATTGACAAGGGATCAAGATTGATCAATTGCTTCATTGATTGACAGAGGACACGTTTATAGAAATCATCTTTCAGATATGAAAACATTTGGGTATCATATATACTTGTGTATAAACTGGATCCAACTGCAAACAGCATAATGGGCCAGCAGATCTGGGTCTGTGCTGTTGGGAGTATTTAGTAGAAAAAACAACACAGACTCGGATCGTCTTTCACATGCAATGGCAGATCTCGGTTGTTTGCAGTTGGATCTGACCTTATACTTGGATATATATGGTAAATGGTGCACAGATTAATGAGGCTTGTAATTTATAATTTTGCTATCTAATTGCTAGTTTATTTGTAGTGAACCATTTATTTCTTATTCCTGGGATTTTTTATATTCCACTGCCATATATGTATATATATATATATAGACACACACTCACACACACATGTTACCTATGTTTGTCTGTCACATCCAGTCATGTCTAGCCACATGCCATCACTTCTGTCATAAATTTTGTTTCTGTTCAGTAACTTTTAAGGACTTAATGCAGTGAAATCAAATTTGGTATGAGACTATATGTAAAGAATACCTAGGTCAAGTTTTTCCAGCAAAAATGTTACAGGGTTATGCCCCCTGTTGGACTTGGAACCTTGACTGTCATTTTTGTTTATGCACAGTAACTTTTGAAAGACGTAATGGATTGAAAGCAAATTTGGTAAGGGGCTTGAAGTTAAGAAGACCTGGGTCAAGTTCGATTTTCACAGTTTTCCAGCAAAAGTTTACACTGTTATGGCCCCTGTTTGACTTAAAACTTAGCTCATTCATTTCATTTCCACTCACTTAATTTTGAAGGACCTAATGGATTGAAATCAGATTTGGTATGTGGCTTTACAGTAAAGGATCTAAGTCAAGTTTGATTTTTGCTGTTTTCAGGCAACATTTTATAGAGTTAATGGCCTCTGGTTGACTTAGAATTTGACTCAACATTTTCTGGCAATGTTTTATGGAGTTGTAGCCCCTGTTTTACTGAGCCCTTTGCTCTTTCAATTTCTGCTCAATAACTTTTGAAGGGCTGAATGGATTGAAAATGAATTTGGTATGAGGCTTTATGTTAAGAAGACATAAGTCAGCCTTGAGGTTTAATTTTTTCCCACCAAATCTTTATGTTGTTATGGCCCTTGTTTAACTTGGAACTTTGCCTTTTAATGGCATCATATGGGGGGGGGGGTCTGTGCATGGCGTATGGACACATTTCTTTATTTTATATATTTCTATTTACACATTATTACAGGCAATAGTTGCATCTGAGGGAAAATTATGTATGAACTATTGCCCAGTGCAGTAATGCTCACATGACTGGCATTTAGAACTATTGCCCAGTGCAGTAATGATCACATGACTGGCATTTAGAACTGTTGCCCAGTGCAGTAATGCTCACATGATTGGCATATAGAACTACTGCCCAGTGCAGCAATGCTCACATGACTGGCATTTAGAACTGTTGCCCAGTGCAGTAATGCTCACATGACTGGCATATAGAACTATTGCCCAGTGCAGTAATGCTCACATGACTGGCATATAGAACTATTCCCCAGTGCAGTAATGCTCACATGACTGGCATGTAGAACTAGTGCCCAGTGCAGTAATGCTCGCATGACTGGCATTTAGAACTATTCAGGAGATGAATGCACATGATTGCAAGCACTCCATTGAAATCAATATGTTACAAACAGATTACAGTTCTTGTTTTTCTGTAAGCCTTAGCTAAATTAGGTAATGAAGCATTTATTTCATGGCTTTATAGAGAACAGAACAAACTATTTTCCATTTGTTGCTGTGAACAACCAGGTGTGTTTATTGCCCTCGGCCTACAACCTTGTGCAGTAGAACACCTGGCCTGGATTTTATCAATAGAACTTAAGTCCATACTTGAACTTAAGTCTTGAAACCAACAATTGGATTGGCTATCATTTAAGTCTAATTAACACTGACTTATCAAATATCTCAAGTCTTGATGTAAATTTTAAGATTTGTTGGCAAAATCAGGGCATGGTTGTCCACAACACCATGGGATAAGTAGTTGTTCCCTCCATAGCTTTGAAATAACTTTATAGCGTAAGACTGATTGTTTATATCAGTTATCTTGCTCTCTTATAAACATAATCAAATTAATATTGTACATAGATCAGCATCCTTGCTCTCATTTTACTTGCGATAAATGGTCCTATTTTGGAATTATTATTTGGTGAAAGGGTAATTTTCTTCTATACATCGTCCGCTTGCTGTAATTAGAAAATTTATAGACTTCATCTGACAAGTATTTCTTTTGCTGTTTTCTGTAGCAGTGTGAACAAAACCATAATTTTCTTCATTTGGGTGCTTTGTTTAATTTGTATGCTTTGTATAGAAATTTGGAGGCTAGCATCTGTTACCAAAAAATTGTATACACAACGTTATTTATATCATTGAATAAACCTGAGATTACAAAATCTTTTCACACTCAGAATAAACTAAAAATTCTAACATCTGATTCGTCAGTGATATGATAATAGCCAATAAGATGTGCGAGTTATTAGGTGAATCTGGATCTGAGTGTGAAATTTATTTGTAATTTTTGGGCCATAGCACAACGCTAGATTTCATCGTTAGAGTTGATAAATTGAACAAAACAAAAGAAAAGCACAGCAGATCATATCGTGGGAAAGGGGAATATCATTATTGACAAGCTCTTTTCTTCACCTTACCTTCATGGGGAATTTTTTAAAAAAAAGGATAGAATAAAATTATTTTTTATGTAACAAGGACTCTTTAAGAAATGAATAATACACCATATTACATATAAAGCTTATCTCAAATTTTTAAACTTTAATTATTAGGTAAGTAATAGAGAAATTACTCGCCAGCTGTTGGTGATTATTAATATTAGGAAGTTTCCTTAAATATCACTTTATTGGAATTAATAGTGTAGTGTTTGTATCTTGATTATGAACAGTTTATGAGCTTGGCAACTGACCATACAAGAAGTGGGAGTGAATCTTAGGAACAACAAAATTCACAATGTTGTTCTCCCAGAGATATTCTAATATTGTAAATTTGGAATGATAATCCCATCTTTTTTTCCTAGAAATGAGGTTGTGTGGGCATATTTGCCAGATGCAGCCAATGTATGTTTTTTTACCACAACAGCTGGTATATCTAGGGCAAATATTTACAAGTCGCATACATTCCATAATTTACACCCTAGGCTGCACAGAGACATCAGAATGGGTCATGTGCATTTTTTCTCCGATATTGAGAGCATTTATGGAAGATGAAGAATCCAGTGGTTTAGAGTCTGAGTAACTCATATAACATGGTGTTTTGGGTTTCTGTTGAGATGCCGAAATAAAAGGATTACATAATTTTGTTGGTGAAATTGTTGTTGATTTTTTTGTTTTTTTTTATGGTACCCGCTTCACAAGGTGAAAATGTAATCAAGCACTCCCTCACGAGTTGTCTCACTTCATGATTTTTTAATGTTTACAATAACTTACAAATTGTGGCACCCTGCCATGTTACCGACTCAATCCATAAAATAATATGTATGGCCATTTATTAAACTTTTATTATGAACTATATTTAATACATTGCACTTGGATACATTTATAAATAGATCCAAGGTTTCTAGTACCAAACACAAATTGACTTGCCTAAAGCAGATCTGTCACTGAAGAGTCATGAAGCTTTAGGTCCAAGTGCAAGGTTGTTCAGGCCTTCTTGCAGTATTACTGCCACAGCAGCCAATGTTACTTTTTCCTTTCAAAATGCTTTCAAATGGTTCATGGCATCTTTGTCACCAAAACTTACTGTAGATATCATGATAGTTTTATCCCATAATGATACAATTGGATAAATCTTCAGTATTATTTTGCATGTGTATAAATCATGTTATTGAAAAAAATGCAGAGTTGTCAAGGCTATGGGGGTTCAAAAAGGCATACAATCTTACTACACAAAAGCATTTTGGTTCATACTTGGTGGATAGCTAAGCTTGCACTTGGGGTAAGGAAGAACCCATCAGTTTTAAGGTAAAAGGTCAAGGTCACTGTGTCTGAATGAAGAAAATGGTTTCCACACAATAACTCTAGTTCGCAGCCATCTACAGTTGCCAAACTTTGTGGATGGCTTGTGCTTGGGGTAAGGAAGAACCCTATTGATTTTGGGGCCACTGTCAAGGTTGCTGACTAAAAGACGAAAAATGGTTTCTGAACAAAAATTTCAATTATCAGCTATGTATCTTCACCAAAGTTTGTGGATGATTTACATGTTGGGTAAGAAAGAAGTGTATTGATTTGGAGGTCAAAATATCAAAGGTCAAGGTCACTTACAGAAAGAAGAAAAATGCTTTGTGCAAAAGAACTTAAATTTTAGACTTCTTACCTTGACCAGAGTTTGTGGATGGCTTGCATTTAAGGTATGGAAGAAGCCTATTATTGATTCTGGGGTCTAAAGGTCAAAGGTCAAGGTCACTGTTGCTCAAATAAAAATTAGTTTTGCAAAATAACTTTTCTTCTAGAGTAAGTTCCTTGACCAAACTTTGTGGATGAATTGTACTTGGGGTAATAAAAAAAAAGTATGAAATGAGGTGTAAAGGTCAGAGGTTATGGTCATAGTAAGTGTAATAAGAAAATTATAGTTCTGCACATTTAAATTTAGTTCAAGACATTATATCTTGATCAAAGGTCGAGGTAAATTAAACCTGTTGGTCAATAATCTTCATAGTCAGCCATACCCTTTTAGTGCTTACGTAGACGACTAGTAAACGCAGGGTGGGCATATAATGTGCCATCCATGGTATTCATGTTTTACTGTTTGTGTTTTTTCAAATCAGGTATATAGTTTTTGCTTTAGAGCCTAGCTTCATATATGCATTGACCACACATATATGCATATGTTAATCTGTTTCTGAATGGTTATCTTGTGGGAATATATTTATGCAAACTTCACAGTTTATGGCATATATATATATGTGTGTGTAAAATGCAGAATACATACAAAAACTTGTTGCAGTATCTTTAACATTCAAATGCATTTGATAGTCCAGAGACAAAAAGCAAATAAAATGTACCAATGACTAAATGAATATCTTTGAAGAAAATCACTTGAAAAAGTATGGACTACAAAGTTTAGACAGTTAGAAATAATTATACATTATTTAATAATATTACCAAAACAAAAAGTTTTGCAAAAAGAAATGTTACATCTACCAAGGTTATATTTTCTTTTGTTATTATTTCATCAGGTCAATAGAAATTCATTATATATTCTTCAGCTGTTACATTTTCCTCAATAGGGATCATTTTCTTATAAAAATTTTGAGACTTTTGACTGACATGTTTCAGGCATTAAGGTATAATCAGCCCATATAATGTGTGAATATATAATCAATTAAAGTCTAGTTCAGCAATGTCGCTTCAGTATATCCTTCCAGTTTTATGAAAATGCTCAGCAAATTAAAAATGACAAATACAGATCTTAACAACTTAAAGAGTTCATTTTTTTAAAATAGATAAATGAGTTTCAATTTCAGTTAGAAGTATGATTGTTGCAGATGATTTCTTGCTCATAATAATGCAGTTATCATGTTGTGAGGGCTTGTATTTATCACTATTAATTTGGTGAAGTATTTGTTTTGCAGAACAAATGTTATCTCAAGTCTATGATCTTCAACCTGTACAAGTTTGATGAATTTGTTTAATACTTTTTATTCAGCTATTACTTTATGGACAATTAATGAAATGGCATTTTTCCATATTTTTTTTTTGCATAATGGCCCTTACTTGGGAATAGATATACATTTTTTTCATATTTTTCTGCATAATGACCCTTACTTTGGGATAGATATACATTTTTTCCATTTTTTTCTTCATAATGACCCTTACTTGGGGATAGATATACATTTTTTTCATATTTTTCTTCATAATGACCCTTACTTGGGGATAGATATACATTTTTTTCATATTTTTCTTCATAATGACCCTTACTTGGGGATAAATATACATTTTTTTCATATTTTTCTTCATAATGACCCTTACTTGGGGATAGATATACATTTTTTTCATATTTTTCTTCATAATGACCCTTACTTTGGAATAGATATACATTTTTTCCGTATTTTTCTTCATAATGACCCTTACTTGGGGATAGATATACATTTTTTTCATATTTTTCTTCATAATGACCCTTACTTGGAGATAGATATACATTTTTTTCATATTTTTCTTCATAATGACCCTTACTTGGGGATAGATATACATTTTTTTCATATTTTTCTTCATAATGACCCTTACTTGGGGATAGATATACATTTTTTTCATTTTTTTCTTCATAATGACCCTTACTTGGGGATAGATATACATTTTTTTCATATTTTTCTTCATAATGACCCTTACTTGGGGATAGATATACATTTTTTTCATTTTTTTCTTCATAATGACCCTTACTTGGGGATAGATATACATTTTTTTCATATTTTTCTTCATAATGACCCTTACTTGGGGATAGATATACATTTTTTTCATATTTTTCTTCATAATGACCCTTACTTGGGGATAGATATACATTTTTTTCATTTTTTTTCTTCATAATGACCCTTACTTGGGGATAGATATTCATCTTAAGAGTCACCACAAGACAATGCACACCAACCTACAGTTTTTTTGTGAATTTGCATTTCCTGCACCCTTAACTATGTAAAATATCAATTTTTAAAAAGTTGCATGCTCCAACATTTCACAAGTGAATGTCCTTAAAAATGTCTTGGTAGTAACTTTTGTTATAATTTTAGTTAGCAAAGTGCTCCCTCTAAATAATGTTAGTACAGTGCTCCCTATTTATAATGTTAGTACAGTGATCTCTCTTTATACTGTTACTTCATTGATTCCTCATTATAATGTAATTACATTGCTCCCGCTGTATAATCTTAGTACATTGATTCCTCATTATAATGTAATTACATTGCTCCCTCTTTATAATGTTTGTACAGTGATTCCTCTTTTAATGTTAGCACAGTGGTCTCTATGTTACTGTTTGAACAGTGCTTCTTTTTATGTTTGTACAGTGCTCCCCTTTTGTATGCTGTTAGTACAGTGCTTATTTTTTGTAACACTGGACAGTGCTCCTTATAATGCTGTTTGTACAGTGCTCCCTCTTTATAATGCTGTTGTACAGTGCTCCCTCTTTATAATGTATGTACAGTGTTTCCTCTTTATAGTAGTACAGTGCTCCCTTTTTATAATGTTTTACAGTGCTTCCTCTTTATAGTAGTACAGTGCTCCCTCATAATATTGTTTGTAGTGTTCCTTCTTTATGATGCTGTTTATACAGTGCTGCCTCTTTATGTTTGTACAGTGCTCTCTAATTATAATGCTGTGTATACAGTGCCCCTTCTTTATGTTTGTACAGTGCTTCCTCTTTATAATGTTTGTACAGTGCTTCATCTTTATAGTACTGTTTGTATGGTACTTCCTCTTTATAATATTTGTACAGTGCTTTCTCTTTATAGTACTGTTTGTACAGTGTTTCCTCTTTATAATGTTTGTACAGTGCTTTCTCTTTATAGTACTGTTTGTACAGTGCTTCTTCTGTAAAATATTTGTAGATGAAATATTTGTAGTGCTTCCTCTTTATAGTAGTGTTTGTACAGTGCTTCCTGTTTATAATGTTTGTACAGTACTTCCTCTTTATAATGCTGTTTTACAGTGCTCCCTCATTATAACATAATTTGACCAATTTAGCAGGATCCGTAACCATACCCTCATAATAAGAGGGTTAGTGGTATATTAAGGAACTTTATAATGAGGGACTGCTGTATTATACAGTAAGTAACAGATCTATGTCTACACTATTCGCACTTTGGTGCATGTTAGATACAAGTAAATTACATACCGTAACCTCTTTGTTTCTGTAGGTGCTAGACAGCAATATGTTGATGTATTGAACCCAAAACCAACAAGTAGTGCCAGTGTACCCACAAGTCTTTTCAATGTCTTGCCTAGTTCCCAATCCTCCCCAGCCATATTTGTGCCTGGTGGATCCACAGGTAAGATTAATGGATTTCTCATCTGACATCTCTATGTATAATTGGATAGTTTTCCTCAATTCTCTGAGATCATAACGCAGCTGTAGACATAAAAATACATGGTTGGTTGGTTGGTTTTTCGTGATACTTTGAGCACATTATTGGCTATATCCTACAGAGGATCAAAGTTAAGTGCCTTTTCCAAGGACACATCAAAGCAGCTGACCTAGGCTGGCACATACAAATACAGATTTTGTTTAATAATTTTTATTGGGTCTATGGAAAGAACATAGAATGTTTTAGTTGTAAACTCGATTTGGCATTTAGATGATTATAAAATATGTCTGTTTACTGTGAAAACTGCTTGAACCATTGCATACATCTGTGACATCATAAGCAAGATGATAGCAAATACTATAGCATTATCGAATGAATCTAGCTTGGTGTCAACACTGAGAAGAGGAAATCTCAGTCGATAGGTCACATTTATTCTCTGCAAGTGAATTGATAAATGTTAATCAGTTTGTGTTAGGATGAACAAGTGGCAAATTTCAGTTTCAACCAGTGAGACATCTGTATCTGTGCAAAGCGTGACCATTCGCTCACTCAGAATGCTTATAAGCTGTGATATATACACTACAGTGGCAAGTTATTGAAAGGCAAATCGCTGAGCTTGTTCTACTCTTGGTGTCCCATCTGATTGGCTTGTTACCTCCTTAGCTCTAGAGACAATATTTCTCATCGAATTTCAATACAACTTGGTAAATATGTTTATATCGTCAAGATCTTGCATTACTTCAGTTCGGAGCAAGTGACTGTGCATATTAATTATGTCTTTAACTTGGGAATGACTTTTTATCAGGATATAGTAAAATAGGTAAAATCAAAATGATATAAAAATTTGTCAAATAATTTACATGGGGTGTTTTTTTACGATACTACATAAGCCTGCTTACTGAAATGGTCAACTGTTAAGTTATGTATGATAGATGAGCAACATCGGGCTCACTTGGTCCTCATGGTTTCTTTTCTGCTGTGCTTTCTCCCTGTAGAAATGTATGTCTTCAGTTTTTAGGTTCATTTTCTGAATTGTTCAAATTGACATGATAATTTTCATCTTGAGATTTCTTGTGCTTAGAACTTATTTCACTTTTACATTGGATTTGATGCAACAATGAAGTATTTGTATTCTCATTTTTAGATGAGTCTGTGGCTAGAAGTAGTCAATCCCAGAATGCCAGGAAAGTGTCACAGCCAGTAACTGAGGAGACAAACCAGATACCTGATACTTCACTCAGTGAAAATGTGAGTGGCCATCTTAAACATTATTAGAAATATATTTTAGTTAAAGCCATTTGCATCCATTTTTCACCACTAGATTTTCAACTACCCTTACTTGCTGTCACCCTTTCAGACCACCCTCACTTACTATGTGTATTGTCGTAATTGTTACTTGCAAACCTGAATTTATGTTTCCCTACATTTTCCATATTGATATGAAAGTGGAAGAAAAATCTAGGGAGTGCTGTATTTCAGTATTAAGTGGTTATGAAAGATTCTTACATAAATGCATGTGCAACATTTTTGAATGGCTTGTATTAATGTGGCCATAAGGAGTGCTGTATTTCAGTATTAAGTGGTATTGAAAGATTCTGGCATAAATGCATGTGAACATTGTTGGATGGGTTGTATTAATGTGGCCATATCCATGCATTAGCATCAGAGTTCAGCTGTTGTTGTTTATTGCATGTTTTGTTACACATGTAGTCATCCAGGGCAACACACAATTGGTTGAATTCTACATCTTGTGTGTATTGACTGAATTCTGCATCTTGTGTGTATTGGCTGAATTCTACATCTTGTGTGTATTGGCTGAATTCTACATCTTGTGTGTATTGGCTGAAAGTTTGTGAGTATCCTTAGTCATCTTAAAGAAGACAATCTGTTACAAGTAGGGAACATAGGAAGTGATAAGAAGTGAATTTTCCACCAGTATATCCTATTGACTGAAAACTGATGGGAATTGTGTTTCATATTTGGGAACTTTTAAATTATGGGGTCAAAGGACTGAAACTTCTGTATTCCTAAGTGTCTACAAGTGAATATAATAGTGCAGAATATATTTAACTTGACATATTTTGTGTTCTAGAGCCTTTATCACTCAGAAGTAAAGGAATAACCGGCTAAACACCTTGCTATTGAGGTTATTTGTGTATTGATTTACACAGTAAAATCTCACATAAGACACTTACATAGTACTTCATCAAGTTCTTAGTCTAACATCAAGCTCTTAGTTTAACATCAGGTGATCCATGGAAGCAGTTGCCATCCTTGAAACAGTTTAAGTAAAACAGTTATACAGGATTGGCATCTTTGCATAGGAAAATTTACTTAATTAAAAGGTTAAATATTTTTTATTTTTTGCGTAAGAATGTTGATATCTGGTATGGTCATCTGCTAAACCTTTAGAGTCTATTGAGTTCCATGCCCTTTGGGCTCATGCTCCAACATCCTCACAGACATGTTATTTCTTGCACCTTGCCATTTGGGGCTCCATTGGTTTACATGTCTTCTGGGCTTGTGCTCTAACATCCCCTCAGATACATGTTATTTCCAGTATCTTGCCATATGGGTCTCTATTGATCTAGCAGTTTGGAGCTTCATTGGGTTTGTTTGGGCCAGTACTCCAACATCCTTTTCAGATATATATTATTTCTAGCATCTTGTCAATTGTGGCTCCATTGGGTTCCTTTGGGCTGGTGCTCCAACATCTTCCACAGATACATACTGTTTCTAGATCCTGATATTTGGGGCTCCATTGGGCTCCTTTGAGCCATGTTTCTAGCATTTTGTCAATTGGGGCTCCATTCGGTTCCATGTCCATTGGGTTGGGGCTCCAAAATCCTCCTCGGATATACATTATTTCTAGCATCCTGTGATTTGGGGCTCCATTGGGTTCCTTTGGACAAGTGTTTCAACATCCTTCTTAGATCCATATTATTTCTAGCATCATGTCAATTGGGGCTTCATTGGGTTCCATGCTCTTTGGGCTGATGGTCCAGCTTCCTTCTCAGATACATGTCATGTCTAGTATCTTGCCATGTCCAGTTCCATTGGCCCTGTCGGGATTAGGCAAATGTTTGCGCCAGAAACAGCATCTATAATTTTATATAAATATATGCTTTTGCTTAATTATCTATGTTATGGTACCCATGCATGCATACATTTGTGCACATGCTCACTAGAAAAGTCACTCATAATTCTACATTATTACAAATACATACTTCTGGAACTTGTAGGTTCTGTCTACATGTTTAAGAAGTTCAGTCCATTTGGGTTTGTTTTTACCTTTACATACGTGTGAATGCAGAAAATATATACCCCGCAAAAATGTGAAATTAAGCCATCCTTGAGGTTAACTCTACCTATAAGATAAAACTCAAAAAAAAGGTTTAAAATGCTCAGTTAGTTTTTGGAGAAATTTAAAATAGCAATTGTTGATGTAGACATGAATGTAGGGCCATATGATAAGCTCAACTGGCCTTTCCACTAGGTGAGCTAAAAATTCAAAAATGAGTCATGGCTTATATTCTTAATTAGAAATCTTTCTTTAGCTTGTTTATCCAGAGGCCTTACATTTGTTTTAGGCATATTTTAGCATCAATGTACAAGATATTCAATAATAAAGTCATTTCCAATATATCTGTGATAATCATTGTTTTGTAACAAAAACTCGAAAAAACTCCAAATAAAGTTCAAAATTTACAATATCTGTATAGAAGATATTAATTGCAAACATTAGGCAGATTATTTCTGATGCCGGCTTACTTTTGAGAAGAAAATGTAAAACTTAGATGTTATTTATTAGGGAGAGTTTTTTATTAGCTCTTCTGGACATAGACCAGAAGAGCTTATGGGATGGTCTGTTGTCTGTCAGTCCGTATGTTAGCACAAGTTTGTTATCACTACTCCTCCTAAACTACTTAGAAGATTGCCATGAAACTTTACACACACATTCATCCCATGGTTTAGTTGGTCATAGATGAAATGTTGCTGCTAGCACATCCAGTATGGCTGCCACAGTGGCCAACTTGAAAATTTTTATTATCACTACTCCAGAAGAATGGATGGTCATATTAGTATGAGGTTTTCACTAAAGGACTTCTAATGATGTCTAGTTGGTCCTAAAAGAAAATGATGCTGATCTTACTTCCAATATGGCCACCACGGCAGTGATCTTGAAAATCTTGTTATTGCTACTACTCCTGATTGGATGGACATATCAACATGGGGTTTTCACTAATAGACTTCTTATGATGTCTAGCTGGACCTAAATAAAAATGGTGCAGATCTGAAATCCAATATGGCCACCAGGGCAGCCATTTTGAAAATCTTATCACAACTCCTCCTGAACGGAAATTTGATTTGACGTAGGGTTTTCACCAAAAGACCTCTTATGATGTCCAGTTGGTCTTAAATGAACTTGGTGCTGATCTGACATCCAATATGGCTGACACACAGCAGTCATCTTGAAAATCACATTTATGTTACTCCTTCTGAATGGATGGTCATATTAACATGAGGTTTTCACTAAGAGACTTCGTATGATGTCTACTTAGTCCTAAATGAAAATGGTGCTGATCTGAAGCCCAATATGGCCACCTCAGCAGCCATCATGAAAATCTTATTGCTACTCCTGAACGGAAAGTCATACTGACATGGGATTTTCACCAAAAGACTTTTTATGTCTAGTTGGGCCTAAATAAAAATGGTTCTGATCTGGGGTCTATAATGGCTGCCACAGTGGCCAGCTTGAGAATCTTGTTATCACTAGTTCTCTTCAATGAATGGTCATATCATCAGGTGGTTTTCACTAATAGACTTATTATAATGTTTTGTTGATCCTAAATTAAAATGGTGCTGATCTAACATGTGGCCACTTTGAAAATCTTGTTTTGACTATTCCTCTTAAAGAGAAAGTCATTTTGACATAGGGTTTTCATCAGAAGAATTATTATTGTGTCTACTGGTCCTAAATGAAAATGATTAATCCTCAATATGGCTATCTTGAAAATTTTGTTATCTATACGCCTCCCAATTGGATGGCTATATCAAAATGGGGTTTTCACCAATAGACTTCTATATGATACCTAGTTGGTCTTAAATGAAACTGGTGCTAGTCATACATCCAATATGGCTGCCATGATGGCTGTCATGAAAATCTTCTTGTCATTACTCTGCTTGAATGGATGATCATTATGACATGCAGTTTTGACCAAAAGACTTATGATGATGTCTGCTTTTTCCTAAATGAAAATTGTGCCAATCTGACATCCAACATGTCCTCCACAGCAGCTAAGTTCAAAATCTTATCGCTGAAGAATATCAGAGGTGGGATCAACACTCAGCAGTTAAAAAGAAGAAATGGTCTTATCTTGAATTCCTGGAAATTCTTTTCACCCAGTAGATCATCAGTCCCTTCAAGGTACTCTTGTTTTTTTTTTTTACAGGGTACTATTGGTCATTATTAATAAAATAGTAGTAAGAGAAAAGCATACTAAGTTTGACAAGAGCTTGAAATATAATACCTCTATAGTTATGGATTTTACATTTTCTTGACTAATTCCATAGTTAGTTATGACTAAACATCACAAAGATGATTTTGCATTGTTTATAAATGCATATGTCTGTCTTTGGTGCCTGGTAATGAGAGCCATGCATGTAGCATGTACCGATCTTTTTGCAGCTTTCAAGAGCAAGCTCAATAAGCTCTCTTGCTCAGGAGATTCAAAGCATTATGGAAAAGGTAATCATGCATGTTGATGCAGCCTTGTTCACCTTTTTTTTAGCTGTATTGATCAAAAACCAGAAGAGCTTATGTGATGACATGTTGTCTGTTGTCCATCATCCATCCTATGTTCATCCATGTGTTTGTTAGTATCAGTTTGTTATTGCTACTCCTAAACTCCTGTCAAAATTGCGATGAAACTGAACATGAATACATTCATCCCAGGGTCTAGTTAGACCTGAAGATAGTGCACCATGCGCACCCAATATGGCCACCATGGAGGTCATCGTGAAAATCTTATCACTACTTCTGAGTGACTGACCAAAGAGGATTATGCCTCAAAGAAAACACAACATGTACTACACACATTCCCAAAAGGATACACAAAACATCAACATTGAGCAAATACCAAACATATGTAGACTTTTCTTGATGGACTTCATCATATCACTGGCTGTAAAGATGATTGTAGGAAGCACATTTCAACCGAAATAAGCACTTTGAATCAGTGAGGTGCAATTCTTAAAAATAAGTTGTTGGATAAATATTTGAAGTACATGTATTGCTATTATTATGTTCAGATTTTGATTTTTAAAAGCTGACACTCCTATTTCTCATTGGAATGGGTTGGCATCACTGGATATGTAGTTGGTTCTAGATGAAAATGGTGCTGATCAGACCTCCAACCATAGTGGCATTTTAAAAATCTTTTTATTGCTACTCCTCCTGAATAGATGGTCATATCAACATGAGGTTTTCACAAAAAACTTCTTATGATATCTAGTTGGCCCTAAATGAATATGGTGGGGCACCGGGTGGCCAAGTGGTCTTAGGTGCCCACCTATACCGGTTACTGCCATCTCACCTCGTCCACATGGGTTCAAGTCTTGGGCTCATCCAATGTGGATATGTGAGAAAACTTGCCAGTAGCTTTCAATGGGTCAGTGCTTCTTCCTGGGGTTTTCCCAGATTCTTCCTCCACTAGATATACTAGCCATCATGTATAGCCTATCATGTGCTGAAAAATGGCATTAAACCCACAAAGCCAAATAAACCCAAATGAATATGGTGCTGATCAGACATCCAACATGGCAGCCATGTCAGTAATTTGAATCTTCCCGTCACTACTCCATCTTGTACCCTGAAAGACTAAGACTCCAGGTGTATCACCTACATCAGCTGAAAGCAATGCCATCATAACACCATTCACAGGCGAGTGACAGTGTTCCACAGAACACTTGCATTTCAGACTTTATTTCTCCTATCTAAGAGTTTTCACTATAACACTTCTCACTATAAATAGTTTGTCTTAAATGAAAATGATGATGATATGACCTGACAAAATGACCAGTACACTGGTCATTGTAAAAATCACATTACAGCTACTTCTCCTGTACAGATGGTCATAGAGACATTTAAAAAAAAAAATTAAACAGAAAAAATTAAAAAGAAACTTTTATGCAATGTGTAGTTGTTCCTATATTAAAATTATCCTGATCCAGCCTCAAAAGTGGCTGCCTTGATGGTCATCTTGAAAATCTGTATATGGCTACTTCTCCAGAATGGATGGTTGTATCAGCATGGGTCTTTCACTAGAACATTATGTATAATAGCAGTATATAGCTGGTCCAGAATGAAAATGGTGCTCATCTGCAGTGGGCCACCATGCTGGCCATCTTAAAAATCGTGTTATCACTATTCCACTTGGCATTGACCTGGGATTTTCACTAAAATGCTTCCGGAGTGAAAATGGTGTAGGTCTGACCACCAACATATCCACACTTTTGTGAAGGAATTTGATAATAAGTCCTAATTGACCTTGGGGCCAAGTCAAAAGTCATTTCATACATTTTTATACTTCAGTGAGCTTATGATTTCAGTGACTTATACAGATGCAGATGAATTTTGACCAGACTTTGTATTTAGTTGCAGTCCAATCAACAGTTTGATAGTCATCACTCGGACATTGATTTGAAGGTCAAAGGTCTTGACCCAGGTTTTTAACTGTACTGGCTTGTGGTCATGATAACACAAAACAAGTATGAATTGATTAATATCAAACACAGTTTGTGGATATATCTAAAGAATACTTTAAATGATGCCAGTTCAGTATATTTTTTTCCAACCAAAAACATTAGTTCTAGATTTAACCAAACTTAGCATGCGGATATATATGTGTGTGTGTGTGTGTGTGTATATATATATATATATATATATATATACCTGTATTGGCATTGTATTAAACGAGTTTAATGATTTTCTTTTCATGATGCCAGGTTTAAGGTCAAAGGCCATATCAAAGAATTGTGTACTTCACTTACAGTTATCTTGTAAATGTGTTAAACCAAACATGTTAGAAAATAGTTTGGTTACCAAATTTGGTATGTTAGAGTGTCTCAAGAATATCTGAGATTGTTTCCATATTGAGGAGTAAAAAGAATAAAAAGACAGAAAAATGGACTCGTCATGGATTCCTGGAAATTTTGGTCAGTAGAGCATCAATCCCTTTGAGGGACTTTTGTGTCATTACTAACATCTTGTTTGACTAAAGTTAGTTTTATTTATTGCTGTTGGATACTAATCTGTTTGTCTCGCCTGTTAATTTCATATGTATTTACTTTTCTAATGGTGAATGCAACGGCAGTGATGTTTCAACTATGTTAAGGTCCTGTATTCAAGTTTTTTAAAGTCATATTATATCTTTTGCATCAGTTGCCGTATTCAGCTGTAACTTGGGTAAAATACAGCTATTATGTCTTGAAGTTGTACCCTGATATGCTGGATTTCAGGTGTTTCACCTGTTTCAGGAGATAACTACATCATAATACCATTTACAAGCGCGACTCCATGTGCGTAACACTTCTGTTTCAGGCTCTATTTCTCAATCCTATGGTGATTTAATACGAAACATATCCTCCCACCAACCTGATTGAGCTTTCCTCATCCATATACAGTGTAACCTTGCTATAAGGTGCCCTAATATAAGGCAGGTATAGTCATAGATGTAATTACATTATGCAAAAGTTATTGTAATGTATAATGTACCCCAGTATAAGGTTAAGGTTAATGTAACACATTATATTATGCAACAGGTACAATATGTATAATTTACCTCATTATAAGGTGCCTCAGTGTAACATTACATTATGCAACATGTACAGTATGTATAAGTCACCTCAGTATAAGGCACATCAATGTAACATTTTACATAATGCAACATGTACAATATGTATAATGTACCCCAGTATAAGGCACCCTAATGTTACAGATTACATTATGCAACAGGTACAATATGTACAATGTACCTCAGTATAAAACACCTCAATGTAACCCATTATATTATGCAACAGGTACAATATGTATAATTTACCTCAGTATAATGTGCCTCAATGTAATACATTATATTATGCAACATGTACAATATGTATATAGTACCTTAGTATAAGGCACCTCAATGTAATACATTACATTATGCACCAGGTACAATATGTATTATGTACCCCAGTATAAGGCACCTCAATGTAACACATTACATTATGCACCAGGGAAAATATGTATAATGTACTTAAGTACAAGGCACCTCAATATCATGCAGTCCAATTTATTAGTTGGGTATGGTCATGGATGCCATTACATTATGTTCAAGTAAAAGTATACATAATGCAGGGGTTGAAAAATCTCAAAAAAAAATCAACTCTCCCAGTCAGGCAATTACAAAAAATCTTTTCTTGTCCAGAATAAACTCATACTTAACAAACTATTATAGAAATATACAAATTGATGATGCTAATGACCTAAATTCAGTCATGTGAAAAGCTGTTTTCTGAAACTTATTTTGTGACTCTTCCAACACCAATTGTTAGTAATTACAGTTGAGACCAGTCTGCTTGCTTGCCCCTTTGACCCTTAGGGTCAAGGTCACTGTCATAGAAAATTTGCATTAAGGTTTTGTTTCAAGTTATTTTCATATGCTTATGTCTCCTAAACCCCTTGATGGATTTCTTTCATACAGTGGATGAATCATTATGAAGTCAAGACAATTAATTCTGTGACATGCTCGCTCGACCTTTTTATCTTGGGGTTTTCAGAGCAATGCTTTGATCATGGGCTCAACATACAGGCCATAGATCTTCATGTACACATCTATTTGTACATGTGCACATGTTTTTCTGCCCTAAGCTCACTTTTATGCAGTTATTCAACAATTACCATATATATAAGAATTCACAAAATTCACAAGCTTCATGTTCACAAGCTTCATTAGTGCATGTTGAAGGCTTCATTAGATTTTTAACACATCTGCAGCTGAAGTATAGAGTTATGGCCCTTTTTTGCCCTGAGTCTAGCTCGTATGCTTACTTTTGACCAAAATAAACTGAATCAGCTAGACATAAATAAATGAAAGCCTGTATGCTTAGTTTTGATCTCATGTAGATGAGGTCACTACATTTTCACACTTTTTTTTTCAAATTTGGAATGAATTAATGGCCTCACTCAATTTAGATTTTAAATGAAAATGACATTCAAAACTGGAGAGAAAGAGGTGCAGTGTATGCACAAGTTATGTCAGAACTGTTCTGGCCAGAACTGGAAAAATAAGGAACATGATATTGTTCATGCCTCTCATTCCACAGATTTTTTACAAATATTTACATAGAAGCATTGCTCATTTGTAAAAAGTTCACCAGAATTTATATCTCCATATAAAGCTTTCTCAATATTGCCCTTGGCTTTGCTTTTGTCAGTTTTTTTTGGGGGGGGGGGGTTTTGTGCCATTTTTCCATGATCATCATCAACAAAAAAGCTGTTTTGATAAGCCCTTGCTCGGTGACAAGATCCTCTCCTCACTTTGAAACTTTTAGTTAATCTTAATTATAGAAGTCCTACCTTCTATTTACGCAGAATGTTATAGGTGTCCATCTCTCCTTCCCAATAGGTTTATCATAAGAGATCACAGTTAAATTTATTTCATCGTAAACTATATCCATTGATGGTACTGTGTTTACACAGGAGGAAGAGTCTATTTGACAGAAAAGGGGATGCAGTCCTACTTGATATTGAATATTGCCATCATATAAACACTAGATATTGATATTTTCATGTTTTAGTGTTATATGTACCACCGAGTCCAGAGACTTGCATGTCAATGTAACCTACTAAGATGATAAAATCAAACTGATAGAGGATTAGTCACGCTGAAGTCTACAAACTTCCACCCCATTTGTGTAATAAGAGGATTTAACCTTGTTTGTATATATGTGAATGTATTCTTTACTCTTTATCATTCAGGGTAGAGAGCTTTCTGTTGCTAATGCACAGAAACAGCAGCAGGACCAGAGTCATCCCCAGACTCCCATGATGATGTTCAACCCAGCTCAGTTCCAGAGTGCCCAGGAAGCAAGCAAAGTGACAGGCACAGGGAGCAGGCTCACACAAAGAAGGACATACCCTAAATGATGAAAATATTCTTCTTAGTTTTTATTCTTTTTTTCACTTTTGTCAAACGGAGAGATTTCTGAAAAAGTGAATTTTATCTAAATGACAAATATAAGGCCAAAGAAAACGATAAGAGTGAAGGAAAGAAAAATGTACATCAAACTGCCAAAAGATCCTTTCATGTTTCCCAATTGTTATATTACATGGAGAGAAAAGAAAGTTACATGAGAGGTGTACAAGAAAACATTTAGAAAATATCATGCAATGCCAAAGCGAATAAGAAAAAAAAAAGTGAATATGTTCATGTTGATGAAAAATCTTTCTCCCAAATTTTTCTTTTTCTTTTTTTTTTTTAATAAATTTGTTCTTATTGTACATTTTTTCTATTTTAGAGGTCAGATATTTAATATTTGCAAGTGTGATATCAGGTTTTGGTTTAATGTGAATCTTTTGTAACTCTGTGCTTGGCTTAAATTGAACATCATGACATTCATTTAAAAGTTGCACATTTCAAACAAAAATGTGTCCATTCTGATCAGCAGTGTAATCCACATTCAGTAAGTCGTGCAATGCTGTACTTAATTTCACCATTTTTTATTTTTTCTCCCAAGATCTCAGCTCAAAATGTACACACGTGTTACAGGAAAATCACAGCACATTATCATCTGAAATCACAACTCCACTTCAAGATTTTGTGAGAGTGAGTTTGATGTGAAGAGGAGAGATATTTCGAAGGACACTTATAGTGAGAAAGAGATACATATGGCCAAACTCAAAGAGAAAAAGAAAGAGAGAAAGGGAGAGAGTATTTATTCAAACTATTTGTTGATTTGTTGTGTTATTTACTATATTTAGTGTTGTCCCTAGCCATTGTTAGGAGGGTGCTGCATCTTGCCTTTTGTAGAAGGTGCCCTGCTCTCACTAGGGTGCACCCGGCGTCCTCATGGGGTATCCTTAAATCTCCAGATGTTAATACATGGTATATGGTAACATTCTACATGTGTACTTTGGATTTCAAAATGGCAACATTTATCCATTTTTGACTTGCAATGCAACTATTACTTTGAATGCACAAATACTCCACTGGTCCATGCTGGACTTGTATTTTTGGGGGGAAGTGACTTCTCTGTCCTGCCAGAATAGGGTGAAGATGGGGAAAATTGGTAGAAGCAAATGTAGAGTGGTCAGAGTGTAGAATGTTTTAACCTGTTGCTTAAAACAGCTGTTTTTCTAAACCTTTGAACCAAACAGTAATCAAATTAAAAGAAGAAAAATCAAATTTTCCCATAGTTTGTTGCAGCACATGTGTCATTTGTGTTGGTTTTTGCAAAATACAGTAAGTTACTATTAAAAACCAGTTGCAAATATTGAGGTACAAGACTTTTTTTCTCAGAATGAAATATAAACTTTTTTACCTTTAAAAGCAATTGGACTATAAACTCCCACAGATTAAAAATTTACTCTTCCTTATGCTACAGCTGCATGAAATTTCACTCACATCTTCAAGCTTCCAGTGTGAATTTTCAGTATCTTGTAGATTGAAACATAATTGCAGACATAAATCATTGAATGAACAAGAAGTTGATCAGTAGCATGAAAATACTTATGTTGAAACTTTTACATTGCTCTTTGAACAGAGAAAAAGACATGAGTTGATATTATACTCAGAATACAAAAGCACTCAATTGCAGAAAAGAGGCGAGTGAAGACACCAATGGGAGAAAAGGCAAAATCAGCTTGTTTGGTTAAAATGACAGGCTCTGGGGTGACTATTTCACCAGAATCACCCACTAGGATAGATCTTGGGAATGCATAAAAATACCCTCTTTCTTAATGAGAATGCCCTCGGGGAGACTTTTACTGAGCTCAAAATGCCTTGACGACAACCAGCACCTTTCTTGATTATTGGTCTTTGACAACACTGATGTAAGATTATAAAAATAATGTGCCTCACAATGAGACAAATTTATCTTCTAGACAAGTTTTTGTGCAATGTGTGTGTCATATTTTTGTAAATGGGGCATGTGGTTTTATTTCTTAGAGTAGAAGATGATTATTTTGTACGTATTATGATTGTTAGCTGATCCACATTTAATAAATGTACATATTTAGTCAGATAAAATCAAATCATTTGTGCTCCATCAGAAATAATTTGTTGATTGAAAATTATGCTTAGTCCCAGGCCTAGAGATCATGAAACACAGAGCTTGAGTTTCAGCTGTCAGCCAATCAGAAATGACCTTTCAAAAGTAAAATCATTTGTGATTGGTTGAAACAAAATCTCAAGTTGATGCATTTTATGATCTCTAGGCCAGAGCTACATGTACATAAGGCATCAGCTGGTCATAGTCTGTGCTGTTTGCTTAAACCAACAGTATGGATTCCATCTTTCTCTGGTGCAGTATTCAACATCAAATCTGGGTCTACACTCCATGCAGGTGTATGTGCATTGTACTTGTTCAAATACAGCATGTCTTTATTATTTGCATTATATTGTTGACCTCTTTTGAAGAAGGAATACCTTGCTCTTTCATATTTATTTCTGTAAGATATTGTAATAGAAATTATCTGTTTCACCAGCTAATGTCAGAATTAGATTTACAAAATATCTTTGATTACAGATCCTTACAAGAAGTGTTTAAACTTAACTGCCTGGGTTGCTTAGACATCCTATATGATGGTGTCAGTTTGATGCAAATGCAAGAAGTTTCAGTGAAATGATGCTCACACACAGAAGACCATTAAAATTTATATGTTATCTTTTTATCTCCAAAATATTCTATGGTTGAGGCATATAGTGTAATCCATGTCTGTTTGTATGTATGACCTGTTCATCATGAATTAATTTTATTTCCACTCGATAACCTTTTAAGTTTATAAGTCACTGAAACCAAATTTGGTGTGGGTCTTAATATGACATATAATAATAAATTTTCCATCAAAAAGCTGATGGAGTGATGACCCCTTTTAGACTTTCAAGTTTCCCTTTGCATTACAAAGTTGGTTTCAGAATGATAATTTTTGAATGTATCAAAACCAAATTAGATGTGGAGTTTTTAATATGAAGAAGACCTCAATTATGTTTGATTTTCATCTTGTTCAGTGGACAGAGTTATAGCCCCTGTTGGACTTTGCAGTTTTGCCTAGCATCTTGAAGCAAGGTTTCTTCACTTGTATCAAGGTGGAAGCGGCATGTCCTCTGGACACATTTCGTGTTAGGTCTATAAATGATAGTTGTACTTTGCAGACATTTCAGTGAAAATACTGATAGTCAATCAGAAAGATCCAAAAGTGATTTAGTGAATTGTTGATTAAACTCGGTACAATACAGACTCTCGAATATTATAAATAATGGGTTTGTTTTATGTAAAACCACAATATTACTGAGTATGATTTTTGTAAAATCACATTATAATCAGTTAAAATATGACAAGCTATAATTTAGTAAAATAAATTACAATAAGAAGTAATTTTTAAAATTCACTCAATATAATTGATTTCATGAATTCATGACCATATCCACATTATATCAGAGATTCTGTTTAGCAGTGCAACAGTTTCAAAAATGATAAATTATCTTTCATGAATGCTTACTTCAAATAACATGCATTAATATGCATTCATAGAGTTACTGACTTAAATCTGAACTATTTCAAGACTTGATTACCTGCTCTGACAGAAGTAAGCAAGCAATATTTGTAATTATATTTTTCTGACATTTTATCATTTTCAATGTAGACTTTAAGTAAAAATCTTTTAGAAAATCTTCACTTACTCTGCAGTAATAGTTCATTTATATCTAAATAACGTTTTTCGTGATTGGTATAGTTTATTTAGTGATTGTTATTGAATCACTTACTCTGTGCTCAGGATGAAATGTTCTACATGTAAGGTGCTAAGTAATAAAATAGTTCTGAGTAAAGGTTGTTCAAGAATTATCATATTTTCCCATGTATAATGTCAGGGTCCAGGGTCTAACAGATCTTGTGCCCATAGCCCAAGAGCAACAAGAATGCTAGGCCTGGACTATCATATATTGAATTCAGGTAGCCCACAGGGCTATGGCATACAATCCCAACTTGTTCCAATTTTTTAAAAAGGTAACTAAAACATATTTAATAAATAAGAATATTTATTATTGAGTAATAAAGAAAGACAAAGCGATGTCGAGGCAAACATGTTGTATTAAAGTGTTTTTCTCATGCATAATGTGCAGTCAGCTATAAACAGTACAAACCCAGATCCTACTTTTTCAATTTAACATACCCAAGAAAAAATTGAGAAAATATGCAGCAGCATACATTTATTCATTGGCAATTTTTTATTAGATTCTTTTGGAGGATGGTTTGCTTTTTAGGTTGGCATGTTTTTTAGTAAAATTTCAGGAGACAAATGGAAAATGGTTTCTTTGAATAGAAAATTACTTAATTAATGTGTTTTAAATGAATATGAAAGAATAAATTCATTCTTTTCATTGCAACATTGATAGAGAACATATTGTTTATGTGTTAATTCATTATTGATTTTACAATAAAATTTTGATATATATAATTTCAGATATATATGTTTCCTCTGTGAAGACACAAGTTTCTGGTCTCTGCACATTAAGTTATATGCATACAAGATGTGCATTAAACATATCGGGCAGCTTATTTGTTTTAATTACTTCCTTTTGAGAACAAAACGTTTTAGGAATTGGAGGGCATACTTTTGTTGTAGGTTTACTTTCAAAGTTGGCTTAATTTAAAAGTTTTTGGATATGTTACACCCTGATCTGCCTGTTTAGTTGGGGGTGGGGGTACAAAAATAAAGACATTGGAATGAAAAAAAAATATTACAGTTATAATTGTTAAGAGATGTTAAGAGAGTTAAAGCATATTGCAGTTTTTTAACAATATAGATTTAATTGGAAAGGAACATTCCAATTTTAATTTCTGCACTTGTGTTTTCTAAGGAAGTTGAATAGACCCAATTTTATCTGATAGAGTTAAAACGCCTTTTAGACTTTGCACTTTACATTCATGTTTTTTTTCAAAATGGGGGCAAGGATACCTTTTTCAAATACCATGGATACTCATGTACAAGTCGGATCCAACTGCAAACTGCATAGACCCAGATCTGCCATCACATAATTTGATCAGGATCTATGCAGTTTGTAAGGACTGATCAGTAGAACAAACAACATAGACCCTGATCTGCTGGTGCATTATGCGACAGAAGATCAAGGTCTATGTTGTTTGCAGTTGGACTCGACTTATAAGCAAATATATAAGGTACTGACTTATGACTACCATGGTATATGCATACACTTATGACCACCATGGTATATGCATACACTTATGACCACCATGGTATATGCATACACTTATGACCACCATGGTATATGCATACACTTATGACCACCATGGTATATGCATACACTTATGACCACCATGGTATATGCATACACTTATGACTACCATGGTATATGCATACACTTATGACTACCATGGTATATGCATACACTTATGACCACCATGGTATATGCATACACTTATGACCACCATGGTATATGCATACACTTATGACCACCATGGTATATGCATACACTTATGACCACCATGGTATATGCATACACTTATGACCACCATGGTATATGCATACACTTATGACTACCATGGTATATGCATACATATACCATACACTTATGACTACCATGGTATATGCATACACTTATGACTACCATGGTATATGGATACACTTATGACCACCATGTTATATGCATACACTTATGACCACCATGGTATATGCATACACTTATGACTACCATGGTATATGCATACACTTATGACCACCATGGTATATGCATACACTTATGACTACCATGGTATATGCATACACTTATGACTACCATGGTATATGCATACACTTATGACCACCATGGTATATGCATACACTTATGACTACCATGATATATGCATACACTTATGACCACCATGGTATATGCATACACTTATGACTACCATGGTATATGCATACACTTATGACTACCATGGTATATGCATACACTTATGACCACCATGGTATATGCATACACTTATGACCACCATGGTATATGCATACACTTATGACTACCATGGTATATGCATACACTTATGACTACCATGGTATATGCATACACTTATGACCACCATGGTATATGCATACACTTATGACTACCATGGTAAACACTTAGAATTTGCAAAAAAGATCCTTACTATTAGTCTAAAGTTCAGAAGAAAAATCCATATTTTAAAGTACCGTATATACTCACGTATAAGCCCATATCAACTGCAAACTGCATAGACCCACCTCTACCGTCGCATAATGCGCGTCAGATCTGGGTCTATGCAGTTTTGAAATGACTAATCAGTAGAACAAACTACGTAGACCCTGATCTGCTGGTGCATTATGCACTGGCAGATCAGGGTCTATGTTGTTTGCATTTGGACCTGGATTATAGGAGAGTATATATGATAAATCTCTGAGAAAAGCTGTGGAAATAACAACAACAACAAAAAATGAGGCATGGTTTTAATGGTATTTTCCCACAAATCATCCATCAGCTTGCAAACTTTTCAATTAGCAGAGCTATTTTATAACAAAACTAAGTGTTAGATGCTAGAATTTGAAGACAAATGGCAAGTTTTAACATGTAATTTTGACAAAGAAAAAATAAAAACTGTTGGATTACTCATCTTGAAATCCACAACTATGATGAAAAGTCCATATAATGCCAAACAAATCCATACATATGGTCAGCCAGGACCATATTGATCCTTATTTTAATTACCTGCTAGTTTTTTAATGTTACACAACTTGCCTTTAACTTGTGGAAACAGTTTGAAGGTTATGGCCATGATTTTTTTACACAGGTTCACAAACTGCAAGTCACACACTTTAGTGTAAATAATCCAAAATATTTATGGAAAAAAACTCTGATGAAGAAATGTATTTTTCTGTTGGAAATTAAACTCACTGAACAAGACTTAAATTGCCGAACATTTTTGTCTAATTTATCCTCACTGTGTGAGATATCACAGGCATGGCTTTATTATAGTAATTCTTTTAACAGTGTTATCCCATAAGTCTGTTGTAGAGAGTGCAGTATCATGCCCTACCTAGATGGTGTCCTGTTCTTTTTGAGGTGTACCCAACCCTCTTTGGAGGTTGCCTTGTCTTAAATCTCCTGATTTTTAATACATTGCATATAGTAACATCCTTCCTGTGAATTTTGGGCATTAACTTCGCATTTTCACTTGCAGTGCAGATGCTATCTTAAATACACCAGTAGAGTGCATAACACTGTCCTCTACAATAAAGAGGATGCCTTCAGAAGAGACATTACTATGTTTAAAATGTCCTGACAGGCATCCAGGACATTGCTCTGACTTAGTTGTATGGAGACTGTAATATAGAGGATATGCTTTATTCACTCTTTTCGGCAAAATCCCACCTTTTATATGTTTAAATTTCTTGTCTTTTGTTTTTCATTAACCCTGTAAATAAGATGTGTCAGAAGGAAATATGGAATATGTTTGCTAACTGGAACATTCTTAATATTAAAATGTCTTAAGTGGTATCAAGAAACTGACACATGTGTACCCTGTTTCATAACATTGAACTGAGAATTGAAAATTAAGCTTTTTCGCAATATACCAGTCTAATCACCATAATAATTATGTGAAGTAATATACCAGTCTAATCGCTATAACAATTGATGTTAAGGTGCTTGAAGGTCTTGTTTTGGTATATATATACATGTACGTTTAGTATATATATATATATATATACATGTACGTTTAGTATATATATATATACATGTACGTTTAGTATATATATATACATGTACATTTAGTATATATTGTAGTGCAGTAGATGTAACTTTTATGAATAACTTGTCCAAAGTTACCTGGAATTTTATACTTTTATTAGAATATTTATTATAGCCAAGCCATCCCTAGAAATAGGTAATGTTGTGTGAATGCATGATACATGCACTGCAAATTCAGCAATACCTATTTTTATTCTTCAAGTGGACTATGGCTCCTTTAATATTTCAAAGAAAAGCAAACATTGAGGTCCCTTATTTATTGCATTTATTTCTACCCTTTTGGTGATTTGTAGTGATACATACTATTGTTCAATTTTGTAAATTCCTTAAGAAGGTGTTTCAATGACATTCTTTCCATAAGTACATTCCATGATATCAATGACTTCCTTGAACTATTTATTTGCACTTATACAAGAATATATGTTTGAAATTAAATTTGTTAGCATTATGTAGAACATGTAATAAAAATATAACAAAGTCCATGGCAAAAAACCTGCAGTCTTTGATAATAGATTTATCCTTTTTGATTTGATTTTTTTTTCAACGTGCTATTTATTTGATGGAGTTCATGGAAGTAGAACGTTTAGGAAAGTACAGTAGCCGAAGATGTAATGCATTACTAAGTATATGTAGATACACAGAAAGTGATTGACCAGTGGAATCAATTGCCGCAAACTTGACCAGTGGAATCAATTGCCGCAAACTTATGTGGCATCAGGAAACCATGAAATTCAGGAAGTGTGAAAAAAGTTGGTATACAGATATTTAAATGATATTTACAAGTTTAAATTTATTTTTAAAAAAGTTTTAGACTTTCCTTCAGAATTCAATGGACTCTGTTCAAACTTGAATTAAAGTGTTTGGCATCTTCAAATGAGCCCAGCTTTTATAAACTGTAACTGCATTTGCTTATATCGAGGATAACCTGGATAACTTTGACCTAATATCTTGATGCTTTGGATGATACTGACAAAATTTCATGATGAATAGGGTAACATGAACCTAATTTCTTGATGCTTTGGATAACATTGATCATATCTCTTGATCCTTATGAATAACAGTGACCATATTTCTAAATGTTTAATATAATGTTTTTTAGTTGCCATGTATGCATGTTATTTAACAAAAAACAACAAAACAGCAGCTATGCTGTTCACTTATCTTAGCTTTTATAAATTGTAGGTTAACAAACACACATTGCAGTTCTTAACAGACGTGAACGTTTTTAACGTTTGAGGTAACACGGCTAAACCCTTCTATTATAAAACCTTAAAGACTTGTTAAAAGTAGTTCTTGTAAAAAGAATTGTGTAGAAAAGAGTGAAAGTACATAATTATTAGTGCTTTATATTGGCAGTATCGAAATTTTACAGTATTCTAACATGCAGTTATTTATGGCGACATATTTGTCACATTTATAAATAGATGAATGGGTATATTTGGTAAATTACCATATATACTCATGGATAAGTCAAAGCCAACTGCATAGACCCAGAACTGCCGTTGCATAATGCGCTGGTAAATCTGGGTCTATGCAGTTTGTAAGGACTAATCAGTAGAACAAACAACATAGACCCTGATCTGCTGGCGCATTATGTGATGGCAGATCAGGGTCTATGTTGTTTGCATTTGGACCCTGATTATACGCGAGTATATACAGTAAATGAATTTTTATATTGATGGTGTGCTTTAATGTTGGTGTAGATTACACTATCCAATAACTGTTGTCATAATCTGGATGTACTTATTTCTGAAAATTAGCTAATACTGAATAAATTTTAAATGGGTATCACTGTATATATTCCATTTTAATATGTTCAGCATGCAAAACAGTTCGATAACCATACAAAATAAGTGCTTTCTGAAAAGACGATTACTCTAGTCTTTCATTATTTTATAAGGTGAAAATTATTTCCAGAATATGTCTTGCATGCAAATGCATTATGTGTCCTGTTTGCTTCTTTTTCAGAAATTAACAGAAAATTTTAATACTGTTTCAACATTTTGTGCTTTTGCAGATCTTGGTCAATTCAACAATAAATGTCAAAGATTGTATTCATGGTTCAGTGGGTGAAAATTGAAGTGGATATATAAGAAGAAATTATATTTGTTATTAAATTGTTAACTGTGTATGTTATTTTGTATATACTCTGTGTCATGATGGTTCCTCCTCTTATGTTTTTCAAACATTGTGGATAGCCATGAAACTGTCTTATATGTTTCTAAGTGCAGTCCCTTTTTGATGCACAAAACAATTCTTTAAACTTTCACAATTATATGTGTTCCCATCGAAATGCATCAGATATTCTCGATGACTTTGGAACACTAGTCTAATAAAAATGTCAGTGTGTAAGTCTCAAGTCAGTTTTAAACACTGTTGTGGAAACCTTGGTAAACACATGTTTGTATAGTCTGAAACACTTTTTTTTTGTATATAAGAGTATGTAAGAAAATCATAATACTTAAGTAATAAAACTTGATTTTATTCTGAAGAAAGTATACCAGACTTATTAGTAATTTACTCTTAAACTTATATTACTTTTTTTTTTGTCATTTATTCTTAATACGCTGGCAGATCAGGGTCTATGTTGTTTGTTCTACTGATTACTGCTAACAAACTGCATAGACCCAGATCTGCCAGTGCATTATGTGATGTCAGATCTGGATCTATACAGTTTGTAGCTGGATCCAACTTATATGCGAGTATATATGGTACTAAAATATCCGGACCATCTAGGCTGGTTAGTAAGTAGTATAATGTACTTAGACTATTCCCACGCCCTCGCACCCCCCCCAATCCACTTTGACATTTGGTCTCCAGTGTCACCCAGATACATCCAAGAGCAGTGAAAACCCATTTTCAACCAAGCCACCAACTACTGAGAGTTGGACGTGCCCACGGGGACATAGCAGGAGTGGATGCAAAAACTGTCACAGTCAGGAATTGAACCCAGTTTGTCTAATAGTCAAGTGCACATACCATTAGACTAAAAGGTCCAGAGCAGCTGATCTGATTAGTAAGTGGCCTCATATACCTAGACCGCTTCACATGTCATACAAGTAAAATCATTTAAGTCGATTGTAAAACAGAATCTAACAACTTACATCTTCCTTTTGCTGGTTAAGATGTTTATTTCAAATTGTCATTCAGGTAAAGTAAACTGGAAAACTTGGAAGGAAATCACCAACCTTTTATAGGCATTATGTACCCTTGCACATTAACAAACGGTCAATTTGTAACTGCAAACATTGGTATCTACATCCAGATTGATGCTGCATAGAGCATAAAGGTCAAATATGGAGATTTCTGTTTAAAGTTATCTAGAATCTCCCATACCTGAAAACTCAATATCCTTTACCGTATGTTTCATTGATGATGAATAATTGCGTTGAAAAGTGTGACCCTTACAAAAGTTGGCTCAGTTATTACCTACCCCTGATATGCACGTGAAGTGGCATAACAGTTGAAAAAGGAACTCGCTAATGTATAGATTATAGTTTAGGGAATCTGCAATTGGGTAGGAAATGAACAGTGATCGTGTGCAAATTTAAGAAACTAAAAGAACTAAATTACAGTCAATATGGTCATTGATAGATATTGGATAGAATTACAAAGATACCTTGCATTCAGATGTAGATCACGATCTCTGCATATTTTATAACTTGTCCCATATATAAGCCATATTGGGAAAGTAAATACAAAAGGTCCATTTGTGGGGTTAACATTATCAACAATAACTCTTTGGAAGTAAACTGCAATTATTTGAAATTGTGCATGGTGGACCCTGCAGCCTTGAACTGTAAACCTTGTCTTGTAACATACCAGGGTAATATTCTGCTATGTTCTGTTTGATATTTGCTGCCTTTGTTTCTGCATGAAAGTTAAAGGTTTAATGAAGATATGTGATAGCAGTTCAAATTTCTGTACCATATAGAAGGGAAAAACAGTTTTTTTTTCTTTAATATATTTTCTCTTTCTCTCACTTTCGTTCTCTTTCTCTCTTTTGCTAACTAGATCGCCGGCTCAGTTTCTCTTGATCATTGTATGAAATGATATGCCTCCAACGTTTACTAGAATTTGTGACTATTAGATCACTTGTAATATGCTTGGAAAGAAAATGAGCAGTTGGGCCTACATGGAAAGCACTTAATAATATTTCCTTGTTTGAACAAAGTATAATTGGTACATCCATATTTTCTGTGTCTTAATTTAGGAAATTAAAAAGGAAAATACAAGTCCTTTTTCTTTTCCATATTTTAAAAATTTTGGACTGTTTACTACACAAAAATCCATAATTTTTACTTGAAATAACCATGCAATCAATACACTTCTACATTAGTGACCGGTCAGTTGGTTGAAGAATGACATTACACATAACAGCAAACCGAGTCATAGTCAAGGGAGGTAATGCTGTCAGTAATTTTAATTGTGAATTTTGCGAATTTGGTTGGAGTAAATTTTACCAGAGAAACGGATTTTAAATAAATAATGTTTTCAGAAAGAATAAAAATTAAAATTTTGAACATTTTATTCGCAATATACCTATAAACTGACACTGAATTCAAGAAATAAACAAAACATTGATCGTCGCCATCAGTTCCAGTTAGTGATCCTGTTGGGATAAATGAGGGCATATTGAGAAAGTTATTTTGAAATCAGTACGATTATATAATTCAGCCAAATGACTTTCCATTAGTTTCTCAGTACATTATTGAATACAGTGTTGAATTATTTATCATGAACTCTTCTATTAAACCTAGAATGTGGACAATTTAAGGTATACCGCTAACACAGTGGAAAGAGAGAAATATATAGTAACCATTTTAAGAAATACTTTTCTGTATAAGACAAAATATAAACAGCTCGTTTTACTGGATGAATTTGTGGATTTAGTTGATGGTTGAAAACGTGTTAAAAAGCATGAAAAGGACGATGTCAGCAGAGCTAATAATTTACTTGAGGAAATAGTTCAGCCACCACCATCATACAATGAAATTACTCAGTTAGGATCATCAGGTACGCAGAGGCAGGAATTATCCTAGGTGGAAGAAAATGTATTACAACCCATTGACACAAACAGTACCTATGGCAGAACAATATGAACAGGCATTAACAGTAGGATATAATTTATTTCAATCAGAGGACAAAAGGTTAATCAATGTCTATATCAACAATTCAGGATCATCAATGATGGCAATACGTCGGCAATAAATGACCATGATAAAAGAACAGGTATGGAAAGGTTACAAAAGGAATTGTACAGTTTGGAAGTAGTTAATGCGGGGAACAATTTACACTTAAAAGATGAACTATATTTATCAGTAATTTAAACATACTGGCAGTGGATATGTATTCAATGGTCATGCAAAATTGTTTGAGAAAGAAGGCGTTACTGCCATATGGATAGCAGAAATTTGAAAACGGGTATCACTGTTGCTGGTGGTAGTAAAATTTCAATACCAATAAAGCCACTGAGAGAACCACCTCCAGCAGAAATGCCAGTTGAAAATAGCACCTGATTTAGGTCGACAAGATAGTACTTTCGTTAAACACTAGTAACGCTTCCACAAATTATAGGGAAGGTGATAAACCAGTTTGTACAAAGCGGCAGCTGATGTTATTTTATTTTTGTCTCACATTATTATTTTCATGTTCATAATTTGCAGCAGCTGGATTTATTATTACCTTGATGATTTTAGAACTATGCCCTGTTTTTTCTTTATTTTGCCCTACATGATAGTAATTTATTGGCAGGAGCAGGAATTTCAAAGTTAAAGCTTATATATATATATATATATATATATATATATATATATATATATATATATATATATATATATATATATATATATATATATATTAAGTTGTGCATATTTGATTTACAGTTAGACAATAAGTTGTCAGTTTTCAATTTACATGGCATAATTAAAGAGCTATTTATTAAAATAATTGATGAAGTTATTACTGGAAGAGAAGAATATAATAACGACGAGAAGGTAACTCAAATGTTTAATACTTACATTAAATATGTCCTCGGAGTTAACTGCAATTGGCAATAAAACTATTTTGCAGCATTTTTTTTTATCTACGAACAAGGGAAAATGAAAAATAAGTTTTTACGTTTAAACAGGTTATATTTCCATAAAAGTTGACAAATGGGTCGGTCAACAAGATCTCGCCACTTTGAATAAGCTCTTCCCACACAATCAATAGGAAAGGGATAGGTACGGTGAGAATCAATTTAGGCCCTTAATCATATCCAGATGAAACTTATATTTATAAAAGATGCCTCTCTCTCTTCCTTAAATATATATTTCATTTTGATCTGGGACTGCTTTTAATAAATGAAAGCAACAATTAAATAGCCAATGGTTTTCTTCTTCGCTGTGGCGCCAATATTTGTGGATTATAGATACGTTGGCTAAAATGCTCCTATCACGCATATTGCCGAAATATATACATCCTAAATTGTGAATTTGCACGCAATGTGCATAATATTCAATGTTAAGACTAATAAAGCTTGATTTTTATTTTGCAACATTGTTTAAATGATGTGAATATTTTCATTAGGTTTCGCTCATGTTTGTGTTTAGCGCTGACTTGCTGTCAAAATCTTGACAGAATCTCGCCAGAAAAGATACTTTATGTATTTCTTGACCATTTTCTTCACACAAACAAAGTGCATACTCTTTGTACATTAATAATAGCCGAATGTTCAAAACGTCAGCGACGAAAGCTATTTTGCTTATGTATCGTTTGGTTCCTTATGATGATGATTGATCCTAAAATTTTACATATTTATTTGAATTTTATGAGAGAGAGAGAGAGAGAGAGAGAGAGAGAGAGAGAGAGAGAGAGAGAGAGAGAGAGAGAGAGAGAGTACAATTATATAGCTGTAAAGTATACAGCATGTGAGGCACTTGTTCGACATATATCGCACGGTTTTATTTCTTCACCGACCGAGGATATCATTTTTTTTTTTTATACATTTACTGTCAGGACGATGAGTGAACACGCACTGGTTTCTTATTTTATATCAAATGGGTCTCCATAATGGATGGAACGAAAAAAATAATAACATTAAGACAGATTAATACGAATATATTTATTTCAGTGCGAACTGCTTGCCCTCCATACAATTTTATCATCGACAACATTACTGTGGCGTAACCAATTATAACTCAACATTATCTCGTGATTTTTGTTTCTTTTTTTTTTAATACAGGGTATTTATTCTTTAAGTATCTGTATATTCAGTGATTAATATATTTATGAAACGACTTTAGATTTCGTTCTGAATAAATTCGTGCCATATTATTGCATTTATTTCCTCGAGTTTTTAAATATTTATTAAATGACTTGTAAATAAAAGATGGTTCATTGTGAATAATATCCAGATATACACCATAGCAATTTCTCTTTGTAGCATGTAATTTGTATTCCCAAAGCCTTGAATTTCAAGTTGACATGATAACATTTGTCTTCTTGTAAGCGTGTGAACATAGAACTAAATCTTGAAAAGACATAAACCACTTTTTATCAATGTTAAATTGAACAATTCAATAGGAAAATCAGCAAAATTTTAGGTGTGAAAAATTTAAAAAATGGTTTACATGTGTATCAATATGCAATCCATACATAACAAGAATTTATATACATTCACGCGTGCGTGTACACGCCAAAGCTCGCGCGAGAAAACACACACACACACACACACACATACATACACACACACACCGAGACCAGGGACATCAGGACTTTTGCATTTTACATTTTGCATTTTAAATTTATTCAACACTGATTTCAGTACTTTCATAGCTTGTATGTGTATGATTCACATTATTATTTTATATTCTGATGATGTTTGTCCGAGTTCAAGATTGTGAATTCATATAAGGGTAAAATATAGTCTAGCCTCGAGTAACCACCTTTCGTGGACTTAACGTGAATTTTATCGCATTCGTTATAATATTAGGATAATCTATTCAAATAAACCATAAAAAGTGTTCAAATATATCTACTTCATTTAATCAGCGTGAAATTTTTTGGCATACATGTACATTAGTTATTAATTATCGTTTTTCCGAGCGTCTGTACGTTTACTTATTTCCTGAAGTGACATCCATGGTTCGTGACACTCACTAAAAAGTCACGTGGCATATGACTTGAGAATGCCAGTTAGACCAAGGTGTGGATATTATTAGTTTATAGTGTCTCCGTGTTTTTGAAATAAAAAAAAAATTAAATTTAAGAATGAATAATTTGTTTCCGTTAATTCTATATGCAGTTTGTGCACTTACATTACTGCTTGCTTGTTCTTTACCATATAGATACATGACTCAATAGACTGAGAGAGAGACAGACAGACATACAGAGAGACTGAGAAATTTAAAAATAAACACTGGTGAATGGATACACATTTTATTATAATAGATTCAATGTCTTTTGATGTAGAATATATGTTTTTTTTATGAAATAATACTGAAACGAAAAAGTCCGTCGTGAATATACATTTCGAGTGTAAATTTTTCTCTTATTTGTATAAGAACTCCACATGATTAAAACCAACTATTTACATTGGCTATCTAGTTTTATTAATTCCCAAAGTTATTTTCCTGTTCAAAATATGTAAACAAAGTTATCATGTGATCGGCGGGCTATCATTAGCATATAATAGAAAATTCAAGGCCAAAATGTATGACACAAAAAAGGCATTAGTGAAAACATAGATTTTCATTATGATTTTTTTAAATTACATGAAATTATTTTTTTGAATCTCATTTTGTTTGATTTTACTATATAATTAAATTCTGTCGCTCTTTAAGAACTCTGGTGACACAGCTGATGACGTCATTATCTCGAAACAAGCGCGTTAGATCGCGAGAAACATTGAGCACGATTGAAGGCGTTCATCGACAACTGGCCGTTGCACGGTACAAACGAATTAAAACAATAAATGCTATTTAAAATGATCAAGGTAAGTAAAAGATACACGGTAATCGTTATTTCATCCATTATTCCTCATCTTTCAGACCCCGTTAGTAAAATAATACCATAAGCTGCTTTTTTGTTGTTGTTGTTGTTGTTGTGGGTCGACTTCCGTCATGCGCCTCTTCTATATTTAGCTAACCTCATTTCGATATCGAGATTTGCACTAAAGACTGACCATAAACTGGATCAGAAGAAAGACAGAAGAAGGAATACAATGACAGTCGACATTGAATGTCAGTTATTTTTAAAGAAAAGGGTTGGGGGTGTGGGATACGGCTTTTTTGTGACACTGTTTGTCTTCATTTTTCTGTTCGTTAAGGAGGAGCGCAAACGAGAACATTTATGAAATTTGCATATGTTGGGTGGTTTTAAAGAAAGTGACTTATTGTTCTCGATTGCGTTGGTATTGTTTTTAAGGTTTTAGAAGATGCATACACAGGAAAAATTTGAATTTTTTTTTTTTATAAACATACGCCCATTTAGGGACAAAATTAAATGTTTATTTCATAGTGTATTACAATACTATATGTATCTATGTTATTTGGACGTATAGTCAGTGTGTTATAACCATAACAAGTGCTGTTACAATCGCTTAAATTTATCGCTAATTTGGGGGCCAAAATCGGCCCTAATCCAACCTTGGCCTTTATATTTTGATGACAAATCGTAAATAATGTAACAACTGTTGTCTCCATGCAATCCTTAAAGATATCGGGGGAAAATCTTACCTGTAACAAATTCTGTATTTATAACGCTGGTTATTTCATAACTGCATTATGTCGAAATCATTTTATGAGTTCATTGTAGTAGAAGTTCTAGTTTATATGTAGTTATTACATTATATCGTTATAGAGATGCAAGGTATCAATGAACGCTGACGGACTTAAATTTTCTCGTTTTTCACATGGTTCACATGAGACAACCACAACGATATTCTAGTGATAGGTTATTAACGCATACCTTTATATTCTGTAAAAATATGAAATTGGTTCTTGCATGTGGACGACCTGAATTTTCTAAAAATAGCTCAATGTGTGGCACAAAATGGTTATTCTATAGCCAAATGTGACGTCATGAGCACTAGCGTATGACGTCATGTCTAAATATTTTTCAATGATCAATTTTTTGCCATTCTATTCTCAGATCAACTACTTTGTTTTTAATTTGTACATTTTTGGGCCAAAAAGAAACCTTATAGTACCTACCCCTTTATATGGATAGCGGTACTACTAAATTAATATGGTTTCATATAATTATATGTAAGCATACATGATCCATGGAATATAGGTGAGAGAGAGAGAGAGAGTGGGGAACAAATTATTTGATTTTGGCAGAAATTGGACAAGAGTACATACACCAAATTGAATACACAAGACAATCAATAGCTATAAACGGAGAACATCATGCCTTTCTTTGTCAATATGGCAGTAATTAATAGGGTATAGAAATTAAATTTTAACTACTCCTTAATTAGATAAAGCCTTTCGTGTCTTTAATATATGTTTGGAACAAGTCAAATAAGCGAGTATTAACATTCGCCGAAAAATCAGATGATCCACATAACAAAATATTAGTAGTCGCTGGTATATAGAGATGATTCAGATACTCAAGCAAGTTCCTACGCTGTTCAATATAGTATTTACAAGTAAACATGTAATGATATGCATTTTCTATATCCTCACCACAAACACACAATGGATTATCTCTCGAATGATTAGAATATAAATCATTATGTACATCACCTCAGTTATTTCTAATTCTAGTATGCAGAATAGATAATATCATGTTACCAACTAAAAATGGGAAGGCACTTGTGTTGTCTTAGCCTATATTTTACTTCTGAAGATAGAATAGTTACTTTCACCTTTTATTGAATCTGGGAGTGTATTCCAGACATCAATAGAAGATTGTAAGAATGGGTTTCTACTAATTTCGAGTCCGGCATTAATTTGAAAAAAAAATATTCCTATTTCTAAGATTATACTTGTTTGTCTCACCAACCAGTGGTGATAGAAGGTCAGCAAGATAATAAGGAGAGACACCGTATACAATGTTATGAAAGTAACATGGTTTATGAAGCTTTCGTCAATCTGCCAAGGTAGACCAGTTTCTTCATAAATCTTACGACATGATGCACTTCTAGCAAGACCAGTCACAATTCTCCCTGCTTCTAATTATAGTTTATCTAATTTAAGATAGTCTGTAGCCGAACAACGACCCATACAAACATATTCTAATAAGGGGCGGATGTATATAAAATATATCCTTTCCAACGTTTTTTCGGCTAAATTTATATTTAAGTATTTTCAAGGCAGTTATCATTTTTGAGGTCGAATAAATATGTTATCAATAAGTCTGGGCTGGCCTTGACCAGTTGTCAATCGTATGTAAATCTGTGTTCAGTATATATTCAATTTCATAGGTATCGTTTGATGAATACGTCAGTGAGCTATCATAAACAAAGAGTCTCGTTGCACTCAAAAGGTCGTCTCCTCTATTGTTAATATACACAACAAAAAATAATGGACACAACACAGAACCATGTGGTATGCCAGCCGGAACATATTGGCTACTTGATTCGGCAGTATTGACAAAAGCTGTTTGGAGTCTATTAGGTAGTCAGAGAACCAGTTAATTAGAGAGCGATCAACGCCATTGCACTTTAATATATGTATTAGTCCTTTATGAAAAATACGATCAAACTATTTTGAAATATCACAAAAGGCCACACACGTCATGCTTATTGTCAAGTGCAGTACACATATCATGGAACATTGTATTTTTCCCAATTATTAGGATTATTACTATTAATAGCTATTTTTTCATGAAGTCACGTTTCCTGCTTGTTCTGCGTATTGTGCTATCATATCAACATTTGTCCCTCAATCGAACGGTACGGTGCGAAATGGTATACAGTCTTGAGCACACTGAATATATAACGAAGTAAAAGCTGCAATGGCATCATTGACATCACCATAAATCCTTAACTTAGTTGTCCAGTCTATACCTGTTATACGATTATAAAATTTTTCAAAATCCACTTTATTATAATGCCATACTTCTCTCTTATAACAGTTGGAGGATTCATATTCCAGCATAGTAATTAAATAAGAGGCCTTGTGATAACTTACATTTGCATCAACAGAGATAATTCCAGAATGGAGAACATCTATAGTTGGAGATATAATAATGCTATATAACAGAGTTGTCCAGCTATCTGTTACTCTGGTCGACTCAGTTATTATATTTTGAATGTCATTAAGCATCACTACCTCTCTGAGACCTTTGAATACAGCACTGAATAAGCAGGACCGCCGACAGAAATTCCGGGTCCATGGGCAGAGCAGTCATGGTCCCCAAAACTCGTATAATATTTTGTATATAAAAACCTGTTTTCATTTTTACATATAAAACCTGTAGTAATCTACCATAACATCAGACTCTTGCAACGAACAAATTTTAATAATTTCTGCAAAGATTAATTTATTTTTTATAACTGAGATGACGGCGGGTCCCTAGAAATCGCCGTGCCCCTGGGCAATCCCCCCCTCCCGGCGGGCTTATGAGTAAGTCCTTGCCCCCCCCCTTCCCGGCGGACTTATGAGTAAGTCCTTGTTTAAATCACTCATAATTATAATATTATCATAGATAATGAAGCCCCGCTCAATGATGATATTCAATGAATCCCAGAAGTTTGATGACGCAGATTTAGTACGGTAGATTACAAGTAACATATATTTCATACCTTTTACACACATTTCTATTCCTATCTCTTAAATGTTACGTGTCAACAGATCGATACATGGCTTAAAAATCACATTTTCTGAAATATAGACCATTACACCTCCCCTATGATTTTTTCTATCATACGTAAATGGTTTATAAAACCGTCCAACTTAAGATCATCATCAGTAATTTTATTATCTAGATTAGTCTCTGTAAGTGCAATAATGTCAAAATCATCAAAATATGTAGCGACGAAATCTAATTTATGGCAATCAGATCTAATGTTTAAATGTACAAAAGATAACGTACTATCCATTGATGACGTAAGTGAAGTATTACAGCTGTAGGAATCACAAGAATCGGAATCGGATACAGATATTAGTCCTGGATTCAGCTCAATGTCCCCGGATAATATAAGAACTAGAACACATATAATATACAAATGAACAAATTTTGCAAACATCAGATATGTGAAATAAAAGAACAAGACATTATGTGCACTATCATTTAACGTAAATGATAAGACGGACTTTGCCTCGCGCTTTAACTCTACAAAAGAACACATTTCATGTAGTGTAACATATAAAATGCAGCCTGGCATGGTCAAAAGTAAAATAAAGAAAAAGCGCAGAGTAGGAATAATCGAATGATGGACGAATGAATGTATAGATAATGAAAAATAAAATCTGTGCAACTGTACATTTGTGATAAATATTCACTTGAGTAGTCTACAGCGAAAATCGTATATAATGCAATATTACAGCTAACAACGAATAGAGAGAGAGAGAGAGAGAGAGAGAGAGAGAGAGAGAGAGAGAGACACACACACACACACACACACACACACACACACACACACACACACAGCTTCTACGGTTAGTCTTAGGCTTGGAGCATGGTGCGTGGAGCTTAGTAAGTCATAGTTCCTAAGGTATACGGTTTCGATTTTAACAGTATTCATTTGTGTAAAAGTTGCATACATTGATTTATCAAACAAACAAACAAACAAACAACCACTTTACATACCTGGGTTTACGAATAAAGTCAATAAAGTCATGGTTAATATCTGGGAGGAAATGTCTTTTTTTTAACACAGTACCGACAACATTGTTCTATGTTTTTGAGATCAGGCTAAATTACACCAAATATAGGATAGGTTTGCTCCAAGGAACAAATATGTGCATAGATGAATATCAAATTCCAAAATTGGGCAAAGAAACTATCCATCACAGATAAAAAATAACAGATGGCGAGATAAATGATAATGTGCTGAAAAATTATGTAAAAGAGCAGAAAAATGATAATCAAATCTTTGACAAACCGACTATTAGGGTTCAGATTGTGGTCCACGATGATGTTAAATCGGTAAATTTTAAATCAAGTCGACAAATATATGAGCCTGCAGCAATGGACAAGTATACAAGGTTATTGATTGACACAACTGTAGGGGTCGGAACAGCCTTCATTATATTTGTCAACTTGGGGTTGGGTCAGAAAAAAAGTTGTTCTCATTCCATTATCACCCCAGTTAAGTCTATTTTTCTTAACGTATGCACTGGTAATTTCTATTTCAAAACTGCTCACGTGGAGTAAGTAAGGATAATAGGTTGACAATATGAAAAATGGGTGAGGCACATATTTAGTCGGAAAAGGGGCGGTGTGGGAAAATATATCTTTGTGGGGTATGTTACTGATTCTCTTTAGAAAGGTGGACCCCAAGTCTGCGCCATGATTATATATATATATATATAAACACACACACACTACTCACGTGCTCTCTCTCTCTCTCTCTCGTGCGCACACACATGACAATCTGGTCGACTTCAATAGATCGGACAGTGCTAACGTGATATTAAAAGTAAGTGCCGGGTTATACGTTACAAATGTAGCGCAGAAGAAGAGAAAACTGCGAAACGCCTGTGTCGGTAAAATTCTGAAATTAAAGGCTGATTTCTTCTAAACTGGTCTACAGGTTCTGCTAACATGTTACAGACGTAATACTTTATCGATTAAGTACATATTATAATACCTTAGCCTAGATGTTTCCTTTCAAATGTAAAATCAATATTCACGTCACAACGTCTAAATGCACCCCTGTGTACCTCTATACTTGCGTACTGTAAATAGATTTAAATACAAACACTTTAAGCATTTCGTCTTTTGTTAAACAGGTTGGGCATATGTCTAGGATCAGGTTGCGGCATATAATAACTATTCACATAATACCCTGAAGCGGCCGTTCGTACACAAAAGTTTGAGTTCCATTGGCATAGGTCTTTATATCCGCTAACAACAGCTTAAGTGTTTCTTCTTGGTAACTCTGTTTACGATTCATTTTCGTTCGTCACAGTCTATAACTGCATTTATCTTGGAAGGCCTTCGTTATTTAAATAGACGCAGAATAAGGCACACCAGGTAATTAAGCATTTATTATCTTATCAAGTATTTTAAAATTGATTATAACTTCAATTCAGAATTATTATTTTCCATTATTTTAATTGTAATTCAGCATTGGTATTTAACCTTACATCTGGTACCATTTGCTACACCAATGGATTCGCCATTTATTAACTAACAAGAAAATTGTATAAATGTGTTTTTATTTTTCCTTTGCTCGTTCTTTTCTTGTCTACTTGATTGTTACGTAATCTATTCCTTGATATCGGCATTTTACACTGTAGATTCATTGATTGGTGGCTAACGGCTCATTAGTACGGACAATACTTTTTAGTGTTAAGGCAAGTTCCTATGTAAAAAATACAACGTGCCAGCCGACCCGGTCTGGTCTGGGCCGCAATCGACACCGCAATCCAATAATGTGTGCGTCTGGGACGCTAATCACTGTGCGCAACGGATCTCCAAGTCAATCTTGGCGTTGATTCACAGATAGATTTCAGAATTCATATGTGACCCTAGGACCTTGGAGCAGATTTATCGTTCGAAACATACACATAATGCGCTATGCTTTTTCGCCTCTTTTGATTATGCTTTTCATTTTGGTCAGTTATATATATATATATATATATATATATATATATATATATATATATATATATATATATATATATATATATATGTGTGTGTGTGTGTGTGTGTGTATGTGTGTGTGTGTGTGTGTGTGTTAATTAAACAGGAAATCAATAATATACATAAAATTCATACTTTATATCTTCTCATCAAAGAATACATAGTCTATTTACAGTACAGAATGAATGAAATATGAATATATTACTGATTTCCTGATGAAGTAATAAATCTGGCAATATATGGACCGTCACATGGACATATTCATATATCATATACATTAAAAATTACATGGCTTTTAAAGCGTTGGTATCAAGCAATTTGATATAAGTTATCTACCTTTCTGGCTAGGGATTGCCTCCCCATTGTAATGTTTTTTTAAGAATAACGTATATAGATGAATGAACACTTGTATGGGTTTAAAATGATTGTAAGGAACTAATTTTCAATGAAACCTCTCAATTGTGTATTTATATCAACTAGAACCATGTATTGTCTTTTCTCATAACTAATATCAGCTAAAAACAAATAAAGAGTTCAAATGTTTCACTATGCATACATATCAAAATACCTACAGTGGGAAGGTAACTCCTTTTTAGAAAGGGAAATAATTTATATGACGTTTACAGAGTTTAATACTGTTGGATTGCGACATTGACACTTTTTATTTTTTAATTTCACAAACCCGTAATAAATCATATATTTCTGAAAACAAGTTAAATAAAGAATTTTTAAAATACCAGTTTTATTTTTCTTATACGCTAACCTTTTTTTTAAGTTTGGTCATTTAAATATTTGTTCTGTCCAAGTTTTGAATAAAACTACGGATAAATAGGTCAGTACAGAAACTCTATAGGTTTACACAAGAAAAGGGTGTGATTTTAATATCTCTCCACACATGTATGTATGTATGTATGTATGTATGTATGTATGTATGTATGTATGTATGTATGTATGTATGTATGTATGTATGTATGTATGTATGTATGCATGCATGTTGCGTAGATGAATAAGAGAGTTGATGGTTATACATTTAATGCCGTTTTATGCAAACCTTGTGCATCCAGACTGTTGGCATGTCTGAAGCACGAATATATATTTTCCACGCTGGAATATTTGATTAAAAAACAATTTTTTAGCCAGGTATTTCAACCTAAATTTAAATTTGGTATGAATTACTTCTGCATGTGTAATTTATAGCAATGTGTTAATTTTATTGCTACTGAAAATAGTTACAGTTAATTTTTTTGCTACTGAAAATAGTTACAGTTAATTTTTTTGCTACCGAAAATAGTTACAGTTAATTTTTTTTGCTACTGAAATTAGTTACTGTTTATTTGGAGTCTTTATCTTAAATAACAAATTAACCATTAAACTTTAAAATGTTTTGAATTTTGAGAGTCAGCCATTTAGATTTTCCTTCTTGGTTTAAAACAATGGCGTCAGGAAAAAGTCTGTCACACATTGACAGTGACACTTTTCAGTAATTTAGGCGATATTTTGATGTGGATAAAGATTTTCTTTAAATGACCTATCACATATCTTAATGAGTCAGACCTCTAAAAGTTAAGAAACAGAGAATATAAAGATTTGTGTGATTTTTCATCTGGTCAGGCAATATTACCATTGCCGCAGGTCACCGGTATTTTGAAGACTGGAGCTTTATTGACACATTGTCATGCCAAAGGGAAGATACCAGTAGATATTTTTATAAGCATCTAATTACTTTTCACAAGAAAAAGTTTGCCAACTTACATTCGAAATGAGTATTTTAAGTGTCTCAGCCAATTCCTAGCAACTTTCACACAATGCCTACTGTTGTAATCTATTTATAACCCAGATAATATTGAGACAACAACCGATTGGTCGAAATCTAGTTAGGGTAGTTAGTATGAAAGTTGGTGGAAATTGAGACAGTATTAATAAAGCGGCAAATTCCTGAAAATACTGGTGATATGGGGCAAGCGTTATAATGTACGACCAGACGAAAAGCATAAACTTTTGACATTTTCTGTCTCGTCACTTCTGTCATATCTCACTCATAAAGATGTGTGATAGCTCATTGAAAAGGAAATTATAATATCTAGATTACTGAAAGATTTCACTGTAAACGCGAATACCACTAAGAAATCAAAGGTATGTGTGCAACTGCAATTTCTCGAGTTACAAACTTTGCTTCTTAGTATATGTTTATCCAAGGAACTATGTATTGGAACATGCTATTTTTGTGGTTTTGACCCATTTCAGTATCAAGCTTGCATCAAGTACCTGCGGTTCTTTAGTAAGAGCGTAAACATTGTAGTGAAGAAGTGTACTGTGTTGTGTGTAACGAGGACAGGGACCAGTAACACTTGCACCTAACTCGTCCCCAGGGACGAGTCCTTGGGAAACTTTTTCCTGAGCCCTGACTGGATGGACATTCAGTATTTCAGTATAACAGCAGCAGCAGCCATTTTGAAATCTTGTTTAAGCTACGCCTTCTTATTATGTCTAGTTGGTCTCAAATGAAAATGGTGTCAATTTGATATCTATTATGGCCATCACCACATCCGTCTTGAAAATCGTTTTATTGCTACTCCTCCTAAACGGAAAGTCATATCGACATTTGGTTTATACCAGAAGATTTATGCTTGGCCTAAATTAAACGGTGATCTGACCTTAAATATGGTTGCCACAGTGGCATCTTGAAATTTTATTATCCCTACTTCTCCTGGACGAATGGTCATATCAACATTGTGCTTTCACCAAAAGACTTCTTGTGATGTCAAATTGGTTCCTAATGAAAATGGTCCCAGTCTGATATCCAATATTGCAACCATGGCAGCCATCTTGAAAATCTTGTCATCGCTACTGCTAAATGGAAAGTCATTTCGACATGGAGTTTTTACCAGAAGACTTTTTATTGTGTCTAGTTGGTCTTGAAAGAAAATGACGCTCAATATGGCCACCATGGTTGCCATCATGATACTATTGTTATCGCTAAGTCTTCCGAATGTTTTTCCATATAAACATAGGGTTTTCACCAAAAGACTTCTTGTGATACCTACTTGATTCTAAATGAAAATGATGCCAATCGTACATCCAATATGGCTGCCATGACGGCTATCTTGAAAATCTTGTTGTCGCTACTCCTCCTGAACGGATGGTCATCTTGACATGGGATTCTCAACAAAATACTTCTTTTGATGTCTACTTGGCCCGAAATGAAAATGCTGACAATCTGATATCCAACGTGTCTACTACATCAGCTAATCTGAAAAAAATTTTATTGCTGAAGAATGTCACAGAAGGTTTCAACACTCGGCAGTTAAAAGGAAGAAATGGTCTTATATTGAACTCCTGGAAATTCTTTTCGGCCAGTAGAGCATCAGTCCCTTCAAGGGACTTTTGTTTTTATTGTAAGCCTTTAAATGAAACATAGTACGCGAACTCCCATTGTCGGCTCTAGAGGTCCTCTACATATGGCTTAGGCTTTGTAAGAAGTTTATTTTGTAATTGATACTTTTAAATAATTTCGAGAATCAGTCTTAAATGAAATGTACACAGAAAAATTGGAGCTTGTTTTTGAACATCAACCATGTTATTTTGATGACCAGATTTAAAATACATTACGTTCAAAGACGAGGAAGCTGACGTAATAATTTATCATGGTTAAATCCAACTTAAATCATCCTGGAAAGCGTGAGCATGCTGCGCTACCATTATAGAGCTGCATACCGATCATAGGTATCCCAAATATGAATAACTTTATTTACAATGTTTGCAATATTAAAGTATTTTTTTTAAAATTAATTTTAGGTTTGATGGCACGAGACCTTGGTTTTGTGGGACATATCTCCTCTGTCACGGTTAACTATGCAATCCAGGCATAATAATGTGAGACTGATAATTTCCTACCCATAGAGTTCCAGACTTCAAATAAAATATCATGAAATCGCTTACATCTTCTTGCCAAATGTACCATGCTAAAGCTATATGCTTCCTTAACAAACACAGTATTGATTTCTACAATGTTTCATCCTATCAAACTTTTAATATAGCGGGCCATAAATATCGTTACATCTAAGCCTATTTGAAAGCTTATGTAAATTAACGAAGGAGAATACAGTGTTGTTTTTGCAATGGCAGCAAATACAACTCCCAATAATGAGGCTCTCTCCCTCACGCTTTGTGAAATACTAAATGACATGGGGTATGCCGACAAGGATGTCCAATATCGTATAGATATTTACGAGCTCTATAATTTTCTGGCGAATGTACAGGGAGTCAATTTTCTACCTCAGAAAGCAGTAGGAGGTAAGATCACAGGATTATCAACCCTCATAGAGGGAGATGTCGACTGTATGTTTTGTGCGGAGAAAACTTTGATTACAGAGAACCCTACAGTAGATTTGCCCAAAGACAGTAATGTTCTTCTCATGGAGCATGAGAATTGTCCCCCAGGATTTTGCAAACTTCTGCGTCGTACTTTACTTTGTAGTAATACAACAGCTGAGCTTCTTTTTGTTGACCTGGATAACTTCTGTTTTCTTCCGAATGGGAAAGTGTACCTATCCAGCAAGAATGTAAAATCAGGTGTAGCTAAAGTTCATGCTGTAGTCGAGCACAACCGCGGTACGAATACTATTTTGGGGGGTAGCGGACCAGCCGTTACTCGTATTGATGAACCGATAAGGCGTAACACGGATTACGTGTACTCCATACCATCCCGTACTTTACCAAAATCTATGAAGAAAAGATTTTCGAGAAATGAACATTGGCCGACAAAGAGTATGGTTTCAGACATAGCTAAGGCAGGATGTGAAGTTGTACCCGTAGGATTTCCCGGAAGTAAGGAAGAGCACCTGCAGTGGAGACTATCATTCTCGACAGCAGAGAAAATGCTAATGCAGAGTTTAAATAGTACACAAAGGAAGACCTATGTCCTTTTCAAGATCTATTTTAAAGAATGCTTAAAGAGTTTTATTGAAGCTAAAGTTCTTTCCTCATACATTGCAAAGATGTTGACATTATGGATGTGTGAAAAAATACCTGAGGAACTATGGAAAGATAATCTTCTGGTAGAGAGATTCCTTGATGGTTTAAAATGGCTGAGGCAGTGTGTGGAAGCAAACCATTTTCCCCATTATTTTATTACAGAAAGGAACATGCTGGCATATCCGATGACAAGCAATGATAAATCACGTCTAAATACCTCTTTATCAGAATGCATTGACTCAGTTTTGTCGTGTTTGCTTGACTGTCCATCTCTTCGCAATAAATGTCCGACAAGTTTCTTATTGGAATGTGGTCTGACGCAGGGCTCTAGCGAAATAGTTGCATCGATCAATCGTCCAGAAAAATATCGTCTGCACGAAGTTATTTTGCATGAGATTAATCTAAGTTCTCGTTCTTGCACGATTTCAAATGCAACTTTGGATGCACACACAAAGTCTTCAGTCGAGAGAGATATTTTGCAGTATATGTTCAATGAACAAAGCATCAGGGAAAATTGGGATGGAATTTCCAGGCTGTTAGAAACTCGTCCGGATCTTTTGCAGGTTTTGGCAATTACTTTCAACATTTTAAGACTAAGAGACAACCCAAATATAAAGAGTGTGTCAGGACAAGTGAAATTGGCAGTGATGCACAGTGCTATGAGAGACAACAATTTCGCCTACGGTGTTCTTCAGAGGCAAATAAGAAGGGTGGAATCTGAGCAAAGGGTTTGGAAAGTAGAGAATGACAGAATGAAATACACAGTGCGTGACTTCTGGAAAGGACTAGATGACAAGCCAATGTCATTGGTACTGACCAATTACTGCCTTTGTTGTATTGTGTTCACCGGTGAAAACTTACCATTGCTACCCAAAGGATTAAGATACGAGTTGTGTCGTCTCTCAGAGATACCGATTCAATGTTATAAGATAAAGATTGATTGCATGGCATTGGCATACTATCTTCAAACTTTAGTTTGTGAACAGCTCGGAAAACTGGAAGAAGCTAACGAAGCGTTGGCAAAACTTATGCTTGGGTCTATAGGTAAAAGAGTTAAACCTCACTTAAACTTTGAATACAGGGAAACGACATGGAATGTGGCAGGTCATGTGTACATGGAAAGGAAAGATTATCGTTCAGCCTTCTTTGCAATAAGAAAGTCTGTCTTCTTTGGGAAAGAGGTAAAGGCATCGGTTGATCCAAGCTTCCTGCACCTGGCAGTTTTGTTAAACAAGGCATTCAAGGCAAGAGAATTATGAGGCAACTGAGCAGGAATTTGGCACAAATGGACCTGAAGGTTGATTGAAAACTAGAGTTTAAGCTGAAGGACTTCAAGAATAAAAATTCAAAAATAGAGGAACGAACGGAGGGAAGGGATGTGGATGGAAGGAAGAACAAGAAATGTGCCAGAATTCAGTTTCACTTTCATATGAAAACTCTTGAGTGTCTGTGAATCAAGAACTGAAACAAGGTTATGGACTTAACATGTCAACGCGAATGTTGGGCTTTGATCTGTGCATAGGGAGTTTTAAATCAGTTCGCGGGTGATTATATGACAATATTTTGGTGAGTAACTTGTAAGAAAACTGTGCGCTAGTACTAGTATCAAGTGAAACAATGAAATCCCGTTCATTTGTCGCTAAAATAAACATAGGTTAGAAACTATCTGTATAGACTACGAAGTTGTTAATTAGTGAAAAAGTAAAAATTCATGTAAACAAAATATACAGTAAAACCTATGTAATCTTTTTTAATATACTTTGCCAACATATATATTAAAACACTCAGATAAATATCTATAATGAAATTTTGATAGGAAAGGTGTACTTCGCTTCAAATATACTTAGTTGCGAAACGTTACAAGGTATATATATATATATATATATATATATATATATATATATATATATATATATATATATATATATATATATATATCAACATACCCTCCTAATGCAGGACAATTTTCATTTTAACACCATTTATGTGGGGGAAAAAATGATGGGGGCGTACAAAATATGCTACTTTTAAAACAGTTCCCTCAGTATCAGGCAACTTGCCTGCGACATGCAGAAATTGTTTTGCATATATCGGCTTAGATTGAAAATATGTATAATGTTGTACCAGTTACCTCCGTTAGACCGGGAAGCATACTAATCGATGGTGGGAAACTAATGACGGTAACAATTACAGCATGAAGCACACTGGCTGATTTCAACCAATCGTTTTCAAGCGTTTCATATTGGCATCGCAACATGTTCCTAACATGTTCCTCGCTGGAAGTGTAGGGTTTAGCAGCGCACATCCGAGCTGAAAACCAATACATCCACATAACATCCGCGCTTAGAACCATAAGCCATACCTAATGCACGCTTCGAAGTAGCAGAGGGTACGATATGTATTGCATCATTCCTGAATATACAAACGCACGTATTATTATTATTATTATTATTATTATTATTATTATTATTATTGACTATGCTAATAATACTTGTGACTGTCGAATGCCATGCTAATTGCGTGTAGAACTATTTTATAAGGTAAATTTTGAATAATAGCAAAATTAGTAAGAACTTTTTGTTTTTTATTCTTTGTGGATCCTTATCATATGATATCAGTCGCAGACTTATTGGTAGGCTATTGACATACTTTACTAATGATTTTGTAAGTATTAATATATTTTTTTAATCTCAAGAAAATATAGCAAAACAAGTACATAAGAAGAACACAAAACAGGCTACTTCAAGTATCTATATTAGTTATATGTGTACTGATTTTGCCTTAATGAAAAAGGCAACATTATGGTAAATTTGTACGGGACCAACTACCATTAGTTCCAACATCCTGGGAAAATTGATAGAAAATCGTATACTAATGATCTCAGAGGGAAGAAACTATATGAATAAAATCATAATAAAGCCAGCTGTCTATATATATCCTGTTTTTTTTCATGCGTTGCTTTCCAAATTTACTTGTTTTTATTGGTTTATTTATTGATCCTTTTTTGTTTTTGCAATACAGCGGACTGGAGTTGTAATCAATATTATACTTGCAATCAAAATTATTATTATTATCATCATCATCAGCAGCAGCAGCAGCACGGTCATTAGTAGTAGACTATTACTTCAAGTTGTATCCTTCTCCCCACTATATTTAATTTGTTTATTAATCTTCACATACGTATTTGTCAAGATCTGACTGGCCTCTAAGTGAAATATTTGATATCTCATTTTATTCTTCTAATTTTGATCCCACTTACACCTCTATATGCTAAAAGACATATCTTATTTCTTAAAATAAAATACTAGGAGTTTAGAGCATACATATCTATCAAATAATTGTGTAAAAGTTTTTATTGGATCGCTTGTATAATAAGAGGACTGACTGCGTAGACAATTCAGAAATAAGGGAGAAAACTATAGCAAACGAAATGATCATCATTGACAGTAGTAGCAGTAGCAGTCATAGTTGTCAGGGGGTAATCTGGGATTCTTAGTCAGGGGGTAATCTGGGATTCTTAGTCAGGGGGTAATCTGGGATTCTTAGTCGGGGGATAATCTGGGATTCTTTCTGTGTTTTTTGTTTTAATAAAGGTTTGACGGAATTGCTTGCAGCGGTCAAGTTTTTGTATTCCCAGTTGTGCTATTTCAATTGAAACAAGGGAGGAAGTTTTGACTGACTATCTCCTCCCCGTCCTTTCTATGAACAAATTACTGGTAGTTAGTGGTGGTAGTAATAGTAGCAGTAGTGGTATATATTTCCCCAGCATATATTTCAGTAAAACAAAAATCACATTTTGGAAAGAAAAATGAACTTTACTTCTAATCATTGTTGTACAATCAAAGTTTAATGTAAGTGGCCCAAGTTCTAAACAGCAAAGAGAGAGAGAGAGAGAGAGAGAGAGAGAGAGAGAGAGAGAGAGAGAGAGAGAGAGAGAGAGAGAGAAACAATTTGAGACCATTTTCCCTGCTGCCTCTTTCTTGCCATGCTAGTGAATCATCGGTGAAATTTGTCGTCCCCTGCATTGATACTTTACTCATTTGACTAAAGATTCCTTTTGGTTTATTTTTATTTAAAAAAATCTTTAAAAAAAGACAGAAAAGAAAAGAAAATTGAGATAAAGGCAGATTTTCGAGTATGTGACGAAATTTATTAGGACCTTCAGTTGAAAATCAAGAACACAAGATTATCGTCACTTTATCATTTCAACATCATTCGTCAAATTTAAATTCGCGTTATGGTTGTAACCGTTTATCTTATCAACTTTCAGAAACGACTTTAAAATATTTCCGTTACGATACGACTTACGCTAAATAATGTGATTATAGCTCAACACATTCTGGTTCATGTTCGTAACTTTGTTAGATTTTTGTCTTGTACATGCATGATGTTGTTTTCTTGTACATGCATGAAATTCAGCCCAAATTTGTTAGATAATGAAACCCATCACTAACTGACATTATTTTGGCATTTATAGCATTTTCCATCTAGAATTTTAAAACGTTTGCAACCATTTTTTCCTATACCGTTCACGAGTCATAAGTTATTGCAACGAACTAATAAACTTCTATTATTTTTAAGCCGGCGAAAAGTAATTTATTACACATGCCTTACTTACGTTCAGCGAGTGAAATTGCTGTCAGCGCGCCGGTCCGATGCCAGTTAAATTCGCGGCGGACTGGGGCAAAAATGGGTTGCCACTCCATCTAAGGAGTTAGAATTTTAGGTATGTCGAGTAAATTTAATCAACAAATTGTATATTTTATAATATTAAAAGAAGTAATATAAACCAAGTGAAAAATAAATAATAGTGAATTGTTTCTGACGACCACTTGTGAATCTGTGTGAGATGAGAAGATAAATATCTCGCTTGTACTCTGCGTATATTATACGCCTGTAACTTCAGTCTAAAACTCTTCTGCATCTCTGCAATGTTTGACGATAAATGCTACTTCCGATTCGCAACGTCAACACATGGAGTCATTTGGATACCTAGAAGCCACCAGAGGCTAAAAACCAAATGCAGCCGAGGAAAACAAGAACAATTCAAAAGGAAAACGATACTATAACACGAAAACAATGTTTTAAAAATAGTTGGGTTACAGAATATGTTTGTAATATACAAACAGGATGCATGCTAAAACCATGGCAATTCTGTTAACTGTTCAGCTGAATTCTGCTGATGTGGATGCATTTGATCCAGTTCCAGCAATCCATTGCTGGAACTCATCTTTCCGCAGACCTAATTTCATATGGGCTGCTGTATTTTGGATGCCGCAGCCTCATCTTTGTAGGCCGGGTCTAGTTCTGATACTGTAATTGATGACAAGTAAATGGATCAGGATTCTGATTTTTATTCTGACATTGATTCAGCTTGGTCATCAATGAGAGCAGCAGATTCTTGTTCCCAGCCTCTAGATGAGTTATGTATGGATCTGAATCATCTGGACAGTAAGCATCATTGTCCTGGTCAATAAATAGTGAACATGTTATGTTGAATTTAATACAATGTAATAAATTTGATATACGATATCATATTATATTTTGTGCTTTTATTTATTGTCCAGGTTTGATTATATAAAAACCTTACTACCTAACTAAGGGCTGTTGTTTATGTCAACATGTATTTACCTTTGACATTTCATTATATTTGCAGAATCTTTACATCGTGATTAGAGAGTATTTGGATGTTCCATTTCGTCAATGGACAATTTGATATCACGCATAACAGATAATTGGTTTCATATATATATATATATATATATATATATATATATATATATATATATATATATATATATATATATATATATATATATATATCATACATATATTGTTACATATAACAACAACAATGTTTTGCATTAGACGGGACGCCAGGATTGGGTTTCTCTAGAACTGCGTCGCTGGTGACACAACATTTTTCCCGGCACCCAACTACGAAAAGTTTCATCATAATCTTTCCTTTTTCCAGCACATATTTTTGCCAGGCAGTTGTTTACTTTTTAAAATTTTCTCATGAATTCATCATCTTGCTTGTCGTATAGAAATAACTCTTCCTCCGTGTGTGTCAGTATCCATAAGTAGCTGATAGTTCTTATTTAAAATGAAATTTTTGTTATGTATTATATTTCCACCTAAAGTTCATGTTTGAATAAACTATATATTGTTTGTCTTAAAATTAAACATATAAATGAAGATCGTATACATACACACATCGTATTGTTGTGTGGAATAACACAGTAAACAAAGTGATTTGTTCTAGACATATGAGTATTTGAACAGAAACAGACACATGTTAAATGGATACATTAGTATATCATATAGAACTAATATTAAATATAATACATTATATTCATGAGATTGATATCCCAATCAAGTAATATATTTATCAACAAGCATGATACGAAGTTATATTATTAATTGTTTTAAAAATATGGACATAACTAATTACTGAATAGCTGCCAGTGCTGCTTTGATCTTCCCCCATTGTCGTCTTATTTATTCTGCTCTTGCCGTGGAGTACAAGTTTAAAGAATAAAATTGTCGGTGTTGATCGGCCGTATTAGTAGAACGCCTACCCAGTTACAGCTGTAGTGTATGGCTTCTACTTTGTCCAAGACGCTGACTCAGCCATCTGGGACACGCTAAGGGACGGCTACTTAACTGTGTGGCCCAGTGTAAGATTGAGTACTGTGAGGGGGTCCTGAGGGAGATAGGTCTGTTCAAGACCTGCCAAAAACCGCAGAGTGCGAATAAATTATTCTTGAGAGTGGCGCAACTGTTGAAGACATAGCCGAGCCGGAATGAATTATTAATTGACCTATTATTTTGAAGGATATAACAGAAAAGGACATACATTTAAATGAAAATTATTCACTTCATTTGGATCCTCATACAGCAGCGGCAAATATCTGGCAATTTATTGGCAAAAATTATTCTTATTATCAACGGCCACGCCTGGCATTAAGGCGTCCAGTTTCTGGCCACGGACAGTAGATTGGACAGCATTTACAACAATGATGTCTGGGAAGTCATTCAGGAAGCCAGTCTGAGTAATCCAAAAACTGCTTGGTTGCTAGTGGGTCAGGACCAACATCTGGCAATTTAATAGTTGGTGTTTGAAGATGGCTGTACCTACAGTACACAAGAAAAGCACAACGGGATAGTAAATGCTTGCATGCCACTGGCGCATGAGCAATCAGAGGCTCTTGCAAGAAAGGCCTTTGGTGCAAACCACGTAGCCGCAGTGGTGGCCAGAGAACTCTACGGGTGGAAACCCACATCGGTCGGCATGCTTGATGACGTTCAAATATCCTGCGTTGGGACACGCCCAAAGGCGATGATTTAGGAAGACCCTACTGGTTTTGCCCAAGTACGTGCCAGTACATATGCCGACAGCTGCAATCCTGTAATTCCCGCGTGATTTGTTAAGCTCTTTTAGCAGCAAGGCTGGGCGCCGATCGTTCTTCTTAGGTTTATGCTAGAAGCTGAAATTCTAACAAGTCTCGAGATTACCGAGACTATTGTGGTTGTAAAAAGCAAAAGGAGCTTTGGCTACCCGACAATAGAAAGCTCAAAATTTGACGGTAGGCACCTGACACGCCGCTTGTTCTTGTGATTACTACTAGTGTCATAAAAGAGCTTGACTTTGCAGTGTGCGACTGCGGCTAAAGTGAAGCACTTCTTGGTGCGTCAAATTACCCGGTAGGCCACGTTTTGGCTTTCACTGGCTGTTCACGTGGCTTCAGACTCCACCAACTTGGGAAAATCGTCGCAACACAAGCCCGCTAGTGTAGAGGTCTTCATCGAGGGGAACACCTACCCGAAGAACATTGCAACATATGTTATTGGTACCAAAGAATGTATCTCCATTTCAGTGGATGACATGGGCGAGCAGCTTTATGATCAACAAGAGCATGGAGCCCATATGCCCAGGCCGGAATACTTCAGTGCGACCAAGTATGTTCTAGACTCTACCGCACCGAGAGCATATGATCCGCTCGCCGTGCATAAAACTTGCTACTTTAATGGCAGTGGCAGATCAGGAAAGACCAGACGTGTGATTCAGCTCTTTCGCAAATATAACTCTTTGTCTTAACACTGACTCACTGGCTCGCCAACGAGCATCGCAAGAAGTGCAGGTATAACTTAGTTTCTTCCGCAGGAGTGGCTAAAAGAGTGGGCGCCAGAGCGAACGGACCAGAAATATTTCCATCGGGTGATCATTTGGGACAAGGCTTGCACAATGCCCAAACTCATCCGAAGACTTTTCTTGAGCATTTGGTGTCCAGAGGCTGCCAAGTAATTTGCTGCAGACACCAGGGATAGCCTACACCCATGGCAGGTGAAAGTCCACATGGATGGTTCCAAAAAATACGTCCATTACTATGAAGAGGTGACAGCAGACTACAGGGCGAAGGGCGAGCTTCTGAAAGACCTTAAAAAGATGACGCGGCTCCAGTCTGACAAATTTCCTTACCAGCTTATGCGTAAAGCCCTGAACATCTGTTACGCATGGAATCGCTTCTTGGAGCAGTGAACCCTGAACGATCTGATTTTAGCTTCGCGGATAGAAACTCGGGAACGAGTCCAAAAGCCCTTCTTTAAGCACCGCGTGAAGACGTTTGCAGAACGTCAAATTTCCCTGCTATGCCACTGTAAAGATTCCGAAAAGCAAAGCTACACGGTAACAACCCCAGGCACCCAGATGCAAGAGAAGCAAGTCTTGAATAACATGCTATCCTGCAGGCCGAGCCATTCAATCCGATTATTTTTGCCTAGACTATCTATAGACGGTGCACAGCACCCAGGAAAGCGCGGTGGAGAATCGACAATGTTCTGGATTTTGGATGACTATATGCAACGGAGAAATCGCTCCTACTTCGCAGTATCGGGCATTGAGTACATGGACCAGTTGGCAAGTGCATAGCCACTATCGGCGGATAGGAACGAGGCTCCGTCCATGCTAAATAAGCGGGCAGTTCGAATAGCTACACAAAATAAGCTTGTTGCTTATAGGCACCAGGACTAGGCTATACTTTCTGCTATAAACTGAAAGCAAATTACATTTTCAAGCTGAATAAGAAACAGGAAAACCACTGCGTCGCGGGCAACATTGAGATGGTCTGGGTATACGCACCGAAAGATACTTGGCAATTTGGCGGTCAGCAGTGTGCTTTAGCTCATGAAGGCCACGGAACATCTCTCTGTGGCCAGAACTTGACAAGTCGTGCATATATGCCCACATTTCCTCGGCTAAATTCATGTTGTTGCTATCGTGTTTGTTACGGCGTGCAATTTTAAAACAATCCAACGGTCGCAAAAATGCAACCAAAAAGTAAGCGCGCCTTCTAGTGTGGCTCGGTTTACCTAGCAAGCTTGTAGGTGAGCTTGTAGGTTGCAACGGCTGTAACAGCCATTCCATTGACGATGAAGACCATCTCTCAGATTGTTTGGTCTTGACTGGAAACGTAAAAGTCAGATTACTGTATGTTCGCGCTCTAGCTGTTTAAGATTTTTAACGTGGAACAAATTGTATTGCCGCATTTTTGCTACATCCTTGTCATTGAATCTGCGTAGCTCGTCAGCGTCTAGCGTTGAAATAGATTTTGAAATAGATATTTTGACCCGGAGAAGGCTTGCGCATTCATTACTGCGCCGCCGACAATCATTGCCACAGCTGCCTTTGTCTTAGTTGTACCAGCTGTTCCTCCAAAACGTTTGCTAGAACAGCAGTCACTACTTCAAAATGTCCGCTGGGATAATGACCAATTTAATCAGGTCGTTCTTTTGGAAATGGCTGTCACCACGTCGAGAATCGACATGCCCAAATCATAGGTAGTAAAGTCAAGCTTGGGATTTACCCCTTAAAAATCTCCTTGGATATTTAGGCGTATACAGTGGCCAGACCGGCGACCACCATGGTAGACCATTTTGATGATGTACATGCCGCCTGCAGACGTCGTGTTGCTTGCAGATTGGTACCGAAAACTTATTAAGGTATTGTTGCCCCTGTAATTCCGACTGCCACTACTGCATATGAAATATTTTTTAATTTGATGCCCTTGACCGTCATTTCCACTGTTGAGACGGCAGTTTCGACGATAGGCTTTATGATATTTTATTGCTCAAGTGAAAGTGATGCATTGCCCTTTGCTAGCACTATAGACATACCGGAAATAACTGCCCTAATAACTGCGTAGCCAAACTAGTCCGTACCTGTACTCGTACCTGTTTCGTCGTCCTGACAGTCAGGACGACGGTTGTTACGTTTTTCCTCAAATGGAATCTCAGCGGTAGCTTTTCTAACGGCGCTTGTCTGTGCCGTTTCATCTTGCATTTGCTCCTTAGCATTACATAGATTGGTGAGCTGCTTTTGTTTCAGGCTTCCCTGCCCTTTCTTCCAGCCTCCACTTTTGTGGGTCCTTTAATGCGTCTCGTCATTTTTACCCTCTTTATCTCAACAACACCCGCATGCTCCTGCACTCATGTGGACGTCGTCCTGAGATTGGGAACGTCTGTCGGGATTACACCAGTCGCTTCGGCAGTTTGGCATGTTGCATGATTTGCACCAATGTTTTTCAGACCAGTTACTGTTTCGTGGACATTGATGTAAAATTGAAAATGATTGTACGTGGCTAGCATCACAGTAACTGGTGCTAAGAACATGACATAACGATGATAGAGCTTGCAGCAGGCTGCGTTAATCGCGTGATTAGCAAAGAGATCTTCCTCTAGATAACATATGAGGTCTCGTTTTCTTTGGAAATGGTGAGCACGTGCCAAGCGGCGTGTGCGTACAGGTGTTGTGTGCTACTTGCCAGCATTTTGTCATCGTGGCTCCAAGCTTGGTCTCGTATCTGCCGTAGAGCTTGTCAATTTCCTCGTCTCCCATTTCTTCCATCTGAGAGATAGTGACCTGGCATCCGATTTATTGTTGAGCACTGCCGCCAGAGACAATGAGAGCTAGGCGTATTCACTTATATTGTCGCGAATTTGCGCCTTCTTCTTCAGCCGCTATTCACAGTTGTGAACCTACTGCTGCGCATGCGCGCCATTGTGCGACGTCCTCTCCTGCTGTCAGGACTTGCTTTTACTTAGTGGTTCCCCGCCCAATCTTGTGCTAGCTCGGAAAGTAGTTCATCGAGTAATTTTTCATATTGCCTTGTTCATCTTTAAGGGGATATACCTGACCAGGTGCCTGAGTCTAATTTACTCGCATGACAAAAGACCCACGATGGTCCCAAAAATTATAAGCAGGTGGGTGTTTAGAGCTCCCCACAATATGCCTTGTACTCGTGCGGTCGTAGCTTAGACAAAAGTGGATTGATTACTAGTAATGAGCTTAAGCAAGTATATAGCCTGGCTGATCAGTATTCAGAAAGAGCTTAGCGTGTACAGATTTTGGATAACAGCTGTTTGATAGCTAGCAGTTCTGATTTCGGGACGACGTCGTTTTCACCAGATTTTTTTCAAAGCTCTTGCCGTCCTTTCAGTAGAAGAGATCAACCCAGTCGGTCTGATACCAGAATTTTTTCAAAATCTCATTGTACTCTTGTGTTAGCACCCAAATGCTTTGTTCATGACGGACAGAACTTTCGAGATGAACCAGAATACTGCTACTTTTTCATAGCTTCTGTAGCTGTGCAGTTGTAGTCAATTCTATAAAGGGTCGGTTAACCCGCAAAGTACTCGTAGAAGAAACATTCCCCAATATTGGCATTGAAGGAGGTCGAGCACGAAGACTATATTGCTGCAGCCGGTATGTCCGAAGATGATCGCAAAGTGGATGTACTTGGAATGCATTTTAAAGAGGGCATTAACGAATCTGCCATCTTGAGTGTTGAGCTGCGGATCCATGATGTCATAGAAACACTTGTACAATAGGGCCGCTGCCACTGCCTTTTTGTAATTTGGATGGCTACACCCTCGCTGGTGTTCTCAGCTCGTGCAGATAGTCATCGTCGTTAGAAAGTGCACGTCAAGCCACAGACGTACTTGTATGTATGGTAGTTTCCGACTGTAACGTTGGTCAGATGCAGGTTATGTGCCACCAAGACAGCATCAGGGTATCGAAGCTTGCCACTGGCAAAGTGTTTCCTGACCTCGTCACACTCTTGGTAGGGTCTGAGCCCTCGGGAGAACTGGTTTGCCCTCGATATGAACTTCAACCCTCTGTATCATAGGGTTGTAGAACTTTCGGTGTCGTGTGCAAATTGGGCAGCGGTTTCGTCAAACAGCATCAAGATGCCCTGCATGCTGCGCACGGGTACATTGAGATTGGTGTTCGATAAGGTCTGGCTCTTGTGAAATGTGATTGTCTGTGGCGGAAACGCGGTCGTACAGGATGTCCAGCTTTCCCTGGTATTTATTCTGAATCAGGCATGTGACCTCAGGCTGCGTTACTATGTCGTATTCAAGTGAGATGGTATCGTGTTGTAGCTGGCGTTCGGGTCACCCGGGGCTTTGATTATGCAGGAGGGTATCCGTTACAGGTATGATCATATTCCAGCCTGTCGCCAACGTCTGACTTGTAGTATAGCATGTGTGAGTCCGTAAGCTCCCGTAGGCGTCTGCGATGGTCTTGTCGTCTTTTACGTCCTCATTGCCGTTTTCTGTGCTCACCCTAGGCGCAGCAGACTCGTCTGTACTCTGGTAGGCCAGACTCTGACGCTCTTGAGTAGTCTCCGAGAGGTCGCTATAGTACTTGTAGACATCAGAGTTGTCGATGGACAACACCTTATTGCAAGAGATTTTGATCGTCTTCTTCTTCATAATCGCGAGTCGCAGGTTTTTAACGACAAACCGGTTAGCATATGTTTATTGGCACTCCCGTGGACGATCGCATCTTTTTTGAATAGGTTGGGAAAGCGTACCAGTAGCTGCTGCTTTGGGCCAATTGTACTTGTATCATTGGTCATGACGATTAAATGGCGGGATCCTTGCGTCCCAAGGGGTGCCCGTAAACGGCGGAAGGGATTAATATTATGCCCGTCTTATTTGGATATCGTGCTAGCAGCGCACATGAGCAGAATTGAATGCTCGGAGTCATCCCTTCAATACAGAGAGCAAATGCACGATAGCAGAAGGAGGACAATATGTGGAAGAAATTGATATGGGGAGGGGGGGCTACATTGATCACCTGGATAATGTTGTCGAGGACGATGAAACGTCTTTGATTCATAAGCACCCGACTTAACAAATACACAATTCATGTCTCGCATGTTTGTTAGGCGGCGATGAACTTCCGGTCAACCACAAACAAGATGATGTGGCGGATGCCAACACGACCAAGCAGCTTGTTGCACAGTTCGACAACAAATTACGGATGATAACTTGACTTAACATTTGTGTCCGCAAAGATCGGAGCATTCCGGGTCAAGTGGGGAAGTGGGAGGTATTCTCTGATACAAGAGAAGACAAAATTATCAGGAGAATTTCTGCAATTCGTAATGAAGGGATTTAAAACATGTTATCTGGAACCATCATGCATTTTTAAAACGTCATTCACTGGAATGAGGGCGGGGGATAAAGCAAATTCTTATTTTAAATATACCATTTTTTGCTGGGATTTGCGAAAATATAGCACCATACAGTACATACCAATAATGATAGGCATATATCCTTCAATTTCCATATATGATACAGCACTGGATTGAGTACAGATCCACGATAACAATGGACTAAAATGAAAATACAGAATGGTTAATATGTCAAAAATGAATCTAAGGGCTGCTCTTCTGCAAACACGGAAGGTAATTCATCAAAATGTTATCAGAGAAAGACGGCAAATTGTTTTTCAACTAAGAAATTTTGGACAAAATGAACTTCAATTAAAGTATATCTACATATTGCAATGCTTTTAATAAGACATTCAAATTTAGAACACAAGAATGGAGGTAGCAATGTTGTTTAAAGTGTAACCAACATGTACTTTTAATTATAACTCATCATATTGTATAGGATTTTTTTTAAAGAGTAATACGCTTTCTTAACCAAATATGCCTGTACATGAGTTGAATCAATATTAGGAAACCAAAAGGTAATAAAAGAAAAGGATGGATGAGTGAGACTGAAAATTATGAATACAGATGATCAAGCTAAGTAAAAGTAATCATGGCATGTATAGATAGAATGAAAGAAAATAGTACTTTAACTAATTACAGTTGGGCATGACTGGATTGAATGGCTGTATCCCAACACATGATCATTTCCAAGTATAGTGCTTTCGAAGAGAGGTTTCATTTTAGTATGTGCTGCCCATTCATAAACATTCAGTAAAGGTTAACGTATATATGGCCGAAAATAGTTGCCGATAAGTGTGCTTTATTTGAATGCACCTAGGCATGAACGTGCTGAACGCAAGTAAATGAAATCAGTGGTTGAATTCACAGGATAGTTCAGGTGGGTGGGGGTAAATATTTTGTGGTGAAGTGCTGTCCGTTTGCGGTACTGGTGAAAAGTTATAAATTTGCACATTACATTAAAAAAATATACTTTAAATGCTTTTAGGTTTTACAAGACTGGATTAACTCACAGGATAAACGATGACAAATTCCCAGAACAACTTTTCTGAGGGGAGTCTCAAGGCACTATCTAGCAACGTTTACAACTCTGTAATCGTCAGAATAGAGCACGTGTTTTGAAGATATAACTATGGCTGCTCTCAGCCCAGTCATTAAGTTCCTATATCCATTTAATATACGTAAAAATGACAAATAATAATAACGATATTACTCCGTCTATACAGTATCGTTTGATAGACACATCGTTTTGATAATAATAATAATAATAATAATAATAATAATAATAATAATATAAAGACGTTACTCCATATATACAGTATCATTTGATAAACAAAGGATTGACAAAGGAAGTAACGTTGTCAAATAATATTCTGCCCACTATGAAACCGTTTGTTCAATATGAGCATACTATGTGTTAAAATAATATTGTGTTTTCATACCTACTACTTTGAAAAATGGTCTATCTCAATTCCAATTTGAATGAGTATGAGCAAAAATGTGCTCAAAACATCTTTCAAATTAGCTAAGACCACCATATTGTTCTAGCTCTCTTGCCTCAACGTACAGATTTTGACATAGTAAAAACGCGAATAACATGAACACTCGCCCAGTTCTTAATATTCCTACGTGTAGGCATTAGCAGGTATGATTGAATGTGGATATTATTGGCCAACGGGTCTTATTAGACTCACCATGACCGCCACCTCTGACCGTTTGACCTCATAATCTATAGGTTTCGTTAAAAAATGCATGCCATCCACAAACTTTGGTCCAGTAGTAATTCTAGAAACAACAGGTCATATGACATTGAATTTCAAATTGACAAGGTAACATTTGTCTTCTTGTAAGCATGTAAACATAGAACTAAACCTTGAAAAAACGTACATCGCTTTTTTCAGTGTTAAGTTGAACAATTAAACAGGAAAATACGCAAAATATCAGGTGTGAAAAATGTCAAAAAATGTTTTACATTTGCATCAATATGGAGTCCTTACATAACAAGAATTTATATACATTCACGCGTGCGTGTACACCCCCAAGTACACGCGCGAGCACACACACACACACACACACACACACACACACACACACACACACACACACACACACACATACACACACACAGCAAGTCCAGGGACATAGTGACTTTTTAAAAGAGGCTGTTTATGGTAACATATATTGCATTTTAAATTTATTCAACGCTGATTTCAGTACTTTCATACAGCTGGGGGACGGCTTTTTTGTGATACTGTGTAGTTGATTTGTTTAGGCCCATATGGGGACGGACATAAGGGGTGAGCGAAGAACAGTTTGTCTTCACTTTTATTTTCGTTAAGGAGGAGCGCAAACGAGAACACTTATGCAATTTGCATATATTTTGGGTGGTTTTAAAAAAGTAATTTCTGTCAAAAAGTAAAACTTGTTTTCGATTGTGCTGGTATTTTTTTAGGTCTTGAAGATGCATAAATATGGCAAAATTGGAGGTTTTTGATGAACATACGCCCATTTAGGAACAAAATTAAATGTTTATTTCAGTGTTCGACAATACCATATGTATATATGTTAAGTGGACATATAGTCAAAGTTACAATTGCTTAAATTTATTGCTAATTTGGGGGCCAAAATCGGCCCTAATCCGACCTTGTCCTTTATATTTTGATGACAAATCGTAAATAATGTAACAACTGTGTTTTCCATGCAATCCTTAAAGATATCGGGGGAAAATCTTGTCTGTAACAAATTCTTTATTTATAACGCTGGTTATTTCATAAGAATGTGTCTGTATTATGTAAAAATCATTTAATGTGTTCACTGTAGCAGAAATTGCAGTTAAGATTAATTAATACTTGATATCGTTATGGAGATGCAAGGTATCAATGAACGCTGACAGATTTAAATTTTCTTGTTTTTCACATGGTCCAAATGAGACAACGACAACGATATTCTAGTGATACGTTATTAACGCATACCTTTATATTCTTTAAAAATATGAAATTTAGTTCTTGCATGTGGACGACCTGGATTAGCTCCAATTGTGGCACAAAATGGCTATTATATAGTCAAATGTGACGTCGTGAGCACTAGCGTATGATGTCATGTCGAAATAATTTTCAAAGATACATATTTTGCCATTCTATTCTCAGATCAACTACTTTTTTGAAAATGTGTACATTGCTGGGCCACAAAGAGGTCTTATAGCACCTACCCCTTTACATGGATAGCGGCACAAGTAAATTAATATGGTTTCATACAATTATATGTAAGCATACATGATTCATGTTCATGGAATATAGGTCAGAGAGAGAGAGAGAGAGAGAGAGAGAGAGAGAGAGAGAGAGAGAGAGAGAGAGAGAGATGAATACATTAATGATCGTGGCAGAAATTGGACAAAAGTACATAGACCAAAATAAATATACAAGACAATCAATAGCTATAAATGAAGAACATCATGCCTTTCTTTATCAATGTGGCAGTAATTAATTGGATAGAGAAATTAAATTTTAACTACTCCTTAATTAGATAAAGCCTTTCGTGTCTTTAATATATGTTTGGAACTAGTCAAATAAGCGAATACTAACATTCGCCGAAAAATCTAATTATCCATATAACAAAATATTAATAGTCGCTGGTATACAGAGATGATTTACATAGTGAAGCAAGTTCCTACGCTGTTCAATATAGTATTTAAAAGTAAACATGTAATGATATGCATTTTCTATATCCTCACCACAAGCACACAATGGATTATCTCTCAAATGATTGCAGTATAAATCATTATGTAAGTCACCTCAGTTATTTCTAATTCTAGTATGCAGAATAGATAATTTCCTGTTACCAACTAAAAATGGGAAAGGCTGTTGTGTTGTCTTAGCCTCTGCTGTTTTCTTCTAAAGACAGAATAGTTGCTTCCACCTTTTATTGAATCTGGGAGTGAATTCAAAACATCAGTAGAAGAGTGTTAGAATGGGTTTCTACTTATTTATTAATTTGAAAAAAAAATGATTTCTGTTTCTAAAATTATACCTATTTGTCTCACCAACCAGTGGCGGTAGAAGGTCAGCAAGATAAGAAGGAGAGACGTGGTATACAATGTTATGAAAGTAACATAGTTTATGAAACTTTCGTCCATCTGCCAAGGTAGACCAACCAGTTTCTTCATAAATCTTACGACACGATGCACTTCTAGCAAGACTAGTGACAATTCTCCCTGCTTCTAATTATAGTTTATCTAATTTAAGATAGTCTGTAGCCGAACAACAATCCCATACAACCATATTCTAATAAGGGGCGGATGTATTTAAAATATATCCTTTCCAACGTTTTTCGGCTACATTTATACTTAAGTATTTTCAAGGCAGTTATCATTTTTGAGGTCGAAGAAATATGTTATCAATACGTTTGGGCCAGTTGCCTGGACTACGAAAAGCTACGCCAAGATGTTAATGGAAGTCAACCAAAGAATGGATTATGTTTTTGAATTTTAGTTCAGAAAACAACAGGCTTTAGCTTACACGAGAATAACATTACCTCACTTTTGTTTGGATTGAAGTCAACCAATCATTGCCTTGACCATTCGGCAATCTTGTGTAAATCTGTGTTCAGTATATATTCAATTTAATAGATATCGTTCGATGAATACGTCAGTGAGCTATCGTCAGCAAAGAGTCTCGATACACTCTATATTGTTAATATAAACAATCAAAAATAACGGACCCAATACAGAACCATGTGGTACGCCAGTCGCAACATATTGGCTACTTGATTCGGCAGTATTTGCAAAAACTGTATGGAGTATATTAGGTAGTCAGAGAACCAGTCAATTAGGGAGCTATCAATGCCATTGCACTTTAATATATATATTAGTCCTTTATGACAAATACGATCAAATTATTTATAGACATCACAAAAGACCACACACGTCATCCTTATTGTCAAGTGCAGTACATATATTATGGTATTTATCTACGAGTTGAAATATTGTAGAATTGTCGTGAAGAAATCGGGATTGATATTTGAAGAGAAGATCGCCTGAGTGTTGGTGGTTGTAGAGATATTTAAAAATAATTCTTTCCATAACATTCCCAACACTAGTCAAGAGATAAATAGGCCTGTAATTTGAAAGATCGCTAGCACATCCCTTTTTATACACTAGCATTACTTTCGCGATTTTCCATAAAGATGAAAACACTTTTTTTAAAGAGACATGTTGAATAGAAAACAGAGTGGGTGGATAATGTGTTGATTACATCAACAACGTCTTGCTCTGTTATTATTATTGCAACACGCACAGGGGTTCCTCTACCGAGCGAATCAAACACCTGCGTGAGGTTGGGTTGGAAGTCCCTTGCTTTCCCCTATTTCCAAGGACTTCCCGACAACATTCGTTGTCAACTGGAAGTTCTCGTAACGCGCTAAGACTAATAACAATTTTTCTCTAAGCAATAAATGAATGACCACAATATCACAACTATAACTTCACAATTGCATCCCTTTTCCTTGTTAGTATGCTGTGGCATGAAGCTTATAACACAATTCAAACACCCAATGCAGGAAACTACTTTCCGATTCCATCCCTGGGTGAATAAAAACAACAGTCTGAACCACGTTTCGCACATGCACTTTCACCAACTGCTACAATGAAAGGCATCTCCAAATAAAGAGATGACCTCTTCCCAATCATTCCATGGCACAAAACAGTAGTTCCTGTCCGAATATCTCCCACCAAAAGGCACAATCAATCAACACCTCTGAATTAAGATAGGAACTACTTGGCTCCATGCCCACTTATGCCAGTTTGACCCCATCTCAAACTACGAAACTAGTCCATGCCATTGCAAAGTCTCTTAAAAACTGTAAGTATGAGGTCTGTTCCTAGAAATCGGCTAATTACTCGGGCTGGGAAATATTTTGCCAACACCGACTTCCCATAATCAAACCACTAATCACTAACATCTAACGAACCTATAAATGGAGCCGTAAATACAAATGGAACATACCCAAATTTATTACAATATATTCGTTAGCTTGTTATTAGTTTTCAAGTGTATATCCGGTATATTTACATTGGTGTCATCAACCTTCGCTGTAGCAGGTTAAAAGGAATTAAGAGATTCTGCTTTTGCCGCATCAGAGAATGCAACATATAACGAACCATTCGCATTATTGCTTCTGAATGGAGGTATCGACAAAATGACGCACCAGATTCCAATAATCTTTCGAGTTTACACCAATAGAATCATTATTCTACAATTTATGGAGAAAAAATTCCTTTGCACTTTTTTCTGGTTATTGACTTTGTTACGTAATTGTTTGTATTTTCCCAATGACTTGGATTATTACTACTAATGGCTATTTTTTTCATGCGTTCCCGCTTCCCTCTTGTTTTGTGTATTGTGCTATCATATCAACATTTGTCCCACAATCGAACGGTACTGTGAGAAATAGTATACAATCTTTATCACATTGAATATATGTCGAAGTAAAAGCTGCAATTGCATCATTGACATCACCCTAAGTCATTAACTTAGTAGCCCCGTTGTTCATGGATTAATATTATAAGAGAGAGAGAGAGAGAGAGAGAGAGAGAGAGAGAGAGAGAGAGAGAGAGAGAGAGAGAGAAGAAAAAAACTTTTCTGTGTTATGTTATGGTTACGCATGAGAAATCCTCAGAAATGTGCACACATATTATGAGATGAACATTAATATCACATCTTACTTTTCCCCCATACCTTTCTGATGATCTCAAAGAACCAGGACCCTCAATTTTATATAAAATCATGATCGTTACTAGGCGTTACTGAGATGAAAAGATGCCAGTTGAAACGATGAATTATGCCCCGTGCAATATATAAGTAACAAGTGGCAACTTCGAAAGGTAAGATTTTGGGTTTTTATTTATTGTTCAGAACGTAATTACCGAATATATAGCTCGCCTCTACAAAGCTTTTCATAGGCTCAAGCGGCCAAGCAGAAAATAACTTCCTGCCAAAGTGATCGTGACCTACAAAATGTTGCCACTTGCGATAGGTCATAAAATACATAAAACAATAAAGAACTGTCCTTTCTGTCATAGCAAAGCAAAGGAACCATAATGAGTTTATCAAAACCAAAGAGTATTTTTTTTCTTTTTTCTTCATCAAATTATTGTTAATAAAAATCAGCTTCAGAAACTATTAGTATTGTCCACCCTAAAAGCCACTGAAACTACATTCTTCTAAAACAGGCATGTGCAACTGCCTCCAGGGCGCGAGCTGGATAAGTGATTTTTAAAGCCACACCCTAGATATAAATAAGCAGCAGTAGGTTGCACGACGTGCCAATTCTAATACCGACTCATTCATATGTACAATACACATTTAACCTAAAGAGAGTAACCTATAACAGTATAAATGTCTAGTCATAAATATTGAAATTTTACCATTGAAAAAACATATGTATTCCTACTTTCAATTGCACTGTCATAAATGTACTTCTTTAAGGACTGGTATATACATTGGGATGTAGATTGGTTGTAGATACACTGTGAGCTGTAACTGCGACCTGCACGCAGGCGGCTCAGGGCATAGGGTCGCTTTGGAACTGAGCAGCTCCCTGGGCGACTGAGCACATATTTAGGATCACATTGCTTCATATCATGAGGAAGGGGCTAGAAAAGGTGTCCTAAACATTGCTTGCTTGACCTTAACCCTGGTCAGCTTACCGCGGCTGATGGGATCCCACCTTAGCGGTCGAAACACTAATAAGAAGACAAGGGGTACGCCACTCACCATCAGTGCCTGGAATGTGCGAACACTAATGGACAGTACATCAGCAGATCGAGCTGAGAGAAGAACAGTGCGTGAATGAGAGACTAATGCAAATGAGACTTCCGCTGTCTGGAAAAAGACATGCAACTATCATCAGCGCCTATGCACCCACCATGACCAACCCAGATGAGATCAAGGACAGATTTTATGAAGACCTGGAGTCTCTTATCGCAGAAATACCGAAGGCAGGCAAGTTCATCATCTTTGGCGACTTCATTGCTAGAGTTGGCACAGATTACCGCGCATAGCCAGGCGTCATCGGCAAAAACGACTTTGGCAAATGCAGCAATAACGGACTCCTTCTACTGAGAAAATACGCTGAACATGACCTTCTAATCACCAACACAGTATTCCGCCTGCCAAACCGCAACAAATTGTCTTAGATGCACCCGCAATCCAAGTACTGGCATCTCATTAACTATATCATCGTTAGGAGAAGAGACAGGCAGACTATCCGAGTGACAAAGGACGTGAAAAGTGCAGAATGCTGGGCTGACCACAGGCTCATAGTCTCCAAACTCAATATCGTGATTCAGCCTTACAGACGACTACAAAGCAGAAAAGCGGCCACAAAAAACTCAATATATCCAAATTTAAATGGGAGAATATGAAAACCAGCGTTTGTTCAAGAACTGTGCAGCCAACTAGAAACAACTGATGCGAACTCCGAAAATGTTGAGGAAAATTGGGCATCCTTCAGAGACTCTGTGTACTCGTGTGCATACAAAACTCTCGGTCCCACCACACGTAAAGATCAAGATTGATTTGATGAGAACGACTACTGAACGCGAAACATCGGCTCCAAAAGACCTGTTTAGAAGACGATACTTCATCATCAAAGAAGGCAGGCTTCAACAACATCAAGAGGACTGTCCAATGCAAACTCAGAGAGTTGCAGGACTGATGCCTGAGCAACAAGGCAGACGAGATTCAGTCCTACACAGAATGACATGAAGAACTTCTTCGACGCTTTGAAGATAATCTACGGGCCACGGTCATCCAGAACATCTCCAATACTGAGTGTTGACGGTACCACACTGCTCACTGACAAAGAAAAAATACTACACAGATGGGCAGAACACTTCAACAGCATCCTGAATCAACAATCATCTATCAGTGAGGGGGCAATTAAACAACTCCCTCAAGTGGACATCAACATATCTCTTTCTGATCCTCCACCACTGACAGGAACTGAGAAAGTAATTGACCTCTTGTCAAATGGTAAGCACCTGGAGCAGATGCTATACTAGCAGAGGTCTACAAAGCCGGAGGATCGCACTCTTCCAGTCATTGTGGACTCAAGGAACTATGCCCCAGGAATACAAACATGCATCCATCGTGCACTTGTACAAGTAGAAAGGCAACAGACAATCCTGAGACGACTATATGGGCATCTCCCTGCTGTCAATAGCTGGCAAAATCCTCGCCAGAATACTGTTGAATTAATCAAGAGCTCCTGCCTGAGAGTCAGTGTGGCTTCAGATATGGCATTTGCAGCTCGTCAACTCCAGAAGAAATGCCATGAACAGAATAACAACCAGTGCACGACATGTGTCGACCTGATAAAAGTCTTTGACACAGTCGGTCGTGGGGGCTTTTGGAAGATCATGGCACAATTTGATTGCCCAGAGATATTCATCGTAATGGTTCGGCAATTCTATGATAGCATGTTCGCTTGCGTCATAGACAACGGTGAGTCCATCTGAACCATTCTCACTTGCCACTGGAGTCAAGCAAGGCTGCGTGTTGGCCCCAACCCTCTTCAGTATGGTGTTCTCTGCTATGCTTCCGGATGCATTCCGTGACAATGCCACTGGGTCGACATCAGATACTTCACTGATGGCAAGCTCTTCCAATCTGAGTAGACTACAGGCAAAGACGATATTACAGGAAGTGACTTTTCGTGATCTCCTATATGCTGTCGACTGCTCCCTGAACGCCAAATCTGAGTCGGACATGCAGCAGAGTATGGATCATTACCCTTCAGCTTGCGACAATTTCGGTCTCAAATTCAGTATGAAGAAGACAGAGGTGATGCACTAACCACCACCAGGAAAGCCGTACGTAAAACCTACCATTAAATCGAATGGCCACATCCTCCAGGAAGTGGACAAGTTCACCTACCTTGGCAGTACACTATCACACGCAGTCCACACTGATGACGTAACCATCGCCATAATAGCCAAAGAAAGTGTGGCTTTGGTAGACTACGCGAAAATGTGGGGAGCGCAGAGGCATCAGTCTGCAAACAAAACTGAAGGCCTACAAAACCATTGTGTTGCCCACCCCGTTATATGCATGCAAAACCTGGACGGTGTGCAGACGCCACTCCAAGAAGCTAAACCATTTTTACATGGGATACCTAACGAAATTGATGAGGATAAGATGGCAGGACAAGGTCATAGAGCAGACATTCCAAGCATCCACACTCTGCTGATGAAAACACAGATGACAGGGATAGACCACTCCACCAGAATGTCAGACGCGCGACTACCAAAGAAGATCTTCTACGGCAAGCTGAAGGAGGGAATACGAACTCAGTGAGGTCAGAAGAAACCCTTCACAGACTCCCTCTAGCAATCCTTAAAACACCTCAACACTGACCATGAGTCTTGGGGAGATCTCACACAGGATCGTTTTACCTGGTGCAGTCTCATGCATACTGGAGCTACAGACTATGAGCTGAGGAGAACTGAAGAATAAGTGGAGAAGTGCCAGCAGGATAAATCTCAGAACTATGAGCACATCCTGTTTTGATCAAGCAACCCCAAGCGGCATCTTCTTCTCAGTGCACCACAGACAGTTCAGATGACAAATTGGCCCGATCAGTCAGCCACGTGCTCACAGAAACCAAACCAGTTAGTAATGTCATGGTCATCTTCGAACTCGAAGGACGAACAAGAACAACAACAGGTTGGCTTTTGAAATTTCAGAGGAATCCTAGTCTCTCTCATCCCCATTAAAGCCCCTGAGCAGAATTATAAGGTCAAAAGTAAATTTCTACCCCTTTCTCTGTTAGGAAAACGCAATATTGACCCCAGAAATCCTGGGGTATGGTCCAAGAGGTAAAAGATGGGGCATCACTGAAGCATATCGTCATAGGAGTCATATCCAAGGACTTTTTAGCACTTTCGAACGGAATGAATCTTAATCTTTCAAGACTTATAAAAGGTGCAAGACAGGGATGTAGATGATGTAAATAATTTGTAACGGTACTATTACGACTGAATTGCGATACAGATTTTCATAAAGTAGAATTGGGATATTGGTTAAATACTATGGTAACCTCTTCTTGCCTTCAGTAAAAAATGTACAGTATGTGAGCTGATTCTCCAATGCTTTACGTCAATAAAGTTCATCATGTATGTAGCGGTAGAGAGGTTTCTGAAATCTAGGTAAGGTCATGCGCTGTCACCCTATCTGTGAACTTATTTGGCAAAGGAATGTGTTGCGTAATGGCTTCTCAGCTGTGTTGTGAAGGGTTGCATCTGTCGCTCCTTAGCTTTGTCCATTTTTTGGTGAGGGTATGTAAAAAGTGTGTGTAAGCAACTACAACCACTGGTATATAAGCGACGTTTGATTTTTAAACTTTGTACATAGAGACACAGCAGGAGACACATGCTATAGGTCATGAATTTGGGGATCTTGCAGCTGAGTAACTGTCCAAGTGTAAGGTGGGGAAAGGAGTCTGGAGTTGGTGATATGGAGAGTGGATGTGGAGATTTACGATGGCAAGCATCGAAAAGCACTACTACTAAACGCTTTCAATCTTAGACATTATTTTTTAAAAGTAGATATTTTGCTACGGCGTGGCATCGACTTTCCTCCAGTTATTATATTTTATTATTATAATTGTCATTATTATTATAACTTTTTCACTTCTTGCTCCTTCGATTAAAATAGGTAGATGGCAAATGACAGATGCACTCTTAGTGATTAGGCCATCGTTTCAATACTGATTATTTGCTTCTTCTTTTTCGTCGTTTTTATCGTCATCCTTGTTATCAAAGTAACTTTATTTAGTACCCGAAAAAAGTGCTCACCATCAATGAAGACGTTTGAGAAGAACCAGAGGGAGACAAAGACAGGCAAGTCGACGAGAGTATATATATATATATATATATTCTCATATTAATTGCTGTTGATTCATCTTCTTTTTCGTCCTTGTCTTCATTGTATGCATACAATTAATTTTTATGTTGTTATTTGAGTTGAATGACAGAGAAACAAACATTAATGGCAAACAAATTACAATCGGAAAATAGTGTAAGAAAAAAGGTAAATTGCCAGTCCATACGTGGGAAATATTTAATCGATTATTATCCCTTTTGCATGCACCAGTAAATAAACGTGTGGACATCTTTATATATATATATATATATATATATATATATATATATATATATATATATATATATATATATATATATATATATATGTATGTTTACTTACATACATATGTGAATTTTGTCATTTTAACACATTTGCGCATTTATGTAAATTTATATGGTGTGTACATTTGCACCAAATCCAGAAGTAGCTCAAAACCAAATTGGCACATGTGTAAATTTGCACTGTCTGTAAATATCAGTATGTGTGCGCCATGTCAAAATATACAAGTGTGTGTATTGTATGTAAATTCTTTAAAACTGTTGGCCCTGAAATGATAAATGCATATTTTCTTTAAACTTTTAGTTCAATTTGGATGATACGTCTGTTAGTAAATAGATACGCGGTTCTGTTAGCATTATTTTAATACAAATGATCATTTCAGTAAACGTAAATGTCTGTCCTAACAATTATTTTGTCGAGACAAAGTAAAGCAATACCATCGCTGCCAAATCACGAATGATATAGACATGTTTAAACTTTAAACTGTATTTATTTCTATGAGGATTCTCGTAACTTATACTAAGCAATGTAGACGTCTCAGAATTGACATACTGTGGTCTTTTGTGGTGGAGGAAAATCCGGAGGAGACCACCATCCTTGGATGGGAGACCACTTTATCCTCTCGCATGCTGGTACCGGGAAAAGGACACGGGATTGCAGAGGTGCGAGGTAGATGCGTTATCACTCTTTATGTCAAAAGTAACTTTATTATATAGTTGTTAAAGCGATCTCCCTTAGGCAAAACAGGGTTGCTTTCTATTCCTCACCAAATACAATTGCTTTATTGTTCCTGCCATGTTTTCTTTCGTAGTCCCTGTTTTGACCCCCTCCCCCTCTGCTTACATATTCATTTATCTATAGAACAATTCCAAGGAAACACATAAAAAGATGAAGAGAGAGACTGACTGATATGTTTTTTTATATATATTCATAATTTTCGTTTAGTCTTTTGTTTCCTTCTTTTAGTTAAACAAAAGTTTCGAACCCTGGAGTTCAATAATAGCTATTTTCGGAAAACACGCCTAGGGTATCTGGGGTCATTAGTTTAAATAAAATATGCTGTTGTGAGAGGAAAATATGGGCTGTTTTCTACGAGCGCCTTCACCATTGATATTCTCACATGTTGTGTGTATTATCCAATTACTGCTACAGAGTAAATTTAGACTTTCTTAATTAAAACATACCAAGGTCTGTATTATTTATTAAAAGCAGCTACCTGAGTTCTTTTTATTCCGATTTAATTTATTCGTTCTTTTCAAGAGCCGTGTCACTTTATTATCAATGATGGGCCTCAAATGTCGTTTTATTTTATGCACGACATAAATATCTGCTAAAGTTATTCAGCTCAGAGGGATGCAAGAAAGAGCTCGGTTTATCTTTTATTGAATATTGTTTTTTTGTCTATTTCTATTCTTTTTTTTTACACTACGAAACTACGAAATTTCTTACCGCCAAGCCCACTCCAGCCGTATTATCTGTGCCAGCCTTGGTAAAGATTGGATGGATGGATGAATGGATGGAAGGATACATGGACTGACGCATTGGTGGGTGAGTGGTTGATGGATGGATGGGTTTGCTCAGTAGTGCATATTTAATTTGGTAGAATGAAACATAGACAGTATAAAAGTAGTTTTCCATACCAAAATGTGGATGATTAAGGTCAGATTATTGAGTTGAAAACATAGGTTTGTACGATGTTTCTCACTACCTTTGATCTCTCGGTCTAGGTGCAAAATAAAAGGGGAAGGTAAAGAAAAAATTAGTTCAGAGAACATGGATACCTTGAGTTATATAGTATAGATAAAACAAACCAAAAACAACATTCTAAATGTAAGTGGAAACTTCTCGGTCAAGTATTACCACATATAGCAAAATACGGGCAAACATTTCATTGGAATCAAACATGCCGTGTCCCATCCAAAGCAAGAATTTGCTCATAATTTTGCTTTAAGATATGCTCTGCGAAAACGATATACTGTACCCAAGAAACTTTAGTAGCAGCTATTTATCTTGTCTAGTTTTCTTGACTGAGCGACTAGAACTTCTGTGATCGCTTGTTTTGCGATTGGCTGACACATAAAGCCACCGTCAGAAAGCCCGCAGTATTGTGACTTATGAAGATGAGATTGTGGACTGGTGCTTAGTATTGCAAAGATATTTGTCAAGTTTGAGTTTTTAAGAGTATTTACGAGTTAAGGCTACCATTCAACTAAGAAGTGTGCCGATGAATGATCACGAACTTCGTTAACACTCCATAACTTTTGAAGTACCCAATGAACCACTATAGGACAATCGACCCAATAGTTAATCCCTTACAAAAGACTTGGCCGTAACAACTTTGGTACCAAAAATAAAATATTCAGCTAAAAAGAAAAACCAAGCTCTATCTTACCTCCTGCTGAGCTGATTAGCTTCAACAGATAATTACGTTGCGCAAACATTCGAACGATATCTGAGGTCTAAGTACACCCGCTTCAAACACATAGCATTATTAACAAGGCACTTGAAAAGAACGAATAAATTAAACCTGAATGAAAAGATCTCGACGAACTGTTTTGGTAAATAGTACATGCCTTGGTATGTTTTAATTAAAGAAAGTCTGAAATGACACTGACAGTACTTGGATAATATGCACAAATTTGTAACTTCTGATATTAAAAGCGTTTGAAAAAGCAACCCATAATTTCCTCACACGACAATATATTCCATGTGAAACAGCGACATTGACACCAATCAACGTGTATTTAGGAGATCTTTCAACTTTTACAACATAAAGACACGAAATATTAACTCTGATGTTCGAAAAAAGTACTCACCATCAATGAAGAAGTTTGAGAAGAACAAGAGGGAGACAAAGACAGGCAGGTCGATGAGAGTCTATATATATATATATACATATATATTATCGTGGTTCTCATATTAATTGCTGTTGATTCGTCTTCTTTTTCGTCCTTGTCTTCATTGTGTTGTTACGACTCTATGGTCTAAGAAAAATGTAACAGAAAGAAAGTGAAACCAACAAATCAAGTAAAAATCAACAAGCAATTTATTACTAGATAATTAAAATGAAAAAATCAAAAAGTCACTTACAGTAATGTGTTTTGAAATCCTAATAATCCAATAAGAATGATTGTTCTAATCACAAGTCCTAAATATAGAATGTTCCGAATTCACGGCTGTGTCCTTGAATGTTATGATGTGCTAATGGTCTCCAAAGTCCTGATGTACTAGTAATCTTGATGTGCTGATGTCAAAAGGAAGTATTCCAAAATATCTGAATAAGTTCACTTAAATTCCAAAATCATCAATTAAAAATCCAAAATCCAAAAGTTTATGAGCACTGTTATAATCCAATGAATATTTAAAATAATTCCTCTCTTAGAATTTGGAATGAATTTTCACAACTGTAATAGCTCTTTACAAGACTGATGGTAATGTCAAAACTGAAAAAATGTCCACCAAACATGATATATATAAAGATTGGTCACATGACAGAATGTTCTAGATTGGTCACATGACAGAATGTTCTAGAATGTGTGTCATCTTAATGGAATTTTTACTTGTAAACAAAAATCAATCTTGACCTTCAAATTGAGAAAACATATTGATCAAAACAACCTAATTCAAGGACACTAGTTATACATGTCTTTCCTAATAAACATAAAGATTTAAGCAAATATTAAAGTGAAGAAACATTTATAATTTCCTAAAATATTTATAATATTATATAAACATCATACATAACACCTCCCCTCATAAAGAAAAAGAAAGATTTATGTAATAAAGCTTTCTTTTGAATATACATCTAATACTATAATAACCAAAATTACATAAGAACATGTTTTATGATACTGGAGTTAATTACATCAAGCAATATTACATTTCTAGGCACGTGAGAGTGCATCTGCAATCACATTGTCTTTTCCTGAATCAATACTCCACCAACCCCTACATCACTTGCATCAACAGATAATTTAAATGATTGGCTAAAATTTGGTGCAGAAAGAACTGGTGCATTCTTAAGCATGGCCTTTAACTTGTCAAAAGATTCCTGACACTTGTCAGACCAATGAAATTTGGTTTTCTTACTCAATAAACTTGTCAAAGGTTCAGCAATTTTGGAAAAATTGGAACAAAATTTCCGATAATATCCAGCCATACCTAGAAATCGCATCAGTTGCTTTTTACAAATTGGAGCTTGAAATTCAGAGATAGCTTTGACCTTAGCTTCTATAGGTTTAACTTGACCCTGTCCCACAATATGTCCTAAAAATGTGACACAAGGATGGCAAAACTCACTTTTGCTCAAATTAATTGTCAGATTCGCATCGCTGAGTCGATCAAAGAATTTTCGAATGGTTTCCAAATGATCTTCCCAGGTGTTGTTGTAGATAATGACGTCATCGATATAAGCGTCACAATTATCAAGACCAAATGTTATCATGTTCATCAGACGTTGAAACGTTGCAGGCGAATTTTTCATTCCAAACGGCATGACTTTATATTGATAAAGTCCATCTGGAGTTACAAATGTTGAAATTTCTTTTGCCCTTTCCGTCAGTGGAATTTGCCAGAATCCTTTTAAAAGGTCAAACTTGGTGACATATTCCGCATTTCCAATTATATCAATGCAATCGTCCATTCTTGGGATTGGAAATGAATCAGTTTTGGTGACACTGTTGACTTTTCTATAGTCAGTACACATACGGAATGTATTATCTGGCTTGGGAACAAGAATACATGGTGAACTCCAGTTACTTTTACTTGGTTCTATGAAATCATTCTCCAGTAAATACTGAATTTCTTTCTTCAGATAGTTCTGTTTGAGAGGATTCATCCTATAAGGATGCTGTTTCACAGGCGCAGAATCTACAATGTCAACGTCATGATAAATTTTACTTGTTCGTGTTGGAATATCAGGAAACAAGTGCTGATAGTAATGTAATAGCTGTTTTAGTTCATTTCTTTCCTGTTGTTGTAGATGTGAAAGTTTCTGGTCTAGGTTGTTCAATATTTCTGAATTAAGAAGATTGGTTATACCAGAGTCACTATAGTCTGATTGTACTCCATCGTTGATATCTTCACTGTGTGGGACAGGTACAACTAAATTAACAGAATAATTAGCTGGGCTATCTCTGTCAAAATATTCCTTTAACATATTTATATGACAAAGTTGTTTCTGTTTCCGTCTCCCAGGAGTGTTAATGATATAATTTAAGTCATTTACTTTCTTTTCAACGGTATAAGGACCATAAAATTTAGCCTGAAGAGGATTCTGAGGTATGGGAAAGAGAGCCAGAACTTTGTCACCAGGTTTAAAACTCCTTTCCTGTGTATTTCTGTCATACCTTAATTTCATTTTTGACTGAATAGTGTGAAGATTAGTTCTTGCTACTTCACAGGCCTTTGACAACTTGTATTTGAAATCAGAGACATAATCAAGAAGATTAATCTTTGAATCTTCATTTGAAAGAAGTTTCTCTTTCAATAATTTCAATGGTCCACGGACAGTATGACCAAAAACTAGTTCAAAGGGACTAAAACCCAACGACTCTTGAACTGATTCCCTAACAGCAAACAACAACAAATGAACACCCTCATCCCAATCCTTTTCTGTATCAAAGCAATAGGATCGAATCATATTCTTCAAAGTTTGATGAAATCTTTCCAAAGCACCTTGACTTTCAGGGTGATAGGCAGAAGATTTAAACTGTTGGATGCCTAATTCATGCATAATTTGTTGGAAAATTCCAGACATAAAATTTGACCCTTGATCCGACTGGACAGATTTGGGAAGGCCAACAAGTGTAAAAAACTTCACCAAAGCTTTCACAATAGTTTTAGTTTTTATATTTCTCAGAGGAATTGCCTCTGGAAATCTTGTAGATGCACACATGATGGTCAACACGTATTGGTTGCCTAACTTGGTTTTAGGTAAAGGACCAACACAGTCTACTATTATTCTACTAAATGGTTCATCAAATGCAGGAATAGGTTGTAAATGAGCCTTAGGTATTTTCTGATTGGGTTGTCCTACCATTTGACAAGTGTGACAAGATCTGAAGTATTTAGAATCATCACTTTTGAGTTTAGGCCAATAAAAATGATTCAAGATCTTGTGATAAGTCTTACGGACTCCTAAATGACCAGCCAAAGGAGTTTCATGGGCCAAATTAAGAATTTCCTGTCGATATGACTTAGGAACAACAATTTGATAGCTCACTGACCACTCGTCACCATCGGGTACATCAGGTGGTCTCCATTTCCTCATAAGGACCCCATTTTTCACAAAGTAACACACTGGAACTTGTGTGGCTTCAGTTTCACTAATAGCCCTCTGAAACAAACAAGATATCTCGGGATCTTGCTCCTGTTCAACGACAAGGGATTGTCTTTTGTCATCCTGATTAGAACAAAGAGAATGAGTTGCCAAAAGAGGATCACTGTGATCAATACCGTTTGATTGATCAATACCTGAGGAAAAAGTGACCTCATCAAAAGACTGACCAATACATGTGTCAGCTAAAGGAATAATATCCTGATCAACATCACTCTCAAGAGCTCTTTTTGCCATAGCTCTAGTAACTGCACAAGCAGGGTACAAATCAGGGATTTCAGTTTCGACAGGATCAACTTTCTGATCCAAACAAGGCTTGTCAGTTACAAGTGGATTAACCACAACCTTATCTCCAGCTAGGTCATTGCCTAGTAATAAATGAACACCCTCTATGGGTAAAGAAGTCACTGCCCCAACAGTCACAGGTCCAGAAACTAAGTCTGATGCCAAATTTACACAATGAAGAGGAACATTTACAAAGCCGCACTCTACTCCCTGAACAAGAACACTTTCACTTGAAGAAGACTCCTCAGACAAAGGCAAAGTACCTGATAATAAAAGACTCTGAGAAGCTCCAGTGTCCCTTAATATTTTTATTGGGATAGATTTGGCAGAATCACCAATAAGTGATATAGAACCTTCTGACATGAATGGTTCATAAGCCTCCAAAATAGAATCAGACTGGGGTTTGTTTGACCCAACAAATGTATTGCTTTCAATACAAGACCGTGACCTTGAACTCGTAGAAATAAGAGCATTTGGAAAAGCTCTGTCTTTTCTCTGTTGCTTATTTTTCAACTTGAAGCAATCATAAATAACGTGCCCTTTCTTTTTACAATAAGTGCACGTAGGAAGAGATAAGGATTTCTGATCAGTCTTATCAGATGTTTGATTCCTAACAGTTGTGCTGTTGTGAAATTTGGAAGTACTCGAATGAGATTGAAATGGTTTTTTACCAGAAAACTGCTGAGAGGACGACTTATTGCCAAATGAAATTTTGTGAGTCAAGGAATAATCATCAGCCATACGAGCAGCATTTTCCAAAGTTTCCACATTCCGCTCGTCAAGATAGGTTTTAACATCACTATTGATACACCTTTTGAACTCTTCAATTAATACGAGTTGTCGGAGGTTATCATAAGCTTGATCAACTTTCTTGGCTGAGCACCACCTATCAAATAGTTGTTCTTTATCCCTTGCAAATTCGACATGAGTTTGTCCAGTTTCTTTTCTACAATTCCTAAACCTTTGTCGATATGCCTCTGGTACCAACTCATAAGCTTTCAAGATGTACTCCCTAACCACATCATAATCAGTGCTTTGTTGTACTGACAGTGAAGTGTAGACTTCACGAGCTTTGCCAATTAGTACACTTTGTAATAACAAAGTCCAATGCTCTCTGGGCCATTTCAAGTTTTCAGCTATTTTCTCGAAATGAAGAAAGTATTTATCTACTTCTTTTTCCTGAAAAGGGGGTACTAACCTAATATACCTAGTAACATCAAAACCTGAACTTGTGTTTAAAGGAGTGGAGTGTGCTCTGTTTGCCAGTTCTAATTCTCTTAATTTAAATTGCATTTCCCTTTCTTCTCTTTGCATCTGCATTTGTATTTGCCTCTCTTCCTTCTTCATTTGTAACTGCCTCTCTTCTTTCTCTCTCTCCATCTGCCTCTCTTCTTTCTCTCTCTCCATCTGTATCCGCCTATCTTCTTTCTCTCTCTCCATCTGTATCTGCCTCTCTTCTTTCTCACTCTCTCTCTGAATCTGGAGCTTTGCCAACTCTAAATCCATCTGGTTCTTTAACTCTAATTCCCTTAATTTCCTGTCAGAACCAGATACAGGCTTTCTCTTCAAACTTAAAGCACTATTTTCAAAAATTCCCTTTCCTACTAAATACTGAATTAAAATAATCTTTATTTCCTGTTTTGTCAATGATACTTTTGCCTCAGATAGACTGTATTTTCTGGCAAGCTCGAGCAACTCATCCTTTCTCATACACTCTAACCCCTCCTGGGTAGGTTTTGAAATGAAATTCTGAACATTAGATGCCATAGTAAATGCTTGTTGGTTTCACACAAAAAAATTTCTCTATTAAAAATCTTTGCCAAAGACAAAAAAAAATTCTCTGAGACAAAATCAATATGAATTTCAAAGATAAATTTAATATCTCTAATATGCTTTAAAGAAATTCAATCCCGGACGACCCCCAATTTCTGTTACGACTCTATGGTCTAAGAAAAATGTAACAGAAAGAAAGTGAAACCAACAAATCAAGTAAAAATCAACAAGCAATTTATTACTAGATAATTAAAATGAAAAATCAAAAAGTCACTTACAGTAATGTGTTTTGAAATCCTAATAATCCAATAAGAATGATTGTTCTAATCACATGTCCTAAATATAGAATGTTCCGAATTCACGGCTGTGTCCTTGAATGTTATGATGTGCTAATGGTCTCCAAAGTCCTGATGTACTAGTAATCTTGATGTGCTGATGTCAAAAGGAAGTATTCCAAAATATCTGAATAAGTTCACTTAAATTCCAAAATCATCAATTAAAAATCCAAAATCCAAAAGTTTATGAGCACTGTTATAATCCAATGAATATTTAAAATAATTCCTCTCTTAGAATTTGTAATGAATTTTCACAACTGTAATAGCTCTTTACAAGACTGATGGTAATGTCAAAACTGAATAAATGTCCACCAAACATGGCATATATAAAGATTGGTCACATGACAGAATGTTCTAGAACATGTGTCATCTTAATGGAATTTTACTTGTAAACAAAATTCAACCTTGACCTTCAAATTGAGAAAACATATTGATCAAAACAACCTAATTCAAGGACACTAGTTAAACATGTTTTTCCTGATAACATTAAGATTTAAGCAAATATTAAAGTGAAGAAACATTTATAATTTCCTAAAATATTTATAATATTATATAAACATCATACATAACAATAGTACCAATTTACACTCACTTGCAATAGCACAATACATGTTTTGATACATGAGTTTATTTACAAACCCCATCATGTACTTCCATCAAAACACATTAATAAACTGTATTGAATCACCAGGCTGCCGCCTTGCTGTATGAAGTAACAATTAACAATTTACGACTGATGCATTACCTAGCGAAGGGATAATCATAATGTGGTCGTCCTCTGATTCTGGAAAGGGTTAAAGATCTGTCTGAAATATATTTTAAAAAAAAAAAAAAAAAAAAAAAAAACACAATTACGTCTGAGTGCACTAACCATTAGACTCTGAACAGTTCATGTTCGGATTAATCATGTTTCTCTTCATTCTCATTTTGCAAGATAATGGGAGTCCCAGATGTCCATGACGTCCCATTGTCTACAGGTTCCCTGTTTTGGTCAGTAGTTATATGTGTCCTTAGTTTGAATGGATAGTACAGGCTATTTGTGTAAACATGTGCGTCCTCACTTGTATTGCGAAATTTCATATTCCTTAGAATTAATAATACAATACCTTCCTCGATACGTCACTGTTTGCTATACATGTACTGTCATAAACTATATCTCTTTTCACTCCAAGATAGCCAGAACAAATGTCCTCGGTACGGGGTTCCATACCCGAGTCCTCGATATCCAGCAAATACAAGAATGTGTGTGTGTGTGTGTGTGTGTGTGTGTGTGAGAGAGAGAGAGAGAGAGAGAGAGAGAGAGAGAGAGAGAGAGAGAGAGAGATACATTCCATTACATTCATTATTATCTTCCCAAGGATTATCAATATTCAAATAAGTATTCACTCATTCTTGTCAACTAAATTAATCCTGAGATTACTAATCAAACTGAAAACATTCTATCGTATACCTTATATGATAATACACGTGTTTTTTTTACATGTAATGTTTTCAAAATGTGTCAAAATTCTCTTAGATCACTGCAAGAGCACGAGTTTTATTTCACCCATTCTGTCAGGATAATTTTTGTTCTATCATTTCTCTCATATTTTGTGTGTGAATTTAATGCCAAGTAGTGTGAAAATACTAGTTTCGCAATTTAATGAATATTCTTCACGAAATATGTCTCTGATATTTTCCTTTTTTCCAAATGAAACAGCTTTAATGTTAATACTAAAGCCGGAGATCCTTACATAGAACTTCAATGCATTCAATTGAACTTCAGTGTATTCAATTGAACTTCAATGCATTCAGTTGAACTTGAGTGTATTCAATTGAATTTCAGTGTATTCGATTGAACTTCAATGCATTCAATTGAACTTCAGTGTATTCAGTTGAACTTCAAAGTGCATTCAATTGAACCTCAGTGTATTCAATTGAACTTCAGTGTATTCAAGTATACTTCATTGTATTCAAGAGATCTATTCTCAATTACATTTCAGTAGCATCTAAAATAATAGAGGTATCATCTGTATATTGGGATAAAACATTTCATCAAATGAAAATATATGTCGATAAGGGATCACCTTGCCTGCAAGGGCGTTCAATAGAAAACCGTTGTAAAACATGATTATTCAGAGTGACACAAAACTTGAATATTTTTATAAAATATTTGAATCTATTGTTTAACCATTGGGTCGAAATTTAAAGATTAAGAACTTCATCTATAAATTTCCATGAAACCGAAAGAAAGGATTTTTCCATGGGTACATCCTTATATTCTGTATATCGCATTATATCATAGATATTTATTATATTTTCCCCTATATAGTTATCAGAAATAAAACCCTTTTGATCAGGGTGCATCAGTTTTGATAAACATTTCTTAATTATATTCGCAATAGTTGCAGAGGCAAGCAACAAAGAGACAGGTCGCACATTGTTAGTTAATAATTCACTGTTATGAAAAATCGAATGTATATCTCTAATAAGAAATAGATTCACCCCCTCACCCTACCCCCCGCACCCCCCCCCCCAAAAAAAAAAAAATAAAATAAAATAAATAAAAATAAATTATGCGTTAAACCCATTTGAGCTAGGACTTTTTTTTAAAAAAAGACCTGGCAGTTCATTTAGGTTCAGGTAATTGAAATTGTGGGTTAAAAAGATTATTTAAATTTACATCTTCTAATTCTTGGATTTATAAAGATTCTTATAATTAAACATAGTTTCATTTAATATTGCATGATAATCATTTTTAACGAGCTATCATTTTTCTTTAGCTGACGCATACATTTTAAAACATATAAATCTTATTTCCCCAAATTACAGATATATTATTATACTATTTTCTCCTTTCTCTTTCCAAGTTACTTTAGATTTAACTCTGACCCCCTGTAACTTTTCATCTCAGATTCCTCTAGTTCATATTTATATTTGTCTGATTTATCTGTAGAATATCTCTGGTCTTCCTTTAAATTGGTCTTCCTCTAAATTATTTATTTCGCCAGTTAAATACTTTACTCTTTTTAATATTTTAATTGTTTTAATTTCCATCAATGAAACTTCATAGAAGTGTCGATCATCAATATCATCAATAGAAAACTGTATTTTGATGTTATAAAGATTTTTTTAGAGAATATAGACAAAGCATATATTGATTTATAAACTCCTCCATTTTTTTCCTTGACCGAATTAATGTGTTCAAGAAGCCTTAATAATGAGTTATTAAATTTCCAATAATTTTATTCGCCCTGCATTTTTTTGGCCTTTAATCCAGCCGTATTAAAAAGTGATTAGATCTGTATCCTGTTTCAGTATTAACTTTATTAGCATTCCATACCAGTTTATGTGAAATCTAGCACAAGTCTAGTCTTGCCTGCTTAAGTGGGTCTTGGCATCTCCATGTAAATCTTTTCTTTCCATATTCAGCTCTCTCCAAATATTGACCAAATTCGGTCCATGTCTCATATCTATCACTACATTTCAAGCTTTAGAAACTTTTATATAGACATAACTTTCTCTGTGTTTATTAGGGTTTATAACTAAGTTAAAATCGCACACCAAAATTACATAAGCATCTTGATGAACGCTTTAAAATGTATTAATTTCGTCTAATATATCTAAATAAAATTCGGGTAAATCAGTGTTAGTACCATGCAAATTTAAGAGTAATAGCTGATTTTCCTTCAGTTATTACATCTAAAATTATTTTATTACGATTTGTATCTTTTTCCAATTGTTTAATTTATTTTCAAGACTATTGTTGAAGAAACCAGCAGCACCCCAAGAAGTTTTAAATGTGATAAGCTAAGTATTGACAATTTATTGATATACCCTTATCTAAAGCCACGTTACAGGGAAATATTTATAAGAAGTAATCAAAAGTAGATAAACAAATTACATGAAAACTATTTGCCAAAAATAATATTGTTGTGATCTGGAGATATTTATACAAATAACATATTGCACCTATCAATTTGTTTAGAAATGTTTGCTTATGGGCAGATATTTTGATTTTTTGGTATCGAAGATCTATGCTTATGTTGTCATTCACACAACCAAACAAAAAGGCACCACTCTGGAATTTATATTAATAAAATGAGAAGAGCAAAGGAAAAGGCAGCGAAGAATATGGGAAAAAAGAACAAGAAATAACATACAAGAAGTAACAATTGCTTAAATCATAAACCTTTCATACCGAAGCGGAAAACACACACACACACACACACACACACACACACACGCACACACACACACGCACACACACAATAAAAATAAAATTATTATCAAATCTTCCAGTTCACTATTGCCTAATATTAATGCATGTGTGGATAAAGGGAGCTAATCCAAATATAGATTCTACAAGAAATTAAATAAAATACATCAACTACATCCGAGTTATCTGCTTCTGACAACAGTAAAAATACCAAACAAAAAGTAACTGAAACTGGAACATAATATATGCCAGTATATTGCATGTAGTATGTGTGAAAGGCAATGCAGAAGGAAGGATTTAAAATAAAGGCTTGAGAACATATTGGGAAAAATGCAAAAAAGCAAGACTGAACTAAATAGGACTGAAAAAATGTGGAACATGAATTACATTAATTTTTACCTGCAAAATCTGCGGCAATGAAATTGTTCTGTAAATAGAATAGAACATGCATTAAAACTGGTATATGTTTTAAAAAAATGTTTTTCTTCTTTAAAAATAAAGTATTACTAAAACATATAAGATCAAACTCAATAGTTTACAAAATTCTTGTCTTCTCTTCCCTTTTCAATTCGTTTGGAATTCGTTATCAGCTGGAATTAACCCATACACAAATTTGACAAAAAATTAATGCAAGCCGTTGCACTATTATAATAATCACAGTCCTAGTCAAACTTCACAAGGTGACCCGGGTGGTTGAGTGGTCTAAGGCGCTCGCCCGTACAGATCACGCACATCTCACCTCTGTCCATGTGAGTTCGAGTCTCGGTTCGACCCAATGTGGGTATGTGAGAAAGCTTGCCAGTAGCTTCCCGTGGGACGGTGTTTCTTCCCGGGTTCTACCTCTACCAAATATACTGGCCACCATATATAGCCTCTCATTGACTGAAAAATGGGGTTAAACACCACAAAACCAAACGCAAACGCTCTGGGAATGTTTCCGGTCTCCACTACCAGTGACATCCCAGTCTCTGACCGTAGTTGTAAGTGTATCATCTGGATGATCAAAGTGTTTGAACTTAAAAGCAGCAAGTGCAAGCTTGTCGTCCTTTTCTTCATGATTGGGGGTAAATCTGATAATATCCTTAAACCCTTAGGTAGATGATTATAATTAGGTAGCTGGGACCGCCTGCCTATCCTCAAGAAACTAAAATTGCACGATTGGTTTGGGTTCACGTCTGTCCCCAAGACGCCTGTGTGCATTAGCAAACCATACGTTATCCACGTGTTCTGGACCTAGTCCAGCGGTCTCCTTTTGGAAGAATGAAGGAAGCTTCAAAGAACCTATTAGATATTTTCCTGACTTGATGAGGCACAACATAGAAAAGCAGTTTCATCTTTCTAGGGTTTTGTTCAAACTTAAGAAGTCTCTTTATCAACTCCTTTACATTTTCATCTACTTTGGTCTTGACACAATTTATTTCATTCACACTCTGTCCTCATCCATTCGTTAGGTCGTTCTGAATCCAACTCATCATTATTTGAATAAAACTGTTTACTAGTCTCTATTTCCTTCGTTCTCTCCTTCGTTTAATCTACCTTCTCCAGCATAGCACTCCAGAGAGAATAAAATTCTGACTTAAGATCCCGGACCATTATATTGAATTTTGAATCCATACGTTCCATCTTAGAAAGTGAAACCTCATTTGTTTTGTCAAGCTTTTTGTTCCTATTTATAAACAAACTCTTTGATGCCCAGCTCAGAGTCTGCATTGCAGACCTTAGAGTGTAAGAATCCCCCAGGTCTGGAGTTTCTGTTTAAGATTTTATTTGTGGCAGATATCTGAGTTCGCAACTATTCATCGCTGAAGCAGTTTGTGTTATGTATATAACTGTAGCTAAAAGTCAAAACGTGAAAATAGCGAGTAAACTAACAGACTTGGCAATCTCCGATTCATCCGTATCTAAAAATAGTTGCGAGTACACATACATAATTTTCACTACCTTCTTCTATTAATGCAATGACAGAGATCTTTTGACATGGAGAAAAGGGCGCCATTGCACGTGAACAGCAAACTGGAAGTGAATAGGTTTCTTTCTTACCCAACGTGTAAGTCATCGACAAACTTTGGTGAAAATATCTCGTCAGTAACTGAAAGTTTTGAGCAAAAACCATTTTTTAAATTTTTGCAGTCACAGTGACCATGGCCTTCACAGTGGCCTGGCCATTTGACCTTTTGACCCCGAAATCGAAATGCTTCTACCTTACCCAAAGTGCAGGCCACCCACAAAATTTGGTACCTGTAGATGGCGAAGAACCCGAGTTGTTGTCCGGAAACGAAATTGGTAACATTCACACAGACGGACAGACAACAACATAATATAATATGGCCTATGACGCGGCGTATAATGAAGTCGTAAACCAGTCTCCACCATTTTTTGATATAGTAGATTTGCTCGTAGCGGGCGCGCCTGCGTGTTAACAAAGCTCCTCATTATATCTCGGTCGGAAGGCTGCTTTGACACCACGGTCATCGACATGATGCATTAATATACGAGCACGTTGACTGGGTCGTATTTTCACAGACTGAAATTCTAACAATAGCAGGGCCAAAAGAACCACACTGTGTTTGGAGGCACAGGGGCTCTTGATTGTGACGTTATTGGTATATTGTGACGCCTGCCGATTGCTACCTTGTGACATCATTAGCCTTGTGCTCCATCACTGCGGTAAAGAATTCCATAGTAATATAAAGTAATATTTTAAATGCATGAGAAATTCATGAAACTTGTTAACATATGACACATACAATCACACACACGATTCATACTCTCACATGTCTTCTTAATGCTGGATCTATTGTAGAACCGAAAATCTGTAAGGGGATAATTTTCTGAATATAGAAGCAAGAACTTCTACATACAGGGATTGGAAACTCTCGATCGATATCACAATACCCCAGCGAGATAATGAGTGCCAATCAAAGCTCGCGAGATTTAGCGTAAGTGAAAACGAGGGAGTGGACGTAAAGTGCGCAGGGTCTTTGCTGCCCTTTTTATAAAGATGAAATTAATATTTAAATAAGCATAAGTGTTTGTCCATTATTTGAAAGTTAAAAAAAATCATCTGTGTCGTTTCAAAGTAACTGATATCAAAGTTTTCGTTAAAAATTGTCAATAGCATAAGAGCTTCCCAGAACAGACTCTGGTGGTATTTGAGGAAGTTTCGTCCGTTTGGGTACATTTTTCAAATTTGGTGATTAATAGGGGTCATTTTCTTAAATTCTAAGTTTATGATTGGGTTATTATCTCAGCTAAATAGGACCATGATACTCATCTTTGGTTTATTGTCTCTGTTTTTGTGATTTAATTGAACCTTAAAATTAGAGAATTAACACCTACCTTGACATGGATTTATTTGCCTGAGGATTAACTTCAAATATTTCGACTGGGGGTTATTTGCTATTGGGATTTTGCTGTTCACCCTCAGCGATATCCCTTTACAGGTTATAAAGACGGTATTGGTTGGAACTGTGTCACTGTACATTTGACACGATTAACATATAAACTAATTTCAACGTTGATATGAAAGTCTGAAACAGAAAAACGAGAGCTATTATTGGATGAGTCATTTGTCTAAAAAAATCTTTAAACTTTCAAAGTTGTACTTACTTTGTTAGCAGCCACTGTATATATCCCAAATGGAAAAAGCACCCAAATGAAAATTCAATGAACTGCCGATATTGTGAACACACGCAACACTGGCTATGTGGTCACATGATCATGTCACACCTCATAACTGGATGTACAGTCCATTTGAAACTTTCAACTGTGTTGCATCATTACATTAGAGGCTGGTTTGAACATTTTGATTTGTGATTTCATTTATATATTGAAACCTAATTACAATTCTGTTGAAAGTTAAAGTTGTCAGCTTACAAAACCGGTGCCATTATTTTTACAGTGTTCTTTATGCTATACCATACATGCCAACAATTGCTGACTTTGTGGAAATATTTTAAAAAAATGTGTTAATTCTGCATTCCGAATAATATTGACGAATGCTCCAGAAAATAACAATTTATGGGATACAGTTTTGAACAGGAGTTTTTCGCGTGGACACAGACAAAGAGAAAAATACTTTAGCACCAGTATGTAAATACCAAGAAACTAGTCGAGTATAATGTAAACATGTAAAAAAAATGGCGACAAAGATGAAGAGCAAAGAAAGGCGCAAAAAATTTGTGAGGAAAACTAATGTCCCAAAAAATTGGATTTTTTAAAAAAAGTTCTTGAATTTCTGAGAAAAAAAAAATACTTGAATTTCTTCCAGACCTCGATGACTTTTTATCAGTACTGTCAAAACAATATTCCTTAATTGTAATTTATAAAAGAAAAGAAAATTTAGATTTGTTTTAAAATGGGCGTAATACGATAAAATTGAGTTGCCGAGTTAGATCATAACACTGGTAGTATTGACACATGCTGCGTCTCTTTGCGTATGTGGCACTGTAATCGGACAGACAATGCAAATGGACTCAGATAACAATTATATTTTATATATAGTCCCTACATTTGTTTGTCAGTACTGAACTTTCCAGTGTGTCTTAATCCTAATAAATCCTATGTTAATCTAAAGTATTCTTAAAGATGAACTCACGGTGAAGTTCTTGTCATAGGTTATTTGGAATTTTTTTTTGAGAGGCTGAACTGTAAACAAAACAACCTGCAGTGGGTCACGGATTTCACTTCCGGACCAGCAATAATGCCTCTTACTCACTGATTACTGTCGCCAAAATAAACACAGATAGCCACATGATAATGCTCATATTTTAAACAATAAAAAAGTTCCTTTAAATCAATACCAAGAAAGCCTAAATCTAACTCATGTATCACCACCAAAAAGAAAGAGGAAAAATGCTCTACAAATAGACTGGGACTACATTCGTGGCTACTGACCCGGAAGTAATATATGTGACCTGAGTCCAAATAGCTTACATAGCGCACACCGGACATACATTGAGCTGTGTATACAATAGCAAATGGGAACGTGACACGCTTTATAGCAGTTGCGTGATAACATTGAAAAGAGACAAAAACAAGTCGGTTTGTAAGGTTTGCGACAAGATATTGGATATTTCCAGCATGTGTCTCTTATGCAAAGCAATAAGCAAAAAAAAAAAAAAATAAAAAAAAAAATAAAAAAAAAAAGCAAACAAAAAATTAAAGCTTGTCTACTGTCACGATACGTTCATTTTATGAGACTGTGACAGAAAGTGAGGCTTCTGGAATGTATCCAGATAGTGACATAGCTCGGAAATACTCATTGAAAAACTGGTAAAATCCTTGAAAAGATCTTGACAATAATGTCTTCAGGGCTGTACAAATTCTGTACACTAAAACCTGAAAAAATAAATGTCATCATATTTTTTGGAATCTCTTTCCACATTGAAACCATGCAAAACCTTAATTCCGACAACCCTTTGATACCCCAGATATTACAGAAATATGATTTGCTCATTCAGTCTTACAAAATATTCTACACTGTTGGCTGCCCATTCATATTGATATAAAGGGTAATGACAGTACAGATAAAGCAGCCAAAGCTGTCCTGCTGTCACCTGTTTCTGAATGGAAGATTCCATGTACTGACTTCAAATATTATATATATCAGCATCTGTTTGATAGATGGCAAAATATGTGGAATAACAGCTCCACAAACATATATTAGACTGTCAAACCCACTAGTGGAGAGTGGCATCCGTAATGTAGAGCAAATCGCACAGATTAGGTGGTATTGTGCCCATTGCGTATCGAACAGACATAACCGACACATGCATACCTACTGAAGGGTGAAACTCGACCAGAGTACGTGCCATGTAAGTCCACTTACACTGGAACACATTCTTGTTGAGTGTGTCGACTTTCACCCTTGAGACAGAAGTATTTGGATGCAAAGTCTGAGATTTGTAACAGCTGGAAAAACCAAGGTGAATTCGGTATATGTTAGTCGATTGGTTAAAAAAATTTAATAGCTTAACAACTGAATCTACCTCAGATAAAATTAAGCCGTTGCCAGAGAGACTCGCGCAAAATTGTTCAGTGTATGCCTTGAATAAGTTAACAGAAATGGACGAATGAACATTTGGCACTGTATTATTGTCTGGCAAACCGAAAGGAATGACAGTAGGTAGTGGATTTTAGTGAGAACATTTAATCTACGACTGGAAAATAGTATTACAGTTGTATCAAAGCAATTCAATCCTTTGCGATTTTACAAGGATATGTTTTCACACAACGATGCGCTTCCTCTGAATTTTGGACATGTCGCGCGCGCGCGCGCGTGTGTGTGTGTGTTAGTGACTACATTTCTTTAATTTCATTTCCCTGCAGATTCTTTTTTGCAAATTTATGACTATTTCCTCAAATAAAGACATTCTTTGGGATTTTTTGTTTTATGTTTTTGAAATTTTATTGTAATTGTTATCAGGAAAAATATACCAACAAAAGTGTCTATATCTTGATTTGTTATTTTTAGGTATGGACACACACACACACACACACACACACACACACACACACACACACACACACACACACTATCTCTTATGTATACGATATTTAAACACTCACATACACTCTCTCTTTCTCTTAATCTCTCTCTCTCTCTCTCTCTCTCTCATGCGAAATGATATTTCGCTAAATAATGTCGACTTTACTCACTGAGGTGGCTACTCACTTATGACCAAGCTATCGATAAAACTGGCAAGAAACTTGCTAATCGGTTTGGGCCGACACTGACATATCAAGTAAACGTAAACTCCGCTTAGTCAGTATTTCTCTCTCTCTCTCTCTCTCTCTCTCTCTCTCTCTCTCTCTCTCTCTCTGTTTCACACACAGTCACATTGACATGTGGATTGTGTTGTAGTCTCCACAAAGTAGTTTCCCTTTATTTCAAACTTGGGTACTGATGACAGAGATGAAAAGATCCCGTTTTAAGATCTACTGAGAATGACTGGTTTTACTAATTTCATTCCTAATTAATGTCTAATAGAGATTTTTAAAAAAAATTTAAAAAATATATGAATAACGATAAAGGTACTGCAAGAAATGGGAATGCCATTTTTGAACTCAATAAACCATTTACAAATAATAAAAAACGTATAACGTTTGCTTTTTCTCTCACTCTCTTTCTCTGTCTGTAAGAAATGAAAATGGCAATTTGGAATTGAATAAACCAATTACGAATCAAGAAATCATTTATAGCGTTCACTCGTTGAAAAATAAAAACCCAAGTCCAGACAAGACTTTAATATACATTGTTTCATTTCTTAATGTGCTTTTTAATACAATCTTTGAAACTGGGAAATTTCAAAAACAAAGAGTGGTCAAAAAGTATATTTCCGATATTTAAGAATGGATGTATGAACGATCGAAGCAGTTATATGGGGAATTTCTATAATACATATATTGTGCAAAATATTAGGATTTATTTTGAATAAACGGTTGTATAGATGGGTAAAAACCAATCATTTTATGGGCGAGTCTCAGATTAGATTATTAAATCGCAGTCTCTCTCTCTCTCTCTCTCTGACTGAATTTTTTATCCAAAGTCGGCGTGATTATGAAGCTACAATAGCTTTTCTTAGCTTTGTATCAAAACTAATCAATGATAAAATTTGCCAGCCTTATGCAAAAACATAACTGGCCGACAGTAAAGCTAGCAATATGTTGTTTAGTACAATTACTGTCTGTCACATATGTAGTAATGACAATGGATCATTTTTGGCAAAAACACAACTGGCTGACGGGAACGATGACAATGTTTTTTTAAATAGTTTTCTTTTGTTATAAGCTTACTGTCTGTCACATACTTCCCAATGTATTTCGAGAATCTTTAATTTCCGTTAGAAGTCAGACAGACCTAACATCTTACACTGCTACATTTATAACCAAACATATTCATCATGTGGATGGTGGCCTGATGTTAATTTCCCCGTTTTGTCATAATGCCACAAATATGGCAGCCTAATGTTAATTTCCATCTGTCTCTATAATTTCACAAACATGGAGGCCTAATGTTAATTTTCAATTGTCCCCCAAGTGTCATAAAAATGGCAACTTAATGCTAAATTCCCCTTGTGGCTAGAATCTTTTTAGCCTGTTTAGCATAGGGGCATTACATACTCATCATGTAAAACATATACCCAATAACACACGACATCTTATCCCCTATGCATTTCAACATGGCGGCCTAATGTTAATTTCCCGTTAGAGGCTATAATCTTTTCACCGTGTTTAGTACTGGATGCTCCCTTGAGGGAATATTGATATCCTATACTACATACATGGAAAATGCCCTTATGCAACGCATGACGACATGGACATTTATTGTCTAATAGTGTCCAAAGTACTATATTGTTCTCTCTACCCCTATTCTATCCTTAGCAGTTTATATCGTATATGCAGACACTGTACTGATTTATGTAAAATTTTCTTCATTCTTCATTTTCAATACAACAATGTCAATTTTCTGATATAATTATTTGGTAGTAATGAAATTCTAAATAGCTCTACGAATAGGATTACTTGGCTTAATGCTATTTCTCTTGTAGCCTTTTTCATTTAAACAACCTAAAATATGTATTTTATGAATGTTAGGAAATATTTGTCCTATTTCATGGATTATTACGATGATATACCAATTGTTACCATAAAAACGAGGTTGCTCATTTTAATCAAATATTAGTACATCCATTTTTTTTTTACCTCTACTGGTCATGGAGTAGAAGAGCGTATGAGATGACCTGTTATCCGTCGTCTGTCATCCGTCTGTTCGTTAGCACAAGTTTGTTATGGCTACTCATCCTAAACTACTTCAAGGATTGCCATAAAACTTGACACACACACATTTATTCCATGGTCTGTTTGGTGCTCAGTGAAGTTGTTGGCGCTCGGATATCGTTAAAATCTTGTAATCGGTACACTTCCTGAACAGAAAGTCATATTAACATGGGGTTTCACCACGAGACTTCTTATGCTGTCTAGTGGTCCGAAATGAAAATGGTGCTGCTCTGACATCCAAGATGGCCGACATAGTGACCATCTTGAAAATCTTGTTAACGATACTCCTCCTGAATGGAAAGTCATATTGACATTCACCGCAAAACTTCTTATGATGTCTCTTTGCGCCTAAATAAAAAAATAGTGCTTTACGAACATCTAATATGGCCACCACGGCGGCTATCTTGACAGTCTTGTTACCATTACTCCTAAACAAATAGTCATATCAACATTAGGTTTTCACGAAAAGACTTCATATAATGTCTAGTTGGTCCAGAAAAATGAAAATGTTGCCGATCTTAAATCCAATATGGCCACCATATCAGCCATCTTGAATATTTTTTGTTACTACTACTCCTTCTGAACGCAAAGGCAAGTAAACATGGGTTTTTCTACCAGCAGAAGACATCGTACGATGTTAAGTTGGTGCTAAATTAAAATGGTGCCAACCTGACTTCGAACATGGCCGCAATAGTAGCCATTGTAAACATCTTGTTTTTTGCTACTCCTCCTGGATGGGTGGTAATATCGACATTGGGTTTTCAACGAAAGATTTCTTATGATGTGTAGTTGGTCCTAAATGAAAATGGTACTGATATGATAATCAATATGTCTGCCATGGCAGCCATCTTGAAAACCTTGTTTTTGTAACTCCTGAATGGAAAGCGAGATGAATATGGAGTTTTCACCCAAAAATTTTTTATGGTCTTTTAGCTCACTTGTACGAAGTAAAGGTAAACTCTGGTACTACCCCCAGCGTCGGCGTCCGCGAAGATAAAAGCATATACATATGTACACCCTCGGTGAATGTACACCCTCACTGAATGTCAACCATTCTTTCTTCCTAGATCCTAAGCAACAGGTCACATCACTTTCCCCCAGGGAAGTGACTAAGGGGTTACATTTCTTCATACATGTACATTATTTGTACAATCTTTGTTTATGTGTTTAGCTCAGGTTTTTTGCACACTGTATACATACTGTTATACCTGGAATCATGAAACTTGGTGAGGGAATGCATCTTGATGAGAACTACGGTTATCACAAGATTAGGAAACTGTGACCTATAGTTCATACTGAACTGACTTTGGTAAAATTCTGTGTTCTAAGTTTTTTTTGAACCTCTGTTCATTGTTCATGCTAGAATCATCAACCATATATATATATATATATATATATATATATATATATATATATATATATATATATATATCCACGCACACACATTGGAACTATGTTAATCCTGACATTTTTATTCCTGACCCTTTCCCTACCCATACGCAAGGAATCTGAATAAACCAATTTCTTTCAATAATATTACGGGAAATGTATTTACAAAATCGCATCAAAGATGACGTTACTGCAGAGGATGTATACGGTGCAGAGGGTGTATACGGTGCAGAGGGTGTATACGGCGCAGAGGATGTATACAACGCAGAGGATGTATACGGCGCAGAGAATGTATACGGCGCAGAGAATGTATACGGCGCAGAGGGTGTATACGGCGCAGAAGATGTATACGGCGCAGAGGATGTATACGGCGCAGAGGGTGTATACGGCGCAGAGGGTGTATACGGTGCAGAGGGTGTATACGGTACAGAGGGTGTATACGGTGCAGAGGGTGTATACGGTGCAGAGGATGTATACGGTGCAGAGGGTGTATACGGTGCAGAGGATGTATACGGCGCAGAGGGTTATACGGCGCAGAGGATGTATACGGTGCAGAGGGTGTATACGGTGCAGAGGGTGTATACGGTGCAGAGGGTGTATACGGTGCAGAGGGTGTATACGGTGCAGAGAATGTATATGGTGCAGAGGATGTATACGGCGCAGAGGGTGTATACGGTGCAGAGGGTGTATACGGTGCAGAGGATGTATACGGCGCAGAGGATGTATACGGTGCAGATTTCTGACAGCATTTAGAACTTCCCTTGGATAGCTTGCATTCATCACTTTCTGAAACTTAAGCAAATTGACTCTAGTTTGAAATTAATTTACTATAGTGAAATTTACAATAGTTTCATTTTTGACCCAAGTAAAAAGCAAAATGATGCACTAATTAATTCAAATCCCAACTCTCCCATTACTTACGTGCCCTTCATACAACCATTACATGTGCAAGAGAGCATTGGAACACCTAATATCGTGCTATTGAAGTACAATGGTGCACATTTTACGTGCCCTTCATACGACCATTACAGGTGCAAGAGAGCATTGGAGCACCTAATATCGTGCTATTGAAGCACAATGGTGCTCATTTCATCTCCATCTCCTTCCTTTGTGGTTGACAGACCAGTAATTTTGCTACCAACCGTAGTGAGAAGCGAGAATTATACAAACGGGAAACGATTTTTGATGCCCAATTATTCTAGCGATTATATTCTTTTAAGCATCTATACGGTACTGAATATCCGCGTCGCCTTATCCAGTATTGTGGAGAACTGTACACATATGAATGGGCATGGTCTAGTTATCAATCAGTTTTTCTAATGTCATGTCGACAAAAAGCAGATATTGTCAGTTATTGAAATGTCGTTGATATTTAGACAACAGAACTATAGAATTCTCCAAGAAAGAAATTCTATATCCGGTTTTTATATTTAACTCATGGATAGTCTTGATATATTTCGGCTGCAATTGGCTTTCATTCATTTGTCTATATGTTATGTAAAACAATGGTTGGTATATAGTTCATTTGATAACTCCAACTTCTCAAGTATCAGACTGACTAGGGAATGTCGCCCGTAGATTATTTGACATCAATCGGACGATTTCCTGCGAGTAATTTATAGACAAAGTTATCAGAAAGGATACAACGAAAAGAAGTAATGTCTAGTCATACAAATGATGAGAATGACACACATGATGGCGACGCCAGGAAAAGTCAAAACCTATTCAAGCGCAATCTCTGTACGACAAAACTCCTTACATGAATTAAACATTTACAATGTAAATCCAACTTTCGGTGGAATAAAAGTTTGTCTTCTTCTTGCAGAGGAGCCGGTTATTTCTCATTCATGCGACAGAGAAATCTAACTGATTGGCTAACCTTTTTTTTTTTTTTATCTCGGTCACGTTGTTTCATTGTTTCAGTCATGGTGTACACGCGCAAGGAACTACTTTTTCAAGCGAAGCAACTCTTTCTGTTTTCGGCTGTGACTGATGGAGTTGTTCTAAAATTAAACAACCAGACACTTTAACAAAGTTATGTAATATTTCGGATGAGAGAAAGGAATAACTTCAAACAAAACAACATAACAACAAGCAATTACAACATAAATAAAACAAAGAAAATGGACTACAAGATAGGGAACATTCTGACACCTGAAGGTTTGAGACCGAAAATCATAAATGTTTACCGCCCACCCCGTATCTATTGCATGTACACAGTGCAGGTTTTTGATAATTTAACTTTCCCAAATTTTGCTAAACACAAACTAGGAATTTAACTTAACTTACCAAAGTATGTGACAGAGGACCTTTCGTTTCTTCTCGATGATTGGTACACAAATCAAATACAGGTTTCTCTGAAACTCGAGCAATTTGGGGCTGAGAAAATATCAAAAGCAGAAGAGGAAATAAAAAGACATGAAACGGCGATAGAGTGCAGATTTACAGAAGTGGACAAAGAATTTGTTGCACATTTTTTTTTCCAGAGCATGAAGATTTTTCCTTTTCATTCGTAAGAATGCTAGCAATGAATACGAGCCAACAACACTGACATATATTAAAAATGCTTATGTAATATATGCTAAACTTGCAAATATTAAATTTAAAAAATAATATATGAGCAAATAAAATAATGAATAACACATTTTAGATAATTTAACAGTTTATTAAAAGGGAAATACATTTGCGAATGAGTAAATGAATGAATAAAATAGTGATAATGCATAATGTAATGAACAAGATTCTTATTCACAGACCTTTAAAATAAAGAATTTCCCTCATAAATCAACTTATGGTCTCTCCAACTTGGATACCACATCCTATACAACATTTTGAGAGAGTGACACAGACAGACAGATACATAGTGCACCTATTTTGTAGCTGATCATAAATGAAAGTCTGTCACAGACTCATCAAATTTGTTTATTTATATGAAGAAAATTACCCCAACTTCAAGTCTTTTATGTTATTATTTGTAATATGTATGATCGGCAGTTTTTAACGGTATTTGAGACGACACAGATGCAATTGCAGCTTGGTATATGGTCCTGAATTTTACCAAACAAGAGAGTTCCTAAAAAGTAAACAGACAGATTTGAAAAAGAAAGGGAAAGGTAACAAACCCAAATCTACTAAGGCCGTCAGTGATGATGATATCAATAAAACTGTTGAATCCTCGCTTTTGGGCTCTGACATAACATCAAGTTTATTAAACATGTTATGGTTTAACAATACGTTGCACTTTGGAGTATGGAAAGAGGGTGAAGAGCACAGAAACATCAAGGGGGGGGGAGATATCTGTTTAAAGCAAGATTCTGAACTTATTTGAGGATATTTAGTGTTTAACGAGAGACAGACAAAAACAAAGACAGGAGAGGACATAAGAAACACAAGAAATGAAAAACCAAGAAGGTCCGCTAATAAAATCTTACCAGATAGGTGTTCTGTAACTATCTACAAATGTTATAGGAACAAACGTCCCAGTGATTTTTGTGATCCTGACCATCCATTCTACCTTACCCCTGTAACTCACGTGGATGCTCCTGGCCCATACGAGCGATGAATTTTACAGGCACCAATTGGGGCAATAAAGCTTAGTACCTTAATGAACAAAATTGCCTGTAAAAGCAACATTGACCGAGTTGACTTCTAAGCGCATTACAAACTCCAGCATGAGAAATATTTATGTCAGAAACTAATAGAAAAAAACTGTTAAAGACACACAGGTTATAAACATCATTGGCCACAAAACTCATAACTCTCTCAACAACTATCGCAAACTTAGTTACAACCAGAAATGTGTTGTCAAACCTGCTTTGTTTTAACGTTGCCAAACACTCCACATTCGCCCAAGTTGAAACAAACATGAACACGCAATTGTAAAGGATAAATCCTACAGACACCAATCAGAGTGAATCATTCATCCGTCTACAAGTATTCCAAAAGAAGATTTCCCTGTATCGTATCTTTGGACTAGCAATAGCGACACTTATCATTCTATATTTTACTCTTCTTTAAATCTGTGTACCCAGTATCGTATCACTGGCTACCATAGAACTTTTCCAAATTAGAACTGAAGAAATTGAAAGGTATCCTTATAAAAAATTTAATTACTTGTTATTTCGTATGACATTCATCGATTCAATGTGATAATACCGCAATAATCGCAAATGTTTTTTAATGATTATTTTCTCACTCGTAGAAATCGTGTACTTCGGATCGATCAATGTCGCCACTATCTTCATTAACATATTCGTATTAATGCGCTCTTGGTGCAATACATACAACACGTACAAACTATTGCTGTTACATTCTTGTTTTTTATTGTTGTAAGAGCGGGAAATATAGTCGGATTCTACTGATATAATTATTTGGATTTTCATAAAACATCTTAAGATCGAATGACCTATAAAAATATGTGAGGAAATATCTGTACCTGACGAATACCGTAATGTATTGAATGTGCTAAGTTATATTGCACGAATGAAGGAAAGGAACAAATTGAGTGAGAAAAATAATCTATGATGTGGTTTGCACCGAGACAAGGAAATTCCAGTCTCGGGGTTACATTATTTGTCTCCCCTATCAGCAAAGCCTCGCAAGAGACAAATAATGTAACCCCTCGACTGAGATTTCCTTGCACTGCATCGCAAACCCCAACATATATTCTTTTATTTTACATCTAATATACTCAGGTGCAATTTTCTCTGTAAAGAAAGAGTAAATCAATTTAAGAGATACGGAAAAAGCGTTTATTCGGCTTGCTTCTGTTTTCTGTTGCTTGAAGATTACACATGCTGGGCATGTTTGACACATACAAGTTAAATGACATTAAAGTACAAATTACAGGAATAACGTTCCATATATTGCCTGAGGCGATTCTGCCTCCTTCCACACGAAGCCGTGTTCTCTAAGGTCATTTTGGACAAAGGTCATTTGCGTCTTTTGATGTGAATAAATGCAATAGTTAATTATAACATAAGGATACGAACAAACGAAATACAATTTCAATAAAACTCTATTGACAATTTCTGCTGAAAGGACGCAAAAAAAAAATCTTTTCAAAAGAGCGAGGAAAGACACAATCTTTACAAAAGACCGAGACACAAATACAGATCTGTAAGTCATATAAAGACCAATGAATGAACAACTTGATCCGTTTTTCTTTAAAACAATGCGAACATGGGAAGCTAATCTAAATAAATTTAAAATTAACTGTGGTCTTATTATTGTTCTTTATCTCAAGATAGTATATTTAGTAAAAAAAAACAATAAAACAAAAGGGGGGGGGGGGAGAGAAATACAAAACAAAAGGAAACAACCAAATATAACTGACATCAACTAAACAACTTGAATGCCACCAGATTGCACATATTGATAGGAATATAGCTGAAATATACGTGAAAGATAAATGTGAACACTTCTAAGAATGTTTCAACAAGGATAAGCTATTAGATTCTACCAATCGTGAAGGAAAACTAAGATAATAAAGAACGTTCAAAATCATATTGTGCCGATCAATAACGTCACCATCATAAATGTCAGTAATGCTAAATTCATGTGGTGTATTAGTCTGGCACGCATCTATCAAAGTTGGTATTGTTATTTGAGCCGATTCGATTCGACTCGATAATAATAATAATAATAATAATAATAATAATAATAATAATAATAATAATAATAACTTTATTTCGGACTTAAGTCACCACTGCACATCAAATTGGGCCTTATGAAACAATTTGTCAGAGCTCTAGATAAGGAGTCGGCAGCCTTCAAATACCTTCAAGACTTCTTCCCTAAGCTGTCTGAGGCAAAGGTCAAAGCCGGTGTCTTCGTCGGACCACAGATAAAGAAGATCCTGGAGTGCAATGAATTCCCCAAGAAGCTCACTAGTAAGGAGAAAGCGGCTTGGAACAGCTTTGTCGCAGTGGTTCGGGGCTTCCTGGGCAATCACAAGGCCGAAAACTATGTGGAGCTGGTTGAGACTCTGGTGAAGAACTACGTCACAATGGGCTGTAGGATGTCCTTCAAAGTCCATATCCTTGATGCTCATCTTGATAAATTCAAGGAGAACATGGGAGCGTACTCGGAGGAGCAAGGCGAGCGGATCCACCAGGATATACTGGACTTTGAACGCCGCTACCAAGGACAATATAACGAGAACATGATGGGAGACTACATTTGGGTCTGATTCGTGAAAGTGATTTACAGTATAATCGTAAATCTCGAAAAACTACTCACTTCTAAATCTTTTGTAGTCATTTTTGTATTACTTTAGTATAAATACATGTTAATTTGGATTCATATGTTTTTTTCTGACTTTATGAGAAGGAAAAGACACAAATTCGCCCGTTTTCTCATTGGAAGTAGGTAAATTTCAAAATATCACTGTCCTGGTCACAAAAGCAAAGTTTGTGGGGAATAATAGCCATTTTCTATACTTCTGAGGCATAAGCAATTAGGAAATAACACTTACTACCCAGGAACAAAAAAAAATTATTTTGTTACCCTGTGTATTTATCGTGAATCATGAGAACAATTTAAAGTATTTGAAAGCTGTATAGGGAACATTTAACAAACCTTCCCATAAATTAGCAACATTAAAAGAATATTTTAGCCACATATTTTTTGTACTGTTAGTTCAATAAATTAATCAAATTGTGCGTAAGCAAAGGCTAAAATCATGGGAATCCCTATTAATAATAACTTCAGCTTTATATATTCACGGCTATTGCAGGAAATTATGAATATTTATAAAAGTTAGCTGTGAAGGCCAGATTTTTGGCGCCTACATCAACTGAATTTTAAATGCAAACTTTAACCATAACTTTTTCACCATAAACTGGATTATAATTGGTAAGATTCTAACAATTAACGTTGACAATGTACTTATGAAAAAAACCATAATGCTGCAATATGAACTCGATAACAACCATTACAAAGATTTAATCCTATATCATATACCTTCCACTATAAATTGCAGAAAGGAACTAATTATTTTCTGTCATGTGCATTTCAACAGAGAGAAATGAAATTTTAACGCATAAGATTCTCAAATAAATAAAACCAAAGCCGTGCACGAAAACACTTACCTGCACCCCGCACGACCCAATCAATACATAGAAATTTCAAAGAAGAATTTACATAATGGCAGTGCCACATTGCGTCTTCAAACAGTCAAATAAAACTGATTATATTCACTACTGTTTCTGTAGCATAAAAGGACAACCACAAGGAAACCTATCACACTAACCGCAACTACCACCACCAACACCAATTAAAACACCACCAACTTCGCCATTAATAATAATAATAATAATAATAATAGTAATAATAAATATTATTATTGTTATTAATAATATTATTATTATTATTATTAAAATTTTTAAAAGTTTCTCCTAAGTTTGCTAAATCTTTGCTCACTGTTTACATTCTTTACACAAAATGTGGAATAGAGTATATGGACATCTTTTATCATTTAAAACAATTATCGTATTAAACGAAAATTTCTATCTGAATATAAACTGTCATGACGTCATATTTACACTAGGTCAATATATTTCTTGTGATAAAGCGCTGTAAATGTTCCAATCAGGATATGTTACATGTGATGATACAGCAATGTGAGCGATGACACGGCAATGTTTATTGTTGTATAAGTTGTAGCTGCGGACAAAATCGATTAAAATGAGCCAACATGCAAGTGTATCCAAAGTGAAACTCCTCACATTTTTAAACAAGTCACCAGTTATCAGAAAAAAGAAATCCGTCACCGATATTTCTTTCTCATATCACCATTTCCCAACCGAAATAAACAATAATGATAGGCTCTTGCATATGACACCTATATACTCATTGGAATGTTCGAATTTAAATAATTGCTTATATATTTTGGTGTGCTTGTAAACGTACACATATTTGTGAACATACACAAACAAATGATAAAGTCTATCCATGGTGGAAAATTGGTGAGTCAATATTTGAAATTTTGTAACCCAAATTGAAACTTTAGGATTTGTCTTATGGCTGGGCACGAGAAACATAAATTTGATGAGGATATACTTACTTGCTTGATAAAGCTATCATTCTACAAACGTCTTCCCTCATATTCGCGGCCATTTTGAAATAATTCTCAGAAATATACGCGTGTAATATGAACGGTCGTTTATATCTACAACCAAATCGAGATGAAGTGTTGTTATCGCGCCACCCAACAACCATATCAGTAAAGTTTGATGTTGAGACCTCCCTTATCATCTGTTACATGTCCTGGTGACATGAAGTCCATACCTAGTCATCATCTGCAAATCTCGTGCTAATACAAGTTGTACTCCGTGTACAAATTATTGCTTTTGGGGCTGTTGGTGGGATTTAAAAAACCATTGATTCATATATTATTATTGTGGAGTTTTCTTTAGGTGTTTATTATCTTATATTATTTAATGTAACTTTGTAACAAAAATATGGTGCTGAATATTTGAATGTTATGTTTCGGCTATTTTTGAAACCTCAGCTTGTTCAAGATAATCTTATTTAATTAAAGGTATTCTATTCTGGAGCACATACATGCATACAAGCATACATTCATACATACGTAATTATTTACGTAGCTGCATGGATGTATGCATACATACATAAATACATACCAGTTAACAGCATAATCAGCATACAGGTTAATTTATATTGAAATTTCGTTGCAGACATAGGAAATATTCTGAGAGGAAAGCGCATATAACAAATTTATATCGATCTAGTCTAATAATGTCTAATAATATTTTGCAAGAAAATTCTAACTTTCATTTATACCGTAAAGGTCTCTTTTGAAAAAAAAGATATACCAGTACAAGTTAGCAATGTACTACCTTAAAAAATTAAAAAATGTCAATTAATTTTGGTTAGAAAAGATAAGCATTGTAGAAGCTCGTTTGACAGAACAGCTTCTCTGATGGGGTAAAGTTAACCAGATATTTTGGAAAAACAAACACTGAGATACATTATGGTATTACATTAATCATCCTTGCATAGTTACATTACAATCTGTCCAGTAAGTAACTTAAAGCACGAACAATGATTTTTTTATACGTGTTGGTATGTGAAATGAATTTATTATGGTTTCCTTTCATAATTTGTTGAATCAAAAATCATCAGTAATAGAGTATCACAAAGTAATTTGGATAAGAAATGCACCTTCAGTCTTTCACGGTAAAAAAAAAAGTTACTCGACATGCACATATTAGTAAATCCTCACAAAATCTCTCGTGCCTTTGTCTTTCCTATTAACAATGATTGTCTTTATCAGTACTTTCTTGCTGCGGCAACATGCAGTCTCAAATGAAACATTAAAAAATAATCTGGATAAAATTTGTTATAACGTGTTTGTAATAGGTGACATTTCTAGGTAACAAATTTTTAATTTACATTTTAATCTCAGTTTTTCTGAGCTTTGATTACAATATAGAATATGCACAGAATACACGGACACAAACAGAGACCAAAGATAATCAAGATATCTCTTAGACAATTGATGTCCAGTGTTTCTAAAAGACCTCAGGAAAAGATGTTCTTCGTGGGAAGTAAATGACATTCGTCATGGTAAACATGTTATGTGCAAACAATCAGAAGTTCCACAGAAGCAGCAATAAAGTCAGTTTATTACATCTACATTCCAGCTCCATTTCACCTCAAGAAAAGCTTGATAATTTCAGGATCTGTAGCCATTGAATGATGGTCCAATTCTGAAATAAATAAATAACATAAATTACACAATATTTTAGGACGTGTTCCCTTCTTTAACAGTGAAAAAGTTGATTGCCACTTTGATTTTTTAAATCCTTTAAATTTCGTTTATTTGTGGGCACCAATTTTGCTGATTTTATGAAAAATGGCATTTTTGTTAGTACATAAATTGGGGGGTTGGAGAAGGAATCATATTGTTTGTTGAAGGATCATTTGGTTGCTGGTTCTTAACATTCGTCGTTTGTTTCAATCCCTAAATCCATGAAAATTGTTACTCAATGAAAAATAACAAATTGAAAGTAAAAGGAAAACCATGATCATTCTGAGATGGCAGCTATCACATTTACCCTGCATAATGTGCAACTGGCAGCATAAACGTTTCTTGTCTGATGTTGCACAGTGCGTCTATAGATTTCGTTCTACTGAGGATTTCTCGTGCAAATCTGGGTCTACATTCTTTGCTTTTGGGCGCACATTACACATGGGTAATGCATGATGGTGGCTGTAATTTCAGATGATGGATGATTGCTAGCAAAGTATCAAAGTAAAAACAAACGAAACAAAGTAAAGCAAATATCACATTTTCTTATAAATGTCAGTCTGATGAAATAGACACTCATATAAGGTCCTCTAACATTGACCTACAAGTTTCATAAATTGCTGACGAAACAATCTCAAATCTAAGATTGTGGATATGTGTTTATTAAATTGATGAAAACATTAATTGTATGATTTCAGCATCATTGAGATAACTCAGGTGTTATGCTTATACAATGTACGACATCACAATGAAATATATTACATGGATAATAATGAAAACATAAGATGGAGTTTTAAAAGTGCTAAACACTTTAAGATGTGAAACGATTCAGAAACTGTAAATATAATCTGTCAAAGAGTACACTGGACGACAGTTTGAGCCCATAAATATGTAATTCTAAAAATAGTTTGATGGTATGGAGATTATAGTTTTTCTGTATAATATTTTGAAAAATACCAGATTTTAAAGGAACACTTCAGACCGCCTACTAAATAAAAACAAAATACCATAAATCTGAAATGAAGTGGCTGTGCATGTGAATAATTTCATACAAATAAGTGTAAAACATGTCATACCCAAAACTTCTGCTTCCAGAACCTGAAATGAGAGAAAAGAATTATGGAAATAAGAAAAGAGAAATGCTCGAACATAATATAGCTTTTGCTGATAAAATCATGTGCATATAGACCATCTATATATCGGCCGTCTCATAACTCCGCTGTTTGTTGTTGATATGCAGTTGTCACTAAACCAACCACTCGAATACTCGGGATCACTGTACTGCTATGCTCAGTCTCAGCAGAAAGCTTTCTCTTGTCTGTAATGTCTAAAACTTGAAAAACACACATGTCCCTATTGCTGACAAGGAAGTATAAGTTCTAAAAATTAAAAAAGTTAGAAGAATTTGAAGTAATGCTATAATTGTATGAAGGTCTTGTCAGAATGTCTAGTATGTATACAAACATGCATAACAACATTTATCTACCTCGGGTGGTTTTTGCTTTATCTTGTTGACATTTGTTTCTGACGAGGACCACAAACTACCAAATGTGCTCCCTCCGAATTTAAAAAAAAATTCTGATAGAGTCATCTACGTATGAATAACAAAATTGCGAAATTTCATTTACTTTAAGTGGGTTTGCTTAATCGTGCTAACTAGGTATATATCAGGAAAAAGGATAAATCCCAGAATTAAAGTAGTGTGAAAAATAAATTATATAACAAAATGAAACAGAACCTGGCTTTATCGTCTGTTGGTTAATTCGTAGATGTTGGGATGGGTTATATTATTTCCATAGAAGATAAATAATTTTTCGTTGTGTCCATAAATTCGTGGTTTGCATAAATCACGAAATTTACAAAACGTCATACCTCCTCCGACCAGTTTGGCTTAAAACATGCGTGACGTCAGTCCTGTTTATCAAAACAAACCAGCTGTTCCTGACCAGTTAGAAGTTTCTTTTCTCTAGTCAGAATGAAAACGAGTTTTCATCTTCCTTTTAAACCCTTTAGCTTGAGTATGATTGTCAGCTGGACAGATGTAAGGTAGGAAATGTATTTTCTTCCTCGCATTTAAGAAGAACAAAAGGGTAGAAATACAAATTGGGCTCATGTAAAGAAACCAGTGCCCACTGCATGCTTACCACTAAGGCCTTCAGATCCAAATCCTGCAATGCACTGACCAGATCCTGAAGTTCCAAATGTTGAACTAGCAGAGTTTTGTGCATTGCCAAATGCTGATTCACCAGACCGATCTAGATCACCAAAAGATGGTGCAACTGAGACTTGAGCTAGACTGTCAAACTTGGGAATTCTGCCAGTGGTGACATTGAAATAATAAAGAATTTCACATATTAGGATGACTCATGCATCATGGCTATTTGTATTTCTTGCAACTAAATGTATGGCCTTAATTTGTATGAGGTCCCATTACAAGATATTCCATCCCTGATGAAACGTCACCTTCTCCTGCATCAAATAAGTACGCTATTTTTACTAATCTCCCACAATTAGAAAAATGCAATAGTGTAATGGTGTTAGATTATTCTGAACTGTTGGCTGGAGTTTGAAACAGTTAAACTATGTATATTGAATTAATGTAATATTTGTTTGTCTGGATCGGTTCTTAATTTTGAGTGGTCAAGTGATTCGTGAAATATATTGAAAGAAATTTAAACGCTGTCCTCTACGGAAACTAGCATAATGCTTCTTCCGTAGTATGTGTGCTTCCCATTTCATTTGCTTTTGCAAATGGACTTGCAACACATGTGGAGTCAACACTATTATTATGAGAGGCAAAGTCCGGATTGAAAGAGGTTTAATTTCGGTATATTTACTAAAATTAGGAGATATTAGAAAAGCAGAAATTTTGTTTGACCGATTGAAACAAATTTATACAACACAACTTGTAAATTATTCATATAATAGCTGTAAAAGAGAAACATTTTTTTCCTACTGTCACTCACTTTATGTTTTGTATAATTGCTTGACCACTAATGCTTGTAAGTAGCATATAACAAAGATTAAGCTTTAAAAATTGACATTAGTTTGATATTTATCCAAATGATTGGTCAGGAGGCTTATATTTACTAAAATTAGCAGACATTAGAAAAGCAGACATTTTGTTGGCAAGTTGAAAAAATTGCTTTATATATATAACACAACTTGCAAAATATGCATACGATAGCTGTAAAGAAGATACATTTTTTCCTACTGTCACTCACTGTATGTTCTGTATAACTGGTTGACCACTAATGCCTGTAAGTAGCATATAAAAAAGATTAAGCTTTAAAAATTGACATAAGTTTGATATTTATCCAAAATACTGGCCAGGAGGCTTACAGCTTGGACAAAAGAGAAAAGGAAAAACAAACTAGACTTTTCATTCTATAACATATTAGCCCAACTATAGACCCCATAATTAAAAACTTACAAATTTGAAACTTTTTTTTATAAATTGCTATAGTGGCAAGAAAATATAATCAAGCCATCGATATATGAATAAAATCATGCTTAACAATTTAGTTTGTCTAGTTCTATTAGATTTTACTCGATGGTGCTAGGAAGCTTTGTCAAAATGTCTACAAGTTTTCTCAAAATATCCGAAAGTTTCAAATGTGTTGAGAAAATCAAAACGAGACTGAAAATCTAATCATGTCATCTAAATATTAATCCAATATGCCTATTATGTTTATGTGTTTTGTTTAATCGTACTAACAAGATTTGTGTCATAAAAGTCCAGAAGTAAAAACTAAAATCTAAAAAAATCAAAAAATTTGCTAACTATCCTAAACATGTAATCTGGCCATCTATATACAAATACAAATATATCTACCAAATTCTATTTGTCTACCTTTAGTGATTCTAGTCTAAAGAGTTCAAGAACGTGACAATGATCAAGTATCTAAATTTTAATAATACAAATAACCTAACAAAATTTAATTCGTCTTGCTTGATTTTCTTCAAAAGTGCCTACAAAGGTTTGGTCAGAAAAATATAAATCTAAAAAGAACAAAATGTGCAAAGAAGATTGAAACATTAATGAATGGCCTGAAAATCATCTCATTGGTTCATCTACATTTTAACACAAATGTCCATTATAAAAATGTATATATCTGTACAATGTAATTTTGTGCTTACAAGTTGTCAGTCAAAAAGTCCAATTTTAAAAAAAATATATTGATAAAAAATGGGGCAATATATTGATTTGTAATAATAGCTACACATGTTTACCCCAATAGTCACACTGTCTCACAATTTCAGTGAACACTGTTTGCTCATTTGGTAGCTATACTTATAACTAAAATTGTATATATACTGTGAAATCACTATTTCTTTGTGGTGTACCAATATTATTGTTATCGTGGTTGCAGCCATCCATGCATTTGAAGAACCAACAAACATGTATCCATCTAAAAAGACAACTAAAAACCTTTTTCCCATCAGCGGAATATATGAGAATTTATTTTAGTACCTAAGGAAATGTCATTTTCTTTTGCTGAAGCCTCAATAACTGATACACACAAAAATAAACGAGTTCACAGTTTGATATCCGACCTGAAATGTTGACTTGGGGTGGAAGCCTGTCCAAAGACGGGTCGTAAAAAGCCAGAAGTCAATCCAGTCGCTCCCTGAGCGGTTTTGGTAGTGGTCGTGGGGGCCACCTGCCCAGAATCTCCATTGTTGAATAACAGGTCAGCATCATTAATAGACACACTTGCTGATAGGGGCTGGTTGGACGATGTTGATGCAGTTGTACTTGCTTGACCAATGACTACAAATGTGAACTTAATTTATTTAGGTTATAGAAATGAAACATTATGATCATGCAAAATGCTCAAATCAATTAATGAAACAATTGTTATCCCCTTCCTATCAATGGAAAGAGATCCATTTTAACTAAATTTTGGAAATACAAATGATGTTTCTGGAATATTTATGGTTTCGTCAATGAAATCAGGAATTATCTAAAATGCTTTTTCTGTCTGCAGCCACGAAATATAGTACTTAAAACAGTTTTTGACTTTAAAAGGAGAAACTGAAGCAAACTATAAGAACCGCGGAAAAGTCACAATAAGAAGACGTGCGCCTCTAAAGCAAGTGACATACCAAATGCCAGGAATATGCACGAGCCCATGTAAGAACCAGCTAAAACTCTGTGAAATACTTTTTCAACTATTTCAACGTTTCTAATCAACACATGATAGGGATAATATAGGATTAAATGTTGTTGGGTATTTATTGAAGTGTAAAGTTTTACCTATTCACTTACAAAGTAAATAAAGACCAAAGGAATTTATGTCAACTTGATAGCTACAGAGGTGAATGTTTAAGTGCAGGACGGACTTTGCGATTACACTATTTGAACTTCAAATCGGAGATTGTATCTGAGGTTACAAATTTCGATTGGAAGTTACGGAGGTGTGTGTGTGTGTGTGTATGTGTGTGTTTGTGTGTGTGTGTTTGTGAGCTTGTTCTTGTTATTATTATGATGTAAGGAGTTGGTATAAACAAGCTTCACATAAAGTGAACAGCAAACAGATTGGAAACCGAAAATAGTACCCAGTATTTACCTATGTGTACGAGATTACAGATCAGTATCTCATGACCTTTTATATCCAATCACATTGCAGAAAAGTCAGTCAATTCATAACAATTGGAATTATAAAATACACGAAGTTATTATGATAATTTGGAACATCTTAGCTACTATGCATTGACTAGTTTTCGTGGGGTACCATTTGTTTTCTTCCTTATGTGGCTCTCACAAACTATGAACATTAAACACTAACAAATAATGATGCTTCCAATGAAACAATAAGAACCCTTACCTGTTCCATTAATTTATGTACCAATGACAATGTCATTTTTGGCATTAAGTGCCCTTCCGTAGAAACAACGGATCATACAAATATAGTTAATGCAAGTGAAACTTTTAGTTAGGTATAATTTCACTATTTACCCCATTAGTAACATGCATTTTATCCAATCAAGTTTATGCCAAACTTATCAAGGGCATAATTTTAACCCCATTTACACGTTACAGCATACAGCATAAACCTAGATTCGCCGTCGAATACTACTCTGGCAGATGTTGTTCTTTACTGCTTGTCTTGAAATTATAAATAGAATTAAAATTATAGACCGTAATATGATGGCACATTAAGGGACTACATATCAAGGTCTACGGTATTTGCAAATAGGAGTGCGTTATGTATGAAGATGCACAGTACTATTTTGCGGTTATTAAACTAGGCTGTAATACAAGCCTGTGGTGTGCTGCTTCTGTTGCTGAGAAATCCCAAATCCTAGATGGCCTACTCCTCCACCTGATTCGTTGCAAAATTTCCCACCTGAAAACAGTGATGTCTGAGTGGATCCAAAGAAACTAAAACTTTTGGCACCTTGATTTCCAAAGAAAGCTGAAATTAAAAAATGTCATATACTTCAATTTCCCTCCTTGAGATGCATTAGCATACAAATTTTTATGAATGCATTTTATATATGGCCCAATGTATTGAGAGTAAATCAAACGGGTTGCAGGAAATACAAACGTCACCCAAATGTGACAATTAGGTCACAATGACCTACTTCATATAGAGTTGAGCTACTCTGTTTAAGATGTATCAACATATCAGTTTAGGGTCGAAGATATTAAGGAGATATTAAGGATGTAAAAACAGGTTGCTAAAATAACAAAACTTACTCAATCTGAAACCTTGGCCACAATGACCTAGATTTTGTACGGCTGAACTACTCTCATTGAGATGTATCAACATGCTGATTTTAATGAGTGTATGTGATAGAGTATGTATTTAGTGTGTAACAAGCAGATGAAGGTACACGTCACTTAAATGCGAAACTTACGTCCGAGTCACGGGTGTGGCTTAGTTACCCTCCGTAAATGGCATCCATATGCCAAGTTGTATATGTGTAGGTTAATTGGAGTCGATGATATTAAGGGCATTAGGTATGAATAGCTTAAAATACAAAAATTATTCAAGCTTGAAGATCGGATCTTTCTATGTTTCAGTTACCCTCGTTCAGATATATCAACATATTAATCTTCGTGATTGCACGTGAAATTGACTTCCAGCTTAGATAACAAGGTGATAAGGAAACTCCTTTCAAAGTAACCAAAACCCACGGTTTAAAGAAATGCAGGGTATAATTACAAACATGTATCCATACATGCATACTCATGAAAGGAATACTGCGTCAAGAAGCTATATTTCTTGTAGCTTAAAGCTAATCTTCAGTATTTGATAGATTTGACAAAGTCAGATTTATATTTCACTACACCAAATAGATAGGTTCCTGACTGAAGGATAGGATATTCACCTGTTGTTGTGTAGTATTTATGATATGTACAACCAGTTACTTATGAATTTAGCCGGTGTTATCTTTCACTCTTGTTGTATATGAACCCAATTGTGGGGCTGAAGACCTAGGCTCACATTTTTAAAGACAGCTATGTTGTTTACGTTAAGGTAAAAGGTGGCATTACATCCTAAATTGCCGAGTAAACTGGGACACATAAAAGTGGTATACAATATTTGGCCTCTTAACACACCTAATAGCCATTGGATTTACATTGGGTTTATTCTATCCATTTATTATTTTGCATCAAAGCCGCCATTTATTCCCAACTTCCAAATAGAGATTACTGAAATTCTGAATATAAAGGACCCATGCAAAATTGCAAACATATTTAAGGTACACTGATGGCAAACCTTCTTAAGTCTCCAATCAAAATTAGTCATACTGGTGAAGCCAACAAATATGGTAAAATGCAGTTCATATTTTACTGAATGAAATAAGCCTATGGCTGACAAGAATGTATATCCGCAGCAATACTAGTATGCAATAACAAACAAATTCATGTTTACTTACTATTAGCTTGACTTGTTGCACCACTGAAGATCTGAGGGGAACCAAACACGTTCGGCCGGATGTTTTCTTTACTGGGTTTTCCATCGCCACCTTCAGCTCTAGAACTGTTCGCAAAGCAAATTGAAAATGGTCCTGATAAGATGGATGATGTGCGTGTTAGGTCTAGAGCTATATGGATTAAAGGAGAGAAAGTGACCAAATAGTTCTGTTGTTTAGAAAATAACAACTACATAAGTAGTTTCTTGTTAAAAGCAATGGTTCTTTAACAGACAATCAGAAAGAAACTATGGGTGAAGGAAAAAGTATTTTAGATGAACTTAAATAAAAGGCGAGAACTTGTTTCTGTCGATCTTGAAACCGTTTTTGTATAGCTTATCGCCAATTGAATAAAGTCAATATTTTTGATGCGGAACCGAAGCCAGATATGGAGGGCTTTTTCGAAATTATTAGGGCAAGCAAAATATTTCAAAGTTAGATCTCGCGAAAGAATGTTGGCAGGTGCCCATCGCTGATAATTACCACGTGTTTACGGCATTCACGAACCGTAAAGGCTTTTATTAGTTTAAAGGTATGCATTTGGGTTTGGTCAACGCCACTGCGTCGTGCGTTGGTCGTATGCGCAAATTGTTGAAAAGTATGGAGAACGTTGATAGTTTTCTTGAAGATATTCTTGTATTCACGGATACCTGGGAAGAGCATATTAGGGTATTAATTAACGTGTTCGGCAAACTCCGCAGGACCAATCTCACATTGGAATGCTTAGGCCATATGGGAAGCGGGACAGTTAAATCCCCATCTTGACAAAATTGAAGTAACAAGAGACACTTCTAGACCAGAAGCCAAGAAACAGATTTGATCATTCCTTGAGTTAATAGGTTTTTACAGGAACTTCGTTCCAAATTTCGTCACTATAGCTAGTCCGTTGACGGACTTAATTAGGAAAGGGCAACCCATTACAGTTTATTGAGGTTCATGCCAGGAAAGAGGTTTTAACGCTCTTAATGAAAAATTGATCAGTGCGCCAATCCTAAAGTTGCCAGAGTTGAATAAATTGTTCGTTTTGAGAACTGATGCGTCCAACACGGCAAAAGGAGCAGTTTTGCCTCAGGAGCAAGAGGGGATAAAGTTACCCATGGCTTATGCTAGTAGGAAATTACTGCCACGTAAGCAAAACTACTCCGTGATCGAAACGGAGTGTTTGGCACTTGTTTGGGGTATAGAGGAAATTTTACAGGCACCTTACTGGAAGAGAATGTGTCCTTGAAACGGACCAACTGACTTTCATGTATTTGAACAATGCGAAAGTCGCCAAGGCAAGATTGAGGCGATTCTAGGGTCGGAAAATATAGGGGCCGATTACTTGAAGTATTCTGGTAATGTAAATTCTATATTTCAGTTTGTACTTTTTTCTTCACATTCCGTAATGTTTCTAAAAGCGTTTCTACTTTTTAGGGGGTTGTATTGTCACGGAATTGTGTGTAGTAAAATGTTTAGTCATTATATATAAACGAAAATGTACTCGGGTTTCGTTACTGTGTACAGCGTTACCCGATGGTGTTTTATTTTTAGCATTAGCTATAACATAACACTGAGTCCAGTTTTCACCACAACCAGGGTACTTATAGAGCAAATTCTCATTGTCTTATAATACAACGAGTTTTGTCAGGAAGCTGTCCACTTTACGGGATGGATTAGATTAGATGGATTAACTATATAATTTTATAAACTTTTGTGGAAGGATATTTGACAGTTTTTAGTGAAGTCTATTAACTGTGGTTTTGAACTTGGGGAATTATCTTCCACACAGAAAGAGAGAGTAATTATATGTATACCAAAAGGTCATAATCCTAAGCAGCAAATTGGAGACCCATTTCAGTACTAAATATATCATACAAAAATTGCTTCTGCATGTATTGCAAGCAAAGTTAAAACTACTACCCATAATCATACATACGGATCAACAGGGTTTCTAGTAGGACGGAAAAAATATAAGAAACGTATATGACTTCATGTTTGGCACCAAAAAGTACAATATTCCGGAGCTACTTATTTTAATCGACTTTGAAAAGGCATATAACTCAGTGGCATGGTCATTCCTTGATAATGTTATAAATGTTTTCAATTTTAAAGAACAAATGAAAAATTGGATAAAACCTTTTTTTTTATCGGAACATTAAATCTTGTGTAATTAATAATGGTGAAGTCTCCAATTGTTTTGGTGTGGAAAAATTGTGTGAACAGGGGGATCATATCTCCCCAATCATTTTTGTCATCTGTACAAAGATTTTAGCACATATGATAAGACAACATAAGGATATTAGGGTAATAAACACAGGCAAACATAACATACGTTATTTCTCAATAAGCTGATGATATGTAACTTACTCTTGATAGTTCAGCGAAATATGTGTTGTCCCCTTTACATCTTTGATATGTATATTCCAAATTTTCTGGCCTTAGTATAAATATTGTAAAAACAAAGGTGGTTTGGATCGGAAGTAGAGCTGATAGTAATATGAAATATTAGCCAGAATATAAATTTAACTGGGGATGTACTGAGTTTGTTGTCTTAGGTATAAAGTCTTCAACTAACATGGCAAAATTACATCTCTAAAGTACCCATCTAAAATTCGAGAAATGCTATTAACCCAATTCAGTGGAATAAATGGTTTTCAACTCAGTTTGGAAATATAGCAGTGATAAAACGTTCAGCTATCTCTAGAATGAATGGGTCAAAGGACAAAATTGCTGTGAAATATTACATAGAATTTTGGTTACGAATATATATATTTTTTAAAATTTAAATTATTTCACATGAGCTATGTTATTCTCTGTATGTTTCTTGCAGAGACAATATCTCATATTTTTTTCAGATTTTCAGGTAACAAATTAAAAAGAATAATACCTTACAATGGAATGTTGTCACACACATAATTTGGAATCCCCTCCCCCCAAAAAAGCAAGTAGATATTATCTTGAGATTTAGAGACAAAACTCAGACTGATGATGTAATAAACTTTATAATTCTATATGCAAAACAGTAATAGAGACAGAATAACTTTGTCTCAGTTCTAAAAGTCTTGACATTTCTAAAATTGGAAGATTATGTTTAGAAAAATACAATGGAACTTGTTATAAGAGATCACCGAAGGAACTCAAAGGTGGAGAGGGATCATATCTCAATATTTGTACGAATCATCTGCAATATTGACTCCAAATTGTGCTCCATATATGTAAATTTTAGTCACCGTTTTAATAACGCATGGAGAAAATTAATATTTATCTTGAGCAATAGAGATTTCTTTTCAGGTGTATGTCGCCAAAAGTAACGGTCAGTATGATGTAGTATTGTGATGTCATCTCAGAAGCACGCAGTCTATGATTAAACGAGACAATTGCGTGCTATAGTACCAGATCCACAGAGTACAATCGGATTTAAAAATCCCAAAGTATGTCTTTTTTCATGTTAAAAACGAATTCATAACTTAAAAAGAAATAACTACTTGTAAAGGTTATTACCTGTGTTCGATGCTGAAGTTGTTTACAGAATCTCGTCGTGCTGATGAGCTCAGGGATTACTTAAAATAGCAACATTGGATACATGCATTTATCTACTGAAATATATACTTTTTTAAAAGTCATTAAAAAAAAATGTTAATTCATTTGAGCTTCATGAAAGTTAACATTTGATGGCTAAACCATAAATTGTTGTGGCTTCAGAAGATAGGTGGTCTCTTAAAAGTGGTGGTGTTTAGTAGACACGTCACTGTAACATTTTTAATTTATTCCAGTTACCTTTCAATTAGAAACAAATATTTATTCATCAGTAGGTAAAATATCTAATATACTGAAAGAGATCAAATAGGTCATACAGTTGCTATAAAATGTAGGTTGTACAAGAAGCTTTGTAGAAGGAGACAAAGCTATGTAACAATTAGGAGAAACAGAGAAAACGCTAAAAAAGCATACTTGAACCTATTACAGAGCCAACGCATAAGTTACGTTACATCATTAATTTACATCATTAATTTGTACCTGTTGCCACGCGGTACTCTGCAAACCTACGTTTGTTCTTTTCTGGCTGTTGTTTTGATGACTAAATTTTTCAAAGTCTACTCACATTTTCCATACTGAAAACCTGCAAGCAATGGTGGGCCTAGTGGCCAAGAGGCAAAGATTTGGGCTCTAGTGCCATCAGTTAAGAGTTGAGTTTTAACTTAGTTAATGCTGAGTTTGTTCCATTTCTGTTTGGGAAATTGGGCACATTATATAGGATTTAATTTGGTCCTCATCTGCACATGCATGCTTTTGTGTGTGTCCATAATTATGCCCACATGGAGAAAAGTACTGTAATGTTTGTGCTCTGTTTATATTTTGCTAGATGTTCATGTTAAAAGGACAAATATCGAACTAGAAATGTGTTGATATATTATAAATGCTCATTCACCCTCTATTATGCAATACATGAATTTCATGACCTAAATGCAAAACTGACTTAGTCAAGGTGCAAAGGATTGGCGGATACATACACAGATGGAAGGAGGAATAGATTGATGGAAAAGGGTGACACTTTATGCTCCATCCACATTCATGACAAATATGTGGAAGAATTGTAGATGGAGGGATCGATGACTGTTAAAACTAACAGAAGCACTGAAGGTGTTTTCCATATTCGCTTTTGAATAAGATATACCTGACTGTTTAGAGAGTAGACCCAGATCAGCCACTGCATAATTCCACAACAGATCAGGGTTTATCCTGTTTGCTTGATGTTGAAGGTCCTGTGAACATTTAGACTCTAACCTAATGGCGCATCATTTAATGGAACATCTCTGTGCATGGTCGCTTGTAGCTAAGAATGAGCACTTTTGATATTTTAAAGTAGTTATCTTTTTGAATACTACATATTTTTATATAGTTACGGGACCATGTAATCAAATATCACTTTAAATTTATAGATTGGTGCTCATTGTCTTTTGATTCTCTTAGTGTAATATATATCCCCTTGTGCGGGTCATTACATAGAAACATTGATAAAAAGTACACTGTCACTACTTGTCCATACAATAATAGCTGATTGAGTGCTTAAAAATTAATTCAGTTTCCACATGATGAAGACCACAAACTTTACCCATGAAATGCACAAAGAAAAATGTATGTTGATGAGTGAGTTTATGTTAATAGGACACAATTAGGTAGCTCAATAAGTTTTTTGCAACATAAAACCAGTGCCGCAGCGAATTTATGGCTGAACATAAATCGCTCAAGATTTCCAAAGATCTCGTATATTTATCGTTGAGATCATTTCTTGTTATAGGACTGTTACTAGAGTTATTGACATTGCATAGGAATTTTTTTGCTTATTTAATAAGAGAAAGAATTCTCAATCATGTCATTTTAAGTGTAATCTCTCACAAGTCCATACCGTTAGAATACGTCTAGGTAAACGGTGACGTGATATTGATGACGTCATAATATAATGATCACGTCCTTTTCAGCTGCAGGGTAAGTTTTGATTTCAATAAGCGCATTACCTTAAGTATGCATCATGCGAAGTGCTGATTCTTTCAAGTACAAAAGTTACTTAAATGAAGTTCAATCAAATATTGTTTATCCCATTTATTTCATTTGCCCTTTTTAAACAATGCCATAAATGTAGCAATATATTCATTTTTATTTATAGTTGCCCAACAGTCACATTGATCTGACATTTTAGATGAGCACCGTTTCACCTTTTGTAATAAGTCTTGTGTATATACTGTGATTTCACTATTTATTTCTGGTGTACCAATGCTGTGGCATTCGCGGTTACTGCAACACACGAATTTAAAACCCAACATATATTTATCCATCTGGAAGGACAATAGAACAATATTTTTTCCATCCAAGGAATATCAACGAATTTTAGTGGCCATGAAAATATTTACAGATTTTTTTTCAAGCACAAGATTCATATCCGCGAAAATAAATTAATTTACAATATGATAGCTGACCTAGAATCCTTTTTGGCGGTGGCAGCTTGTCTAAAGATGGGTCGACAAAACTTGGAAGTTGCTTCAAATGTGGATTCAAAGCCAGTTGCTCCCTGGGTGATGGTAGTAGTTTTCGTGGATATTTCCTGTCCATCAGTTTTGTCCCCGGGCTGTTTCAGATTCTGAGAATTCCCATCTTCTGGCAAAAGGCTTGATATTGTCCTGTTGGATGCTGCTGCTGCTCTATTATTGGTTGACTGGTCGGCATCTTCAATAGACATGCATAACAATGGGGGCTGATTTGATGATGTTGATGATTTTATTCTTTCTTGACCAATGAGTGCTAATGTTAAAACAATATATTTAGGATATATAAATAAACGTTTCTGGTTATAATGAAAATAATAATATTGATTAATGAAGGAATTATCATCCCCCAAAAATCAAAGAAAAAAGTAAAATATAAAGCACACATTCATATTTCTTTATCTAAATGTTATAGCAGGAAGAACGTTTTTGGAGTGTTTCCTTGCATATAACAAAAAGAAGCAACTAATGACATTGTTTTCGTCTGTAGTTACATTCATAAATGTTGGGATGAGTCATATTGTCTCCACAGATGATTATTAATTGTTCGTTGGGTCCATACATTTGTGGTGTGCATTTACCATGAAATCTATAAAACTTCTTACCTCATGAACAGTGGTTTGACAGTAATAAAAACAAGGTTTGTCGTCCAACTAGTTTGGCTTAATGATTGCGTGACATCAGTCCTGTTTATCAAAACAAACCGGTTGTACCTGACCAGTTAGAAGTCTGTTTTCGTCACGGTTAGTAAAAATATGATCTTTCAGCTTCCTTTTAAATCCTTTGGCTTGAGTATGATTATCAGCTGGACAGATGTAAGGAAGCAAATGTGTTTTCTTTATTTCATTTAAGAAAAACAAAAGGGAAAAAGTATGAATGTAGGTTTATGCAAAGAAACCAGTGCTCACTGCATGCTTACCACTACGGATTTCAGATCCAAATACTCTAATATACTGATCAGATCCAGAAGTTCCAAATGTTGATCCATCATATCTGGCCAGATCAGCAAAAGATGGCGCATCTGAAGCTTGAACTAGACTGTCGAATTTGGGAGTTTTGCCACTGGTAAAATTGACATAATAAAGAAGTTCATATATCAGGATGTCTCGTGCATTATGGCTATTTGTATTTCTTCTAATGCAATATAATGGCCCTTTATTTTGATGATGCCCCATTTAAAAAAATTCCGTTCCTTATGAAAAGTCTCTTCTCTTGTGTCAAATAAGTTCGCTAGTATTACTAATCTCTCACAATTAGGAAAAACGTAATAATGTAAGGGTGTCAAATTATTCTGAGCTGTTGGCTGGAATTAGAAACAATTGAAATATATATTTAATTATTTTAATTTTGTGTTTGCCTGGATAGATACTTAATTTTGAAATGGTCACATCATTGTATGAAATATATTGAACGAAATTAAAAGGCTGTCTGGGACGGAATCTATATAATGTTTCTTCCATTGTATGTGTGCTTACCATTTCATTTACTTTGGCAAATGTAATTGTATCAATTTAACACTATTGCTATGTGAGACGGAGTCCTGATTCAATTAGGTTTATTTTGGTATATTTACTAAAATTAGTCGCACATCAGGCAAGCAGAACTTTTGATTGACCAGTTGAACAAAACATGCTATATATGTGCAACACAACTTAAAAATTTCATACAATAACTGTAAAAATGTACTTTATGTTCTGTATAACTTGTAGATCACTGATCTTTGGACTTAACTGAGATACGAACTTGAAGGAACTTGTTTTTGAAAGCAAAAACACATGTCTCCCTATCCATCGTGCCAATAAATGGCATTCTTTTACACTGATGCTTTCTATGACTGAGTGGGCTAAGGCGCTCGCCTTTATAGATCACTGACAGCTCGCCTCTGTACGCGTGGGTTCGAGTCTTGGGCTCGGCCAACATGGATATGTGAAAAAGCTTGCCAGTAGCTTCCCGTGGATCGGAGGTTCATCCCGGTTTTTTTTCCGGGTTATTCCTCCACCAGATATACTGGCCGCCATGTACAGCTTTTCATGTGCTGCAAAAATGGCGTTAAAGCCTCAAAACCACAAACCCGATACTTGATACAAGGACAGGAAAACAAATATAGCAATGTGAATGAAATGAAAGTTAGCTTTCAGTGTGATATAAAACATCCCTGATTATTCCTGCGAAAGGGCAACTTTTTTTTAAGGGAATTGATTATGTGCAAAAATACTTCAAACATTACTGTACCAAACATGGCATACGTTTATACTGAAGTGAATATTTATTTTTGTGTAAGATATATTGTAAACAATTTATGATGATAAATTATGTCATATTTTGTTGATGATGTTGAAATGACGTGGAGAAGGGACAGAAGGACACAAGCTCCTATCGTGATTAGCACATTGAGCCATTGCGATAAGTCTCCATGGCATCGGGTGACAGCTTTTTCCAGGGACTTTGGCGTCACTACGCTTTTATATGTTCCAAAAAAAAAGACCCATGTAACAAAAAATATATATTAAAAAAAATTATTTTAAAAAAAATACATAAATAAATAAAATAATAACAAACAAGAGCTAGGCTTCCAAATGATATCAAGTAATAAAGATTTTCTATGCATCTTACAAAGTTCCAGCGCAAAACGCAGACATTTTGATAACTGATGTTTTAGACAAAACAATGCAGCTTGTACCTGGTTCGGATCTCAGGTCCGGAATTTACTCGTTCTCTAGTAAGATCAAATCCAGGTTGGTCTATTTGAAGTAGCATGCAAAAGTGGTTAAGCTTAAAAATTGAAATAACTTTGATATTTATCCAAAATATTAGCCAGGAGGCTGATAGCTTGGACAAAACAAAATTAAGAAACACACTAGACATTCAAAATTTAGAAAAAAGTTGTTTAATTTGTTAAAGTGGCTAGAACATATAATCAAGCCATCTATATGTGAATGAAAACATGCTTACCATATTTTCCTTGTCTACTTCTAGTAGATTTTACTCAGTGGTGCTAGGAAGTTTTCTCAAACTGTCCGACAGTTTCAAAAGCGTTGAGAAAATCAAAAAGTGTCTGCAAATCTAATTATGTCATCCGCATATTAATCCAATATGTCTATTAAATTTAATTTGTCTCTAGCAAGTGTGTTTTGCTTAATCTTCCTAACAAAATCTATGTCAAAAATGTTCAAAAGTAAAAGAAAAATGTACAACTTTTGAAAAGTTGCTAACTATTTTAAACATTTAATCTGGTCATCTGTATATTATTACAAATATGTCTTCCAAATGTCACTCGCCTTCCCTTAGTGAGTGTAACGGGTAGAACCGGGGGTGTCGGCTTGGATAGCTCAAGTGGTAGAGCGCCCGTCTAGAGTTAGGAAGGTCCCAGGTTCGAGCCACGGTCCGGCCGTAAAATGTTCCCTGCTACATGATCATTGCCTTATTGTCCGAAAAGTCGAGTCAAAAGAGTTCTTGGATGTGTGAAAATATTTAACAATGATCAGGCATTTAAATATTAATAATACAAATAACCCAACCAAACTAAATTGCTCTAGCTTCATTTCTCTTCAATCGTGCTTACAAAGTTTGGTAAGAAATATCTAAATCCAAACAAAAGAACAAAATGTGCAAAGAAGATTGAAACACGAATAAAAATAACCTGAAAATCTACTTGTAGATGACCTACAATTGAACATAAAGTCCCTTACAAAAATTCATATGTCTGTCTAACGTAATTTTGCTAACTTGTGCTTACAAGTCCAAACATTTCAAAATGTATTTGTAACAGGATGAAGCCGGGTTGGGATTGGATTTAACTATAATTGTCTGTATACACTGAATTCACTATTTCTTCCGTAGTGTATCAATCTTATTGTTATCCCGGTTGCAACAATCCATGCATTTTAAGAACCAACAAACCTTTATCCATCTAAAACACAATAGAAAACCGTTTTTATCGGCGGAATATAAACATATTTTAGTACGTGTGGAAATGTAATTTTCTTTTCCGAAACCTCAATAATTAATGTTCGAGAAAATACATGAGTTCATATTTTGATATCTGACCTAGAATGTTGACTTGAGGTGGCAGCAGCTTGTCCAAAGACGGGTTGAGAAAACCCAGAAGTGAATCCAAAGTTGGACCCAAATCCAGTCGCTTCCTGAGTGATGGTGGTAGTGGTCGCAGGGACCACCTGCCCAGAATCTCCGTCCTCGCGCTGCTTCGTTGTCTGAGAATTCTCGTTGACTGCCAGACATTTCAGTATTGTATCGCTGAATAGTTCTGCTGCAGGAGTATTTTTTATTAACTGGTCAGCATCATCAATAGACATGCTTTCTGATAAACGCTGGTTTGACGATGTTGATGTAGTTGTACTTCCTTGATCAATGACTGCAAATGTGAAATGAATCTATTTAGGCTATAGAAATGTAAGATTATGATCGTGAAAAATACACAAATTATTTAATGAATAAGTTGTTATCCCCTTGCTATAAATGGAAAGAGATCCATTTGACGCCCGCTATCATCTTTTTTTACTAAATTTTGGAAATACAAATGATGTTTCTGGAATATTTATGGTTTCGTCAATGAAATCAGGAATTATCTAAAATGCTTTTTCGGTCTGCAGCCACGAAATATAGTACTTGAAACAGTTTCTGAATCTAAAAGGAGAAACTGAAGCAAACTATAATAACCGCGGAAAAGTCACAATAAGCAGACATGCGTCTCTAAAGCAAGTGACAAACCAAATGCCAGGAATATGTACGAGCCAATGTAAGAACCAGCTAAAACTCTGTAAAATACTTTTGCAACTATTTCAACGTTTCTAATCAACACATGATAGGGATAATATAGGATTAAATGTTGTTGGGTATTTATTGAAGTGTAAAGTTTTACCTATTCACTTACAAAGTAAATAAAGACCAAAGGAATTTATGTCAACTTGATGGCTACAGAGGTGAATGTTTAAGTGCAGGACGGACTTTGCGATTACACTATTTGAACTTCAAATCGGAGATGTATCTGAGGTTGCAAATTTCGATTGGAAATTACGGAGGTGTGTGTGTGTGTGTGTTTGTGTTTGTGAGCTTGTTCTTGTTATTATTATGATGTAAGGAGTTGGTATAGACAAAGCTTCACATAAAGTGAACAGCAAACAGATTGGAAACCGAAAATAGTACCCAGTATTTACCTATGTGTACGAGATTACAGATCAGTATCTCATGACCTTTTATATCCAATCACGTCGCAGAAAAGTCAGTCAATTCATAACAGTTGGAATTATAAAATACACGAAGTTATTATGATAATTTGGAACATCTTAGCTACTATGCATTGACTAGTTTTCGTGGGGTACCATTTGTTTTCTTCCTTATGTGGCTCTCACAAACTATGAACATTAAACACTAACAAATAATGATGCTTCCATTGAAACAATAAGAACCCTTACCTGTTCCATTAATTTATGTACCAATGACAATGTCATTTTTGGCATTAAGTGCCCTTCCGTAGAAACAACGGATCATACAAATATAGTTAATGCAAGTGAAACTTTTAGTTAGGTATAATTCCAATATTTACCCCATTAGTAACATGCATTTTATCCAATCAAGTTTATGCCAAACTTATCAAGGACATAATTTTAACCCCATTTACACATTACAGCATACCGCATAAACCTAGATTAGCCGTCGCATACTACTCTGGCAGATGATGACCGTAATATGATGGCACATTAAGGGACTACATATCAAGGTCTACGGTATTTGCAAATAGGAGTGCGTTATGTATGAAGATGCACAGTACTATTTTGAGGTTATTAAACTAGGCTGTAATACAAGCCTATGGTGTGCTGCTTCTGTTGCTGAGAAATCCCAAATCCTAGATGGCCTACTCCTCCACCTGATTCGTTGCAAAATTTCCCACCTGAAAACAGTGATGTCTGAGTGGATCCAAAGAAACTAAAACTTTTGGCACCTTGATTTCCAAAGAAAGCTGAAATTAAAAAATGTCATATACTTCAATTTCCCTCCTTGAGATGCATTAGCATACAAATTTTTATGAATGCATTTTATATATGGCCCAATGTATTGAGAGTAAAACAAACGGGTTGCAGGAAATACAAACGTCACCCAAATGTGACAATTAGGTCACAATGACCTACTTCATATAGAGTTGAGCTACTCTGTTTAAGATGTATCAACATATCAGTTTAGGGTCGAAGATATTAAGGAGATATTAAGGATGTAAAAACAGGTTGCTAAAATAACAAAACTAACTCAATCTGAAACCTTGGCCACAATGACCTAGATTTTGTACGGCTGAACTACTCTCATTGAGATGTATCAACATGCTTATTTTCATGAGTGTATGTGATAGAGTGTGTATTTAGTGTGTAACAAGCAGATGAAGGTACACGTCACTTAAATGCGAAACTTACGTCCGAGTCACGTGTGTGGCTTAGTTACCCTCCGTAAATGGCATCCAAATGCCAAGTTGTATATGTGTAGGTTAATTGGAGTCGATGATATTAAGGGCATTAGGTATGAATACCTTAAAATGCAAAAATTATTCAAGCTTGAAAATCGGATCTTTCTATGATTCAGTTACCCTCGTTCAGATATATCAACATATCAATCTTCGTGATTGCACGTGAAATTGGCTTCAAGGTGCAGAGGATGTAACGAATGAATAGCTGAACATACAAAGGTAATTCAAACGTACACTTTAGGACACAGTGACCTTGTTTTAGTATGGCTGAGTTGCTGACGCTTAATATACATCTACATACCGATGCTCATGAATGTAGATCAAGTACGGTCCAAGATATTAAGGGTATAACAAACGAAATAGCGACCAAACAAATGACCTCCTTCCAGCTTAGACAACAAGGGGATAAAGAAACTCCTTTCAAAGTAACCAAAACCCACGCTTTAAAGAAATGCAGGGTATCATTACAAACATGTATCCATACATGCATACTCATGAAAGGAATACTGAAGCTATATTTCTTGTAGCTTAAAGCTAATCTTCAGTATTTGATAGATTTGATAAAGTCAGATTTATATTTCACTACAGCGGATTTAGAGGTTCCTGACTGAAGGATAGGATATTCACCTGTTGTTGTGTAGTATTTATGACATGTACAGGCAGTTACTTATGAATTTAGCCTGTGTGATCTTTCACTCTTGTTGTATATGAACCCAATTGTTTGGCTGAAGACCTAGGCTCACATTTTTAAAGACAGCTATATTGTTTACGTTAAGGTAAAAGGTGGCATTACATCCTAAATTGCCGAGTAAACTGGGACACATAAAAGTGGTATACAATATTTGACCTCTTAACACACCTAATAGCCATTGGATTTACATTGGGTCTATTCTATCCATTTATTATTTTTCATCAAAGCCGCCATTTATTCCCAACTACCAAATAGAGGTTTCTAAAATTCTGAATATAAAGTACCCATGCAAAATTGCAAACATAATTAAAGTACACTGATTGCTTACTTTCTTAAGTCTCCAATCAAAATTAGTCATACTGGTGAAGCCAAAAAATATGGTAAAATGCAGTTCATATATTACTGAATGAAATAAGCCTATGGCTGACAAGAATGTATATCCGCAGCAATATTAGTATGCAATAACAAACAAATTCATGTTGACTTACTATTAGCTTGACTTGTTGCACCACTGAAGATCTGAGGGGAACCAAACACGTTCGGCCGGATTTTTTCTTTACTGGATTTCCCATCGCCACCTTCAGCTCTAGAACTTTTCGCAAAGCAAATTGAAAATGGTAATGATGGTATGGATGATGTGCATCTTAGGTCTAGAGCTATATGGATTGAAGGAGAGAAAGTGACCAAATAGTTCTGTTGTTTAGAAAATAACAACTACATAAGTAGTTTCTTGTTAAAAGCAATGGTTCTTTAACAGACAATCAGAAAGAAACTATGGGTGAAGGAAAATGTATTTTAGATGAACTTAAATAAAAGCGGGAAGTTGATTCTGTCGATCTTGAAACCGTTTTTGCATAGATTTTCGTCAATTGAATAAAGTCAATATTTTTGATGCGGAACCGAAGCCAGATAGGGAGGGCTTTTTTTCGAAATTGGTAGGGCAAGCAAAATATTTCAAAGTTAGATCTCGCCAAAGAATGTTGGCAGGTGCCCATCGCTGATAATTACCACCTATTCACGGCATTCACGAACCGTAAAGGCCTTTATTAGTTTAAAGGTATGCATTTGGGTTTGGTCAACGCCACTGCGTCGTGCGTTGGTCGTATGCGCAAATTGTTGAAAGGTATGGAGAACGTTGATAGTTTCGTTGAAGATATTCTTTTATTCACGGATACCTGGGAAGAGCATATTAGGGTATTAATTAACGTGTTCGGCAAACTCCGCAGGACCAATTGACACAGCTCCACCCACCAAGTGTAGTACAAAATATTATAAATTGGAATGCTTAGGCTATATGGGAAGCGCAACAGGGCAGTTAAATCCCAATCTTGACAAAATTGAAGCATCCAGAGACGCTTCTAGACCAGAAGCCAAGAAACAGATTTGATCATTTCTTGAGTTAATAGGTTTTTACAGGAACTTCGTTCCAAATTTCGTCACTATAGCTAGTCCGTTTACGGACTTAATTAGGAAAGGGCAACCCATTACAGTTTATTGAGGTTCATGCCAGGAAAGAGGTTTTAATGCTCTTAATGAAAAATTGATCAGTGCGCCAATCCTAAAGTTGCCAGAGTTGAATAAATTGTTCGTTTTGAGAACTGATGCGTCCAACACGGCAAAAGGAGCAGTTTTGCCTCAGGAGCAAGAGGGGATAAAGTTACCCATGGCTTATGCTAGTAGGAAATTACTGCCACGTAAGCAAAACTACTCCGTGATCGAAACGGAGTGTTTGGCACTGGTTTGGGGTATAGAGGAAATTTCACAGGCACCTTTTTGGAAGAGAATGTGTCCTTGAAACGGACCAACTGACTCTCTTGTATTTGAACAATGCGAAAGTCGCAAAGGCAAGATTGAGGCGATTCTAGGGTTGGGAAATGTAGGGGCCGATTTCTTGAGGTATTCTGGTAATGTAAATTCTATGTTTCAGTTTGTACTTTTTTCTTCACATTCCGTAATGTTTCTGAAGCGTTTCTACTTTTTAGGGGGTTGTATTGTCACGGAATTGTGTGTAGTAAAATGTTTAGTCATTATATATAAACGAAAATGTACTCGGGTTTCGTTACTGTGTACAGCGTTACCCGAGGGTGGTTTAATTTTAGCGTTAGCAATAACATAACACTGAGTCCAGTTTTCACCACAACCAGGGTACTTATAGAGTAAATTCTCATTGTCTTGTCAGGAAGCTGTCCACTTTACGGGAACAATCTTCAGCTGTAGAGGAATGTTAAATATAAAATTGTAACCTTTCTTGCTATCTGTTTTAAGTGATATAATTGTTTTATATATTGAATGTTTCAGAATTGATTCTAAATTGTACCGAGAGTCAGACCCATGTCACATAACGCCATGCTATCAGATAAACTATAGTCTGTTTAAAGTTAACCATTTTCATAACTGAACAGACAAACTGAATTCAATTATATGTTGCATGCATTAATAGTTGAATAATGTTCGAGTTCTTATAATTCAAGGAGATTATTCTTATCGGACACAAATTCATGTACGAACGGGGTTATTTTGCTAACAATCTCGTACAGTAGTTCTGATGAAATGATTTAATGTGTAACAAAGCCAATTCATACTTAACGTTGCCTCATGTATTACACGGCTCAGTAATTTTATTTTTAGTTGTTGTTGATGGGGAGTTGTAGAAACTCTTTGGGGTTTTGTGTAACCCGGATGCTGGGGTGACGTTGGTACGGAGAACGGTATAGGGTTACTCGCAGTTAGAGACCACAGCCTCGCGACGAACAGGTCTTTAGGGGATAAGGAAGCTACTGAGGGATCCTTCAGCAGACTGGGAGGGGCGGACAATGCGTGGTGGCTCCTTGACCATTTGACGCGAGCTATGGAACCGGAAATATACCGTGATCGCCAACCGGACACCACGAGATACATATGTTCCTTTTTTGAATCAATATTATTCAATATCACTTTTTGAGTGAAATCAATAATTCAATATCGCTATATGAGTGAAAATCAATAATACATACATTTTGCTTGTGGATAAAACATATCTCATTCATATTTTTGTACAAATTCTATACTTTGATCACCCTTGGTGATAGAATCCTACATTATTCATTTTTGTGTATACATTCTATATATTGATCATCCATGGTGACATATTCATATATCAATCATATTTGTTTATAAGTTACATACGTTGATTCTCGTTTGATTACTTGTTGAAGTTGCATGTTCTGATTACTTCTAGTTAGGAACGATATAATTTCCTTAAATCAGTTGTTAAACTCGGTGCGCCTCATTCAGCTAAATCCATTTTGGACTTTATGCGCACGAGTATGGTGTCAGATTCATTCATTTTTCAATGACATTATACATAGATTGCTTTCAGTGTCTTCGCTAAATCATCCCGACTTCATCCTGTTACACTTGTAATGCTACTTAATTATTCTGACATTCCAAGACTATAAGATCTAAAAAAAACATTCCTTAAATGATCCTATATCATATATAGAAGCTGTAAATATTTCACAAAAAAATGTCTAATGGATTAGATGGATTCACTATATAATTTTATATACTTTTGTGGAAGGATATTGGACAGTTTCTTGTGAAGGCTATTAACTGTGGTTATGAACTTGGGGAATTATCTTCCACACAGAAAGAGAGAGTAATTATATGTATACCAAAGGTGATAATCCTAAGCAGCAAATTGGAGACCCATTTCAGTACAAAATATATCGTACAAAAATTGCTTCTGCATGTATGGCAAGCAGGGTTAAAACTACTACCCATAATCATACATAAGGATCAACGGGGTTTCTAGAAAGACGGAAAAATATAAGAAACTTATATGACTTCATGTTTGGCACCACAAAGTACAATAGTCCGGAACTACTTATTTTAATCGACTTTGAAAAGGCATATAACTCAGTGGCATGGTCATTTTTTGATAATGTTATAAATGTTTTCAATTTTAAAGAACAAATGATAAATTGGAGAAAACCATTTATTTATCGGAGCATTAAATCTTGTGTAATTATTAATGGTCAAGTCTCCAATTGTTTTGGTATCGAAAAATTTTGTGAAAAGGGGGATCATATATCCCCACTCATTTTTGTCATGTGTACAAAGATTTTAGCCCATATGATAAGAAAACATAAGGATATTAGGGGAATAAACACAGGCAATATAACATACGTTATTTCTCAATAAGCTGATGATATGTAACTTACTCTTGATGGTTCAGCGAAATCTATGTTGTCTCCTTTACATCTTTTATATGTATATTCCAAATTTTCTGGCCTTAGTATAAATATTGTATAAACAAAGGTTGTTTAGATCGGAAGTAGAACCAATAATAATATGAAATATTAACCAAAATATAAACTTAACTGTGTATGTACTGAGTTTGTTGTCTTAGGTATAACGTCTTCAACTAACATGGCAAAATTACATCTCTAAAGTACCCATCTAAAATTCGAGAAATGTTAAGAACACAATTCAGTGCAATAAATGGGTTTTTTAAACTCAGTTAGGAAATATAGCAGTGATAAAACGTTTAGCTATCTCTAGAATGAATGGGTCAAACGACAAAATTGCTGTGAAATATTACATAGAATTTTGGTTACGAATACTTTGTTTTTAAAAATTTAAATTATTTCACACGAGCTATGTTATTCTCTGTATGTTTCTTGCAGAGACAATATCTCATATTTTTTTCAGATTTTCAGGTAACAAATTAAAAAGAATAATACCTTACAATGGAGTGTTGTCACACACATAATTTGGAACCACCTCCCACCCAAAAAAGCAAGTAGATAGTATCTTGAGATTTAGAGACAAAACTCAGACTGATGATGTAATAAACTTTATAATTCTATATGCAAAACAGTAATAGAGACAGAATAACTTTGTCTCAGTTCTCAAAGACTGTTGCTTTTAATTTAAGGTTACATAATAAAGTGCCAATAGAAACTGTAAAATGGGAAACAGGTTGTCAAAGATGGTCATTGTACAAACATTGAATAGAATGATATGGTAGCTATTTACTCTCTATTCAGGTCCTTGAATTCCCCATATGTTGCGAGAATTTGCACCTTGGCAAGTAAACATATATTTTCGAATGGTGACTATCCGATAGAAAAGATGGAATCTGATATATATATATATATATATATATATATATATATATATATATATATATATATATATATATATATTGTTATTAATACTTTAGTGATGTCTTTTGTGAGTGAGTATATATACATTTACAGATATTTGCTCTATTTATATTGTTAACTTTAAAAATATGTATATAAATAATATCTTTTCTATCATATTCTTCTTTCTTTCTTTAGCTTTTATCTTTCATCTCACAGTGAAACAAAATAATTGCTTAAACTGCCTACATTGTTTGTATTATTGAAGCGTGGTTGAAATACTGTTACAATATTTAAATGTATCACATGTATGAAATTGAAATGGTAACCCATCCATATTGTCCACTAGATCTCCAATGTGTTTCCCAAGGTGGATTATTGGTGTGGATATATGAAGCAGAAACAGTATAATACGTATAAATATTTAAAAAATTACAGTAGTCTTGACATTTCTAAAATTGGAAGATTATGTTTAGAAAATAGAAATACAATGGAACTTGTTATAAGAGATCACAGAAGGAACTCCAAAGGTGGAGAGGGATCATATCTCAATATTTGTACGAATCATCTGCAATATTGACTCCAAATTGTGCTCCGTATATGTAAATTGTTTTATACTCTAACACGAATAAGCTTAGTCACCTTTCTTATAACGCATGGAGAAAATTAATATTTATCTTGAGCAATAGAGATCTTTTTTCATGTGTATGTCGCCAAAGGTAACGGTCAGAGTGATGTAAGATTGCGATGTCATCTCAGAAGCACGCCGTCTATGATTAAACGAGACAATTGCGTGCTATAGTACCAGATCCACAGAGTACAATCGGATTTATAAAGGCCAAAGTATGTCTTTTTCATGTTAAAAACGAATTCATGACTTTAAAAGAAATAACTACTTGTAAAGGTTATTACCTGTGTTCGATGCTGAAGTTGTTTACAGAATCTCGTCGTGCTGATGAGCTCAGGGATTACTTAAAATAGCAACATTGGATACATGCATTTATCTACTGAAATCTATACTTTTTGTTAAAGTCATTTAAAAACAAATGAATGCATTTGAGCTTCATGAAAGTTAACATTTGATGGCTAAACCATAAATTGTTGTGGCCTCAGAAGATAGGTGTTCTCTTAAAAGAGGTTGTATTTAGTACACACGTCACTGTAACATTTTTATTTTATTCCAGTTACCTTTCAATTAGAAACAAATACTTATTCATCAGTAGGTAACAAATCTAACATACTGAAAGAGATCAAATAGGTCATACAGTTGCTATAAAATGTAGGTTGTACAAGAAGCTTTGTAGAAGGAGACAAAGCTATGTAACAATTAGGAGAAACAGAGAAAACACTTAAAACGCATACTTGAACCTATTACAGAGCCAATGCATAAGTTAATTTACATCATTAGTTCGTACCTGTTGCCACGCGGGACTCTGCAAACCTACGTTTGTTCTTTTCTGGCTGTTGTTTTGATGACTAAATTTTTCAAAGTCTACTCACATTTTCCATACTGAAAACCTGCAAGCAATGGTGGGCCTAGTGGGCAAGAGGCAAAGATTTGGGCTCTAGTGCCATCAGTTAAGAGTTGAGTTTTAACTTAGCTAGCGCTGAGTTTGTTCCATTTCTGTTTGGGAAATTGGGCACATTATATAGGATTTTTTTTGGTCCTCATCTGCACATGCATGCTTTTGTGTGTGTCCATAATTATCCCCACATGGACAAAAGTACTGTAATGTTTGTGTTCTGTTTATGTTTTGATAGATGTTCATGTTAAAGGAAATTAAAAAGCTGTCTGGGACGTAATCTCAATAATGTTTCTTCCATTGTATGTGTGCTTACCATTTCATTTACTTTGGCAAATGTAACTGTATCAATTTAACACTATTGCTATGTGAGACGGAGTCCTGATTCAATTAGGTTTATTTTGGTATATTTACTAAAATTAGTCGCACATCAGGCAAGCAGAACTTTTGATTGACCAGTTGAACAAAACATGCTATATATGTGCAACACAACTTAAAAATTTCATACAATAACTGTAAAAATGTACTTTATGTTCTGTATAACTTGTAGATCACTGATCTTTGGACTTAACTGAGATACGAACTTGAAGGAACTTGTTTTTGAAAGCAAAAACACATGTCTCCCTATCCATCGTGCCAATAAATGGCATTCTTTTACACTGATGCTTTCTATGACTGAGTGGGCTAAGGCGCTCGCCTTTATAGATCACTGACAGCTCGCCTCTGTACGCGTGGGTTCGAGTCTTGGGCTCGGCCAACATGGATATGTGAAAAAGCTTGCCAGTAGCTTCCCGTGGATCGGAGGTTCATCCCGGTTTTTTTCCGGGTTATTCCTCCACCAGATATACTGGCCGCCATGTACAGCTTTTCATGTGCTGCAAAAATGGCGTTAAAGCCTCAAAACCACAAACCCGATACTTGATACAAGGACAGGAAAACAAATATAGCAATGTGAATGAAATGAAAGTTAGCTTTCAGTGTGATATAAAACATCCCTGATTATTCCTGCGAAAGGGCAACTTTTTTTTAAGGGAATTGATTATGTGCAAAAATACTTCAAACATTACTGTACCAAACATGGCATACGTTTATACTGAAGTGAATGTTTATTTTTGTGTAAGATATATTGTAAACAATTTATGATGATAAATTATGTCATATTTTGTTGATGATGTTGAAATGACGTGGAGAAGGGACAGAAGGACACAAGCTCCTATCGTGATTAGCACATTGAGCCATTGCGATAAGTCTCCATGGCATCGGGTGACAGCTTTTTCCAGGGACTTTGGCGTCACTACGCTTTTATATGTTCCAAAAAAAAAGACCCATGTAACAAAAAATATATATTAAAAAAAATTATTTTAAAAAAAATACATAAATAAATAAAATAATAACAAACAAGAGCTAGGCTTCCAAATGATATCAAGTAATAAAGATTTTCTATGCATCTTACAAAGTTCCAGCGCAAAACGCAGACATTTTGACAACTGATGTTTTAGACAAAACAATGCAGCTTGTACCTGGTTCGGATCTCAGGTCCGGAATTTACTCGTTCTCTAGTAAGATCAAATCCAGGTTGGTCTATTTGAAGTAGCATGCAAAAGTGGTTAAGCTTAAAAATTGAAATAACTTTGATATTTATCCAAAATATTAGCCAGGAGGCTGATAGCTTGGACAAAACAAAATTAAGAAACACACTAGACATTCAAAATTTAGAAAAAAGTTGTTTAATTTGTTAAAGTGGCTAGAACATATAATCAAGCCATCTATATGTGAATGAAAACATGCTTACCATATTTTCCTTGTCTACTTCTAGTAGATTTTACTCAGTGGTGCTAGGAAGTTTTCTCAAACTGTCCGACAGTTTCAAAAGCGTTGAGAAAATCAAAAAGTGTCTGCAAATCTAATTATGTCATCCGCATATTAATCCAATATGTCTATTAAATTTAATTTGTCTCTAGCAAGTGTGTTTTGCTTAATCTTCCTAACAAAATCTATGTCAAAAATGTCCAAAAGTAAAAGAAAAATGTACAACTTTTGAAAAGTTGCTAACTATTTTAAACATTTAATCTGGTCATCTGTATATTATTACAAATATGTCTTCCAAATGTCACTCGCCTTCCCTTAGTGAGTGTAACGGGTAGAACCGGGGGTGTCGGCTTGGATAGCTCAAGTGGTAGAGCGCCCGTCTAGAGTTAGGAAGGTCCCAGGTTCGAGCCACGGTCCGGCCGTAAAATGTTCCCTGCTACATGATCATTGCCTTATTGTCCGAAAAGTCGAGTCAAAAGAGTTCTTGGATGTGTGAAAATATTTAACAATGATCAGGCATTTAAATATTAATAATACAAATAACCCAACCAAACTAAATTGCTCTAGCTTCATTTCTCTTCAATCGTGCTTACAAAGTTTGGTAAGAAAAATCTAAATCCAAACAAAAGAACAAAATGTGCAAAGAAGATTGAAACACGAATAAAAATAACCTGAAAATCTACTTGTAGATGACCTACAATTGAACATAAAGTCCCTTACAAAAATTCATATGTCTGTCTAACGTAATTTTGCTAACTTGTGCTTACAAGTCCAAACATTTCAAAATGTATTTGTAACAGGATGAAGCCGGGTTGGGATTGGATTTAACTATAATTGTCTGTATACACTGAATTCACTATTTCTTCCGTAGTGTATCAATCTTATTGTTATCCCGGTTGCAACAATCCATGCATTTTAAGAACCAACAAACCTTTATCCATCTAAAACACAATAGAAAACCGTTTTTATCGGCGGAATATAAACATATTTTAGTACGTGTGGAAATGTAATTTTCTTTTCCGAAACCTCAATAATTAATGTTCGAGAAAATACATGAGTTCATATTTTGATATCTGACCTAGAATGTTGACTTGAGGTGGCAGCAGCTTGTCCAAAGACGGGTTGAGAAAACCCAGAAGTGAATCCAAAGTTGGACCCAAATCCAGTCGCTTCCTGAGTGATGGTGGTAGTGGTCGCAGGGACCACCTGCCCAGAATCTCCGTCCTCGCGCTGCTTCGTTGTCTGAGAATTCTCGTTGACTGCCAGACATTTCAGTATTGTATCGCTGAATAGTTCTGCTGCAGGAGTATTTTTTATTAACTGGTCAGCATCATCAATAGACATGCTTTCTGATAAACGCTGGTTTGACGATGTTGATGTAGTTGTACTTCCTTGATCAATGACTGCAAATGTGAAATGAATCTATTTAGGCTATAGAAATGTAAGATTATGATCGTGAAAAATACACAAATTATTTAATGAATAAGTTGTTATCCCCTTGCTATAAATGGAAAGAGATCCATTTGACGCCCGCTATCATCTTTTTTTACTAAATTTTGGAAATACAAATGATGTTTCTGGAATATTTATGGTTTCGTCAATGAAATCAGGAATTATCTAAAATGCTTTTTCGGTCTGCAGCCACGAAATATAGTACTTGAAACAGTTTCTGAATCTAAAAGGAGAAACTGAAGCAAACTATAATAACCGCGGAAAAGTCACAATAAGCAGACATGCGTCTCTAAAGTAAGTGACAAACCAAATGCCAGGAATATGTACGAGCCAATGTAAGAACCAGCTAAAACTCTGTAAAATACTTTTGCAACTATTTCAACGTTTCTAATCAACACATGATAGGGATAATATAGGATTAAATGTTGTTGGGTATTTATTGAAGTGTAAAGTTTTACCTATTCACTTACAAAGTAAATAAAGACCAAAGGAATTTATGTCAACTTGATGAGATATTAGGTAACAATTTACACTTCGATAAATACCCAACCATGTTCATTCAATCTTTATAACTCCAATGTTCCTCAATGAATGTTTATATCCAATCACATCGCGGAAAAGTCAGTCAATTCATAACAATTGGAATTATAAAATACACGAAGTTATTATGATAATTTGGAACATCTTAGCTATTATGATTTGACTAGTTTTTGTGGGGTACCATTTGTTTTCTTCCTTATGTGGCTCTTACAAACTATGAACATTAAACACTGACAAATAATGATGCTTCCATTGAAACAATAAGAACCCTTACCTGTTCCATTAATTTATGTACCAATGAAAATGTCATTTTTGGCATTAAGTGCCCTTCCGTAGAAACAACGGATCATACAAATATAGTTAATGCAAGTGAAACTTTTAGTTAGGTATAATTCCAATATTTACCCCATTAGTAACATGCATTTTATCCAATCAAGTTTATGCCAAACTTATCAAGGACATAATTTTAACCCCATTTACACATTACAGCAAACGTCATAAACCTAGATTCGTCGTCGCATATTACTCTGGCAGATGCTGTTCTTTACTGCTTGTCTTGAAATTATAAATAGAATTAAAATTATAGACCGTAATATGATGGCACATTAAGGGACTACATATCAAGGTCGACGGTATTTGCAAATAGGTGTGCGTTATGTATGAAGATGCACAGTACTAATTGTGAGGATATCAATCTATGCTGTAATACACGCCTGAGGTGTGCTGTTTTTGTTGCTGAGGAATCCCAAATCCTAGATGGCCCACTCCTCCACCTGATTCGTTGCAAAATTTCCCACTGAAACTTTTGGCACCTTGATTTCCAAACAAAGCTGAAATTAAAAAATGTCATATACTTCAATTTCCCTCCTTGAGATGCATTAGCATACAAATTTTTATGAATGCATTTTATATATTGCCCAATGTATTGAGAGCAAATCAAACGGGTAGCAGAAATACAAACGTCACCCAAATGTGACAATTAGGTCACAATGACCTACTTCATATAGAGTTGAGCTACTCTGTTTAAGATGTATCAACATACCAGTTTAGGGACGAAGATATTAAGGATGTAAAAACAGGTTGCTAAATAACAAAACTCACTTAATCTGAAACCTTGGCCACAATGACCTAGATTTTGTACGGCTGAACTACTCTCATTGAGACTTATCAACATGCTGATTTTCATGAGTGTATGTGATAGAGTGTGTATTTAGGGTGTAACAAGTAGATGAAGGTAAACGTCACTTAAATGAGAAACTTACGTCCGAGTCACGTGTGTGCCTTAGTCAACCTCCGTAAATGGCCTCCAAATGCCAAGTTGTATATGTGTAGGTTAATTGGAGTCGATGATATTAAGGGCATTAGGAATGAAGAGCTTAAAATGCAAAAATTATTCAAGCTTGAAAATCGGATCTTTCTATGATTCAGTTACCCTCGTTCAGATATATCAACATATCAATCTTCGTGATTGCACGTGAAATTGGCTTCAAGGTGCAGAGGATGTAACGAATGAATAGCTGAACATACAAAGGTAACTCAAACGTACACTTTAGGACACAGTGACCTTGTTTTAGTATGGCTGAGTTGCTGACGCTTAATATACATCTACATACCGATGTTCATGAATGTACATGAAGTACGTTCCAAGATATTAAGGGTATAACGAACGAAATAGCGACCAAACAAATGACCTCCTTCCAGCTTAGATAACAAGGGGATAAAGAAACTCCTTTCAAAGTAACCAAAACCCACGCTTTAAAGAAATACAGTGTATAATTACAAACATGTATCCATACATGCATACTCATGAAAGGAATACTGCGTCAAGAAGCTATATTTCTTATATCTTAAAGCTAATCTTCAGTATTTGATAGATTTGACAAAGTCAGATTTATATCTCACAACAGCGGAATGATAGGTTCCTGACTGAAGGATAGGATATTCACCTGTTGTTGTGTAGTATTTATGACATGTACAGGCAGTTACTTATGAATTTAGCCGGTGTGATCTTTCACTCTTGTTGTATATGAACCCAATTGTTTGGCTGAAGACCTAGGCTCACATTTTTAAAGACAGCTATATTGTTTACGTTACGGTTAAAGGTGGCATCACATCCTAAATTGCCGAGTAAACTGGGACACATAAAAGTGGTATAAACTATTTGACCTCTTAACACACCAAATAGCCATATGATTTACATTGGGTCTATTCTATCCATTTATTATTTTTCATCAAAGCCGCCTATCATTCCCAACTACCAAATAGAGGTTTCTAAAATTCTGAATATAAAGGACCCATGCAAAATTGCAAACATAATTAAAGTACACTGATTGCTTACTTTCTTAAGTCTCCAATCAAAATTAGTCATACTGGTGAAGCCAAAAAATATGGTAAAATGCAGTTCATATATTACTGAATGAAATAAGCCTATGGCTGACAAGAATGTATATCCGCAGCAATATTAGTATGCAATAACAAACAAATTCATGTTGACTTACTATTAGCTTGACTTGTTGCACCACTGAAGATCTGAGGGGAACCAAACACGTTCGGCCGGATTTTTTCTTTACTGGATTTCCCATCGCCACCTTCAGCTCTAGAACTTTTCGCAAAGCAAATTGAAAATGGTAATGATGGTATGGATGATGTGCATCTTAGGTCTAGAGCTATATGGATTGAAGGAGAGAAAGTGACCAAATAGTTCTGTTGTTTAGAAAATAACAACTACATAAGTAGTTTCTTGTTAAAAGCAATGGTTCTTTAACAGACAATCAGAAAGAAACTATGGGTGAAGGAAAATGTATTTTAGATGAACTTAAATAAAAGCGGGAAGTTGATTCTGTCGATCTTGAAACCGTTTTTGCATAGATTTTCGTCAATTGAATAAAGTCAATATTTTTGATGCGGAACCGAAGCCAGATAGGGAGGGCTTTTTTTCGAAATTGGTAGGGCAAGCAAAATATTTCAAAGTTAGATCTCGCCAAAGAATGTTGGCAGGTGCCCATCGCTGATAATTACCACCTATTCACGGCATTCACGAACCGTAAAGGCCTTTATTAGTTTAAAGGTATGCATTTGGGTTTGGTCAACGCCACTGCGTCGTGCGTTGGTCGTATGCGCAAATTGTTGAAAGGTATGGAGAACGTTGATAGTTTCGTTGAAGATATTCTTTTATTCACGGATACCTGGGAAGAGCATATTAGGGTATTAATTAACGTGTTCGGCAAACTCCGCAGGACCAATTGACACAGCTCCACCCACCAAGTGTAGTACAAAATATTATAAATTGGAATGCTTAGGCTATATGGGAAGCGCAACAGGGCAGTTAAATCCCAATCTTGACAAAATTGAAGCATCCAGAGACGCTTCTAGACCAGAAGCCAAGAAACAGATTTGATCATTTCTTGAGTTAATAGGTTTTTACAGGAACTTCGTTCCAAATTTCGTCACTATAGCTAGTCCGTTTACGGACTTAATTAGGAAAGGGCAACCCATTACAGTTTATTGAGGTTCATGCCAGGAAAGAGGTTTTAATGCTCTTAATGAAAAATTGATCAGTGCGCCAATCCTAAAGTTGCCAGAGTTGAATAAATTGTTCGTTTTGAGAACTGATGCGTCCAACACGGCAAAAGGAGCAGTTTTGCCTCAGGAGCAAGAGGGGATAAAGTTACCCATGGCTTATGCTAGTAGGAAATTACTGCCACGTAAGCAAAACTACTCCGTGATCGAAACGGAGTGTTTGGCACTGGTTTGGGGTATAGAGGAAATTTCACAGGCACCTTTTTGGAAGAGAATGTGTCCTTGAAACGGACCAACTGACTCTCTTGTATTTGAACAATGCGAAAGTCGCAAAGGCAAGATTGAGGCGATTCTAGGGTTGGGAAATGTAGGGGCCGATTTCTTGAGGTATTCTGGTAATGTAAATTCTATGTTTCAGTTTGTACTTTTTTCTTCACATTCCGTAATGTTTCTGAAGCGTTTCTACTTTTTAGGGGGTTGTATTGTCACGGAATTGTGTGTAGTAAAATGTTTAGTCATTATATATAAACGAAAATGTACTCGGGTTTCGTTACTGTGTACAGCGTTACCCGAGGGTGGTTTAATTTTAGCGTTAGCAATAACATAACACTGAGTCCAGTTTTCACCACAACCAGGGTACTTATAGAGTAAATTCTCATTGTCTTGTCAGGAAGCTGTCCACTTTACGGGAACAATCTTCAGCTGTAGAGGAATGTTAAATATAAAATTGTAACCTTTCTTGCTATCTGTTTTAAGTGATATAATTGTTTTATATATTGAATGTTTCAGAATTGATTCTAAATTGTACCGAGAGTCAGACCCATGTCACATAACGCCATGCTATCAGATAAACTATAGTCTGTTTAAAGTTAACCATTTTCATAACTGAACAGACAAACTGAATTCAATTATATGTTGCATGCATTAATAGTTGAATAATGTTCGAGTTCTTATAATTCAAGGAGATTATTCTTATCGGACACAAATTCATGTACGAACGGGGTTATTTTGCTAACAATCTCGTACAGTAGTTCTGATGAAATGATTTAATGTGTAACAAAGCCAATTCATACTTAACGTTGCCTCATGTATTACACGGCTCAGTAATTTTATTTTTAGTTGTTGTTGATGGGGAGTTGTAGAAACTCTTTGGGGTTTTGTGTAACCCGGATGCTGGGGTGACGTTGGTACGGAGAACGGTATAGGGTTACTCGCAGTTAGAGACCACAGCCTCGCGACGAACAGGTCTTTAGGGGATAAGGAAGCTACTGAGGGATCCTTCAGCAGACTGGGAGGGGCGGACAATGCGTGGTGGCTCCTTGACCATTTGACGCGAGCTATGGAACCGGAAATATACCGTGATCGCCAACCGGACACCACGAGATACATATGTTCCTTTTTTGAATCAATATTATTCAATATCACTTTTTGAGTGAAATCAATAATTCAATATCGCTATATGAGTGAAAATCAATAATACATACATTTTGCTTGTGGATAAAACATATCTCATTCATATTTTTGTACAAATTCTATACTTTGATCACCCTTGGTGATAGAATCCTACATTATTCATTTTTGTGTATACATTCTATATATTGATCATCCATGGTGACATATTCATATATCAATCATATTTGTTTATAAGTTACATACGTTGATTCTCGTTTGATTACTTGTTGAAGTTGCATGTTCTGATTACTTCTAGTTAGGAACGATATAATTTCCTTAAATCAGTTGTTAAACTCGGTGCGCCTCATTCAGCTAAATCCATTTTGGACTTTATGCGCACGAGTATGGTGTCAGATTCATTCATTTTTCAATGACATTATACATAGATTGCTTTCAGTGTCTTCGCTAAATCATCCCGACTTCATCCTGTTACACTTGTAATGCTACTTAATTATTCTGACATTCCAAGACTATAAGATCTAAAAAAAACATTCCTTAAATGATCCTATATCATATATAGAAGCTGTAAATATTTCACAAAAAAATGTCTAATGGATTAGATGGATTCACTATATAATTTTATATACTTTTGTGGAAGGATATTGGACAGTTTCTTGTGAAGGCTATTAACTGTGGTTATGAACTTGGGGAATTATCTTCCACACAGAAAGAGAGAGTAATTATATGTATACCAAAGGTGATAATCCTAAGCAGCAAATTGGAGACCCATTTCAGTACAAAATATATCGTACAAAAATTGCTTCTGCATGTATGGCAAGCAGGGTTAAAACTACTACCCATAATCATACATAAGGATCAACGGGGTTTCTAGAAAGACGGAAAAATATAAGAAACTTATATGACTTCATGTTTGGCACCACAAAGTACAATAGTCCGGAACTACTTATTTTAATCGACTTTGAAAAGGCATATAACTCAGTGGCATGGTCATTTTTTGATAATGTTATAAATGTTTTCAATTTTAAAGAACAAATGATAAATTGGAGAAAACCATTTATTTATCGGAGCATTAAATCTTGTGTAATTATTAATGGTCAAGTCTCCAATTGTTTTGGTATCGAAAAATTTTGTGAAAAGGGGGATCATATATCCCCACTCATTTTTGTCATGTGTACAAAGATTTTAGCCCATATGATAAGAAAACATAAGGATATTAGGGGAATAAACACAGGCAATATAACATACGTTATTTCTCAATAAGCTGATGATATGTAACTTACTCTTGATGGTTCAGCGAAATCTATGTTGTCTCCTTTACATCTTTTATATGTATATTCCAAATTTTCTGGCCTTAGTATAAATATTGTATAAACAAAGGTTGTTTAGATCGGAAGTAGAACCAATAATAATATGAAATATTAACCAAAATATAAACTTAACTGTGTATGTACTGAGTTTGTTGTCTTAGGTATAACGTCTTCAACTAACATGGCAAAATTACATCTCTAAAGTACCCATCTAAAATTCGAGAAATGTTAAGAACACAATTCAGTGCAATAAATGGGTTTTTTAAACTCAGTTAGGAAATATAGCAGTGATAAAACGTTTAGCTATCTCTAGAATGAATGGGTCAAACGACAAAATTGCTGTGAAATATTACATAGAATTTTGGTTACGAATACTTTGTTTTTAAAAATTTAAATTATTTCACACGAGCTATGTTATTCTCTGTATGTTTCTTGCAGAGACAATATCTCATATTTTTTTCAGATTTTCAGGTAACAAATTAAAAAGAATAATACCTTACAATGGAGTGTTGTCACACACATAATTTGGAACCACCTCCCACCCAAAAAAGCAAGTAGATAGTATCTTGAGATTTAGAGACAAAACTCAGACTGATGATGTAATAAACTTTATAATTCTATATGCAAAACAGTAATAGAGACAGAATAACTTTGTCTCAGTTCTCAAAGACTGTTGCTTTTAATTTAAGGTTACATAATAAAGTGCCAATAGAAACTGTAAAATGGGAAACAGGTTGTCAAAGATGGTCATTGTACAAACATTGAATAGAATGATATGGTAGCTATTTACTCTCTATTCAGGTCCTTGAATTCCCCATATGTTGCGAGAATTTGCACCTTGGCAAGTAAACATATATTTTCGAATGGTGACTATCCGATAGAAAAGATGGAATCTGATATATATATATATATATATATATATATATATATATATATATATATATATATATATATTGTTATTAATACTTTAGTGATGTCTTTTGTGAGTGAGTATATATACATTTACAGATATTTGCTCTATTTATATTGTTAACTTTAAAAATATGTATATAAATAATATCTTTTCTATCATATTCTTCTTTCTTTCTTTAGCTTTTATCTTTCATCTCACAGTGAAACAAAATAATTGCTTAAACTGCCTACATTGTTTGTATTATTGAAGCGTGGTTGAAATACTGTTACAATATTTAAATGTATCACATGTATGAAATTGAAATGGTAACCCATCCATATTGTCCACTAGATCTCCAATGTGTTTCCCAAGGTGGATTATTGGTGTGGATATATGAAGCAGAAACAGTATAATACGTATAAATATTTAAAAAATTACAGTAGTCTTGACATTTCTAAAATTGGAAGATTATGTTTAGAAAATAGAAATACAATGGAACTTGTTATAAGAGATCACAGAAGGAACTCCAAAGGTGGAGAGGGATCATATCTCAATATTTGTACGAATCATCTGCAATATTGACTCCAAATTGTGCTCCGTATATGTAAATTGTTTTATACTCTAACACGAATAAGCTTAGTCACCTTTCTTATAACGCATGGAGAAAATTAATATTTATCTTGAGCAATAGAGATCTTTTTTCATGTGTATGTCGCCAAAGGTAACGGTCAGAGTGATGTAAGATTGCGATGTCATCTCAGAAGCACGCCGTCTATGATTAAACGAGACAATTGCGTGCTATAGTACCAGATCCACAGAGTACAATCGGATTTATAAAGGCCAAAGTATGTCTTTTTCATGTTAAAAACGAATTCATGACTTTAAAAGAAATAACTACTTGTAAAGGTTATTACCTGTGTTCGATGCTGAAGTTGTTTACAGAATCTCGTCGTGCTGATGAGCTCAGGGATTACTTAAAATAGCAACATTGGATACATGCATTTATCTACTGAAATCTATACTTTTTGTTAAAGTCATTTAAAAACAAATGAATGCATTTGAGCTTCATGAAAGTTAACATTTGATGGCTAAACCATAAATTGTTGTGGCCTCAGAAGATAGGTGTTCTCTTAAAAGAGGTTGTATTTAGTACACACGTCACTGTAACATTTTTATTTTATTCCAGTTACCTTTCAATTAGAAACAAATACTTATTCATCAGTAGGTAACAAATCTAACATACTGAAAGAGATCAAATAGGTCATACAGTTGCTATAAAATGTAGGTTGTACAAGAAGCTTTGTAGAAGGAGACAAAGCTATGTAACAATTAGGAGAAACAGAGAAAACACTTAAAACGCATACTTGAACCTATTACAGAGCCAATGCATAAGTTAATTTACATCATTAGTTCGTACCTGTTGCCACGCGGGACTCTGCAAACCTACGTTTGTTCTTTTCTGGCTGTTGTTTTGATGACTAAATTTTTCAAAGTCTACTCACATTTTCCATACTGAAAACCTGCAAGCAATGGTGGGCCTAGTGGGCAAGAGGCAAAGATTTGGGCTCTAGTGCCATCAGTTAAGAGTTGAGTTTTAACTTAGCTAGCGCTGAGTTTGTTCCATTTCTGTTTGGGAAATTGGGCACATTATATAGGATTTTTTTTGGTCCTCATCTGCACATGCATGCTTTTGTGTGTGTCCATAATTATCCCCACATGGACAAAAGTACTGTAATGTTTGTGTTCTGTTTATGTTTTGATAGATGTTCATGTTAAAGGAAATTAAAAAGCTGTCTGGGACGTAATCTCAATAATGTTTCTTCCATTGTATGTGTGCTTACCATTTCATTTACTTTGGCAAATGTAACTGTATCAATTTAACACTATTGCTATGTGAGACGGAGTCCTGATTCAATTAGGTTTATTTTGGTATATTTACTAAAATTAGTCGCACATCAGGCAAGCAGAACTTTTGATTGACCAGTTGAACAAAACATGCTATATATGTGCAACACAACTTAAAAATTTCATACAATAACTGTAAAAATGTACTTTATGTTCTGTATAACTTGTAGATCACTGATCTTTGGACTTAACTGAGATACGAACTTGAAGGAACTTGTTTTTGAAAGCAAAAACACATGTCTCCCTATCCATCGTGCCAATAAATGGCATTCTTTTACACTGATGCTTTCTATGACTGAGTGGGCTAAGGCGCTCGCCTTTATAGATCACTGACAGCTCGCCTCTGTACGCGTGGGTTCGAGTCTTGGGCTCGGCCAACATGGATATGTGAAAAAGCTTGCCAGTAGCTTCCCGTGGATCGGAGGTTCATCCCGGTTTTTTTCCGGGTTATTCCTCCACCAGATATACTGGCCGCCATGTACAGCTTTTCATGTGCTGCAAAAATGGCGTTAAAGCCTCAAAACCACAAACCCGATACTTGATACAAGGACAGGAAAACAAATATAGCAATGTGAATGAAATGAAAGTTAGCTTTCAGTGTGATATAAAACATCCCTGATTATTCCTGCGAAAGGGCAACTTTTTTTTAAGGGAATTGATTATGTGCAAAAATACTTCAAACATTACTGTACCAAACATGGCATACGTTTATACTGAAGTGAATGTTTATTTTTGTGTAAGATATATTGTAAACAATTTATGATGATAAATTATGTCATATTTTGTTGATGATGTTGAAATGACGTGGAGAAGGGACAGAAGGACACAAGCTCCTATCGTGATTAGCACATTGAGCCATTGCGATAAGTCTCCATGGCATCGGGTGACAGCTTTTTCCAGGGACTTTGGCGTCACTACGCTTTTATATGTTCCAAAAAAAAAGACCCATGTAACAAAAAATATATATTAAAAAAAATTATTTTAAAAAAAATACATAAATAAATAAAATAATAACAAACAAGAGCTAGGCTTCCAAATGATATCAAGTAATAAAGATTTTCTATGCATCTTACAAAGTTCCAGCGCAAAACGCAGACATTTTGACAACTGATGTTTTAGACAAAACAATGCAGCTTGTACCTGGTTCGGATCTCAGGTCCGGAATTTACTCGTTCTCTAGTAAGATCAAATCCAGGTTGGTCTATTTGAAGTAGCATGCAAAAGTGGTTAAGCTTAAAAATTGAAATAACTTTGATATTTATCCAAAATATTAGCCAGGAGGCTGATAGCTTGGACAAAACAAAATTAAGAAACACACTAGACATTCAAAATTTAGAAAAAAGTTGTTTAATTTGTTAAAGTGGCTAGAACATATAATCAAGCCATCTATATGTGAATGAAAACATGCTTACCATATTTTCCTTGTCTACTTCTAGTAGATTTTACTCAGTGGTGCTAGGAAGTTTTCTCAAACTGTCCGACAGTTTCAAAAGCGTTGAGAAAATCAAAAAGTGTCTGCAAATCTAATTATGTCATCCGCATATTAATCCAATATGTCTATTAAATTTAATTTGTCTCTAGCAAGTGTGTTTTGCTTAATCTTCCTAACAAAATCTATGTCAAAAATGTCCAAAAGTAAAAGAAAAATGTACAACTTTTGAAAAGTTGCTAACTATTTTAAACATTTAATCTGGTCATCTGTATATTATTACAAATATGTCTTCCAAATGTCACTCGCCTTCCCTTAGTGAGTGTAACGGGTAGAACCGGGGGTGTCGGCTTGGATAGCTCAAGTGGTAGAGCGCCCGTCTAGAGTTAGGAAGGTCCCAGGTTCGAGCCACGGTCCGGCCGTAAAATGTTCCCTGCTACATGATCATTGCCTTATTGTCCGAAAAGTCGAGTCAAAAGAGTTCTTGGATGTGTGAAAATATTTAACAATGATCAGGCATTTAAATATTAATAATACAAATAACCCAACCAAACTAAATTGCTCTAGCTTCATTTCTCTTCAATCGTGCTTACAAAGTTTGGTAAGAAAAATCTAAATCCAAACAAAAGAACAAAATGTGCAAAGAAGATTGAAACACGAATAAAAATAACCTGAAAATCTACTTGTAGATGACCTACAATTGAACATAAAGTCCCTTACAAAAATTCATATGTCTGTCTAACGTAATTTTGCTAACTTGTGCTTACAAGTCCAAACATTTCAAAATGTATTTGTAACAGGATGAAGCCGGGTTGGGATTGGATTTAACTATAATTGTCTGTATACACTGAATTCACTATTTCTTCCGTAGTGTATCAATCTTATTGTTATCCCGGTTGCAACAATCCATGCATTTTAAGAACCAACAAACCTTTATCCATCTAAAACACAATAGAAAACCGTTTTTATCGGCGGAATATAAACATATTTTAGTACGTGTGGAAATGTAATTTTCTTTTCCGAAACCTCAATAATTAATGTTCGAGAAAATACATGAGTTCATATTTTGATATCTGACCTAGAATGTTGACTTGAGGTGGCAGCAGCTTGTCCAAAGACGGGTTGAGAAAACCCAGAAGTGAATCCAAAGTTGGACCCAAATCCAGTCGCTTCCTGAGTGATGGTGGTAGTGGTCGCAGGGACCACCTGCCCAGAATCTCCGTCCTCGCGCTGCTTCGTTGTCTGAGAATTCTCGTTGACTGCCAGACATTTCAGTATTGTATCGCTGAATAGTTCTGCTGCAGGAGTATTTTTTATTAACTGGTCAGCATCATCAATAGACATGCTTTCTGATAAACGCTGGTTTGACGATGTTGATGTAGTTGTACTTCCTTGATCAATGACTGCAAATGTGAAATGAATCTATTTAGGCTATAGAAATGTAAGATTATGATCGTGAAAAATACACAAATTATTTAATGAATAAGTTGTTATCCCCTTGCTATAAATGGAAAGAGATCCATTTGACGCCCGCTATCATCTTTTTTTACTAAATTTTGGAAATACAAATGATGTTTCTGGAATATTTATGGTTTCGTCAATGAAATCAGGAATTATCTAAAATGCTTTTTCGGTCTGCAGCCACGAAATATAGTACTTGAAACAGTTTCTGAATCTAAAAGGAGAAACTGAAGCAAACTATAATAACCGCGGAAAAGTCACAATAAGCAGACATGCGTCTCTAAAGTAAGTGACAAACCAAATGCCAGGAATATGTACGAGCCAATGTAAGAACCAGCTAAAACTCTGTAAAATACTTTTGCAACTATTTCAACGTTTCTAATCAACACATGATAGGGATAATATAGGATTAAATGTTGTTGGGTATTTATTGAAGTGTAAAGTTTTACCTATTCACTTACAAAGTAAATAAAGACCAAAGGAATTTATGTCAACTTGATGAGATATTAGGTAACAATTTACACTTCGATAAATACCCAACCATGTTCATTCAATCTTTATAACTCCAATGTTCCTCAATGAATGTTTATATCCAATCACATCGCGGAAAAGTCAGTCAATTCATAACAATTGGAATTATAAAATACACGAAGTTATTATGATAATTTGGAACATCTTAGCTATTATGATTTGACTAGTTTTTGTGGGGTACCATTTGTTTTCTTCCTTATGTGGCTCTTACAAACTATGAACATTAAACACTGACAAATAATGATGCTTCCATTGAAACAATAAGAACCCTTACCTGTTCCATTAATTTATGTACCAATGAAAATGTCATTTTTGGCATTAAGTGCCCTTCCGTAGAAACAACGGATCATACAAATATAGTTAATGCAAGTGAAACTTTTAGTTAGGTATAATTCCAATATTTACCCCATTAGTAACATGCATTTTATCCAATCAAGTTTATGCCAAACTTATCAAGGACATAATTTTAACCCCATTTACACATTACAGCAAACGTCATAAACCTAGATTCGTCGTCGCATATTACTCTGGCAGATGCTGTTCTTTACTGCTTGTCTTGAAATTATAAATAGAATTAAAATTATAGACCGTAATATGATGGCACATTAAGGGACTACATATCAAGGTCGACGGTATTTGCAAATAGGTGTGCGTTATGTATGAAGATGCACAGTACTAATTGTGAGGATATCAATCTATGCTGTAATACACGCCTGAGGTGTGCTGTTTTTGTTGCTGAGGAATCCCAAATCCTAGATGGCCCACTCCTCCACCTGATTCGTTGCAAAATTTCCCACTGAAACTTTTGGCACCTTGATTTCCAAACAAAGCTGAAATTAAAAAATGTCATATACTTCAATTTCCCTCCTTGAGATGCATTAGCATACAAATTTTTATGAATGCATTTTATATATTGCCCAATGTATTGAGAGCAAATCAAACGGGTAGCAGAAATACAAACGTCACCCAAATGTGACAATTAGGTCACAATGACCTACTTCATATAGAGTTGAGCTACTCTGTTTAAGATGTATCAACATACCAGTTTAGGGACGAAGATATTAAGGATGTAAAAACAGGTTGCTAAATAACAAAACTCACTTAATCTGAAACCTTGGCCACAATGACCTAGATTTTGTACGGCTGAACTACTCTCATTGAGACTTATCAACATGCTGATTTTCATGAGTGTATGTGATAGAGTGTGTATTTAGGGTGTAACAAGTAGATGAAGGTAAACGTCACTTAAATGAGAAACTTACGTCCGAGTCACGTGTGTGCCTTAGTCAACCTCCGTAAATGGCCTCCAAATGCCAAGTTGTATATGTGTAGGTTAATTGGAGTCGATGATATTAAGGGCATTAGGAATGAAGAGCTTAAAATGCAAAAATTATTCAAGCTTGAAAATCGGATCTTTCTATGATTCAGTTACCCTCGTTCAGATATATCAACATATCAATCTTCGTGATTGCACGTGAAATTGGCTTCAAGGTGCAGAGGATGTAACGAATGAATAGCTGAACATACAAAGGTAACTCAAACGTACACTTTAGGACACAGTGACCTTGTTTTAGTATGGCTGAGTTGCTGACGCTTAATATACATCTACATACCGATGTTCATGAATGTACATGAAGTACGTTCCAAGATATTAAGGGTATAACGAACGAAATAGCGACCAAACAAATGACCTCCTTCCAGCTTAGATAACAAGGGGATAAAGAAACTCCTTTCAAAGTAACCAAAACCCACGCTTTAAAGAAATACAGTGTATAATTACAAACATGTATCCATACATGCATACTCATGAAAGGAATACTGCGTCAAGAAGCTATATTTCTTATATCTTAAAGCTAATCTTCAGTATTTGATAGATTTGACAAAGTCAGATTTATATCTCACAACAGCGGAATGATAGGTTCCTGACTGAAGGATAGGATATTCACCTGTTGTTGTGTAGTATTTATGACATGTACAGGCAGTTACTTATGAATTTAGCCGGTGTGATCTTTCACTCTTGTTGTATATGAACCCAATTGTTTGGCTGAAGACCTAGGCTCACATTTTTAAAGACAGCTATATTGTTTACGTTACGGTTAAAGGTGGCATCACATCCTAAATTGCCGAGTAAACTGGGACACATAAAAGTGGTATAAACTATTTGACCTCTTAACACACCAAATAGCCATATGATTTACATTGGGTCTATTCTATCCATTTATTATTTTTCATCAAAGCCGCCTATCATTCCCAACTACCAAATAGAGGTTTCTAAAATTCTGAATATAAAGGACCCATGCAAAATTGCAAACATAATTAAAGTACACTGATTGCTTACTTTCTTAAGTCTCCAATCAAAATTAGTCATACTGGTGAAGCCAAAAAATATGGTAAAATGCAGTTCATATATTACTGAATGAAATAAGCCTATGGCTGACAAGAATGTATATCCGCAGCAATATTAGTATGCAATAACAAACAAATTCATGTTGACTTACTATTAGCTTGACTTGTTGCACCACTGAAGATCTGAGGGGAACCAAACACGTTCGGCCGGATTTTTTCTTTACTGGATTTCCCATCGCCACCTTCAGCTCTAGAACTTTTCGCAAAGCAAATTGAAAATGGTAATGATGGTATGGATGATGTGCATCTTAGGTCTAGAGCTATATGGATTGAAGGAGAGAAAGTGACCAAATAGTTCTGTTGTTTAGAAAATAACAACTACATAAGTAGTTTCTTGTTAAAAGCAATGGTTCTTTAACAGACAATCAGAAAGAAACTATGGGTGAAGGAAAATGTATTTTAGATGAACTTAAATAAAAGCGGGAAGTTGATTCTGTCGATCTTGAAACCGTTTTTGCATAGATTTTCGTCAATTGAATAAAGTCAATATTTTTGATGCGGAACCGAAGCCAGATAGGGAGGGCTTTTTTTCGAAATTGGTAGGGCAAGCAAAATATTTCAAAGTTAGATCTCGCCAAAGAATGTTGGCAGGTGCCCATCGCTGATAATTACCACCTATTCACGGCATTCACGAACCGTAAAGGCCTTTATTAGTTTAAAGGTATGCATTTGGGTTTGGTCAACGCCACTGCGTCGTGCGTTGGTCGTATGCGCAAATTGTTGAAAGGTATGGAGAACGTTGATAGTTTCGTTGAAGATATTCTTTTATTCACGGATACCTGGGAAGAGCATATTAGGGTATTAATTAACGTGTTCGGCAAACTCCGCAGGACCAATTGACACAGCTCCACCCACCAAGTGTAGTACAAAATATTATAAATTGGAATGCTTAGGCTATATGGGAAGCGGGGCAGGGCAGTTAAAACCCCATCTTGACAAAATTGAAGCATCCAGAGACGCTTCTAGACCAGAAGCCAAGAAACAGATTTGATCATTTCTTGAGTTAATAGGTTTTTACAGGAACTTCGTTCCAAATTTCGTCACTATAGCTAGTCCGTTTACGGACTTAATTAGGAAAGGGCAACCCATTACAGTTTCTTGAGGTTCATGCCAGGAAAGAGGTTTTAACGCTCTTAATGAAAAATTGATCAGTGCGCCAATCCTAAAGTTGCCAGAGTTGAATAAATTGTTCGTTTTGAGAACTGATGCGTCCAACACGGCAAAAGGAGCAGTTTTGCCTCAGGAGCAAGAGGGGATAAAGTTACCCATGGCTTATGCTAGTAGGAAATTACTGCCACGTAAGCAAAACTACTCCGTGATAGAAACGGAGTGTTTGGCACTGGTTTGGGGTATAGAGGAAATTTCACAGGCACCTTTCTGGAAGAGAATGTGTCCTTGAAACGGACCAACTGACTCTCTTGTATTTGAACAATGCGAAAGTCGCAAAGGCAAGATTGAGGCGATTCTAGGGTTGGAAAATATAGGGGCCGATTACTTAAGGTATTCTGGTAATGTAAATTCTATGTTTCAGTTTGTACTTTTTTCTTCACATTCCGTAATGTTTCTAAAAGCGTTTCTACTTTTTAGGGGGTTGTATTGTCACGGAATTGTGTGTAGTAAACTGTTTAGTTATTATATATGAACGAAAATGTACTCGGGTTTCGTTACTGTGTACAGCGTTACCCGAGGGTGGTTTAATTTTAGCGTTAGCTATAACATAACACTGAGTTCAGTTTTCACCACAACCAGGGTACTTATAGAGTAAATTCTCATTGTCTTATAATACAACGAGTTTTGTCAGGAAGCTGTCCACTTTACGGGAACAATCTTCAGCTGTAGAGGAATGTTAAATATAAAATTGTAATCTTTCTTGCTATCTGTTTTAAGTGATAGAATTGTTTTATATATTGAATGTTTCAGAATTTATTCCAAATTGTACAGATAGTCAGACCCATGTCGCAATACGCCATGCTATCAGATAAACTATAGTCTGTTTCAAGTTAGCCATTTTCATAACTGAACAGACAAACTGAATTCAATCATATGTTGCATGCATTAATAGTTGAATAATGTTCGAGTTCTTATAATTCAAGGAGATTATTCTTATCGGACACAGATTCATGTACGAACGGGGTTATTTTGCTAACAATCTCGTACAGTAGTTCTGATGAAATGATTTAATGTGTAACAAAGCCAATTCATACTTAACGTGTCTCATGTATTACACAGCTAAGTAATATTATTTTTAGCTGTTGTTGATGGGGAGTCGTAGAAACTCTTTGGGGTTTTGTGTAACCCGGATGCTGGGGTGACGTTGGTACGGAGATCGGTATAGGATTACTCGCAGTTAGAGACCACAGCTTCGCGACGAACAGGTCTTTAGGGGATAAGGAAGCTATTGAGGGATCCTTCAGCAGACTATGAGGGGCGGACAATGCGTAGTTGCTCCTTGACCATTTCTTAAACAATGCCATAAATATGGCAATATATACATTTTCATTTATAGTTACACAGGTTTGCCAAACAGTCACAATGATCTGACATTTTAAATGAGCACCGTTTCCCCTTTTGTAAACAGACTTGAGTATATACTTTGATTTCACTATTTATATCTGGTATACCAATGCTGTGGCTTTCTAGCTTACTACAAAACATGAATTTAAAAAACCAGCAAACAATCCATCTGGAAGGACAATAGAGCAGTGTTTTACTATCCGATGAATATCAACAAGATTTAGTACTCATGAAAATATATATAGATGTTTTTCAAAACCATAAAATTCACATTTTCAAAAATATATTAATTCACAATATGATGTCTGACCTAGAATTCATTTTGGGGATGGCAGCTTGCCCCAAAACTGGTTGACAAAACCCAGAAGTTTCTCCAAATGTCAATTCAAAGCCAGTTGCACCCTGGATGGTGGTAGTAGTGTTCGTGGAGATTTTCCTGTCCATCATTATTGGCTGACCTGAAGAGTTTGATGATTTTGTTCTTTCTTGACCAAAGACTGCTAATGTCAAAACAATATATTTAGGTTATATAAATAGAAGTTTCTGGTTATAAAATAAATACTCAGATCAATTAATAAAGGAATTATCGTCCCCTAGATATCAAACAAAGGAAAAAACGTGAAATCCGCAATGATATTTGTTTAACTAATTTTTAAATCAGGATGAATCTTTTGGAGTGTTTACATGCTTTCAAATGCAATCATTAATTATTTAATATGATTTCACAGACGGAAATATAGTACCTAACAGAGTGACTGGGTTTTTAAAGGCATCACATTGAAGCAAACCGTAAAGAATGGTGGAACAACATTATGAAGCACACCTACGTCTCTAAGACAATTGACATGCCAATTGGTATTAGAACATGTTGGAACATTTACAACGTATATTAGCGGCAACTTAGAAATTGAACAAAGAAAATCGATCAACAAGGTAAATAGTTCTGTCATAAGTGGAGGAAAAGAGACGTATTCCCTAATAAAGGTACATCTACATTTTGGAGACAGTTTTCACAGATAATTGTATTACGTTATGCTGAATGGTTCTTCACTTAGCTTGACAAATGCAACTTCCATTATGAAGATATAAAACTGATCAATAAGAAACATAACTCTTTCAAACATGATGTAGAAGAGACAAAAATACCTCAAATCACATATCAGACATTAGTGATACCAAACCATTCATGGACTTTGCTAATTAAAACAAAATGTTATCAAACTTGATGGAAAAAGGGTTGTACGGAATAATTCTGTCAAAAAAGAATTCGAGATACAACAACTTGTAAAAGGCACATGCCTATGGATATGACAGCTCACCTCCCAAATGACATGATACAAAAGACATAAGAATTATTTTTACAGAGGATTGATATCACAGGGGTGCTGGCTAAGCTGGTTAAAATAGTACGAATTGGCAGCTGCATGGAGAGATAAATTAAAAAGTGATTATAATAGGCCACCTACATCATGACGTGGGACCTAAAGGAGGGGAAAGTTAATATTGTTACCAGAATTTTATTTAACAGACTACATTTTACATGAATGAGATTACTCTAACTTTTGAAGAAAAAAATATTTCATTAATTTCATTGTCGTAAAGAATTTATTTAGCATTTAAACAACCGCAGTCGTCGTTTAAAGAGTGTATAAAATATATATGTACCTAAATTTCCGAAGAAAGGAACCATCGAGCTTTCGCTTAAGGTAAAAGTACCAAACCCAATTGTGTTTGCGCTAGATGTCTCTCCACTGATCAGTAAACCACCAGACTGTATGGATTCATTGGATGTGGCAGAAGGAGTTGTTGTGGTATCTGTGGTACCTAGATAAAATTTTAATTGAACAAAATCTCAATAAAACTATATCAATTTCAACAAGCATAAGATTTAATCTGGTCTGAGCAATAATTTTATCTTCACTAACAGGTGTAACAATGATATGCATGATTCCGGCTAAGACAGAGCACTGTGGACGCAAGGATACATGCATTGCTTACCACATTAGCATGAATCAAATACATTTCGACACATCTTGGAGTCTAATTGCTTTCTGATTCGTCAAATATTCAAATTTGCAACTGTAAAGTGCAATACAAAACGTTTGGAAATTATAGTTCTACAGTGATGTGATCACGCTCAAAGTGATGCATTGTATGTATGACAATACTCTTCACAAATTATACAAATGTGTTAAAATGAGGACAAGACTAGTGTATTTAATGATTTGAGGATGATAATGCTGCTTTTCCTGTCGTAAATATCAATCATACTAGTTCTGCTAACATGTTGGCGGTAAAACTTATTTTTGCGACAGTAACGTCCTCCAGCCTTGAGATAGAAGACAGTTATTCCCTAATTTCTGAACACTTCAAAGTTTAGAATAAATAATTATTGAAGTTTAAAACAGTTTCTTGTTATGCATATGGCCTCAGGTCACCAATGCTTTCATTTCATGCTTTGTTTGTTGCTTGTTGTTTTTAAGACGCCTATTCAACGGTTTAACTTGAAACTATCGCATCCAAAAGTATTTTATGCATTTCACTACTGTTGTTGCCTGCATTCCTTAAAATAGAAGGTTGCAGTAACTTTTAGATGAGCATATACCTTTGATATGCATAATTTAAACAAAAGGCTACTCAAAAGAACACCAAATGTTTATGAAGAAATCGAAATACGGGGTTAGTAAATTGCCTTTTAAGCTTGATAAGTCAGTGTTTTTATTTTTAGATTCTTTGTACATGATTCTACCTGAACATAGCTTTCATATGAATGTACAAATGTCTATGGCTAAGTATTAAGGACATTGTAATTATTAAACAAAATGAAATAGGCCACATACTTACGTTACTGTCTGAAGATACAAATGTAATTCATTCTGATAACTCAAACGTTTGAACTCGTATATAAAACAATTATATATACAGCAGTGAAATTGGTTACACATTTACAACGAATATCATCGTGCTAATTCTAAATTATTTTTAGTGCTCTTGAAATCAAAATTTAACAACAAATAGTCAGAATTTTGTGTCCAGGATGTTTGTTGACTAAGCGGCTGACAAACCTAAACATTTATATTGAATCAAAGATGCCTATCACCAGAATAATATAGACCAGTTAGAAACATAGTATATCTGACATATTTGTTGTCAACAATGGTATAAATGTGCAAAATACAAAAAATACAAAATACAAAAAGGCCATGTCTTGCATGTTAAATCGACATAACATTTGTTCCAGGAACAAAAGTATATTTATGATATATTGCAATATGCATAAAGGAGGATATTCCTGGTCGTCTTTTTATAGTTGACTTTGAAAGAGACAAGGTTCGATACGGGTCCTTTTTGGCCCCAATCAAATTCACATCAAACTCATACAGATAAAAGAGCTCGCTCTCTCTTCCTAAAATATGTACTTAATTCTTATCCAGGACAGCTTTTAATAACGAAAAGCGACAAATAAAAGGCCAGTGGTTTTATCTTCCGCATTGGCATCTATTTTTGTGGATTACGAACACTATTGCTAATAGGCCTCTTTCAATCTGACTGACGAAAATGATACATCTAAAATTATGCATTTGCATACAATACTGTTTTAGTTGCCTATTTGGTGAGAAAAACAGTTATCTTTTATTGTTGAAATTATCAAAATAGAGTTTCTTATATTTATTGCAAGTCATCCCCCGATCCTCAAGCATATTACAAACAACATGCTAGAGGGATAGTCAAAGTCACCGACGGATGCCGTTGGGAATCAGACGGAAAATAAATATTGCTAAAAGTGTCCCACAGGAAAATAAATAGATTTGGCAGGTTCGAATCTACCCGAACATATCCCATTTTGTTACGATTCAAGAATTTACTAAAAAAAATATCTTAGATCTGTATACCAACGGGAAAATGGGCCCTGCCATGGTGCCCACGTCGCTTAAAATACCAATAATTTTCCTGTTCCCATACCGATCCAAGATATTTTGTCTAGTACATTCTCAAATCGTATCAGATATTCAAAATGGAAAGGTGATATATTTCGGTAGATTAGACCCTGCTAAACCTAAATATTCTTCCTGTCAGCCTCTTTTTAGCATATTTATTTTTGGGACCCTTCCCAAAGGTGACGTTGAACACCTTGAACTTGTAAAAGGACACTTATTTGTTTTTCAATAGTTATCAATTTTATTTTATAAAGTCAAACTGAATTTTAATTTCCTTCTCATAATTTGTATAAATTAATTAAGGAAAGCGTAAGGTCTGTAATTCAGACTAAAATCTACATGCTTTTTTAAAAACACGATATTATGGCTAAGCAAAAGTTCACTTCCCGTCTGGATGTTTAACTCTTTAGAAAAGCAAAATGTTTTATGAAATAAACGAAATTCTCTGATACAAGAATAATCTTGAATCTGTAGCAAAATTGTAACAAAAAATGCAAATAGAGGATACTATACGTAGAGATTGTTAGGGTCGAGTTTCCCGCAAAACAGGGCAACTGATTACCGATTTGGTAACTTTTGAAACTTGACTTTTTTTGAAGAAAATATTGTTTAGTACAGTTATGCACAAACCACTTGACGTAGAGCCGTTAAACATAGTAGGCATGCTGGTATGCATTTCTATAAGGTACAGTGTGATTTTACAGACACATTTTGAAACTTTTATTTGTTTTATAACCTTTTGGACTACGGCTTGTGTGGATTGAGGGTAGAGATTGTATGTTAAGTTATTTTGGCCATGGTTAATTGTAGATTTGAACATATTTGACAGTAGAGGAGCATATGTGTTTCATAAACGCAAAGCAGCTTTCATTCTTCACTGTTTTCAATAGGTTTTGAACGTTTTCAGGAGGTTATAGTATTGTTAATCGGGGAAAAGAAATAATAATAATAATAATAATAATAATAATAATGTTCAGGGAAGGCTCAAACTGTTTCTCTTACTTTTAGGTGTGACTAAATAGTGAACAGTCTTACCTTTTCACCATCGCGACTGCGTATTTAAGTGTTTGACAATTTGCTATATTTAGATAACGTGTTCTGGTGCGATTCCTTAAAGTAGCAATATATATATATATATATATATATATATATATATATATATATATATATAAACTGCAATTATCCGTTGTTGTTTTGTGTGTTTTGTGTTTTTATACAGAGAAAATATTTGATGCACACTGTTGCATTAAAAGTAGACTTAAAATGTACGATATGATCCCTTTCTTCAATAAATATTTCTGCGCAAACTGCTGTAATCAATTGCATTAGTCCGTGTTATACTCTGCCAGTAGCCCGCTGAGTAGGCCTATAGATCTAGTCTACACCCGATAATTTAAAGCTATGTATTAAACTAATTAATAAAATTGAAATAAACGAACAACGATGTTAACAAATATTGCATTCTTACTGGGTTCTATGCTGATTTCATGACTTTAAGAAATGGATGTGATTCGCAATATTATTTACATTCCGATCTTGAAGTCATAGAAGAGCAGAATAATAATAATATATTCAACTTAAAATAATCAAAGTAATGAAAAAAGAATACACAGGGATTTTTATTTCTTATGATACTTCGTTTTCTCCGACCATTGTAGTCAAAAACGACATAATCGGCTGCTTCTTGTTTTAGTTGTTGCCGAAGATCTCATTCCTTTATCCGTTTCTTCTATATTTAGCTACTTTCATCCAAATATTACTATTGATTATGATTTGCGCTAACGAATGACACAAAACATGACCAGCAAAAGAAGAATAGAATACAATCTACCATACAAATTGCGATTGCCAATTGAACGTCAGTTTAAAGAAACATAAAATGATATTTTGGTGATACTGTGAATCAGGTCTATATAGCGATGGACATATAACTTGTGATCTAAAAAATGCAGCTTGTCGTCATTTTTCTGTCGTTACGAATGAGCACAAACTAGAACATATATAAAATGGTTACAAAATTTGTCTTATTTCAAAAACTCAAACACTGGAAGTTTTTAATAACTTCAAAGATGCGGAAATCAGGCAACATATGTACGTATGTTGCAGCAGACAAAAGTGGATATGGCATAAAAAAAATACTCTTTCAGACACTTTAATTTATTGCTAATTTGGGGTCAACATCGCCCCTTTTTGAACCTTGTCCTTTAAGAGGGTTTATATATTTAAAACAACAAGACAAAAAATAAGAACTAAAATGTATGTTGTCGCAATGGTCCTAGAGTGTTATAAAGAGATCTGGCTGCGTCCAAGATAAATTACTTGATTAGTTATTGGTCTACTGAATCAGAAACTATTATGAATAAAGTGTTTCCTTTCTTTTAAAACAAAGTCTCAAGAGATAAATCGATAAACAATTTGAAAAGACTAGTCTGTACTAAAGAATATTCTAAAGGAGGATTGAAAATTTTTTTTGGGACGGATAAGAAATAATCCTAATACGTTCACTTATTTTGGATACGGCTAATATGAAAAACTTATTCATTCAAACATGACAAAATATTTGATAGTTTTGTTTATGGAATTGAATTAATTAAAAATTTTCTATTCATCAGAATATCAATTTTTGAAGGATGTTTTATTCGTTTGCTTAAGACTACAAGAAATAAATTAACTTGAATTCTGGCTATAATTTAAGTCGAAGATCAGATCATTTTCTATAAACATCTGTCAATTGTGGAATAAATACAATCAGTGATTTTACATACAATTATCAGTTTACTAGTCTTAATTATTTTCTAACAATTTATCCATATGGAATAAGTTGTGATCAAAGAGTATTTGAGGATACAACAATTACAAGCATCATATATCATCTTGCAAAGCCAACTATGTCAATTCTGCTAGAATTACTCACTCGACAAAAGAAAGGTTTTGCAATGAATGTATCGATTTATATTGAAAGCAATGTATATCCAAAGGCACAGAGTAACGAAGACGTAATATCACCCAATAGTGTTTTTCCTGTAAAATAAATAGTTGATGGTACAAAACTCTCTTAAATCTAGTCTGTGTGATGGTACCCAGAAAACAGATACCCATGTACTGGTTTTATTAAACAAGGAAATCAAAACATTACAAGAGATAGAAAATGCATATACAATAAATAACAAACCCCATATTATGCGGATAATCAGCAATGAAAAGTCCGTCAAGAACATAACAAGAAGATTATGCTTAGAGTGTAGCGAATTTATTGACAATCAAGAAGGCTAAAGATTGTTTTCTTTGGAAACAGCAGTGTCTCAGAATTATTAAGAATTGTTTTGGTTAATTGTAGTTAAAAATATAATAAATAAAAAGAAAAACAAAAGAAAAACGACAAAACAATACGATGATCTTTAGGATTTCATAGTCGACAGATTTAAAGGGCAGGGGGGGGGGCGGGGTGGAGGCTTGGAAGAAACATTTGTTAAGAGAAATAATAGATTTTTAGATAGCTCTAGATTTTTGGAACAATTGCTAGTTAGTCTTGCACAGAAGTGACGACAAGTAACGGGAAATAAGTAAACGAATTATCATTATGCAAAAGGTTGTCATGAGTTATTTTCAATTGAAAACATTGGGAAATTTATATTACTATAACGTAAAGAAAGATACAAGTTTATACCAGTGTTGATTTGTCGATTTAAGACATAAAATATATCCTGTAATGTTTTGGATATGATGCATATTTACAGATTGCATTCAGTTATGACAAAATCGAGGTAAGCATCATGAATCCTGGTATCAAGATCTTTAAAACAGTGAGGCATGAAGAAAAAAAATTAAATCTTGTATGTGGATAAATGCAATAATTGGTATACGGTTACATTTACAGTACTAGTCGAGGATCTCGTAAATTTTACAGGGTCAATCTATAACAATTCAACCAAAATATATATTTCAAACAGCACGTGGTGACTCTGTATATAAAATATCTGTTTTAGATTAAAAAGGAGGAATGGAAAACATTTAATATAAGTCTAAAATTATTCATACGTTTGAAAGGATTGAAGAAATCTTGAAAATTGCTGGAAATTAAAGCTCCTGTTATGGATGAATGTCCTTTTGGCTTGTTGATAACACGAACTTTCGGACAAAGAACAGTATTTAAGACATCTTTACGACAATCTTGACAGTTCAGCCGCTGATACAAATACCAATAACCTTTGGGAACAAACTACATTCAACAAAGAAAAAAACAATAAATAAATAAAATACGCTGAATTTTAATAATGGGTACCTGACCAATCTACCTACAACAAGAAAAAAACTATTTTCATACAAAAGAGTTTATGTTGGTCATGTGTATGACCAGTCGCAAGCAAATATTTTTTGACCTGCAAGCATAGGAAAATACAATGATGGAAACAAATACATTTTGACAGTGATACATATGCTTCGGGTGAGAAAGTAAAAACTGAGAAAGGCAGATAATACACACGAGGCTTTCTTGAAAATTTTCAAAGAGCGAAAGCCTGAAAAGATACATGCTGATGAGCGAAAAGAGTTTACAAAAAAAAGCTTATGCATTTGTTTGAAAAGGAAACATTGAATACCTCTAAACTTACTCAGACACAAATTAATATATAGTGGAAACGCTTAACAGTATAATGATGACTACAATGTTAAAGTATTTCACTCAAAATGAACACAGACAATGGTTGGAGTTTTACAAAAGCTAACTGAGGGAGAGAATAACACTCATTATATATCAATACACACGATTCCAATTAAAAGAAGGAAGAAAGAAACATGTCAATCTATTCGGTTATTTGACAACAGATACATTTGGAACGCCGAACTTTAAGATAAGCGAAGCAATTAAAATTTAAAAATACAGAACAGTATTTGCAAAGAACTGCATTTCTTCCTTTGCCGAAGAAATATTTTAAATATTGTAAGTAATTTTAGGTGAGAGGATAGAGAAAACATGTTTTAGAAAGGAGAGTTCTATATATACGACTAACAAGGTTACATTACAACGCTGAAAAGATTTTGAACACCAAAAATATGAACGGTAAAATGTATATGATCGCGAAATGAATATAAATATTATGAATCTTTGAAACAGTTGTGACTCAGCAGGAAACATTATTCCATTAAAATAAATGATGTGCGAAAAATGCACCCCTTCACTGGTGACGACTAAAGATGTGTATATAAATAATGGCATAAAGGAGCACGAACAATTTTAGGTTTTGAAATACGAGTCACCAGAATATGGCCAATGTAGAAAAACAAGCATATTAGAAAATGAAGGAATTAAAACATGTATTGCATGCTTATTTATTTTGATCACTAAACCAAAAGGGAAACAAAAATGTAAATTAAAAAACAATTAAAGCGTTCATAGTTAAGCACCAAAATAGTACACACAAAAAATGTTAAGGCGACTACAATGTAAACAATGATCTAACTGGGTAATAAATTATATAACAGAAGAAATGAAACTATATAACGTTGAAACATATGACACTGATTTCCACTAATTTTATAAGAAGAAAAAAAATGAAAATCAAATACAATATAAAAGACTACAAGCTGTTATACAATATTTTGTACAATATAAATGGTAATAAAAATCAGACAAGGGGCTGATGCCATCTTGAGTTCAGTTAATTTGTTTCAAACTTTCATTTATTGATTCACACACATACTCAATCAACTGAAAAAAATTTCCTCGACATAATTTTTGCCATGTACAGTTTTAACATGTTTATAAATTCTTCCATCACATAAAATACTTCAGAATGAATCAAAATCAGTTGATATCAGTGTGTAGATATACAGAATGTTAGTATCCAGTTTCCACCAATTTTTTGTTTGACATCTAGTAGTAATTGAAATGAAACTACTGAAAGAAATGGTGCAGCCAACATTGGATATTGTTGACGATGTATAATCGGACCCAAGGCGCGGTCTGTTGGAGATAACATCAAGCAGAATTCATGTATGTGAAAGGATAGTCAGTAGTTGTTGAGCGTTGCAAATGTGACTGAGAAAAACTGATAGGCAAAATGGATAAATGAAGTACAATATACCAGTGATGCATAGATTGAGTAAACGAAATGAGATCACAATGGTATTGCAGTGGAGGAAATGAACGGATTAGATATAAAAATTAATAGAGAACTACACGTAAATGTTGAAAAACAGTAAATAGAGGCTAATATAGTTGCATAAGAAACCCATTTATATGCTAATTTGAAAATGGCAAGAGCTAAAGTTTCATCGTGCATAAGTGGACATCAGATTAGACAACTAACTGTTACAGCAACTCAATTTAATGCTACAGTGAAGTAAATCCTTATACTGCAAAACTATCGAACAATATAAAAATGTACTATAGTGATATTCAATTTTTCACATAAAGCAATGAGACACTTTCGATGGCTTTAAAATTTGACAGTGATGACTCTATAACAAAAATAAAGATCACAGTGTAACATGAACTTACGGCGGACTCAATCAAACTGAGTAGTGTTGATTGGAACATCTGCTTGTGGGATTTCTTTAATGCATGTGATATACACAAATGTACCAGAATAAATCAATATCCAAAGTTAATGTTAACTTTCAGATTCCAAAACTGCTGTCTGAATATAAAATACATTTACGCAAAGAAGATGCATTCAAAGCAAATATCTGTTGCGTTGATATGAAGAAAAAAAAATGATCTGCAACAATTTTAAAATTCCACCACAGAGTAACTGGGGATACCTCAACGGAAAAAAAATACTAGACTGATCCGATTTGTATTTCAGATGCTTAGGTATATAATATAACAGCTATTATTCAGTGTGTTCGGCAGTATCCAATACTGTTAAAATGCTGTTCGAACTATTACTGTTAGGAGATTAGAGTTGTGGCACAGAGAAAAACGTCATGGTAAACTTCTATGATAGTACGACAAAAAACTGAAGAGGAAAAATGAAAGATAAGGTGGGTAAAAATTATATAAAGAAGTAGGATTATGATGACAATACTTAAACTCTCAAATTTGCCAGTACTATTGTGCCTCCAGGATATGTTATCTCTGACGTGATCCGTTTGTCAGACATTCTAAAGACATATAATAATTTGAACCACCTAAAACCAATATTGATCGCGATATAAATAAACAATCATTTATATCTATACTAATAAGCAACTGCTATAGTTTACATGTCGAAATAGGTTACTTTCTTTTTAAGAAAGACCTCGTCGTTGGAGGCGATCTGTTCCAAAGGGACAATAACTATGTTGACTTAGTTCTAACATGGTTAGAAACTTTGTTTACACCATTGATAAAAAAAGCAAATAACAAAGCTACTAGTAAGGAAGAAACAATTTGTCCGTCACTCCTAAGCAACCAGCTTATCAAACAATCCTGCTACAACTCTTTTTATAGCTAAATCAAACAGATAATTACCTCTGTTTATTAAGTCATTTGTAATTTTATTAATTAACGAATTGTCTTGGCCTCTTAATGGAGCAGCTCCACGACCATCACCAATGACATCACATCTCACAGTGTTATAAATAGACAGTAACTGTTGATATTGCCATACGTTTATCAACTGTTGTAACACTCTTTTCTTTGAATAACATATTATCGTCTTTCCCCGAGAAGTTTTCTTCTTATCATTTCTTTAATTATTTCCATTTTTTATATAACCAATTAATACTTACCCCATAATTTTAACTTAGACAAGTTCATTATGTATATCTTTTCACGATCATGTGTTTCTTCATTAACTTCTTCTTCTAGCCTTTTTTTATCTGTTCGTCATAACGTTCGAATTCTATTTTAAATTTTTTTTTCTTTTTTGAGGCTGTATCTAGCATATGTTTTTATTTCATCCCATCTCTCGTTCTTCTTGTAGTGTAAATAAACTTGATACAATTTGTTCTTAATCTTCAGAATTAAAAGAGGGGTTAAATAGCACGGAACATCCTTGTTTTATTTCTACAGAGAGAGAGAGAGAGAGAGAGAGAGAGAGAGAGAGAGAGAGAGAGAGAGAGAGAGAGAGAGAGAGAGAGAGAGAGAGTCACTCACTCAGTGGACATAAAGAAATGTGCTTCTCTGGTTAGAGGGCATGACATTCACTTATGACTATGTACTGTAACAAATCGTATAGCTTTTTTCAGGACTTATGGAAAGCTGAAATACCAGTATTTATTAAAGATATATAATTTATCCAAACTGAGGTACATGCATTCATTTCGTGCACCTACACTTAAATAGTATGGCAGATAGTGAGGGTTCCATTTAGCGTTTTTGTGTTTTGTTTGCTTTAAACGGTACTTTTAACACATTGTTAGCCATATCATATCATGCCGAGCAAATTGTATTCTTGCTGGCCTTGGCGGGTATCGCGGATTCGATATAGCCAATAATGTGCTAAAGTGCCGTAAAAAAAAAAAAAAGTACTATTTTGCAGTATCTGTAACATTGAAAAGGTTAGTAAAGTAAACAAGAGCAAAAACACCGTTCCGAAATTCGAACCTGGTTATACCGGGTGACTGTCGGACGCTTTACCAAAACTTAGGTTCAACATATACATTGGCTTACACTATCTAGCTTGAAGCTGACATGTACGTCTGTTCAACAAGGCCTTTTTAACTGACCATTGTAATATTTTTCCCTACTTGTTTTATTTTTTTAATATAATTTCATAGTTTTGTAGAAAATGAAGTATCGTATATACATTTCCTATGCGGCAGACACTGTGTATATTTTATAGCACATTTGAAAACGATTGATTTCTTGTGCACTCCACGGAAGTACGGTACAGTACATGGTCATTTGTTTTAAAAGTTAATACTGTTAGAAACTGGAAGAAAGATCGACATAATTAAATGTTCTTAAATGTAATTTGGTTTCAAAATTACTCTATGGATAACAGCAAGCTGTATTTTAGGATGCATATGTGTGTATATGTGCGAAGAAATGCACTACAGTAGCGTCAATCATATGTTCTTTAATTTACCCGCATGATAGGTTGTTTCATAACAGAGCTGAAAATAAAACGTTAAAATCTTCTCTTATACTTCATTTGTAAGCAATAATAATCAACGTGTGTGCCTATTAGCTATGGCATCCATTATGTGATAAATTTGCAATATTGAGGCACGTTAAACAATACAGTGCTACGTATTATAGACGCCTCTCAGTTTCTGTTTACTTTTTCACGAATCCCCCGCTGGCGACTCTCCAAACAAAATGAGCCATGTGCACAAGCCAAGCTAAAATTTTCAAAGGATTAAGAATGTAAGAATGAAATGAATAATATTGTTTAAAATTTCATTTTGGGTTGTTTCTTCCAATTGTTTTAAGTACATATCCGTATATCTGGTAGGAATAGAATAAAATGCGATAGAAACTGCAGTTCTATTTATATACGCGTAGTGGAGCCCCAGATACCAACAGTGCGGCAGCAACAAAATGCTAACACTACGTAGACCGTAAAATTCGTTATATATTAGCTTTTAAGTATTAGAGCAGCCTTGCTCCATGATGAAGACAAGTTGGCTCATAAGAAATACACAGTCGTCTGAAATTTCTTCATGGAGCTAGGCTGCGCTCATATCTAAGTTAGATTTTGAAGTTGCTAAATGCAGCATTTATTCCGCAATTTTCAACAGCAGCCCATGTTTGGAGGTCATTTTTGGTGAAATGTACATCTATAAACATAATGAATTTGCATCTTAAATAACACAATTAGACAAAGAGTCTAATGCAGTATAGTCCTTTCATCTAATCGACATCTTGGACGGTTTATAAAATTACTACATTACTACATTATATAAAATGGAATTAGATACGTCATCAGCTTTTTATAATTGAATCTAGGTTTTGTCTCTATCTGCATTGAGTAATAGTTTAATAACTTTCAAACACATATATTTCAAAAGACGAACAGACAGCAAGGAATCTGAAAATACTGAAACATGTCTATTAAAAGATAAATGTGTACCGATTGTTGCTGATGCATTTGTCCCTTTAGCCACACTTGTTACAATATTTGTTATTACATGAGTTTCAGCTGTTTGTTATGCAATGAATTCTTATAGGGAAAACTGTTTAGATAATACCATTTATAATTTCTTCAATGATGACGTTAGCCATCCTGAATGGTTTATCTTCTGCTCTTCTTTTATTGGTGGCATTTTATCTTGTTCTAATTTGTTCGCTGTATCTAGTATTTGTCCAGTTTTCTCCGATATTCAGCATAGGTCGAATGACTAACATGAACTAATGTGATCAATATGAAGGTCGCTATCAATGATACATTCATCATTTGTAAAGTTTAGCCATTTACGTTAAAAATTAATTGATGGGATATAAAATATGTGCAGTGTCGTGATTGATTTAATACTTTGCCTTAATGCCGCTTTTAAAATTCTACATCTTGTATTATTAATTATCCTGACATTTCCGTCATTGTGATATTTTTGTAAATCGCATTCGTTGAAACGCTCTGTTTTCTTGCATCCAATTTTGAAATTATCCTTTATTTTCGTTATTCCGCTTTTTGTTGTATTCTTTGACGTCACTCACTCACTCATCCCTTGTCGTGCCTCAGGTACTTCGACGAGAGAGCGCACCTGCTGACGGTCTGCAGCCCTATGTGAGATGGTGTTCCACGTCAGGTCACATTCCTTCATCTCTATTTTCGTGTATCCATTTTTGAAAGTGTTCCTTATTTTTATTGTTCGTTTTTTTATTGTATTCTTTGACGTATTCTCTGTTTATTTGTCTGCCCATTTCTATTTCTGTATTCTACTGTACTCATTATGACAATGTTTACAGTAGCTACCAGTTCTGGAATAGTGATTTATGAATTTATCTTCTCCATTCATAGGAAATGTCTTAAAATCCATCTTTTCATTTACCAAATTAAATGTCAAATTATTTTGCACTAGACAAGGCAGCATTGTTAGTCATTGTGCAATAAAACATTTTTACCATCTTTAAATCACGCTTAGCTAATTTTGTAATTTGTTTACTAATAAACGGAAGATAGCAAGGAAAAAGCAAAATGAATCTGCGCTTAGCAAAATAACCTGAATAGGTAATTTCACAAAAGCCAAAAGATTCTAGTAGACTTGAAATTGAAAGACAACGTGGAAAACGTTCAGAAGAATTTACAAGGCAAATGAAGGCTGGACGAAAAGAGTCTACAAAATCAAGATGCCGAAATCATGCTACGTGAAAGAAATAAAAGAAATTAAAAGAGCACAATCTATTCTTTGACAGGTTTTGTCATTTTGTTCATATGGTCTAAAAGTAAAGTTGTTGCTTCACAGATTCTTCAACATCCGGTTGTACAATATGTTGGATTTATCAACAAACACAATGAACAATAAATAAAATTACGATAACAAAATTAACCATGTCAGCCACTTACGACCCCATTTCAGATATGCTTTAACTAAACAGCCCGATCTACTCTCACACTTGAAAGAATGAGTCGATTTAAAGATGCAGTTGTGCTCAATTATACAGAGAAAGTTTTCCGAGAGCAAAATTCAAACTGCAAACTTTGTGATTTGAAATACAAGCTTCTGCCGTATGCGCTATCGAACTTGATTAATATCAATATGAAATTCCATATAGTCTATCATATTAACAGACACTGTTTGGTGTTCGCTGCATTACACTTTTTATTATTTTGTTGCAGGATCCATGCATTGTGACAACTTCATTAATTGTTAGTATAATTACTTAAATGTAACGATAGTATACATTTTGATATTATATTGTATACATTGCTGGAAAGAATTTCTTATTATTGTGCGTGGGCGAATTATGTGTAAAAAATAAAAAATAGAGTCGCAATAAATCACTGTTGGTCCTTGCGCTATAAATTGTTTACAATAATAGTATACCATATTTCATATTGGGCTGTACGAATACATGTGACTAGATCAGTTGTAACATAAAGCATTACACACATTACTGCTGATTCATTTATTGATTTTCTGTTGGGGTTCGAGCACCCTGGCACATATCCAAAACCTGAAACATTTTTTGATTTTCTGTGGTGCCGTATATCTCGGTCTGTATGTACTGCCACTCAATTTACAATAAAGAAATTATTATGTGGTCCATGGACTCCAGTGCACTTTGTGATTGTCCATAAATTTTAGAGTAGTTTAGTAACTTCTAGTTATAGAATTACAATTTATTGATGTATTCATTTATTTATTTTTGGCGTTGGCAAAGCCCACACAAATAAAGATTGAAATATTAAGTAGCCCAGCGGTCTCAATTACTAACACCAAATAAGTTTTATGTTGCCACATGTTAGAATTCTATGGATTTTAATTTATTTAATTTGAAAGGGGAAAATAATAGTAGATATAGCCGCATTATATTGAACTACTTAGTCCATATTTAAAGAGTTCAAATAGTTTTAGTAGGGCAAAATAAACATATCCACTCGAACCCTGTCCATCTATGTTGACTTCCTATTTAAACTCTAAGCAATATGTATAATCCAACTGAGCAGAACACAATTCTCATGCGTGACAATCGATAGATTCCTTAAATTTTAGTGTAATTGTTATTGAGAAATTGAGTGCAAAATTCTTTCGATTGTTATTATTATCGTCATTAAGCTCATTGATTCAAAAAACTCTTGATAGCGAAGCACAAGGCATAAAGTACATTTAAAATCAAAGGGGATTGAGGTACGAAATCAAATTAAATTAAGATACAAGGATACCTTACTACCTTAGTCAGTGGAATAAAAATTGACCAACAACTGGTAATGCGTCTGTAAAGATTTATTCTCAAAGACATGTATCTACCTCCCCAGCTACTTACACCATGGTCTTGATCTTCTGATCATCTGACCACTTATGACTTGTTGGAGGTATGGTTGTTACGATGATTCTACGTGTACAAGAATGCCGTCCCGAAGATCGATATATTTATTTAACTGAATGACATTCCCATAGCTGTAGTTTTTTATGTATTCAAAAGTCTACTACTCTTAAGAGTGAATTGAGGACAAATCAAAATCATGCATCAGGTTAATTGTTCCATGAAAACCTCTTTCAAGTACTTGTTCTTAGTTCGTGAGCTGTCCTGCCATTCTGCACTAAGTTTTTGATTAGATTTCATATATGAGGAGCTCTATACCTGCATGAATTACCCCACCTATTAATATTGTGACATATCAGCTAAAATCAAACCTACATACGAGTGCATTGTCACTGCACAAACTAACCTTATACAGATCGTAAATCTATTGACGATATCGACTGTTCTGAAGTAGTTACGCCCTAGACGACCCACAACAGGTAAGTAGGCATATATATTTTCGTATTGGCCTATATGTGATTTGCAAGGTTTTTCCGCATTCATACAATTGCAATATTGCCCAGTTGTAATATCTCCTTTTAAAGATTTCAAAGTCGTTTCAATAGAGGACACAGATTGACTCCTTGTCAAGCTGTAAAAGAAATAAAGTTCAATCTGTCTATCTACCTATTATTATTATTATTATTATTATTATTATTTAAAATTGTTTACAGATTGGATCTACTTGCAAATAGAATATAGATTTGTATTGCAAAACTCTTACAAAGATGAAGGAAAATATGGCTAATCATGTAAATGTGTATTAATTTAAAATGATTTCAAAAATAGTTAAAAAATCTGGAGGTACAATTGGATGCAAGTGCTGCTATTGTCGGGACCCCAAGGAATAAACTGACTGCTTACTGAAAACAGACTCAACCCGGCTGTCGTAGCTAACATATAATCCCCAGAGAGAGGGAACGACCACTATCCCCTTCCCTTCCATTATAATTATATCGTACATATCCTTAGCAACCACTTTCCTCACACAACCAATTCTGATTTACCCGATGGACTGCAGGTAAACAGTGAATACACTTTATCAGCAAATGCAGGCAGATTACACAAATCTGCGGATTACATTAATATTTTTACTGGAAAGCAAGGCTGCGATGATATAAAAGACAAGTTCATTGTTCCTAACACAAAAATACGTAACAAAGGATATATTTACCTTGTATGCATCTTTCTGCACTTGCCATAGTGTCTGTAACCGTGCCTTTGATGAAAACTGTAGAAGCAAGATGACAAGTTAAGAACTGTTCAACGGCGTATTACAAAACTTATTCTTAGAATACGGAATTTCTAATAGAAATTACATAGCTGACACAACCAGGAAAGGTTTTTAGTCTGTTATTTAGGTCACCTTCTTAGTGACCGTGGTGTTGGTAGGTAAACATTAAATGTTGTCGTCCTCGAGGGAACAAATTGCGTGAATTCATAAACGGGTATCGTGTGTCAGTTACAAAAGAGGCACAAAAGGTATAGTGTGTATTTGTAAAGCAAACTCATTGATTATACTTCGAGATCTGTATGGTTCAGATATGTAAAAAAGACAAGTTAGTGTATGGGAAAATAAGTTAGAGAGATTGGTGATTCTTTGTTTCCAAACATGAGTGAGGTAAAAAAATTAATAGGAGACAGAAACTTTAAATATCACGTAAACAAGAATACGCCCCCCGTTTAGTTACATTACAAAAATTTTTACAGCCACATAACTACTTACTAAATATATCGTACATGGGAATTATAATGTATTTCTTGGACCTGTAACACGATTCTTAGACACTTGTTTTCACATGCATAAGCAGTTTGTTACACGCGCAGAAAGGCTGTCTACTATTTTTTCCAGAAGATTCCATGTTTATTTGACATTTGTACTTATGTTTTAAAGGAACACATAATTGTCTTCTGAGCTGTATAGATCTATACCGAAAAAGTATATAAATTATGCTCACTGTAGGATTATAGCCAAAAGAGTGGACAGAATTCTGGAGTCTTAGATACAATTTCGGAAGAAAAGGGTGAAGCGTGAAGCTCTGTACTTGATACCATTCCAACTTGGCGAGAGCAACTTAAGGTATCAGAAAATTATGTACTATAATTATGGGTTAATGTAGCTTTATGCCATACAAGTCTGTCCCATTATGTAAATTTGGTCAATGTAGCACAAAATGGTTTTCATTTCGTGCAGCAGCATGGAAAATTATATAGGTGACAATAGATAAGGGCGAAAAAGTATAAATAGCACAAACAATGTTAATATTAAATAAAACCAAAACTCTAAAGGAAAGAACACGATTGAGATGTTAAATATGATAACCACGTGTAATCTATATATATTGTAATTTTTGTACATGCTTAGATACAAGTAGATATACACCCTGTAATAAAAAAAAATTCTGCTTTCTTTAAAATCCAAAAGATTGCATCATCTTCCTTTTATGTTGCATTCCTATTATCGTTTCTGTAAATACCTCTCCTTTATCTCGTCGTCATTCTGTTTCAAACAGCATTCAGGTGAATAGGAAAAAAATCTTCTGAGTAGGAGACAATCTGTGATAGCATACTAAAGTGTAATTAAGGAAATGAAATAAAAGATGCAAAATTAAAAAGTAGCGATACTAAAACTAATTAATTATAGATAACACAGGCCTTCAAAAGCCTTTGTAAAGACAATTAATCCACAATATAATTTCTTACCATTATTTATCATGTGAGCAATTAAACCACGCAGAATGAATATATTATCTCAAGTTCCCATTTTCTTCGTAAAACGTAACTGTGATTCAGTATAAAAATAATGCTCTTCTGCCCAATTCATCAAAAGTTTTCTAAACTAGGGTAATACCTCTGTCATTTGTTTCATCAATAATAGGTCCTTTCTTGCGCAAGGGAATACTGTATCCATCTCACCATGCTTTTGGAAATTAAATAGCTTATGCAAAAAAGGAACCAGTGTTTCAGCACCATATATACGACATTCTTTGAACAGGATATTGAAAGTAGCAATTCAGTTCCTTATTACCTGTAATACCGTAGTTTTGCTTAATATTGACCTATCGTAAGTTTAGATTATATTTGATAACTCTAGTGCTATTTCTTAATTCTTTTGTTCATTTATTCAATTAAATTAAACATATTTTGTCCAATATTATTTATTTACATATCTATTACATAAATTAGAACTTCATTCGCACAAAATGTCTAGATTATAGAGGTGTTTGCTGTTTTGGTGAGGAGTTATCATTAGAAGTAAATAATCTGTTTTATTCAATATACGTTGTAATTATTTATTTTATTACTTATTATTAAAATTGATAGATTATTATTGAAAATCAAATATAAAGTTACAAAAATTAAATATAAATTGTCAAAATCAAATGTCAAATGCTCTTTTCTATGAATTACTAACTCTATTTATACAAAATTATGAGACAACTGGGATGACGCAACCCCGATCACGTTTCTAAGGTATGAAAACGCTATAACCTAAAGACCTCTAATTTCTATAAATAAAGTTATCCGTTATATTTGTATCACTTATTGATGAACGTTTACTGTTCATTATATATATATATATATATATATATATATATATATATATATATATATATATATATATATATATGTATATTGGAATAAAAAAAAATTGTGGAACTCTCCGTCTAATAAGGGTGGGTAGTATTATGCTGGCCTAGTATTTTTTAAGAAAACAAAATGGTGGAGGGACGAGGCTAGAGTCATGATATCCTAGGATTAAAAACAAATTATCGTGTTAAAGGTAGGGTATTCGTGTTTGAAAAGAAGATACAAAAGATTGATGGTGTGGCCAAGGAGATATACGTCCAATGCTACTCTCTTTCTGTACAACAGGGATTGTAAAATCGATAATACGAAACTATGACGCTAATTCATGGCAAACGCTCAACACTGTTACCAATCTGGAGGAAAAACACGTCATCTGGATGTCAAAATGTTCATCAATTATAGATTCTAGATAGACAACAGTGGAATCTGTATATCAAAGTAGATAATTCTTTTTTCTGCTTTCGTCATTAGAAAATTCTGATGTTTAATATAACACGATCATAAGACATATACAGAATAGGAGAGTATGACAGCGAGGCAAGACACAGGTTTTGCCGCCGCATAACAAGTATGTTAATAATTCTGAAAACCTTTTTAAAAAACTAGTCGTATTTTAAAAGAACTTCATTCCGATATCACTTTTCACACTCGCCAGCTTTCTGTCCAGTCAATATTCTTCCGACACAAACAAAGAGCATTTGATTTATTATATTTCTATCCGCATAAACAAATCTGAGAAGCACCAAAAGAAACTATAATAGTAATGGTAGTAGCAGCAGTTGTTGTTGTTGTTGTTGTTGTAGCAGTGGTACTACCAGTAGAAGTTGTAAATACAGTACTTTTCATTATGGAATAATTATAGTAGTAGACGTTGTGTATCATTGGAAGAGAAAAGGAGAGAAATGAAAGGACAAGCAGATCACGTGTAACAATAAAGAAAATAAAAACGATGATGATGATGGTGGTGATTTGATTCATTGTAATTTTAACGAGTTGTCCTTTCGATGACAATGTCCATTCGGCGAGTTGTCCTTACTTATTAGTCCATTGGAAATAATGGGAGCGAATAAGAAACTAAGGAAAGTCGGTATATGTTTGTTTGCTTGTTTCACTATATGTTTATTTGAATTGTTTAAGCGTCATTTCTATCACACTATAAGAGCGAGAGAGAGAGAGACAGACAGAGAGAGATACAGAGAGAGAGAGAGAAAGAGAGAGAGAGAGAGAGAGAGGGGGTGGGTGATCTACATACATTTTCAGAAAAAATGTTTTCTTCTTGTAAGTATTTTATTTACGTAACGTAATCTGGACATCCATATGATTAAAAAAATGGACACTTCATGCATACATGTTAAACAGACTATACTTACCAGGAAATTCCCACATATAAAGTTAATTGAAATAGGTTGCTAATGGGACAGACCTCTGCTTCGTACCTGTCGATATTTGACCCAATGATGTATGAGCAATTTAATTTTCCTATAACATAAATGACTGATATGTACATATATTTGACTTGTACTTGTTTACATAATGGAACATGTACCTATCTTCTGTTCGAACGTATACACACACCAATGTGTGTAACATGTTTTAACAAGGGCAGACATAAAATACAAAATGCGTTCAATTTACACAATGTATAGTCTTTCCTTTGTACTCTGGAATGAACGATGCGGAGTTTGAAAACGAAATTACTAGTGAAGGGACGCTGAGAAAGTACTGTAATAAACCTATGGTATCTGTTATTTGTATTTACATCTCCGTTTATATCTTTGTTAGATTTTAGCGATTATTAGTTAATTATGGAGAGTCAGCGTTGGGGTGATATTACTCAAACCGAGTAATTAGCCAATTTCTAGGATATGATAAATTCATGTACAAATCCGGATAAAAAAGATTAAAAAATGTGCAAGATCCTTACCTAACATAACGTGTGGTCGAACTCACTGAAGCATGAATTATAGGTTACAGTGACATACTTTTGGAATGATCATTTAAAATTATTAAGTTGTGCGCACATAGCTGGGTATATAATTTCAAATGGTATAAATGTATGCTTGATTTGAACGAGAAATACCCAACTTAACATTTGTTACTTTAAACATGAATTGTAGGTTATCCATCCTGACCTTCTTTTAACATGGCAGGGTAGTCCTCGCCAGGTTGGATCTGAACGCTACACTTTATGCTCCTATAAAAAAAGATTGCCGAAGGAATTGATCTACAGTGATGCAACATATAATCATGGCGAGATAAACAGATGGATGACAGAAATAGGGCAGAGACAGATCTTTTCTACATATCATTGAAAACTTTATTTTTGTTTATTTGTTTTGGCGACACAAATTAATGTAATTCCAAATTTAAAAAATCAAGCTCAGTCTTTCATTGATACATCTAGAGACAAAAGTAATGTTTCTTCCTTTGGTTTACGAGATAAAAGTCATAATTTGTTTCAAAGATGATGGATAGTAAATGTAGATGTATATTAAAAATTTCGAAGAGTACTGTGAAAATGAGAAGAAAAAAGAAGAAGAATGAGATCATGATAATAATGATGATGAAGATAACAAGGAGCAAGCTTCAGATAGATATATAGAAATACACTGCAAATGTGATGTCGACAATTACTAGATATTACAAAGAAACAAACAAAAACCAGCAATCACGCAAGTCATCGACATTTTGATGAGATTTGAACCCAGGTGCCTCTCTGCAGATTGTTTATTACTTAATACTCTATATATTTATTACTTGTTTATTATTATAAAATTGTGTTAGAGTACATTGCACCTGTTTAACGGAATGTAACTGACCTTGCCAATATACACATACAGTTGGGTCTCATACGCATCTCAAAGTTTAAATCTATTGAGTCAAAAGCAAACATATATAGCAAATATGTTAGTTATATTCAGGTATGCTCTTTCTAAGTTACCTGGAAATAAACAATGCGTGTTTACGGAAGATACATACACAGATCGAAAAGTTGATAGCTGTTCCAATTAGCATGTAAATATCTTATTTTCGAAATCTAAAACAATCGAAGTACCTACACGGATTTCTAAGTGTAACACGAAATTCACTTCAAAAATGAAATTTTCTTCAGGTACAATTACCTGTCCTCTCCCACCACCAACCTGAAGACGGGGAATGTTACGTGGTGATACGATTACCAGAAATATATCAATAATGAGCCGAAAGCAGCATGTCCATATTTCACTGGATGATACACACCAGGTCCAAAAGTAACTCAAAGATTGTTTATGTCCTTTGTCTTGGGTATCGTCAATTTCAATGCTATAACTCAACATAGCGGTAGGGACGCAGCTGCCGATTATCTTTCAGCGTGATTAAAAAAATGAATAAAAACTGTTGTGTTAACTTTTTTACATAGATTACCAATAACAGGATAATTGTGCACAAAAAAGGATGAATAAACACAAGAGGGGGGTAGAATGTAAAAGAAGGGGGATGAAACATACACACACTCTCACGCATAAGCAAAGGGTAGGGGTGTGTATAAACACACTATACCCTCACACAATCATACTATTCAATCGCACACAAGCAGGCAAGAGTATGAGTGTTTAGACACACTATGCCCACATATAAGCAAGGCCGTAAAGATTTTTAAATTTTAGTTGTAAGCATAGACATAGACATACACAAACATACACAAATAATAAATAATTGCTGAATAGTATCTCTCTTTTGTAGATATCTGGGTGGCCCTTTGGTTTTCTGCCACCACTCCTCTCCCTTAGTTGTTGCACCTCCCGTGTAGGGAAATGTAAGCCGCATATCATTGAAGCCAATATGTTTTCCCAGTTTTCCTTCTCCTCCTCATCCGATCCCGGCTTTATCCCCTCGATGGCGCATTTTATCTTGCTCTCTCATCCGGTTGTAGTTGAGGTTCTGGAATTCCTTCTCTCTTTTCTCTTGCTCCTTGGTCCTCTTCTCCTCTGTCTACGCCCTCTTAATCTTCCCTACCTCTTCTTCCATGACTCCTCTCACAAACTCCTTAGCAATTTTCAGTGAGGTGATCTCCCTCTTTAGGTGCCTTTTGTGGGGGTAACACTCCAACCGCCTCCAACTGACCCAGAAGGTAATGCACTCTTTACATCAAACTGATGGCTTTCTTCAACTTGACCACCTTGCAATGTTTGGTTGCCATTCTTCTTTACACTATCGACGATGAGAGAGAGAGAATTTGCATTAGAGACGTGTGCGGCCTTCGGCCATGTACGTCTATTTACCCCCACAGCGTGCGAAGCACGCTGTGGGGGGTTAAATAGTGTGCAATGCACACTATTTATTTGTGGTAAAGTGTGTTGCTAGTGTGCAACACACCTGACACGTTAAAGCGTTAAAAGCGCTATTTTTACACCCCTCCATCGCTGCATGGTTTCCCCACAATTAAGGGGGTTCATTGAAGGCGCGAAATTTTGGGGTGTGTATAAATGTTTATTCCTGTACATAGGACTAGAACCACAATGTTTACAGGTATGCAGGTGTGTGCGAAGCGCACTTAAGCAGTTAATCTGTTCTTGTCTGTAGAGGCAGGCAGCACGGACTTGGCAAGCGAGGCGCGAAGCGTGACGGAGAACTGAAACGCCAGAAATCGTATATGATCAAATTCTGCCCAGGTAACTAAGTCGGGCTGTCCCTAAAACCAATAATGTGTTAACCACATACTTATTTATGACAATTCATTCAAGTTACAAATTTATTTATTTAATTCAACCATTCAGTTATAAATTTTGCGTACATAGTGTACATATTTTTCCAAAAAATAATACCAATAAGTGAGTACAAGTTACTCATATCATTTTAGTATCACGCACAAATTGATAGATTAGAGAGTGTATTTTTGACGGTGGATAAAAAAAAATCAAATTTGTGATATAAAGAGTCTGATCAAAAGGGGTTTTCAAAAATCAAAAGCAAAACCCCATACAATCAGGCAATTTTGACCAGTATGCTCTGGTGGGAGAGCCATTCCATATATGGTCTGCTCTCAGGCTCTCCCAGTATCTATTGGCAGGCTGGTTCGATTCCGGCTGTCAACAGCAAATCGTCTGAGGCTGGAACTATGTAGGTCGCCTGTCTCTGCGGGTGGGCGCACAGTTAACCAGGGTCTGCGTCATAGGCTGCATCACTGTAGCTCGCTCCCCTGGTTCCTGCGTTATCCTCCCTGCACCCTCCTGGTTTCAGCTCATGGCTTGGCAGGCTACACGTGCTGCGTCGGGGTACTTCCGGAGGGTCTTTGCCAGTCCATTGTACTCCTCGACTCGGCGTCTGCTCTTAAAGGGCTTCGGCTCTGGTGGTGGGGCAGGTTGGCCATCTTCTGTGCCGTACTGCCACGTATATGCACGTATGCCCTTGACTTCCTGTATACCAGTAGTAGGCTGGTCATTACGTGCACGTGGCAGTCCGTATGTATCCACAGGTGAACCCCTCCCCTTCATCCTACCACAGCACGTGTTGACGATATATGGTACGATGTGACTTGCTATACTTCTGGCTCCTGACTGGAATGGAATGAATGGAATGACTGGCTTTATATGCTTTAAACACGGACGTGAAGGAAAACATCCATCCGATTCGGTACGCGGACGTGAGGGAAAACATCCGTAGGTGTAATACGTAATGCAAGTCAAGATAAATCGCGCGGACCTAAAATAAACTATTCTTCTTTTTTCATTTTTGCACATAGGTTTAACATTAGACAAAGGTTTGGGAATGTTTATACATACTCACTATTCCGAAACAGACGCACACTTACACAAGGGTAGAATTTCTTTTTAAAGTTTTTTGGGTTTTTTTTTAGAAGACTAAGACATACACAAACATATACAAACATACAAAATTGGTAATTATTGACTAGTATCTGTTTTTTAAGAGATGTGGTTGTTCGTGTGGTATTGGTTTGGACTGCGACGATGCTTGGCGTGTTTGACGAACAATTGTAGTAGTAGTTATTGATTTTTCACTTCTGTCTTCGCTTCTTTCTTTTTTCTTCCGTCGAAGAAGGTGTCGACATCATCTTTTTGACCCAAGCTTTCATGTCTTCGCGTTGGGAGTAGGGAAAGGTGTCAACAAGAAGGATGTCGTACTAGGAGGAGAAGCAGACGGAGTTTGAAACACTTCTCTTGTTTCTTCTTCTCCCATCCCTGTGATTGTGTCTGCCATCGTCTTTGTTGAATTTTGTTTTTCTTTGCTTTTCATGATATTCTTGAAATCTCTAAGAGTAGGATTAGCTGTTTCGTCTAAAGCTTTCTAGTGAAACAGTTGAAGACGTTGCAATAATTGTCCGTACCGTTGTGATTGTTCTGTTTCTGACAAATCGGTTCGATCCATTAACGATTGCAATTCTTGTTGTAAGTGTGACATCTCGGTAACATTAGGATTAGGAGGTAAATGACGTGTCTGTTGTTCGTACCAACGATGGAGTTATATCCATCGTTTGTATGGAACTAAAGTTAATTTTTGTCTTTCCTTAAGATCCAAAGTTAAAAGTGTGATGTCTTTCCAGAAAAGTGTGTCCTTTTTATCGTCTTCTTTTTCTTTCTTATCTCATGACTCCTCCTAAAACAGGTCCAGCAATCAATCCTATCAAAGGAGCAGCCACTTTTAACAAGTGTCCTATCAGCATTGGTAGAAGTCCGCCTAGTTAATCGAACATTGTTTTCTTTTGATGGATGGGTATTTTGTTTTTTACCATTTGGCGAAGAACGTTCCGATGTTTTCCTATTCGGTGTTTCTGTATCGTGGACAGAGGCACCGTTCCTTTCAAAACGTTCAAACAACATTCACCCACAGTATCGATGATTTCTTTGGGTGCTTTTTGAATGATTTGTTTTTGCATCGGAGCATTGGATTTGGTCAGCACTGACAAAACATCCCAATCTTTGACTAAACGAGGAGGAGTCCCTTTATTTTCCTTTTTTGAAAGACGGTTGTTTCTTGGGCGGATGATGGTATGCACCTTTTGGTGACACCTTTATTTCATGACCGAAAACACTGAAGTGAATCGTATTAGTTTTATACTGGAATTCTTCTCTGATGATTGTCTGGATGGTGTATCAACTTAAATATGGGTACCACTTGACGATAAGCTGTTTCAACAGACTAAATCGTGACAGTTCTTGTTTGGATAAATTTAGTAAACTTTGTAACATACCTGTTCCGTCTTGTACTTTCGTCTCTGGAGGGGACGTTTTATTGGCCGCAGCAGCCGCCGCTAAAGCAGTAGAAAAAGAAGACTTTGTCGCCGGAGAAGTAGAAATTCCTTTAGAAATGGGTTTCCATTACTTCATCAAATTGGGAAGCACTGGTCTTAAATCAGGTTGGCAGGCATCATCATGAACGATGGTTCTAAGTTAAATTATTTACTTTGTTTGGCTCTCTCCAATTGTGGAACACTACCCCATGATCTTTTCCATTCCGCTGTATCGTTCTTATCGGCATAGGTTCGAGACATTACGGTGGCACGGCTAAGCACATTTGATCTTAGTGAGTATAAATTTGGACGATACTTTGTTTAGTACTGCGAATTTCATCCACCAATAAAAAATTTCTGCGTTGTCTGCTACCTCTTGAAGGTCAAACGTGTGTCATGTGAAGAGTGGCTTTTCCATCATTCATGTTAAACTCGTCATTGGATTGTTGAACGTGTTCAATTTTGTCGATAATTTTGGAAGGTGTTAATTCTGCCGGTGTAATAAAATTGATCCAGACAGGAAACTTCAAACTTGACTGATGGTTAGTCTCAAACAATTGTCATCTTCAGCTTGGCATTGTCTTTTCAATGTCTCTAACAATGAATCCCATGATTCTGTAATGAAACCCGCTGCTTTCTCTGGTGGCACTTCAGATTTGAAGTCTTTACATTTCACCGCGTACGTGTAAGCTGTCGTTCGAAATTTTCTGGCTGTCACTTTTTGGGTCTCTCGAATATGAAAATAATCTTCCTGAGCTACTGAACGACTTTCTTTAATAGATGATCTTGACTGTCTTGGTCTTGTGGTGATATTGGTTCAGGCTCACTCGTGTAATCTTCAAAATCAATGTCAAGCACTTGTGCTAACGCTTCAGTTAGCTTATAAGGCAATACCGAAAGTCGTCGTCATCGTCTCTTGGCTTCTCCTGGTTTCTCCTCTGCAAGGTGTGATTCTCGTCAGAGATTTACAGTGAGTCATTCGAAAGTACACTTCCACTAAGACTACAGACTACTCCACTCGAGATAAACTCGATACTTGCTATGTTTGTGAAGAGAAAGGACATTGGACTCCAGAGTGTCCACAACGTCAAAGAAAAGGAAAGACAGAAGGAAAGAAGGACAAAGGTAAAATTATCTGTTATCAATGTCAAGAAAAAGGACATTGGTCTTCAGAGTGTCCCAAGAAAAAAGAGGGCAAGGAGAAGAAGAAAGAGAAGGAGCGTTCTTCAGAAACAAAAATAGAAGAAGAAGAACCATACCAGTCAAGAAATTCAATAAGACAAGACAAATATGAAAAAAAAATTGCTTTAGAAACGGAAAAACCCATACCAGAAAGGAAATTCAAAAAAAGAGACAGCGAAAGAAAGAAGAAGAAAATGGACTCTGGTGATGTGGTACGAAATTTAGAATATACCAAAGACAAAAACGTGTCTCTTGTATTGCGTTTTTTCTTTTAGTATGGATAAGATACTCAAACACACTCACACACGCACACTTTGTATCACGGAGGGATTTAAGTTTTCCATGATTTGGCAATCATAGAGTAGTATCTCTTTTCTAAGAGATATAGGTGGCCCTGAAAAAGGGCCGTTTGGGGTTTTAAATAAATTATTGAGTTTTCAGCATCTTAAAACTTGACCCGGTTCCAAATCCAAGTCCAAGTCCAACTCCTCCGCTTCCTGTTGTTGCTGCTGTAGTGGTAGTGACTGTTGTCCCTGCTGGTGTCTCATTAGTGGTAGACGTCGATGTAGTCGTATAAGATTTTGAGGTCTTTAATCCTGAAGGTCTCTTTCTCTTGAATTCAGCTAAGACGTCTGATACATTTCTCTCAGATGTATTAATTCTTCTAAAATGTCTTGTAACAGACTCACCATTTTGTTTTTACTCTCTTCCTTCTGTTCACTATTCAAAGTTTTCATCTTCTCTTCTTGTTCTCGCTTTCTCTTTTCCTCTTCTTGTTTCTGTTGAACAAATACTTCGTCTTCCTCTTTCTTACGTTGCAAAAAATCTCCAACTCTTCCTTCTGTTTCTTTCTGAAATCATCCATCACTGGTAATGATGGAGAAGTAGGTGAAAATGGTACTACCATCGCCGGCAAAAGTTCCTGGGGAGACGATAGGAAGACAGCCAAAGCTAAATTGAAGTCATCCTCTTCTGGAAGAATAATACAGGCTACATCAGCAGTGGTAGTAGTAGTCATCTTACTATCGCTACGTGTATACGATGTATCTGCGGCAGGCGCATCCCAATACATTGTCTTAGTTTCAGCCATAGGTATTGTACTTGAACTATTCAACAATGGTAAATCGTAGGAACGCTGGTGAATCATTTTTAAGAATGTGACATCACGCGTCCCCTGTCTTCTGATTGGAAGAGAGACAACACGCCGTGACTGAATTCTATTACTAGCGTTCTGATTGGTGGAACATTTCAATTCGTTTCCATCCGGTCCTAGACTATATATACAGGCAAATTGACCTATTGTGTCACTTGTTCTCAAGCCAACCCAACCATGATGTATGCATCGTGGGCTACCACGAAGATTACGGAGACAGTCAAATGGAAGCGAAGGGTTATGTGGAGAGACAAGGATGTTTGAAGAGGGTCTTAGTCTATGGACAGGCAGTGAGACGAAGCTTGCGAAGAAGAACAGTGAAGATGTGTGGGTGTATTAACCCTCTTATATGGTTAACAACCCCAACGGTCATTTTCATGGCCATCCAGATCTATAGAAACGAGAGTTAATATTCACCAATTATTGCCGATTTGTGTGTTATGTGTTTGCGTATATTTGTGTATGTCTATGTCTATGTTTACAACTAAAACTTAAAACCCCTTACATCTTTGCTTGTAAGTGATAGTATGGATGTATGTGGGCATAGTGTGTCTATAAACACTCCTACCCTTGCCTGCTTGGGTGTGATTATATAGTATGTTTGTGTGAGAGTATAGTGTGTTTATAAGCAGCCCTACACTTTGCTTGTGTCTGAGAGTGTTTATATTTCATCTGCTTGTGTCTGAGAGTGTGTTTATATTTCATCCCCTTTCTTTTACATTCTACCCCCCTCTTGTGTGGTAGTATGTTGGTGTGTTGTAAGTATAATGATGTATAAACACTCCTACCCTTTTCGTTGGATATTAGGGTGTGTGTTGGATTGTATGTCAATGAGCGTGTGCTGGATAGTACGGTGTGTGTTGGATTGTATATCAAAAAGCGGGTGCTGGATAGTAGGGTGTGTGTTGGATTGTACATCAAAAGGCAGGTGTTGGATAATATCTCACAATTGAACATTATATTTCTCGTTCTAATCCCATATCGCCTTCCACATGTTATACCTACGGCGTAAGGTAATTCCCGTTATGATCCATTATCGTCTCCCACATATTAAACCTATGGACAATTTTAACATAGAATTTCCCGTTATGACCCCATACATGGTTTGACCCCATAATACCATCCCAATGTTAAACCTATGGGGAATTTTAAGATAGGACTTCCCTTATTACCCCATATCGCCTCCCGCATGTTAACATACGGCGTTCACGTATAACCTTCAACTACCTCATGTAAGTACTAAAATACCTCCTCAGTTTGGAGTAATTCTTTTGTACTGAGTCAGCATTTCTTCGGCTTTTTCGAATCTTTAAGCTGTAACCTCTATTCTTGTTACGCCTTCTTTGAAAGTCTCTTCAAATGATTTATGTAATCTCTTTTCTCTACAGCAGACATAGTTGAGAATGTTTGAGCCGAAGCATTGATCAGTTCCCTGTGACTTAAGATTGCATGCTATCTTGGCTTAGATTTTAAATCTCGCATAATCGAGTTAATTGTCACGCAAGTGTTTGAAAGCGATTTGATCACGTGTACTTTTAAATATTTTTAAATGTCGTCAAAATTTACAGTACCTTTAGGTCCTGTGTTACATCTGATTTTTTTATAAAGTACCGTTCACGACTGAGATTCAGATTTGAACATTCATATATTTCAATGAATGTATCATAGTCGATCTGCCAATGAAGCCTTTGTACACAACAGTAGTGTTGTCGTTCATATACCTGACTTTGACAACGAGAGGTAATAATTTTACTTTTCGGTACTTTGAACACTTTGACACCTTTTTTGATAATAACCTTGTTGGCACAATTGCTCAGAAGCTTTATGAATACATGCAACGAGGTGTTTTCTGCCTGTTAATCATACGTTCATAAGCTGATTCAATGTTTGTGCCATTAAAATGAAATTTATTATCAATTTCTTGGATATTTCGGACTTCGACGTTCTGGATCCAGTAATTTACAAACAATAATTTAGTTCAGGATATTCCACGTATAAAACTATCAGTTTCAAATGTGGATCATTAAACAAAGGTTTTGTGAAGGATATGGTTCTTTTTTTACACAAGCATAAAATATAAAATGTCCTGATATTTTCATAAATTTGCTGACTCCTCTAATGTTTATCAAAATTTATTTATAAGAATACTGATCATCCATTCAAATTTATAATAATGCCAGTCGAGTCGAGCAGTTTTTGAATTATCAGACATTTGGCTTCTTTTTCACGGATAATGTTTTGTAACCCAGATGCAGGGATCAGGTTTTGTGTCCAACATTATGTGATTTTTAAAAACTAAAAAAGAAAAAAGATTTACTTGTCAAAGGTGACTAATGTTTATCATAATATATGTATGGGAACACGGTTATTCAAATAAAGTTTCTGTCATTTTTTAAATTAGTATTGCCTCTCTGCATAATATGTAATACTGATTTAGCATTTGTCAAGAAAGCTACGGTATTGGGTTGTCATTCCAGTAATGCCAGTGGATACGATTAGTTTTTTGAATTATGAGAAACATTCAACATGTTTTTCATGGATAAAGTTTTAAAACCCAAATCCTGGGATCAGGTTTTGCATCTAACATTGGAATTTTTTCTGATTTTGAAAAAACGGACAAAAAAAGTTCTGTTTACTAACCTTTAAAGTCTAGTATAGTTGACTTTCTACTAGCAAAATAATAAAATTAACCTGTTATATCATTCAAGAAAACAAAATCTCCAATTATGAAAATTGTTTGCACCTAAAATATTATCTTTATACCAGAAAATGATGAAAATAGGGTCGTATAATTTGATACCCCTTATTGCATAATGCTTATAGGTGAATATTTCATGCATGAACATCTGAATAGCAGACACACAGGAAGAAAAAAAAAACATGAAAAAACCATTACAATCAATGCATTTATTCACTTATCTACATTTATAATTTATGAAAATGATAATTATTCTTGAAATGCAACATTCATTCTTATCATAAGTGTTCATTATTATCACTTCGTGCGCTTAGAATATCGCCCAAATTAGTATAGTACATACTTGGTGTCTAAGGTTGTCAATATACAAATATGCAAAAACTGTATGTCCAGTATAGGTATCAAACCAATAATTATTTTACAGCCAGGGAACCAGCCTGCTGGTGGGGGAACAAAAAAATAGAGTACTTATTCTTTTGAGATGCACTTATTAGTTAATAAATGGGTTCAATTGTTTCCATTATTAATTTCACAAACTTCAATCTCTGTACTATAGTTGACAATAAAAAAATATTTACTTTTATTTTGATATCCTGTATTTTAGTTCAAACTGACCAAATATCATATGAACTCCTGTAGCGAAGCTATGTTATTAGGTGCAGACCAGGGCGTCCCCATGTTTAACAGCACGAGGCTCTAAAAAATGACGCAGAACACCTACTTTTCAAGGTTGATTGGTTTGGTTTGGTTATACGGCACAGCAACACAAGTAGGTTATTTATTGCCCAGGCAATTGGAGTTAAGTGATTTGCCCAAGGACACCGTGGTAGCCGACCCAGGTTGATCCGACGGTAGAATTCAAACCCACACTCTTTTAATCACGAGTCCGGCAAGCTAACCGCTGTGCTACCGCAGCTCCTTGTTGAAGTCTGAAAAAATGTCTCTAACTATTATGAATGAAATCATCTGTGGTTTGTATGCCATCTAGTGCACAACTTAATTTTTATGTTTTAATATATTAACATTAAGTTCCATGAGAGAAGATCCGATCCCTATAATAAATAAGTATCCAGAAGGATTTTTATCAACCAGCTTCTTTTCAGGAGATAAAAGAAATCCCCGTTCGTTACGGAGAGTTTATATGAAGTTAGATTCGTATTAGTAACTGTAAGAGCTTAAACCACAAATACAATTTAAAAAGTTATTCCTTACTGGGAATTAACTTTGTGATATACATGCAATCACTTCAACAAAAGGAACAACGGTGGAATGTTTAAAATTTAGCGTTTTTCCGTGCCGTTTTAATATTGTTGTAAGATTTTGTGTGTGCAGCATTCCCGAAGTGATTGCCATCAGTAACGGAATGTATGGTATTGAAAACAAAAGGCTATACAAGTTAGGCTTCTGATCATGCTGCAGTTTTGATAACAGCAAGCAAAACTCTATGCGAATTCCTAGGATGGAGGTTGTATGTGAAACTTTAGAAACCCAGAGAAATCTAAAATTTTCCCAAAACCTCAAACCAGTTAATCATCACTTAATATTTTAAATTTAGTATACTTTATTTCAGTCGTTCCAATGCCTCAGAACTTTGAACATAATTCGATGTTTCTCAGTTTACTATTCAAAAATAAATTGTATACAGCTGAAAGACAAATAATGTAGAAATATCTAAAATACATCTATATTGAATACTGTATACGGTAAATCCACTCCTCACGACCACCTCGGTACTAAGACCACCCCCACTATAGTGATCGGAAATGTAAAGAACCGATTTTTTCTTCTTTATTCCACTGTTGTACAACCCCGAATTATGACCGCTCTGCTATTTTTGTACTATGAACAGAGATTCTCACATTTCTGATCAGTATAGATGGAGATTTTTAAGACAAAGGAAATCCTTATCCTACGTCACACGTGACCTTTATTCTGACTCGGGGACTATTTTGACCTTGTACTGCGAGCATAGCACACACAATGTAGCAAAACGTCCATGATTTCCATCATCACTTGAACATTCTTTCACAATAATCAAAATAATAAAAATTAACTGAAACACATTTACGTACTACAACGGACAGTGGTTGAAGTAAAGTGTCCTGCAAACAGGACATTTCACACCGATTGACAATCCGATTTCAAGTTGAAAAAGCCGCTGTTCTAATTGTTATTTATTTCAGATTCATGTTCTCATTATTATTTATGAATGGTAAATCAATTCTAGATCAAAGCTGAATCGAGGACTATATCATTATTTTATGTCTGTCTTGAATAATCTTATGGATAAGAATGGACTTTATTTTTTGCCCTGTTCATATATGTATTATTGTGCAAGCTATATGCAGTACACAATTCGGACGCTGTGTCTTGCATTACCATAGCCGTCTCTCCCAGTGAGCACTAACATGTATATAAACATCATTTAAAGTCATGCAAAACCCCAACTCGTTACGCTCTATCGTAAGGATATGAAAATTTCAATGGGTGTTATCCTGTTTGAAAGTTACATTAGTATTCACCATACACCATTTTGACTTCGACCCTTATTTTTCGTTCAGGAATATAAGAAAAATAATCCTTCATTACCCGTCGGTGTTAGATAGGAAAATTCCACCTACGGAATAAAACTTTCTGACCCTCGGGTGGAATTTCATTATCATACATTGACGCATACAAAGGATTATATTACTCCAGGCCAGTTGTATATGTCTCATTCATAATTTACCCCATCAATGCAAGGGGGGGGGGGGAGTGCGCTGCACCAGGCCCCCACAACTCAAAGGGCCCCGAACAAAAGGATAAAAATTAGTGTTTTTTAATTACTAATTCATTTTAAAATTAAGACAAATGTTCACTTTCCACAACATTGTAATGAGTATGAGGACGGAGCCACCTTCTATTGAACTACCTTGAATAGTAAGTTTAATCTTTGGACATGGGGGCGGGGCATAATCTGTCTGGCATCCGGGCCCCCAAAATGTTGAATAATATATCATTATAACTTTGTGTATGTTTTCTTTGTCTCAGATGAAATTTTTTATAAATATATCTGTAGATGCTTACCTACCTACATACATAACCACTACCTGATTAATTCCGAAAGCGGAACCCCGATATTTAGACCACCCCGCTTATGTAACCACTTTCTTTTAGTACCGCTAATGGTCGCAATAGCGAATTTTTACTATATATGATACCAATGGGTGAAACATTATTACCTTTGAGCGTCATATATACAAAATACCTCTGGGACACACATACAAAAGAACCATTGTGCTACGTCGCCCAATGCTAGGTCATATACAAGAACGTAGATCGTTTTACCTTCAGGCGACAACAAATGGGCGACACAAAATATATGTTTTTCGTTTCTTTTGCTTTATCCATTTTTCATGCTTTTTAACATTCCTTCCAATATTTCCCACATAATATACCGTACGGGTACAAATAATGACTCGTATATATTTCCCACAGAATATACACTACGGGTACAATTATGAGTCGTATATATTTCCCACAGAATACACCCTACGGGTACAATTATAAGTCGTATATATTTTCCACAGAATATACCCTACGGGTACAATTATCAGTCGAATATATTTCCCACAGAATATAACCTACGGGCACAATTATGAGTCGTATATATTTCCCACAGAATATACCCTACGGGTACAAATATGAGTCGTATATATTTCCCACAGAATATACCCTACGGGTGCAATTATGAGTCGTATATATTTCCCACAGAATATACCCTACGGGTACAATAATGAGTCGTACATATTCACTGTATAAAGATGTCGCCGGAAGGTAGGTACCAGGTTATATGATATCGCCTAAAGGTAGGATTTGTCCTTATATATATATATATATATATATATATATATATATATATATATATATATATATATATATATATATATATATATATATATATATATATATGATTCATTAAAATCAATGTTGTAATCGAAATGTGATTTTATGTAAGTAAATATATATATGATTCATTAAAAATCAATGTTGTAATCGAAATGTGATTTTATGTAAGTAAATATATATATGATTCATTAAAAATCAATGTTGTAATCGAAATGTGATTTTATGTAAGTAAATATATATATGATTCATTAAAATCAATGTTGTAATCGAAATGTGATTTTATGTAAGTAAATATATATATGATTCATTAAAATCAATGCTGTAATCGAAATGTGATTTTATGTAAGTAAATATATATATGATTCATTAAAATCAATGTTGTAATCGAAATGTGATTTTATGTAATTAAATATATATATATGATTCATTAAAATCAATGTTGTAATCGAAATGTGATTTTATGTAAGTAAATATATATATATATGATTCATTAAAATCAATGTTGTAATCGAAATGTGATTTTATGTAAGTAAATATATGTATGATTCATTAAAATCAATGTTGTAATCGAAATGTGATTTTATGTAAGTAAATATATGTATGATTCATTAAAATCAATGTTGTAATCGAAATGTGATTTTATGTAAGTAAATATATGTATGATTCATTAAAATCAATGTTGTAATCGAAATGTGATTTTATGTAATTAAATATATATATATGATTCATTAAAATCAATGTTGTAATCGAAATGTGATTTTATGTAAGTAAATATATATATGATTCATTAAAATCAATGTTGTAATCGAAATGTGATTTTATGTAATTAAATATATGTATGATTCAATAAAATCAATGTTGTAATCGAAATGTGATTTTATGTAAGTAAATATCTGTTAGAATGATTTCAATAAATTGCGGTCTGCGGAATTTTTCGTTAATTTAGTTTACATTTTGACATCATTTATTAACAACTAAATAATCGGTAAATGTTTTTCGCATTTATCAGATTAGAAAATAGAAGTTTCCTTACTTTCCAACGTTCTGCAATGTATTTTGTGAGCGTTTTCAATTTTTGGGGAATTTAAATATGGTACAGTGGTTGGAGGTTACATGTGTAAAATTGATCATGTCAGATGAATTTAAGGAAACATTGACACAAACGTTTCTCATCTTGACTGTGGCTATTTTTCCTCTGTTCGCCTGACATTCTGGATCATAGATCATTCGGTGTTTTAATGTGCATAAATAAGAACGGAAAAGGACCAACTATATAATGTTCGGGGGGAGGTCGGAATTCTCGGATTGTTTAAAAACATTATTTCTGGGATTGTTTAAAAACATTATTACTGTGATTGTTTAAAAAAATTCCAGCCCCCAAATAATTTGAAAAATATAGACTAATTATATCCAATATATCAGTTGAAAAATAAATTATCTTGAGGTGAAAGAAAAACATATCCTGTTTCGCTCCCGCTTCCCCCTCTTCGAAAATTAAATTATCGGTCCCTAAATTATACTACCGATACGAATAATGTAATACAAAATTTCAATAAAACATTCACTGAAACATGTGCCTGATGGACAATAAAAAGGTATCATGTTTGCAATGTCTCGCTTGCCATTGTGACATTTACACAGCTTTACCTCAAACAAATTTCAACACCTCTACACCAGAATATGTGAATTTTGAAAAGCTGATAGATTAAAATGTAAACCCTACGACAAAAGGAGAACATCACCTTATTTGATTTGTCACATTATGTCTAAAGCGCGTAACAGTCAATCGTGTTTGTCTACACATAATTCCTTATGTGTTGTTCAAAATAAGTCTTTGTATTTGATACTATTATCTTAGTAGTTTAGTGATAGCTAGTTTATACTTAATTGGCACATGCATAGCAACAGAAGCTGCGGCAGTCGAATTTAGTTAGGGACCGACTATTTAATTTTCTCTATTGGGTAGGCGGTGAGTGGTATGGGAACCTGGAATTTGTTTTGAAACAAAAACAAATTCCGACCCCCAAATATCATATGTAACAATATTCTTGGTCAGATTTGTAGAAAGAGAGAAAAAAAAGAGCTAATTAAACCCATTATATAAGTTGAAGAAATTTTTTTTATCTTGAGGTGAATTAAAAAAAAAAAAAAAAAAAAATCCTGGTTCGAACTAAAATTCTAGACACCCCCTAACCGCTCGAAAATTAAATGGTGGGTCCCTTAGTCGAGAAAATAATGCGATTCATTTAAAGTCTCGACTCATTTGCCTTTGTTTCTTTTCATTATACCACGTGTGAAATATATAGCAAAATATATGGACAGCTTTAAGGATTTAAAAACAGTTTTGTACTCAACGTAAATTTATAGCTCAAAATAAATTTACAAGGAAATCGTGTTTCACCAGATCGATACATTCCTGGTGATAAAGCGCTTTACATGCCCTTATCATCTGTTACTATATTACCTCGACTCCATAAAGTAATTCATAATGTAGATCATGTATGTGTATTGCATGACAACATACCAATTTTCTGTGCTGTCTGAGTTGAGACCGTACACAACATCGAATGGGTCCACAGACAAATATGTTCAAAGTGAGGTTGACAAAAGGTTACAAAAATAATCAGTTATAACAAGACTAAAAATCATCTAATTTTCTTTATCATGGTGCCATTTTCCATCTGAAGGAGAAACTAATGATGGAAATATTTATTAGACGTGTATATCAAATGTTTGAATCAGAAACAATTGAGCATAAATATATATTTTTTATAAACACGCACACATGCAAATGATAAAGCCTGCCAATACGGGAAAAGAGGTTCGGCCCAAAATCAGACTGTGTAGGTCGAAATAACGTTTAGGAAATTGTATTTGATTAGTAACTGTAAGGTAATTTAATAACGATATGCTTATGTAAATGTACATAGCTGTAATTTCTCCAAAGGAGCTTCCCTCCCAATGGCCGCCATGTTGAAGTACTTCCTAATATACCTAATAATGTGTGATAACGAAACATCGATAAGATAAACAAACTGAAAGAGCGTGGGTGGGATGATATGGTAGAGTATGCCACGACAATATCAGTGAAGTATTTTGTTGTGACCTCTTCTATCTATCGTCTTCTCAGGGTATCGGTATCATCAAACAACTACCTATTCATCATGTACACATCTTATATGCAGAACAGAGAGAGAGAGAGAGAGAGAGAGAGAGAGAAAGAGAGAGAGAGAGAGAGAGAGAGAGAGAGAGAAAGATGCTTCAAGGATATAAGGAATAAGCATCAAGGCATTTCAGATTTCTCTTAATATGTATGTACGAATATTCATTTCATACCTTTGTTATGTACTGGACATAAAGGCATAGATTCGTGCATGCCGGTATGTTAATCTCTCTCTCTCTCTCTGACTGCCTCACCCCCCCCCCATACACACGCAAACACTTTCTATCTCTCTGATATTTGTTAATACTACTGCTACTCCCTCAATCACGTTGATGCTTTGGCACGAGTTACCTTTAGAATGTTTTCAGGTGGGCCTATTTTGCTTACATTACGAATTACCAATGAGAAAAGCTGCATATGTTTATTGTGAATCGTACATGTTTGAAAAAAGGTCAGGATAGTAAAATTTTAGTCTTTGTCTTTAGTGATCAGTTGTATTCGCTGTTAGAGAAAGATTTAATACATATGCATCATTTCTTCGCAAATGTATTCTAAATTCATATGAAAATAGAATGGGTAAATACATGAATGTATGTGTTACTTATATGTATATACTGAAATAACAAGTCATGATAAGAAAACAAATATGAATGAAACATTACTCGATATGAAGCATCCGTTAGTATCAGGAATTGTCGGGTGAACTAATTGTTAATTTACTGAAATTAACTTACGGTTAAATTTATAAAAAAATCTTCGCTTCTTGTATTCCTTACCTTAAAACTATGTTTGCTGCGATTAATCATTGTACATGGCGTTAATTACTTTACTACTTTAGGCATAATTACACCGCTGTTCTAATTGACCTGGAGTTTTGAAATATTTGTCAAATGTGCTGTATTAACATATCTTCTTATTTTCTTTTTTTTTTTATTGTTTTGTGTGTGTCGGGGGAGGGGGGGGGGTTACCTTGAAAGTGCAAGCCTAGATATGCCAAGAAGCATCCATGCAGGACCTAGTTTGAAAAGAGAAGTAATATATAATAGAGTGTTAAACACTTTACGATTTAAGTATGAAACCTGTTTAGTACACTATACCAAGATAAGAGTTATTCTAGAAATTCTCCATAAGTGTGTTTAGAATTATTTCGAGTCACTTAGAAGAAAATCTAACCAGTTAATTTTACACCGAGGATTCATTAGCCGTGGATCGCGCATTTATGCACAGACGTCCTTCAAATATCCTGTGCCATGTCTCCTTCAGGAGGTAAATATATTGATTGTAGCAATAATAAATAATGTAAATATAGGTCCTTGTAGACGGCATGTGATAAATATTGCATTAATGACCATGATATGCTGTATACGCCTTGAAACACAAAATTTCGAGACGTTATACCTAAATTGTGTTTTTTATACATAGGATGGCGCAAAATAGCAAAATATATGAAAGGATAGAAGACTAATACTAATGCACATCGACTTACCACAAACTTAAAAATTTTGAATTGTCAAAAATCAGAATTCTCTGTACGTCCTTAATTTACTACAAAATCAACTTGAATAACTGCAATGGCTCCATATCTCCAATGTCAAAGCTTTCGAAAGCATATTCCAATCACGACATACCCCCTTTGTACTTACCCCCACTACCAGACAGTGACACAGGGGTTATAATGCTCAGTATGTCAAATATATTTCGTGTCCTCCTGCTATGAATACATATATAAAGTTTGGTCAGAAAATATTTGAAAACGACTCTGTATTTGAAACTTTTGAAACCATTTTTTTACCCCTTTCCAGTGACGGCAGGGGTGGGAGCCAAATTCAGCTAATGATGACACTGCTCTTGTTCATGGTTATCCAAACATAAGTTTCGAGAAGTTCTATCCAACGGTTTAGGAGGAAACATGTGGACGGAAAGAAGGAAGAACAGACGTAGGTTATCACAACATTCACGACTCTTTTAGAAAGCGTGGAGATATGACAAATATTTGCATAAGAAGTTGGCTATCTACGGTTTTTAGCTCAGCAAACAACGCCCGGAACTCCTTTTCACAAAAAATCATGTGTCATAAGAACACACAAGCTTTGATGTTTATAGGATGTTAAAAGCTGCAAAATAAACAAATACAAACCCGATCATTAATCTATAGGTAAGTACAGCTGCGGACACGAAAAAGTTAATCATAGCCAGCAACAAGAACCATCAACGGCAAATGTTTTCCAAATCTGTTCAACAACAAATAACAGCTTACAAACTAATTACATTTTCAATGTTTAAAAACAGAAAATTACAGCAACAGCCGGTACTGAAATTCGCAAATATTTTCACAATACTTTTCAGCAACTAATAACAGCTTAAAAATAAAAATAAATAAATGGATCAAAGTTGATAAACAATATTTTCTATATATAGCTATAGCTTTTGGAACAGCAATAAATAACAATAAACAAGAAAGATATAAGAAAAATATAAAATTCCAGGATTGAATAAAAAATTTTCTAGAATTAGAAATATATTATACTGACGAAAGGTCTCTTGCAATTAATCCATATTACAGTTTTAAGCAATTTGGATTATATTTTAAATGTGAAACTGGAAATTTAAACAAGAAAACGCACCATGAATTTTTGTCAAAATAAAGGTAACAAGGCTATGTGGATAACATCAGCATGATGGAGAATATCGTTTTGGCATATAGATTAAAATAATAAATCTATTCCTATTTTAATTAAATCAATATATAGATTTCGTATATACTTCAGGTGACAAAAATATTAGCTGGTGCTGACTTTCCAGAACCAAGACAGATAACACAGATTTAACGCAAATAATAACAATATTATTACGTACAAATATCAACCGATATGTAATGTACTTAAAATATCAGCAGATACAGACTTTATATATTATTCAGGAAAAATAAAAGTGCTATAGTATCATCAAAACATACTGGGCACAAATTATACCTGAAGCAGAAAAAAGAGAAATACTGGCAATAGAAAAATGGAATATTTTGCTTGGGAAATACAACTAAAAATACTTATAAAAGATTTATTAATTTAATGTGTAAAATTGGAGCAATAGTCCGAATGTAGAAATATACAACAATATTTCCAAAGGGCTACCTTCCTGACTTTACCTAGGAAGTATTCAAAGTTAGGCCAGTAATTGTAGGTGATCCATTATTTTGCAAACTTTAAAACTAAAATGAAGAGGATAGAGGGAGCGTCTTTAACGAAGAAGAGTCATCTCTACTCGTCAAACAAGATGACATGTAAAAAGATGAAAATATTTCGAGGACTGTAAGAATGAACTGTAAAAGGTATGTACTTGTGAAATGGAGAGGATATGATCAATCGTTTGATAGTTTGGATCCAGGAGAAGCATTATTCCGTTAAAATAAACGATGGAAGCGCAATACACATATTGGAGTATTAGAGAACATGAAGACTCTGAGTTTTGAAGATAATGAATTATTAGAATGTAACAGATATGGAATTAACAAACAAACTGCAAAAATGGTACACGTGAAAAACGTGACAAGGCGACTACAGTGTATGCGATCTCCTAGCATGGTAATAAATGACGTCCCTGAAGAAATAAAAAGAGACAATATTACAAAATATAAAGTTCATTCCAACTACATCTCTAAAAAGCTGAAAGCATACACAGCGTAAAAGACTATAAGCTGGTCAGCGAGAGTTAGAGAAAAGGTAACGAAAGTAATATAGATGTTGAAGCAATGATGAGGACATTTAAACTTCTTTCAAATTTCGTTCAAAGAAGGTATAGCAGCGATTCACACAAATACTCAACCAAGTAAGCATTTTCCTGGACACAGTGTTTACCAAATATAATTTTAACACATCAATAGAATCTTCACTCACAAATAATTCCTACAAAATTATCCAAAATCAGTTGACTTTAACAAGACTTTTGACATCATCTGGATGAAATGAAAGCCAGTACACATTTTACAGTGTAGATATACAGATCTAGAACATTTAGAAGGTTTAACTTTCATTTGTTATCTAGCAGAAACAGAAATTAATTTACTGAAATAAATTGTACAAGCCAACAGAATGCATGAGTGCAAAGCACGATCAGTAGTTGTAAAACATGACAAATGCAACATAGTAAAATAGGGAGGGGAAAATGAGGAAACATGAAAAAACGTAATATATAATACCAGAAATCCAAAGATTGTGTAAAAGAATCAAGATTAATCTGGTTTTACGTTGAAGAACATGAACGTATCAGAGACAAAAATAAAAAATAAAAAAAAAAAAAAAAAAAAAAAAAAATCGCATGTATTGTGGAAAACAAAACAGTAAATAGATGATAAATGTATTTGCACCAAAAAGAAGTATTGGTGACCATTATTCAACACACTAATTGTTTAGTTAGCAAAAGCTTAAACTTTATCGTAGATAAATGGACTTCGATTTTTTTTAAAACTAACAAGTACAGCACCTTTCACTTGTTCTGCAAAATCATAGCAAACCCATTTAAGTAGATAAAGATTTACTATACTGAAACTCAATTTTTCACATGCAAACCATTAAACAGTTTTGATAGCGACACTTTAAAATTTTCTGTGAAAAGATATAGATCACAGAGTGAAAGGAAATGTTAGCATAATCAACTAAATTGTGTAGTATGGATAGCAATATCTGGTTGAGATTTTCTACTGGCATTAAATAGACAAAAATGTACCAGAATTAGTCAAATCAGGATACAGATTTCATGTTTATTTTCAGATGCGAATACTGCTGAGTGTAAAAACCTTTACGCAATGACGATGCATTGAAATCATATAGCAATAGCGTAAAAAGTGAAACAATTTCATCTGCAACAAATTTGAAATTCCACAAGAGCACGACCGGAAATACCTGAATGAAGGGTGGTGGTGTTGAAGTAATACTTGATAGATAGTGTACCAGAATAAAATAACACTTTACACCAAGGTTTTTGGTGAGTCTAAACCTGCTCTTGTGAAAGCCGCTTACAAACGTTATTGCAACTTTGAAATTGCTACTTTTGAATGCTGGAGAATATTGAAATTAAAATGAATTCAATGACAGACAACGATGATCCTACTGGGTAGACATACTTCCTTTGCAAGATAGATCATATGTGATTTGTATTTTAGGTTCACGGGTACAAAACAGATCATTACAGTCTGTTTCGACAGTATTAGCCACTGCTAAATAGCTAATAGAGCTATAAATATTCGGAAAGTAATGTTACGACACAGATGAAATTATGATGATAAAACTCCAACAATACATAACAGATTCAAAAGTGAAATTGGACTATATTGTATGAACCTTTAACACTGTTAGAGGATTTATTTACACTTTTATAAAAAATGCTAGTAACAAATCCACTAATGTCAAAACGAGTAAAATAGCATGCTCAGTGTTATGTATGATGTTTATATAATATTATAGGTATTTTAGGAAATTATAAATGTTTCTTGACTTTAATATTTGCTTAAATCTTAATGTTGTTTATCAGGAAAAATATGTTTAACTAGTGTCCTTGAATTAGGTTGTTTACTTCAGATTTGAGCTAAAGGATAGTTTTGATAAACAAAATGTTTTCTGAATTTGAGGTCAAGGTTGATTTTGTTTACAGATAAAACTGGAAAATCCTTAGAGTTATGTGTAAAAAGTCATGTCCATACAAGTAAAATTCCATCAAGATGACACATATTCTAGAACATTGTCATGTGACCAATCTTTATATACACAATGTTTAGTGGACAGTTTTTCAGTTTCGCCATTACTATCAGCCTTGTAAAGAGCTATTACAGTTGTGGAAAGTCATTCGAAGTTCTGAGAGGAATTATTTTAAATATTCATTGGATTATAACAGTGCTCATAGACTTTTGGATTTTTAATTGATGATTTTGTAATTTATGTGAACTTATTCAGAGATATTTTGGAGTACTTCATTTTGACATCAGCACATTAAAGACTACTAGTATATCAGGACTTTGAAGACCATTGGCACATCATAACATTCAAGGATACAACCGTGAATTCGGAACATTCTATATTTAGGACTTGTGGTTAGAACACTAATTCTGATTGGATTATTTGGATTTTAATACACATTACTGTCTTTTTGATTTTTCATTTTAATTATATAGAAATAAATTGCTTGTTGATTTTTACTTGATTTGTTGGTTTCACTTTCTTTCTGTTACATTTTTTTTAGACCATAGAGTCGTAACATCAGCAAGAAAAGAATTTGTACAGACTCCTAAACAACCAACTTATTACACTTCCAATAATTCCAGGTAATGCTGCCTGATTTTTAGTTAAACAAAACAATTAAATACCAATATTTATTAAGCTCTTTATAATTTCATTTTACAAATGATTCGCTTGCAGTGGGAAGCCGAGGTCAAACGCCTCTTCCATCATCAGTTACAGCACCTTTTACCAAACTTGCTAAAGACACAGCAACTGTGGATACTGTTATTTTTATCACTGTAGCTATAGCAGCAATTGTTGCTAGCATTTCTTTGAATAACAGTTTTAGTCTTTTTCTGAGAAGTTTACTTTTAATCATTTCTCTACCTGTTTCCATGTTTAATTTGTAAATATTTACTAATTTTAGATATTTACAGCTAGTTAAGACCACACAATTTTAACTTTGTTTATTTCATTTTGTAAATATATCATATTCACGACAATATTTTTCATTCCTAATTTATTTTTGAAGTCCGTTAATCTGTTCGATATGATGTTGGAGTTGTATCTTAAAAGCTTCTATTATTGAGGTAGCAACTCAAATAGATTCATTGAACATGCTTGAGTGGCTAAAATGTCCGAATCAGTCAGATATCGTAATTTACACAGTGATTTTCAATGATTAGCAAATTTATTTCATTCCACAACTTAGAGAGTCTACAACTCGAACTGAAAGATCACTACATGACATCATATGGAATTAGATACTTCACCGGATTTTTGTCATTTAAGCTATATTGGCCTCTATTTGTATAGAGTGCTAGTTTAACAAGTTTCAGATATATACATTTCAAAAGGACAGTTGACAATAACGAGTAAATATGAAATGTTGATAAAAATGCTTGATAAAAAAAATGTGTACCAGTTGCTTTATTGTTGATGTAATTGGGCCTTTCTTCTCCATTTTTATTGTATTCTTTCAGGTTTTCTCTTCTTTTCTCAACTTTTTAGCTAGTGTTTTGAAGTACTGTTTTTCACAAGGTTTACACCTACTAGTTCTATAAAATTTGGTAATTTTTTTCTATTTTCCTCATTTTTAATGCGTCTTGGAATCCATCATGTTTATTTACAAAATTAATTTCAAATTACCTTTCACTACTTGTACACAACATCACAAGTCATCTTTTGATTAACCTTTTTTCATATTGAGATTTACTTTTATCTATCTTGAAAATTTCTTGTAAAACAAATGGAAGGTAGCAAAGACAAAGAGCAACACAAGTCTAAGAATAGCAAAGAATCTGAAAACGTTACTTCACAAAATCAAAATGATCCATGTAGAGTTCAACTTGGTAGAAAGCTTGGACAACGTTCACAGGAATTTTAAAAAGTCAAAGCAGGAAGTTACTGGCAAGATTTCTCACATACCCACGTTGGCCGAGCCGAGATTCGAACCCACACACTCTGAGGTAAAGGCAAGCGCCTTATACCACTCGGCCACCTGTGGCCCAATAAGAAGTCCAAGGTTGCTAAGAAAATATCTGGGATCAAAAAAATTTCAGATGGCTTTGATATCACATAACTACCATGGGCCACTGTGACATGTTTTTTTTTCTTTCCAGTCACCAAACTCCTCTCTCAAAACACTATTGTTCAAGACTTGCATTTTTAGTGTACAGCACACAAAATACCCCCACTTTTGTGACACAATCCACATCTTTTTAAAACAAGAGTCCCTCAATGGGACTGATGCTCTACTGATGAACAAACTTTCCAGGAATCAAAGTGAAGACCATTTGTTTTTCTTAACTATGTGTTGAAACCATCTCCAATATTCTTAAGCGATAACATCATCATCAATATGGCCATTGTGGTGGCCATATTGGATGTAAGATCAGCACCATTTTCATTTAGGATCAACAAGACATTATAAAAATATCTTTTCGTGAAAACCCCATGTCAATATAAACATCCATTTAGGAGTAAAAATAACGAGATTTTCAAGATGGCCACCATGGCCATATTGGCATCATTTTCATTTAGTATCAACCAGACACTGTAACAAATCTTCTAAAGAAAACCCCACATTGATATGATTTTCTGTTTAGGAGTAGCAACATCAAGATTTTCAAGATGGCTGCCATAGTGTTCATATTGGATGTCCGAGTAGCACCATTTTTATTAAAGTCTTTTTTTTGGTTTGGTGTTTTTTTTGGTATTTTACGGCACAGCAACACAAGGTTATTTAGCGCCGAGGCAACTGGAGTAAAGTCCTTTGCCCAAGGGGACACGTGTAGCCAAGACAGGCAGATCTGATGGAGGATTCAAACCCACACCCTTTCAGAAACGAGTTTGGCATGCTAACCACTGCTCTCATTTTTATTTGGGACCAACTAGACATCATATAATGTCTTTATATGAAAACTCCATGTTGATATGATCATCCATCCAAGTGAAGTAGTGATAACAAGATTTTCAAGATGGCCATATCTGAGGTCAGACTGGCACCATTTTCATTTAGGACCAACTAGACACGAGAAGTCTTCTGATAAAACCCTTGTCAAAATGACTTTCCATGCAGAAGCAGCCAACTCAAGATTTTCAAGATGGCTGCTATGGTGGCCATATTTGATGTCATATCAGCATCATTTTCATACAGGACCAACTAGACTTTAACAATTTTCATTTGCGAAAATCCCACTTTAATACGACCATCAGTTTAGGAGGAGTAGCGATACAATTTTCAAGAAGGCCACTGCCGCTATGGAGGCCATATTATATACCTCAAGGCACCATTTTCATTTAGGACCAACCAAACCTTTGGAATTTATGTGCATGTCAAGTTTCATTGCAATCCTCCAAGAAGTCTAGGAGAAGTAACAACAACAAACTTGTGCCAACAGATGGACAGATGACAGGCCACCCATAACCTCTTCAGGTCTATGATCAATACTGAAAAAATGAGATGATCTATAAATCCCTGAAAGGAAACAACATTCACATGTTGTTTTTTTTTTGCAGTGAAGTTTATCCTCTGCAACTTATAGAGGCAGTAGGTGAATAAGTAATTTGAATTGGAGCCTGGAATTCCCAAATAAAAAACTAAACAATTTGTAAATCAACCCTGGATAGTAGGTCACAGCAACCCATGTTTTAGTGATACATACTTCCTCTTAAGATGTACCAGTACTGAAAGTTCACCTCATACAGACCAGCCAACCATAACAGGACCTTCTCAGTACGGCAGTCAACATATGTAATATATTTCTGGTAAAAACTTCATGTGATCACAGGACTGTGAACTTTGAGTATTCAAGATTCTACCCGCAGACAGGAAGCAATTAAACTTCTTGGTGGACTAAGCAGATTTGAACTAACACTGACACATTCTAATGCAGATACCAAAAGGACATTTTCTATTCTGAGGAAAATTCAGGCCGACTCCAGAGGAAACCTGAATCCATTAACAACACATCAGCTCCCAAGTGTTTAGATCAACAATTATGAAGGCTGCCACAAATATAATCCTGGAAATGAGCTACTAATAAAGGCTAAAAATGCTTGCACTACATATAAGGACAGTTTAAAAGGCAACAAGTTACTGTGAAAGGACTGGTGTGATGAGATAATGTGCATATTTTAATATATAAAAAGTAAATTTGTTCAATAGTTGTCAATTGGGTCAATGAAAATCCTCCCGATTCGAAGTCAAAACTCCTGACCAAATTTTGCAAATCTCCTGATCTGTCCACAACTGACCTCTCTGTTCTGTCACATGTATCCAAGTGTGACCAATTTGCAGTAACGTGTAACAAAATATCATGTACTGTTTTTGTCGAATTGGGAAACATGCATTTAAACAGTTTAGAAGTGTGATCCAAGTTTGATAAAGGCAAACACTATGTTGAACTAAAAAGTTTATCAAGTACACTTAGACCTCAATTACCTCCAATACAGTTTCAGAAACTGCAGCTCCAAACCCCATGCAACTTCAAGACATCTTCTTAAATCTCTCAACTTGACGTAATCTTGTTTTTTTTCTCTTTAATTTCACGTGACAACAGCAATCAGCTTTCCCGCCACAAAACATACTTGAATCAATGAATTGTCCAATAAATGTAATTGTTGCCTTTTCTGCATTTTTCCCCCCAAGAATCTAACGATTCCTTTTTATACTTCTGTGCTGACGGTTTAAATTTTTTAAGAGGCATACTGTCCCCTTTGTCTTCAGCGTGTATTTGTTTGTTAGACGCCATTTCTAGAAAATGCTATAAGCAACAGCTTCATCATCCAGGTATTTCACATGAAAAATATGCACGGTTTAAAGCATCTGAGGTACTACTGTAAAGTTAGTCTAGTTTCCTGTCAAACTCAAATGATTCTAATATGAAACCTGAATCTATATCAAATGTAGGCATTTGACTGCAATGATTGTATTTTCATAATTTTTCCTATTATTCTGCAAGTCCGTAATGTAAGGGTCATTTCTGTAAGACTTGTATTCAAATAATAAGGGTTGGCAGGTCTGCCTCATGAAGATGCATGCAAGAGTTACAAGCTGGATGCAAAGACATACATACAGACTGATGCACCAACTGCAAAGTGAATTCTATTTATTGCCACTTACAGTGTAGGGGTATAATCATTCAACTCTTTTGATAATTTAACAGATACTTGATGTTTTTTTAAAAGAATCTAGACAACTGGATGTCACACTTCAGTCACAAGACTATACCATTAAGCTCATATGCCTGACTACCAGGACCTCACAAGCAAATAACTATCAAACTGGACATATTCCTTCTCAAATCACTTTATTTGATACAAGGCAAAGGTCAAAATTTAGTCTTTCCTTTTGCGAACAGTTTTCTTGACAGGTATTGTCTTCTGGCTACGAAGAATAGCACTTGCTCTCCTGACTGCTGCCTGCAAATAAAAATTCAAAATAACTGACAATTATGCACCCAATTACCATGCAAACCAGAAAGATTCTGCATTTGAAAACTAGATTTGTGGTTGTACAACAGATTTTCTCTCAATGCATCCATGCAAACCAAACAAATTTAAAACATGTAAACAATGAAGTGCTGTTCCAGTAAAAACTGGGAACCAAGGAAGGCACTTTCAATGTCGAGTAGTCACTGATGGGTGCAATTTATATTTTTTTATCATTTTCATATGAACTCAGTGAGTAACCAGAGTACCCTGGTATATATTTTTAAAAAATGTGCCTTCCCTGGGTACCATGCATGTTTAAATGGAACAGCCCTGAAGAATTGCTGTATTGGCCATAAAATCTAATCAGATCATTACATATGAATACAAATATTCCTATCAAATTTTATTTGTCTACCTTAAGTAGTTTGTACTTAATCATGCTAACAAGTTTTTTTTCTCTCCCAAAGTCTAAGTCAAAAAAGTTCAAAAATGTGTATCAAAAAAGGCCTGAAAAATTGCTGTAATGGCCTGAAAAATTGCTGTAATGGCCTGAAAAATTGCTGTAATGGCCTGAACATTGAATCAGGTCATAAGCATATGCATACATATGCAAACCAAATATCATTTACCTGCATTAGGTGATTTTTTCCGCAATCATGCTAGAAAGATTCTCAAGAAGGATGCATGAATATGACCAAATCAAGATGCCTCCATTGCAATCACCAGGGGCATAACAGTAATTCTGAGACAAAACTGTTACAGCATTTCCCAGTGCTCTCTTGACAATTTAAGCACCCCAACCACCATCCATCCCCAGATATTCCTACATTCTTTTCTTTTACATACATTCCCCAACATTTAACTATTGATGTAGTATGCATATATGAATGCGGTTCAGCAGCTTATCAGCACAATCCTGACTACATAGTGCTGAGTTCAAAGTTGCCAAAAAATGTATAAACAAAATGGATACATCCTATGGAAGAAAAATTAATACATCCTAATGAAGAAAAGCCCTTTTAAATAAAACTAACATGTACTCCTACAAGACAAGATATAAAAGGTAAAGATGATAATTGTTAAACAAACAAATGAAAAAGTGCACCACAGGAAACTATCTTAACGATATCATGTATTAGTTTGTTACAGAATAACCAAATAATGGCCAGATAGACAGAGTGATGGTGCCCATTTCTATATCCAGGGTTCCAACACTTTTTTAAACAAAAATTACCAGGTCTTTTCCTGGCTTTTTCCTGAAAGAAATTCATTTTTTTCAAGGTTCACTTATGACTGTTACTGAACGGAATTAAAAAACATTTTAGCTCTGAAAACGTGCATTTTTAAAAATAAAAAACTTCCATTTTTTAGACTTTCCAACAACATCTGAATTAGACATATGACTGTCCTAAACCACAGGATGTATCACTAAAACGAATATAACTATTGAATTTTCATATAAATTTGCATGTAACTGATTTTAATTTACAGAATAAAAATTTTAACTTTACTCTGCTCAACTGCATGTGTTTGTATGAAGAAAGGTTTTTAGAAAAAGGTTTTAAATTTTGACAAGAACCCCATAAAAATTAAATACCTTTACATAAAAAGAAGGATTGATTTTTTTTTATAAATCCACTTATGCAGGTCTCTGGGAAAACATTTTCCATGCACTCCTCCTTGGGAGAAGTGAAATGCAACAGATGCTCGTCTGTGTCATCACTTTACTCAACACAGTACACATATCACAACACTACTTACGCTCTTACAAAAAAAAAAACACTGGCACCCAACCCAAGCTTGATACTAGAAGGGTTTTAACCTGCTGTCTTCACTTCGAACACAACATTTTCATGATCTGAACCCATTTCAGCATCAAGTTTACATTAGGTGCCTGTGTAAAAAAGAAAGTCAGCTCTGTTTGTGACATGTTCTGGACTGACATGTAGGCAAAATATGCAAAACTTACTGATAATTAACGTACACTAGATATTCTACAACGTTGAGCTTCAGAGCTTGTTAAGGGTAGAAAATATACAGATATTCTGAAGGTGCAAATCTGCATCCACTTGGCCCAGAAATGAGTAAGTAGTAAAGTTTTCCTTTGCACAGCCAATTTTTATGCAGTTAGGACAAGAGGACGAGTGGTTTTCTTAAACCCTGCTTATGTTTGGCTGGTGCCCTGACATCTACTTTCAATATAATCGGACTGTAGACTGTATATTTAATGCAGCCATTGTCAAGGACACCCAGAACATGGGATTCTGCCTTGAAAATTAACCCAACAGTCAGTAGAATTACGAGGTATTTAGCTAGGTCTGACAGTAAAATTCACTGCAAGGATAAGTTTGGGTTATCGAAGGTTACTATTGATGATAATGCTTAACACTGTCTTCCCAGTGCGAACTACCAAATATTAAGGAAAGATTTATCACAATACATTTTCATTAAATTTACATATCAAAAGGGGAACAGGGGAAAAAAAGCTTTATTATCTTTCTCCAACATTTATCGAGATCACACGTCACAGAAGTGTTGGCACAGTGTGATGGTAGACAGGTCTTTTTATCATCCACATAAGGAAAGAGACCGATATGGAGCAGACCATGGGGGTAACCAGTCTACTTGACCAATCTGATTTCCTGAGAGCTTGGATTGACTATACAAATATGTTTAAGGCAAGCACCCGAATGATCCATACAGCAGATGTATCTCAACTGACTGAAGAGTTCCGCAATGTCCGAAAATTCCGGTAAGAACTCAATAAATGTAACTCCTTGTCAGTTCAGTTACTACTTAATTATGTATTTTTCTCTCATCAAGTGGTGGCTGAAAATTCCTGGGTTCCCCCCCACCCCCAACTTTTAATATTTGCAAAATTTAGATCTTTTCTTGGTTGCAAACAAACTTATTTTTTTCCCCGACTTTTTGCTGATTTCCGGGTAGCATGAGATCGCTGTATATCCCCCTCATCACCACTCATACACACACCTGATTGCACACGGGATAAAAAGCTCAGCCCATAAAAATTCCCAATTGCCAAGAGCAAGTCAATTTTTACATGGGCAAGCAAATATTCTCATGTAGTTCACCCGATGAGAAAGATAAAATCTGCTGCTGCCTGCAGGTAACTCACCATCTTTTGGATTGCACATGAAGATTTGCATTAAGCATGGGGTATATTTAAGTTATACTTCTCTATTTTCTAGGATTATTGTCCTCTTGAAAGGAAGTGTTTTGCTATTTAATTTTAATGCTTATACCCTGAAAAATAAAAAGTAAAATGGAAAAGAAAATTTTCTGAAATTTATCTGTCTTTGGCAATTAAAGTTTTAACAAAATTTTGTAGGTGTGAGCTGAAACAGGCCAGGGGTTTTGGGGGTTGTCGATTATAAAAGTGACTACGACATGTAGAAGGTTGAAACAAAACCGTTAAAGTAAAGAAACTGTTTCAATTATCTTTCAATCAAATATTATGTCCAATCTTTTGTGTGTCATAAAAGACCCACCATCTTGAGATCCTTCCTGTATCGGTTTTTTCTGATGACCTTGCGGATGGTGGACAACACCCGTCTAGGGTCTCTCTTCAACTCGATCTTGGTCAATGTTTTTGCTGGCTTCCTCCATCCTGCAGATAAAAACATATATTGAACTTGCTGCACAAAAGAAGTCTCATTGCAAATGCAATAGATGGGGCTCACTCAAAATGGTGATGGGACTATCAGTAACTCAATGTATCACAGCGCCAAAGCTGTTTGTCTTATTGAAGGACTAATATGTTCTAAATTGCAAACAACACACACCTTTAACTTTCACTATTTTGTGAAACAAAACATTGTTTTAAGTGATAACTTTGCACCCATTTGATTTCTGTGATTACCTAGCTTTTAATGCTGTATAAAAATCCATTTGTTGTAGCAAACCTTCACAAGTCTCATTGTAATTGCTACTGGCAACTATATTACTAATAATAGTAACAAACATTATGGTCTTACTAAAATTAGTAACAAAGCACACATCCACTGGCCTTTTTATTGGCTATTAACCAGCCGCAAAGTTTTAATTTCTCCATCCTTTACACAAAAAGTATTTTTCTTAGTTGTCTATATTTTGTTTAGCAATCTGTAACCTCTCTCATGTCCACTTTTCTGAACAGTCAAATCTGACCTCACATTAGCAGGTATGTGCTTTGGCCCATGACTGGTAAGGAAGGTGAGCACATGTTTGTAGAAGGGGTTATTTTAAAAAAGAAAGATATAGTTAAAACATACAATAACTAGATTTGTGTTTGTAAAACAAGTATATGCCGAATACAGATACCGCAGATAAAAAGGTTCAGTGCAAACATGCACATAAAAAAGTTTATGCTAAAAAAAAAATTTTTTTTTCTAGAAAACTAGCAAAATTAAGTTGTAATTGCATTCAAATTTAATCAAATCATCTACACATGTATACAAACATGCATACCAAATTTCATTTATCTATCTGAAGTAGTTTTTCCTTTATTGTGCTAACAAGGTTTTTGTCAAAACAAAGTCTGAATTCAGGAAGTTTAAATATGTAAAGGAAAATATTGCTCTAATGACCTGAACACTTAATCAGGTCATCCACATGTGAATAAAAATATGCCTACCAAATTTCATTTGTCTACCTGAAGTGGTTTTTGCTTAATTGTGCTAACAATGTTTTGTTAAAATAGTAAAAGCACAAAAAGTCCAAACACGTGTAAAAAGAATCTGAAAACATGCTATAATGGCATAATGGTCCAAATTGTCTACCTCAAGGTTTCTGTCAAAAATGTTTAAAAATAATGTCAATAAAATCTGAAAACTTGCAACAATGGTATAAAACATCGAAATTATCGATCTCAAGTGGTTTTTGATTAATTGTGCTAACAAGGTTTTTGACAAAAGAACAAGTCCACAAAGATCAGAAATGTGTAAAATGGCAGAACAGACCTAAAAATCTAATAAGGTCATCTACTCATGATCATGATAAAGTTTGTAAAATTTATTGACAGAGCAAAATCGGTTTTGTGCTATTGTGCTAAAATGGACTCAGGACAGACATACAGTCTTTCAGATGGACCGCAGCTAATTAATATTCCCTCTTTTGCTACTGAAGTGGGGACATAACAAAAACAAGTTTAAATTAAAACCTTATAATAGTGAAATGCACATTTTATGATTTACATGTATAAATTAACGTGAATACAATAAACAGTGATCATGAATGAGAAGACATATTTGGCAATGAAAACAATTCTATCTGGATCCTATCTACTTTTGACACAATCCTTTTATTGCAATACTGCACAACCAGATCATGACTTGCATGGTTCATCCCCAATACTGGTCAGTTCCAGTTTAAATTTAAACAGCAGTATATGTATACACCTGTACGAGGTCAAATTTGGTTGTCTCAGGAATAGAACTTGTACCACATTTAAGGAGAACATTTTTTGCCAATTTAGACACAGATGACTAAGAATAAATCAATTCAGTTAATATGTACATTAAAATAACTGTTTCTAAAAACATTCTTGTTAAATAACAAATATATTAGACCCACTTTTATGGTATTAAAACAGTGCTCACGCTGGATTTTGAGAAAAAGTGGAAAAACATAGGTTACAATAGGAATCAAACTGACTACAGCACTAGAATTAAAAGGGACATAACCTATACATTTATTTTGGTTTCTTTAATGCACAAACCACATATACAAATCTCAATTTCTGGATTGAGCTGCAAAATTGTTCAGCCTGCTCCTAGAATGATGCAATTTGCTTCATGTGACCTAGACCATTTGGTATGTTACACACAATGTGTAGTGACCATATTTCACTAGTGCTAGTGAAGGGTGCTACCAAGTGTAGTTCAATGAACTATGCATGTGAAACCTCCTGTCTCTAGCTGTACTTCCCTCGCTAGGAGTAACTTTCACTCAACTCCACTTCACACAAGTATAGCTCAGGTCTGACACTATTACCCAACAACAGTGTAGCTCAGGTCTGACACTATTACCCTACAACAGTTTATCTCAGACTTGACACTATTACCAACAAAACAATGTCGCTCAGGTCTGACACTATTACCCAACAACACAGTGTAGCTCAGGTCTGACACTATTACCCAACAACACAGTGTAGCTCAGGTCATGCACTATTACCCATCAACACAGTGTAGCACTATTACCCAACAACACAGTGTAGCTCAGGTTTGACACTATTACTCAACAAGAGTGTAGCTCAGGTCTGACACTATTACCCAACAACAGTTTATCTAAGATCTGACACTATTATCAACAAAACAATGTTGCTCAGGTCTGACACTAGTGCCTAACAAGAGTGTAGCTCTGGCCTGACACTATTACCCAACAACAGTGTAGCTCGGGTCTGACACTATTACCCAACAACAGTTTATCTAAGATCTGACACTATTACCCAACAACAGTTTATCTAAGATCTGACATTATTACCCAACAACAGTTTATCTAAGATCTGACACTATTACCCAACAACAGTTTATCTAAGATCTGACACTATTACCCAACAAAACAATGTCGCTCAGGTCTGACACTATTGCCTAACAAGAGTGTAGCTCTGGTCTGACACTATTACCCAACAACACAGTATAGCTCAGGTCTGACACTATTACCCAACAACACAGTGTAGCTCAGGTCTGACACTATTACCCAACAACACAGTGTAGCTCAGGTCTGACACTATTACCCAACAACACAGTATAGCTCAGGTCTGACACTATTACCCAACAGTGTAGCTCAGGTCTGACACTATTACCCAACAACAGTTTATCTCAGATCTGACACTATTACCAAGAAAACAATGTCGCTCAGGTCTGACATTATTACCCAACAACACAGTGCAGCTCAGGTCTGACACTATTACTCAACAACATAGTGTAGCTCAGGTCTGACACAGAAATTCCTGGCGATTTCACTGTGTAGTGGAGTGTACTTCAGAGGAAAATACATAGACACGAATGGCACATAACAGCAACTCTGACATTTTTAGTTAATTATTACACTGAATTTTTTGCAAGAAAAAGTGTTGCATTAGCTCTCAGAAAGTCATTACAAAATTTGAGCCTCGTGAAAAGAACTACGGTCAAAGGCTAATACTTCTTTGTTCTTTTCAGTGAACTTAGCTGACCTAATATTTGTATGCCAAGAAACAATTTTTCCTACATTCTCATAAATGTATGCCAGTCTTCTTCTATTTATGTTCGACTTGATTCCTTTCAACACCAAGCTGCTTTATCCTCTCAATATGACATAAGAAAGTGCCTTGATAAGCTAATTATTACTCTGATTAGTTTGGATGAGGGCTGTTGCATTTAAACATACATGGTACCAGGAAAGGCACTTTAAAAAAAATATATATATGCCAGGGTACTCTGATTACCAAAATAGTTCATATGAAAAGGATAAAAAATTCTAAACTGCATCTTTGGGTGACTACTCCACATTAAAAGTGACTCCCCTGGGTCCCAAGTATATTTTACTGGAACAGCCCTGATTTTACAGTCACCGACGTCATAGTCTGAAATATTTCTATCAGCTTTACAAGTGTTTATTTTTGTTTGTTTTGGTTGTTGTTTCACATTTTCATGTTTTAGTCAATGCAATGTTTCCATGTAAACAAAAGATAATGGGTGTCATCTTAAGATCCAAAAAGGTTTCAACAAATGTTATTTTGTAGCTGTTTCTGACCTTTGGCATCACTGTCTTTAGGACTCCCATAGTAAACCCATGGAAACACCATAATACTGAAAGTTCAATAACTTTAGTTCTCTTCATACTCGTGATCAAACATGTATATCTCAGTATCTTGATGCCAGCTTGTGTGGATAAAACCATATGAGCCACAGCATTTTTTTTTATCTACGTGTGCATGAACATGTGTTACCCATTCTGCACCTTAAGACTCAGGTGTTACTTTCAGTAATGAGAGTTCCCAAGTCTGTAAAAGACTAAAACTGCATAATTTACTACTGACACTATTTTATCGCGTGACAAACAAAATTAGATCTCAAAAAGATTTTTTGACTGAAATTTTATTTCTCATTATCAACAAATCATGGCCCTCCAAACCAGTATATACTACATTTCACTTTCACCTATGTCTAGACTGGTTTCCATTTTCTCCATGTAACTGGTACTGCAAGTCCTATAGAAGCCACCTTTAAATATGGCAATGGGAGTAAAACTAATTAGCCATTTGTTTTCATGTGAGAAATGAAACCCAGAGAACCCTATCCTTTTGACACTTTATAACTCGAGTTTTAGTCAAAATTGTTGGAACTTTACTTTCAATTGGCACCATACAGCTATTTTTGTGCAGAGGTGCCATTAAACACCTATACATACATACTTACACATCTTATAACACAGGGGTCCCTCGACGGGACTGATGCTCTACTGTACAAAAGAATTTCCAGGAATTCAAGAAAATACCATTTCTTCTTTTTAACTGCAAAGTGCTGAAACCATGTATGATTTTCTCGAGTGACAAGATTTTCAAATTATTTGCCGTGGAAGTCATATTGGATGTAAGATTGACACAATTTTCATTTAGGACAAACTAGACACTATTTTAAGACTTTTGGTGAAAACCCCATGCCAATATGACCATCCATTCAGGAGAATTAGTGACAAGATTTTCAACATGTTCATTGTGACATCCATATTGGATGTCTGCAGGGCACCATTTTCATCAAGGACAAACTAGATTTCATAAAAATTCTTTTGGTGCAAACCTTATGTCGATTTGACTATCAATTTTGTTGAAGCCACAAGATTTTTACAATTGGTCACCCGGGGCCCCTTTTTATTTAGGACCAACTAGACATCATAAAAAGTCTTCTGGTGAAACCCCTATGCTGATACGACTTTCTGTTCAGGAGAAGTAGCGATAACAAGATTTTCAAGAGGCTGCAGTGGTGGCCATACTGGATGTCACATTGGCATAATTTTAATTCAGGACTAATTAGACACCATAAGAACTCTGGTAAAAAAATCCCATGTCAATATGGCTTCCATTTAGGTGGAGTAGCGACAAGAAGATTTTCAAGATGGCTGACAAGGTGGCCATATTTGAGGTTAAATCATCACCATTTCATTCCGGACCAAGTAGATATCATAATTATTCTGGTGAAAACCCATGTTAATATGATTTTCCATTCAGGATGTGTAGCAATAACAAGATTTTCAAGATGACTGCCATGGAGACTATACTGGATGTCAGCCTGGAACCATTTTAAGTTAGTACCAACTAGACATCACAAGAAGTGTTGGTGAACACCCCATGTCGATATGACTTTCCATATAGAAGTAGCGATTTGATTTTCAAGATGACTGCTGTGGTGGCCATATTGTATATAAGATAGGCACAATCTTGATTTAAGATCAACTAGACACCATAAGAAGTCTTCTGGTGAAAACCCGATATCGATATGACTTGCTATTTAGGTGGAGTAGCAACAAGAAGATTTTCAATATGACTGCAACAGCGGCCATATCTGAGGTCAAATCAGGACTATTTTCATTCCAGACCAACTAGATATCATAATTAGTCTTCTGATATGACTTTCCATTCAGAAGGAGCAGCAATAACAAGATTTTCAAGATGTCTGCCATGGTGGCCATATTGAATGTCAAATCGGAACCATTTTCATTTAGTACGAACAAGACATCACAAGTGTTCTGGTGAAAATTCCATGTCAATATGACTTTCCATCTAGAAGCAGTGGTATGATTTTCAAGATATCTGCTGTCATGGCCATATTGGTTATCAAAGAGGCACCAGTTTGATTTAAGATCAACTGGACACTGTAAGAAATCTTCAGTGAAAACCCTATGCTGATGATTATACAATGAGGAGTAGTAGCAACAAGATGATTTTCAAGATGGCAGCTGTGGTGGCCATACTGGTGAAAACTACATGTTATGACTTTCCATTCAGAAGGATTAGTGATCACAAGATTTTCAAGACAGCTGCCATGGTGGCTATATTGGATATCAGATCAGCACCATTTTCCTTTAGGTTGGTATTTTTTTTGCATTTAATGCCATTTTTCAGCACACGAGAGGCTATACATGGCTGCCAGTATATATGGTAGAGGAAGAACCAATGACCCACGCGAAGCTACTGGCAAGCTTTATCAAATACCCATGTTGGCTGAGCCGAGACTCAAACCCGCACGGACAGAGGTGAGATGTCAGTGATCTGTAAAGGAGAGTGCCTTAGACCACTTGGCCACCTGGGGCACCTTTTCTTTTAGGACCAACTAGACATCCCAAGAAGTCTTCTGGTGAAAACCCTATGATGATACGACTTTCCGTTCAGGAGGAGTAGCAATAACAAGATTTTCAAGATGGATGCAGTGGCAGCCATATTGGACATCAGATTGGCACCATTTTTATTTAGCACCAACTAGATACCATAAGAAGTCTATTACTGAAAACCCCATACTGATATATCCATCCATCCAGAAGGAATATCAAAAACAAAATATTCAAGCTGGCTGCTGTGGTGGCATATTGGATGTCTTAGAAGCACCATTTTCATTTAGGACCAACTAGACCTTGGGATGAATGTGTGAGTAATGTTCCATGGCAATCCTCCAAGCAGATTTGGAGTAATAGCGATAAGAAACTTGTGCAAAAGGAAGGACATGAATATAGCAAAAAGGTTACAAATCAGTAATGTGTTTCTATAAAAAAAAAACGGTAAATGCGTTTTTAAAAAAACCCACAGAAAGCTCTAAATGGAATGTGTTTTCTGGATGGTTCTTTCAGTACATACCTGTCGACTTTCTAACAACCAGGACAACACCTTTGTTGTCTTTTGTAGGCTCGACACCCACAGTCTTTTTGTGAATCAGGCCATTATAGCGGAATGAATTCTTTCCCTTCAGATTATTGGGTTCCTATTAAGAGAAAAATATACATTTCACACATACGTGATTATGAAGGAATAATGTAAATCAAAGACAAAAAGCGAAATGCATCTACATTCATATTCTAAACAAAACTGACTTACTCTCTCTTTTCAGTTGTCCTTATCTTCTTGAATTTCATCAATAAACATTGCTGGAAAACGCCACTCACCTGTTCATCTTTACAAGTGGGGGCTGGCAAGAGTGAGCAGATTGCTTTTTTTTTTTTTTTTTTACAAACAGCAAAAATTGGTCACATTATGGTCTTTGTCAAATGGGACAAGTAACAATTAACATTACTGATATCTGTGCCCATCAGATTATTACAAGTAGATCTTGATTTTAATCAGACTTGGGCTTTAGGAAATCTAAGCAAATGAAAAAATGTCAACCAAAACCCTTATGTACATTTTTTATGACTGTGACCTCGACTCCAACGTAAACGTAAAACGAACAAGCATGTTGTAAAATGAACTGTCTTGGATTCATAATGATTCATCTAAAGTATGACGAGAATCTATCAAGGAGTTTAGAAAATATATCCAAACGAAATATATTCACCAAAACCTTAAACTATTTATGCCAATGCTGCTGGAGAAGTGACTGCTGTCTTGCTTGCCACTAACATGGGGTCAATAAAATTCTCATACCAAAATTTCACAGCTATTTCAAACAGGAGTCCCTCTAAGGGACTGATGCTCTACTGGCCAAAAAGAATTTCCAGTAATTCAAGATAAGACCATTTTTTCCTTTTAACTGTCAAGTATCAAAACCATCTCTTCAGCGATAAAAAAAAATTTCAAATTAGCTGCTATGGCGCACCTATTGGATGTCAGCTTGGCACCATTTTCATTTTGGACAAAGTAGACCTCATTAGAAGTATGTTGGTGAAAACCCCCATGTCATAATGATCATCCATTCAGGAGTAGTGCCAAGAAGGTTTTTAAGGCAGTCGTTGTGACGGTCATATTAGATCAATGACTAGCACCATTTTCATTTCGAACCAAGTAGGGATCATACGAGGTCTATTGGGGAAAACTTCATGTTGATATAGCCATCCATTTAGGAGTAGAGATAACAATATTTTCAAGATATGACTTTCCATTCAGGAGTAGCAATAACCAGATTTTCAAGATGGCTGCTATGGTGGCCATATTGGATGGCAGATTGGCACCATTTTCATTTAAGACAACTGGACATCATAAGAAGTCTTCTGATGAAAATCCCTATGCCAATACAATTTTCTGTTCAGGTAGAGTTGTGATAACAGGATTTTTGAAATGGCTGCCATGGCAGCCATATTGGATGTCAGATATACACCATTTTTATTTAGAACCAGCTTGATATCATAAAAAGTCTTTTAGTGAAAACCCCATGTTGATATGACCATCCATTCAGGAAAATTAGCATTAACATGATTTTCAAGATGGCTGCCATATTGGACATCAGATTGGCACCATTTATATTTAGGACAGACTAGACTTCATAAGAAGTCCTTTAGTAAAAACCCCACGTTGACATGACCATCCATTCTGGAGGAGTAGCAATAACAAGATTTTCAAGATGGCTGCTGTGACAGCCATATTGGATGTGCGAGCAGCACCATTTTCATTTAGGACCAACTAGACCACGTGATGAATGTGCAAGTAAAGTTTCATGTCAATCCTCCAAGTAGTTTAGGAGGAGATAAAACAAACTTGTGCTACAGATGGACCATCCCATAAGCACTTATGGTCTATGACCAGTAGAAATAAAAATAGACCTGCAGACTTTTTTCTGTGCAATATGGTTTCTGATGACAAAAATAAATAAACTGCATGCTTTAAGGGCACCATTTCCTATTAATACAAACTAGATTTAAGTATAAATGTATGTATCAAGTTTCATGACAATCCTGGCAACAGTTGGAGTGAAGTTATGATACTATAATTGTCAAGACGACCATCTGTTCAGGAGGAGAAATATTATTTTTAATATGGTCACCATGGTGATCATATGAAATACCCGACAGTTTTATTTTAGGGCCAACTTGCAATTAGGATCAATGTGCATGCAATAATCTTCCCAACAGTTTTGCAGAAAGCAGTAAACACACACTTTTGCTAACAAGTAAGATTTCCAAAACCATGTTGAGTTTCTGATCTGCACCATCTTCAATTAGGAAAAACTATAAATTTTAAAAAGTGTTAAAGGTGAAACACTACGTCAATATGACTACCCATTCAGGAAAAGAAACAATAACAAGATTTTCAAGATGGCAACCATTTTTTTCCAGGACCAACTATACCTTAGGATGAATGTGCTTGTAAAGTTTCATGGCAATCCTCCTAGTAGATTAGGAGTAGCAATATCAAACTGTTGCTAACTTAATAACAAGATTTTTAAGATGGCCAACATGAAAGCCTTGTTGGATAAATGATCTGCACTATTTTCAGAAAGAACCAACTGCCTATTGTGAGAAGTGTTTAAATGAAAACCCTCATGTCGATACAACAATATATTTAGGATGAGTAGTGCCAAGATTTTCATGATAGAAGAAGTGACGAACATGTTGGATGTCTGAGCTGTGCCATTTTCAATTAACAACTACAAGTCATAACAAGCGTCCCTCAAAGGGACTAATGTTCTACTGCCTGAAAAGAATATCTAGGGAATTCAAAGACAAGACCATTTCTTCCTTTTAACCGTGGAGTGTTGAAACAATATTTAATATTCTTCAGCGATAACAAGATTTTCAAATTAGCTGCTGTAGTGGATATATTGGATGTCAACTTGGACCCATTTTCATTTAGGACCGACAAGGCATCATAAGAATTCTGGTGGAAACCACATGCTGATATGACTTTCCGTTTTGGAGGAGCAATGATAACAAGATTTTCAAGATGGATGCCATTGTGGTTGGTGGCCATATTGGACATCACATCACTATCATTTTTATTTAGGACCAATTAGACATCACAAGAATTATTTTACTGAAAACCCCATGTTGATATGGATATCCATTCAGGAGTAGTAGCAAGCAGATTTTCAAAATGGCCACTATGGTGGCCATATTGGACATCGTATCAGCACCATGTTCATTTAGGACCAACTGGACATCATAGGAAGTATTTTAGTGAAAACCCCATGTTGATATGACCATCCATTCAGGAGTAGTGATAACAAGATTTTTCAAGATGACTGCTGTGGTGACCATATTGGACATCAGATCGTCCACATTTTCATTTAGGACCAACTAGACATCATAAGAAGTTTTTCAGTGAAAACCTCATGTTGATATGTCCCCCCATTCAGAAAGAGAAGCAACAGCAAGATTTTCAAGATGGCCACTGTGGTGGCCATACTGGATGTCCGAGCGGCACTATTTTTTTTTTAGGGCCAACTAGACCATGGGGTGAATGTGTGTGTAAAGTTTCATGGCAATCCTGAAAATAGTTTAGGAGGAGTAGCGATAACAAACTTGTGCTAATGGATGGCCGGATGACAGATGACAAACAACAGACCATCCCATAAGCTTTTCTGGTCTGTAACCAGTAGAGCTAAAAATGAGTCTCAATTCCCAACTACAAGTCATAAAAATGAGTCTTAATGAAAACCTCCATGTCAAAAGGACTATCTATTTAGGAGGAGTAGCTGCAAGATTTTCAAGATGGTTACCTTACTGAATATATGAGTCACCATTTTCAGGACCAGCTAGATTTTGAAACAAATGTGTGTGTAAAGTTTCATGACAATTCTTCCAGTGGTTGAGAAGCAGCAGCAACAAACTCACTGGATCCAATCTCAGGGATGATTCAGTTAAAATAGTGGCCCTCAAGTCTTTTATCTCGCCTAAACAATTCCAGAAAGCGAAGTTCACTTTGCTTTGCCTTGATTTCATGCCATTCCCCCACTCACTTTTGTACAAATACAATGCACGAACAATCAAAATAAAACAGACTTCCGCGTCAATTTTACCTTGAAAGAGGAAGCTTGAACTTTTGTGTTAATCTGATATCATAAATACCAGAAATGACATTGCTATATATGTAATTCCCACAAAAAAAAATTCCAAACGATCCTTGAATAAATGAGCCCAATTGGAAGTGAAATAAAACTCAGTAGATGTATCCAGACCCAATATTAATAAAATGTATAATTTTATCCAATAAATGTATGAAAAGATGACTTCTATTATGGATATAGTTGCAGATTTTTTCAAAATTTAATCTATTTTCAAGGTTGCTATAAGCATGTTAAACAACAACTGTGGTGATGCAAAATAAGTCTTATTATTTTTATAAAGTTTTAATAGTATTTCATCAGTATTTTAATCATCTGACAAGAAAATATGCACAAACTGAAGTTTAAAATGATTATTTTTGTAACATTATAAACTCTGAATCTTCTATGCTCGCTTCTTGTAATTTTTGCCATCTTTGTCCTATTCTGGCTGGTGAGAGAAGACAATTCACGAAAATATTAGAGTTCAGTGTGGACCCTGACTTGTGCTATCACAACAACATTTTTAAAATGGCCACCTCAGCAGCAATGTTGGATGTCTGATCTGCACCATTTTCAATTAGTTCCAACAATATGTCACCATAAGTATTTTAGTGAAAACCCCATATCAACAGGACTATCCCTTTAGAAGGAGTAGTGATAACAAGATTCTAGCAGCCATACTAACTGTCCAACTGTCACCATTTTCATATAGGACCAATTTAACCTGGGATGAATGTGCACACAAGATTTCATGACAATCCACTCTGAAGTTCAGAAGGAGTAGCAATAACAAACTTGTGCTAACAGACAATGGGCCTTCATATAAGCTTTTCAGGGAGCTTCTGATCCTAAAAATGTTCTGACCCCCCCTCCACAAAATCTACCTTCCTTAAATCCCCCCCTACTTCAAAATTAATGAAACCTTGATAAGCACTCACTCTACTGTAAGTCTGGCCATTTCCCTTCAGCAGATAGCTGGAGTTGTTTCTTATAATCATCCACTGGAGATCGACCGACATGATGGAAACCTGGAATGAAGATTGCACGTCATTGTTAAAAAAAATTATAACCACAGCCATCTGTTGTTCTATTGATGAATTCAATTCTGAAGCATATCAAGACTTCCAACCATGATGAAACTTCATTAACAAGAGCTCGACTTATATCCTTGGTATCTTGTTTTTACAAATAGCAGAATTAATTTACCTCACTTGGTTTTGTAGAACTAGATGTCAAGCCTGCAAACTCTTGTTTTGAGCTGCAGTGGTTTGAAATTCAATGTGGTATCTGAATTTGTTGTGGCACTTAAAGTCAAAATCCCTGCCATGTGCACATGAAACCCTCCCCGCCTTCCATCCAAACCCAGAGCTACATAATGAGCAGAGCACAAAGGGTTCCCTTTCTTGAAGGACCAAGGCATTTTCCTGTCCCCTAATCTAGTTTTAACTTGTGTCTACATTTTATAGCCGGGTTCTTACTTTCCTGTCTCTGCAGGCAAACCTTACATTTAGATGTCAACACAACTCCATTATGTGTCGCGGTTCTATACAGATGATGTTCAAATGGAAGGTCAATTTGCTGCTGGTATGGTAAAATATCAGTTAAGCTTGTACCGCTGAATAAGGGATGGAAACGGCATTTTTTTTTTCTTATTTTTTTCTCCTCATAGAATTGCAGTCTTGATGTGCTGTATATATTGTATTCCTAGTTTTCATATAAACCAAGCCTAAAACAGATATAAACGGCATTTTTTAATGCACAAAAGTCAGTTATTAAAGGAGATTTTATTTTAGAAAATAGCATAAAAATAAGCATTTTCCTTTAGCCCCACATTTCTCAGGTCAGTGCTATTTTGATTATGTATATGACCGAATAGCTTTGAAACCATCTAAAATATTCACATTTTGAAAATACAAGGACAGATAGTTTACACAAGGAATACTCGCATCATTATTCTGGAGTGAGACTTCTGAAAATAAACAGGAATTTTGCGCTCGGGAGATATTTGCTGATTAATTTCACATTAATTTTGGAGATTGATGTTACAGTATGAACAGTGTATTGACCGTATTACACTTGTGCTGGTGGAGGGTGCTGTTGACTGTAATTCAGTGAACTGTGCCTGTGAAATCTCAAGCTGTACTTCTCATTGCCACTTCAAAAGCTGATACTACCTAGTCAGATTGAAGATTACCTCTATATCCCAAAATGAATTACTCCAGGTAAAAACATTAGGGGTTGTAAATTAATGAGGTCTACTACCCAACAGCACAGTGTAGCTTGGGCCTGGCCCCATCTGTAAATCCTAGAAATTCCACTGCATAGTGGGGTATACTTCAGTGGGTACCACACAGACCTAAGTGGAAAATGCTCAATACACTTTTGTGTATACTGTATGAATAGGGTATAACAGCACACAAACACAATATTGTCTATAAAGCATCAGCTTGAAAATTCTACTCATCTGCTCATATTTTACAAGTGGAGACTGAGAAAGGGCAAGTTGGTTTCAAGATCTTCATTTGATTGGAAAAATGTCATTTTAAGCAGATTCAGTATTTATGTACAGTGTAAGAAGAGTTAAATTCATGTAGGGTATGTAAAAGTACAAAGACAAGTCACTTGATGTGCAGCACAAGTAGCCAACTGAAAATTGCAAGTTAAAAGTAAAATTGTACAAATTTAATCATAAAGATTGCAAAAACTTCTAGGAAGATAAACTATTGGTCTATTCCAGGACGTGTGATTGCAAGATTTGTGTCAATTTCTAAAACCCTACCTTTATTTCTTCCTTAAATCCCTAATATCTTCAAATGGGGGGAGGGTGGGGGGTAATTTCCCCCATAAATAATAAGTCCAAAAATTTTTTTCCTGGTGGTACAGCATCATAAAGCTTCCACTGATAGGTTTGATGTTCTGAAGCTTGTCTGCAGAGTTTCCATTCCACATATTTTGCCAGGATATAGAACATTAATTAAAATAACATTCAACGTCTCCTTGTGGAATCTTCCATTCAGAAACAGGTGACTGCAGGGCTGCATAGGCCACTTTATCTGCCCTTCATTACTTTCAATACTATTGTGACTAGGCAGCCAACAGTACACAATGCCTTCTCCATATTTATTTAGCAAATCAAGTTCCGGTCAGTTTTGGGATATTAATGGGTTGTCAAATACAAGGTTTTGCAAGGCCTTCGGTATGGAAAGGGAATCCACGACTATGATAAAATGTTCATTTTGCTGAGCTTTTTTAAAATATAATTCAAAAATTTTAGTATGGCCGCAATTTCTGCCATTAAAATGAAGGCTTTATTCAGGCAGCTGCATTGAGATGATGCTGTAATGTGTTGAAATGGCAGCTGCAACTGTCTTCAGCTTTCAAGCTGTATGTATACAGGGATGTATGGCCACGATAGACAGCTTTGATTTTAAAGAATTTACTCTGAAAAACATGATTGGTTGGGGGCTTTTTTAATTGGCAATGATCAAATATTATTTTGGGGGATTTTACTAACCAGGGCGGTGATTCTAGAATAGAAAATTTTGCAGAATTTGGCAAGATTGATTTTTGATGCTTCTAGATGAGAACAAATTCGTACGTCAGAAGGTGAAATTAAATTTGTTTTCCAAGTGGCATTTGGGTCTAAAGATCACAACATGTATTATATGGATTAGATGATAGCTTGGTAATATACTGATGAGCCAATTTACTTCATCTGAGATAAAGTGATGGTTCATTTAACTTTACAAGCATTCTGAAGAGGAAGTTCTAAATGCCCAATTGTGCACTGGATCAAGCATCTGCAGGTACAATTTGCAAACTTATCCATACAAAACTGTGCCACAATCAATTTTAGATCTTACAAAAAGACCTGTATTAAAGGAGCAAGACGTTCTGACTTAATACACAATCTGTGTGATTGGGACATTTCACTCAAGCTATTAATTTTGATGTTGACAAGGCTCCCTGACAATAATCTGCCCCGAGGTAAACCCAGATCGCAGCTTGTTATTGCTATGGGACAATAGTTGGAGAGTTGGTATGGTCCTTCCATGGTTAGGGTACTGACTTAACCATTGCTTCTGGCCATGATGCTGGGAAGTTGCCAGTTTTCCAAATATTATTAAAAATGTTGAATAATGTATTGAAGCAGTATTAGGGAAGTGTTTCGAAAGCCGATAGTGGGTATCATCAGATCCTGATGAATTGTCATGGGCTTGATCAAGAGAGTCTTTAAAACATCTCTTTTCAGATAAATCAAATTTATATTAATATTCTGAAAACTAAAAGTTTAATCCCTTTTTTTGTGAGAAAAAAATGAATCTTTAAATATACATATTTCAATGTCAAAAAGCCATCATCACTGAGTGATTGTGTTTTAGACATTTTGGACTTAATGTCGCTAGACACTTGACTAAGCGGAGGGTCACCTGGACATAAACGTAAGAATCGTGATGGGGATACCCCCCTGAAAACCTTTAAGTATAAGAACTTGATGAAAATGGAAAGTGGTATTGTTCTGTTTGTTGAGAGGCTAGAGTGGCTAATGTATATTCTAGAGGCCATGAAAGCCCAAAACAAAAAGGAATCATTCTCGACATGCAGGATAGTTAATTTTCAGCTTAATGATATTATGATGGTGACTGTAATAAAAGTTTTTCATTTACAGTGTATAATCATATACTTATCTTCCATCCATGTATATATCTCTCCATCTAAACGCAGACTTTCAAGTATGAATACTCTGCATATCAACATTACACATTCATACACTTACAAAATGTTTATGATAGACATACAACACAGAATTTTTAACTCAAAAATAAACTATTGCTTAAAAACGTTAAATTCAAATATGCATGAGTAATAGAGTACACAGTTGAAGTAAGAGAACCAAAAGCACACATACACACAGAATAAAGATGGTTTATAACATTTCCAAGGGGACTGGGATTTTAAAATGTTATAACCAAGAAATGTTACATCCAAATTAGATCATTTTTCAAAATGTTTATGTAATTGTCCATGTTGACAACATTGGACATACATGTAGTAAACAATTTATCTGATATGATTGCTGTCAGAACTCTTATATAATGGTAACAACATTTTCAATAAACAACTTACATTTGTGTAAATACATGTCATCATGAAGAAAAAAAAGATAAACCAGTAAGTTTTATCATCTGATGAAAGTGTCAACATACATGTACATGTATCAGCCGGTGAATAATAAAATTCACTTTTGTGTGAAAATGTCTTTGTTCAATAATTTAATGACTGGCAAATTAGTCCTTTATTTATTTGGAAGGAAAAGAAATTGTCAATTGTCATCTGTTTTCTATTAATCTGAGATTTTTTTTCGACATGTTTTTCAAGGACATACAAATGCTTGAATATAGCTTTGTGTCTAAAGAGACATTTTTTCTTTTTTGACGCGAATTTTCAGCCATTTTCACAACAGTCAGAATTCAAAATGAACATGAGAGTTAATTTGAGTTATACTCAATTAGTCAACATACTGGCAGAGAATGATAGTTAAAGGATATTTCTAAATGAGACAAAAAAGTACAAAACAATATTCATTTCTTTTCATGCTATAATGCATTAGCTACCGTATATACTTGATTATAAGTCACCCCCCTCCCCTTTTTAGGGCTGCAAAAAGTGAATTTCTCTTTGACCCTCCTATAAGTCGGGGTGTATTTTGGAAGTCAGATCCGTCTGAAGGGGTGACTTCTTAGTGAGTCAGAATTGTACTTTGGAAATATAAACAAGTCAAATTGGATAGATAGAGAGATAAGAAAAATAAAGACAAAACCAGTGTAAAATACAATTATATTATTGAGTGAAATATGTCACAAATAAATTGACAACTTACAATATGTCCATCTTTGTGTAATTAAGTCCATTGAAATCCATAATGCTTGACATTTTAAATCCATTTATATGATAAATCCACTAATTCAATTATAGGTCACATACCGGTATAAAAATACAAGTTCAGACTGATCCGATTCACAATATTCCGTAATATGTTAATTCCACACGTCATACAAATAAACAATGAAAGTTATGTCCACTTTTTTGTGATTCACGGTACCATATAAATATCACTATCTAATGTCATCTGGTACAAAGTCCAAGAAATAATCCTCATTGTCTGATAAAGTTCTGAAATCCTGCATCGTCGTCTAGTCATTGTAAATCGTCGTTGTCCAGTCATCATAAATCTCGTCCGACTCCGATTCCTCGGCTTTACTGTCATATGCGGGTGCTTATGCAGAGACTGAGCTTGGACTCTGTAAGTAACACTTTGATCATAGTCAGAAATCTATTAAAAGATGCAACTGAACACATGTCAATTGTGTGGCAAGATCACAGGGAGTTCAAATAACCACCCTCTGTTACTTGGCACTGAACAAGTATCAGACTCGTGGCTTGATCAAAGGGTTGTCACGTGGGAAAACAAAGAGTGTTGTGCCTTTACAAGCTAAGGGATTAAGGTCAAAGCATATGCACAAGAAGTTGTAGAACTCTACTTGGCACTGAACAAGTATTAGATTCGCGGCTCGATCAAAAGGATTGTCAACTTGAAAACAAAGTGAGTTCCTTTACAAGCCAAAGGCTTATCGGCCCACGTGCACTGGCAGATAAGTTGGGAAATATCACTTGGGAATTAAATCTGACTGGTGGAAAAGGAAAATACAAATTAAATCAAAACTTTAATTGCATCAAGCACAGTCTTTATACAGCAAAACACAAATATTAATACAAATACAGGTTGTTCGGACTTGCACGAAAATGGAAGCAATATACTTAGTAGTAAACACCCACGGTAAACATCGACGGACACTTCACTTTGCGGTAGGTAGTATTTAATTTACCGGTAATATTTTCAAATTATTAAAATCCAAATAACTGTAGATACAAGTATTGTGTAATGAATACCGTCATGAAACGGATAGACACAGCGCATACCATATATGCATTACTACATAGGAATAGTGGCATGAAAACGTTAAAATATATGAATTGAAAGTATTTTTATGTACTGCAAACATCTAGAGTTTCCAACATTACCCCAAGATTTATAATTTTTTTAAATGTCGCGCCTATAAGATGACCCCTACTCTGTATGAATCTAATTTTAAGTAAACTAACGTCGACTTATAAGCGAGTATATACGGTACATTGAACCACCAACCCTTGATTCGCATGTACCGATTATGAATGAGGTGTGATTATCACATCTTTGTTACCTGGCACCTTTGTTAGGCCTTTGGTTTCTGCTAATTATGAATGACATGTGATTATCGCGCTTTTGTTACCCGGAGCCTTTGCTGTTTAAATGACCGCCATTGTTTATCTGGCGTTGGCATGTCAACTGATAAAAATGTTATAATTGAGCTAATTTTCTCAGGTGGATCACACAAATCAAACACTATAACCAATTAAAACTTGTAACAAAGTCTTTGGAATGCATATTAGTTAAGAATTTGGCCTGTGAATTTCAACTCAAATGTTATAACAGTGGACACATATCAAAGAACGGAATAAACAATCATTACTGCATGTGTATGTGTGTATATATATATATATAACATATATATGTACATACATATAAAATTTCTTACTTTGCTCTCACTTCTCCCTATTCTGTCTGGAAAGAAATCACTTCTCCCTAAAATTCAAGTCCAGGCTGACCCCTGATTGACAGTTTCTTAGGAGTCTAATTGCTTTGGTCATACTATACTTACTTTGATGCCTTTTCCTAACATAAGTGAATCCCAGTGCAATCAAGTGGTCACATTTTCAAGATTTGATGTTCTCCATTTCAACAGGCTGACAAGCCATGGTAGCTAAGAAATGCCAAGTCCGTTAAAACTAGTGGATAATTTTCTTCAACGAAATGAATGCGTATTACACAAAATCAAGAAGCTGCTGCCACCAAAGGGAAAGATTATTGTGTGTCAACTCCACTGGTTTATGGCTACAACAGGAGATCGAGGATGTTACATTGCAAGGCTGAGTATGCATATATTCAAATTTGTGTTAGCTGCAGCCACCCATTTTTGGAAACATGAAATTTAGTACAAGACAGGCTGAAACTGCAATTACTTGATTGTACTGTGATATACTTCAGACAGAAAAAAGGCACCATACTTAATAAAAAAAAAGTGGTGGATAAAATTACCAGAACTGACGGTAAACGTCAGTTTAATTCATCTTTTACGTCGCTTAATTTGTTATTTAATTGACTGAACTTCATGTACAGTATTGTCCTCCCTCTGATTCTATTTCTTATTCAAACAAACATCAAAAATGGAGACAATTTTTTTTACTTGTCAAGTTCAACACACACTTGCCGACAAAAAAATAGAGGAGGACAAACTCAATTGATTTTAAATACAATAAAGAATCATACAAAAATATAATAATAAACATTTTTGCACAAAGGAAACTTAATCTAAATTATTTAAACAAAGTAGAGACTTGCACACAAAAAAGATACTTTTTATAGTGATCTAATAAGATGGTTAGAAATTATAAGCAATACATTTTTACCCTGAGGATGATAATAAACACAAGGGTAGAAAAATCCATAGCCCAGGGCAACTAAAAATGAATGCTGGACAACAAATTTTCCTTTGTGAAAGCCCAGTTGGGCAACTAAAATATATTATTAAAAAATGATTTTGTCAAAAATTATAACGGAATTTTGTATTTACCCCAGCAACAAACATTTGATCAATTAATTTATCCCTCTGGGTACCTACATGTACTGCAGGATGGCAGAATTATCTCCATATACTTCTATAGTGGAGTACGTGTTAGGCGATTCCTGTCGGTAAGAGGCCACACTAATCCATGTGTCTGCTACTCATTATCTGATTAGGCAGTGTTAAAAAAATCCAATAGCCCGACGCCCAGGGTCCCTCTAATTACAGATCGGGCCCCTCCTATATTTTAACTGAAAAGCCCATCGGGCTTGTCGAACAAAAAAATCTAAATTTTCCTGAGAAAACTTCAATCTTGCTAACTAAATCCCGACTTTTATTGTAATGTTGTTGAAAAACCAGTACATTATAAATATTTATTCCCATGTGGGCCCGTTAGTCATTTGAAGTCCGTCTAATGATCGCAATTCTATAGAAAGCTGTAAACTGTACAACACGAGGTATGTGACCTATGAATCGGGAACAGATTGCTGGGGGTTACATGTACCTATAATCAGTGCTCAGTTGGCTTCAAGGAATAAATTGAGCTGCCCCTTGCTCACGCTTCTCGTTCCATTCTGAATCGTACACCACCTTCGGTCTTCAACATTATTTACCTGGGCCAGTTACTATCTAGCTGAGGATTATTTAAACCCTTTATAACTACCAAAATTTCTAATCAAGCCTTGTTCTGTCTGCGCAAACTTTTTTAATTTGGAAAAGTAAAGTTGTTAACGGCGAGGGCAATGTTAAAGAAATGCTATTTATTGTACAAGCACAGCCTAATACACATTTTAAGGTGCATGTTTGCGACGCGGATCCTGGCGCAGGTAAAACTAAAAGTCGGTACATTTATACTGTATAAAACGTGCACAATACCATCCGCTATAATCAGTAAAATTTAAATAAAGGCTACGAAACTACAGTGAAAAAAATGTATGAATCATAAAAATGTAATGCAAGTAGAATATAGACTTTATTTCTTTGTTAATTATATGCCACACATTTCCAAAATAATGCAGTCTGAATAAATATGGCATTATAATATATTTGTAAAAATTATAATTAAGTAAATTTAAAATAATAAATAATTTAGACATTATTATTATTATAGAAGACAAAAAATAAACAAAAACATATACACATGCATGCAGAATAAGTAATAAATAAAATAAGAATTAATTATAATGTCCACATTACATGCTCTTTTTAAATGTTACTCAAATCGATGGCATGCTAAATGCCATGTAAATATGACGGTACAGTGAAGACTGATTTGCTCGATATAGTTGATTTAAAGGCTGCAGATGCTAGGGGTATTTAAAGAACAGCAATTGCAACGTGCAATGTCGTGTGAAAAAAAATAGGGCCTTTCTGGCACATGGTTTTGGAGTCGAGGCTTGTGGATTTTGAGTCAGGGCTTGTGAATTTTTTAAAGGCACCAGCCCTGGGCCTGTGTCTGAAAGAAAATTTCTTTGAACACTGTTAGGTAATCACAGTCCATACTACCATCCCCTCAAGGAGAACCCTTAAAGAAACAAGACTTGCTAATGTCTGTATTTGTCAACACACCAACATATGGTAGCGGTGTCTTTCATCTTCAGCTTGACACACTAAATGCCTATGATTTAGTACAAGCATTGTGTTTTCTAATTGGTCTGTTAAAAAAATGGGCACTTGCTGTAGAGCATGTGACAGTTGCTTCTGTTGGCGAACTTTAGCTAAAAGAATATGGCATTTAAATAATCAAAGCAATCACAATTGTTGTTGCTTACTACACTGGCTTCTTGGGTAATGGATAAACAAAAGCTTGCATAGAAAGTTAACAGCTCAATAACAGTTTCGACACAGGATTAACAGTGTCAGATTTAAGATGCCATGAAACATAATCATGTAAACTCAGATAAGCATAAAATGTGGGCAAGTTTCTGATCAGACTAACAACTACTAGGAAGCTGATGGGCAAAAAGGCACCGTCATTAAAGGAAATTTTTGGCTTATCTTTTATTTGGCAATCTCAAATAGATTAAGTGTGTGTGTGTAAACTTGTGTGACACTTTCCATTACCAGAACCCAGTGTTGCACACAGCGTGGGCTCCCCGAAATTTGTTGTCAGGTGTATTCCAAATCTTGACCATGTGCACCCTCCTGGGCGCGCTTTTTCATCAGAAAAATATTGAAAAATACAGATACAACTTTTTAATAGTGGATATCCACCCACGTCTCTGTTGGTGCTAACAATGTCCAAAGTTGCAAAATGTGATAAAACTGTAAGATGACAATGAATATCTATTTTAAAGCAATGTATCTGGCAATGAAAACATTCAAAGTTTGTGATAGTCGGTCGAGTTGCAATGTAAGTGTTTGATGGACATCAGGGTAACATATTTTTTTAGGTTAAAGTCACCCGTACTGCAAGGAAGATTTAATTTATTTTGAGGTTGAAAAAAGTGACAAAATTTATGCAAATACACAATTTGTTATTTAATTAATGATTTGTTAGTTTTGAAACAACAGTAATTCAGAAAACATAGGTATTTATTATAATAAATGCTGGTAGATAATGTGTACAATAAAGTTAAATGAGAGGGCAAGATCCGGAATGGAAAATTCCATGGCGCAGCTCACTCCAGGTTAACCAGATGTTTTCATGATTTACTTCAGCACATGATAAAACTTCTATTGCAATAATGTAAGTATTCAAGGAAAATATGCTAGTACAGGGCAGACCACACAGTTAAGGTGGCAAAACTGTTGAAGCAAGTAAGATTATCTAATTTTTGTAGCATTACACCATTAGTACATTTTGTACTATTATTTTCATGTGCCCCCCCCCCCCCCCCAGATTTGGAGGGAGGGAGACGCAGTGTCCTCTGCCCTTGGGATCCAATGCGCAACACTGAGGACTGATGATTAATAATAAGTATTGGATGCAATTAGGACTAACTATATATATGACAAAAGTTGGTGAACAATGTTGATTACAGCCATCTTAGGCACAAATGCAGTAATTTACCCAGCAACCAGAAAATCTGCTGGGCAATAGACTTTCAAAGCTGTTTGCCCAGGGTCAACCATGGTTTTCAAAAATGTTCTACCCCTGAAATAATGAAACATTACCCCAAATTTATTTCCTTATAAATATTTAGATCTACAATTATATAGTCTAACACAAAAAATTAATATTGTCTACAAATATCCTGCACATATGCAGAAGTCCATTCCAGTCCAGTAATTACATCAGTTCTGGTGATTTTTTCCACCCCAATAAAGCAATCGAGCTCTTAACTATACAAACGAGTATAGGCTGCGAACTATTCAAGAATATTGTCCTTCAGTTAACATGGCGAAACTGACGTATTAAGACGCCCCCCCCTCCTCCGCATCATAACAGCGTTGATGCCTTTTATTGTAGGACTATCGTCCCACACCCTATTTTGACGCAGTGTCATAAACTCCCAGTTTTCGAGAGAAAACTCCCAGTTTTCAATGACGTCACAACCACAACATCAATGTACACTGATCAACATAGAGTCACACAGACAGAAAAATTTGTAGAAAATCCTATCCTTATCGGTTGTGAAATGAAACAAAGACACATACCATGAAAAAAACACCATTTCACTAATTCTCTTATTTTCAACCAGTAAGTCCTCATAAAAATCCTTACTAACTATTCTGAATGGGCAAATCAACTTCCCACCATAATATGCATCCAGTCTGCTACTCAACATGTGTTAGCAACGTGACTCAGCTGATAACTGCATCAGTAACACTGTTTAGAACGGTGTACAATGTTATAGTTTCATGTGGATGTCATAACTGATTTTCAGAAGTGGTTATTTTTTATTACAATTTGTGGAAATTTACAAGAAACATACTTTTACGATATATTTCATAATTAAATTAGTATCCTTTACATTTTTGCTTATTTAAATCAAAGTATTAGGATTTTTTATCTTATAATTAAGCAACTTTAATTTAACAGTAAATTTTCAATAATCTTTTAAGACATTCTTGATATTTAACTTGTTTTGACCAATTTATTTTTTAAGATTTGTTTGATAATGGCACGAATGATAAAAAATGAAAATAAAACCTTCTCATGTAATTTTATGTCTTCTGTCTTTGATTATTTGCATTCTGGATAAATAAGTTGTGAAGGATGCAAAACAGTTTAGATGTTCCAAAAACAGTACATTCAAAGATTGAGGTTCTGCATGTTCACAATGCCAATTAAGTATTGGGAAAAAGGTCACATGCTGAATCTAATTATTTTATAATTATAATTACACAATTTTATAATAATACCATCATGATTTTTCTAAATTTAATTTTTTTCCCTTTCGAGACAAAATCTGTACCAAAACCAAATTAATGATAAATGTAAGAAAAGTTTAGGAATGCCAAGTTAAATTTTTGTCTGTAATTTTTCCCATAAACTTGAGTTTTCTATGTCCTATTGATGTTCCTCTGTAATATAGTTTTTTTTTCCCCGCGCATATGTACAATGGTGTCACTAATAGAATAGACTTCTGTGAAGTGCGTCATTATGGGTGACGTAATACACTTTCCGACGAGGGGTCGTCTGGTTGAAAGCATGCAAGGAAGAGTATTAGAGAATATATCAGTCATTTTGTATGAATGTTTGCTACAATAACTAATTTTTCTATACTAATGAGAGGAGTATATTTCTGAAAAGGTGAAAGTAAGTTCTTAAGTGCGTCAAAATAGGGGAGTCCAGGATATATGGATATATCGAAAATAGGTGCACTGACCATCATCTAAATCACATCTCTTCATTAATGTATCCCAGCATGTATTCATAAACTTTAGCGTAAAATAAAAAGGACCACGTGTATTGGACATTTGCCTATCAGAAAAAAAGTTATTATGTTAATGTGACAATGCGAGAAACAATTCCAATGGAGAAAACAAAGAACATATACAACTAGCGAAATTAGGGTGCAGAAAACATATAAGGCCGATTTACACAGAAGAAAACATGTATTAGTTTCAATCAAGATGCTCAAGACCCTAAATAGCCGGAGCATATTTCTTACGTACTAAAGAAGGGTTAAAACTGTTAATATTTGAGGAGACTTAAGCTTTATTTTCCCCTAATCTAAGCACATGTCCTGCTCACCTCAACGTGAATCAATGAAAAGACCATACACCGCGTTTCCGCTTCAACTATTAGTTCACATTTACGAAAAAGAATATAAATGTTTGGTCTTTATGAAATAACTAAATGTATAGCTGCAATAAAGTATTTGAAAATATTTACATTTAACTATTAAAAATATTACAAATTTATGTTCAAACGGTGCACTATTTTCCTACGAAGAATAATACATATCAGTAATTAGGCGGAAAGGGCTGTGGTAATTAACAAACCGGTCATAGGCGGGCACTATGTGTTGTGAACGACTAATGTGTACCGGAATCTGATAAAAAGAATTTTTAATATGATTTAAGCTAGAGAACACATCTTCATACCAGTAATATTTTCCAGGCATCTATCTGTAATGTCTAGAAGAAGAATGTGTTAAATGACAATCACTTTCAGGAAATTTATTTTGTTTATTTCTTGTTTGGTTGGTTTTAGCTTTATTTTTTGTTTGCTTATTTGATTGTTTGTTTTGAATTTGCAGTGATCAGAAATATTGCAAACCAACAAGTTTAGCTCTCCGACGATCTTTAGATAGGCGTTCATAAACATGTTTACGCTTTAGGACAGGCTAGTGTTAAAATAAGGGGATGGAAGGTATATCGTGCAAATCGAAATGACAAATTGGCTTTTTTTTTAGGGCATTTTTCATCGGGTCTCTACACCACTACAAACAATGCTATGGTTTGAACTTAAAAGAAACGGGTATTTGTCGCAAGATATGCTTGCACATGAATTATAAATTATAACAATCGTATCTGATCGATCTGTTACGGCTTGAGCAGTCTATATGTTTGTGCATAGAGATGAATAAATTACAGACTGGGTACATATATAATCCATTTTATTTTAACCCCCCACCCCCACTCCTTCACACACAAATACTCTTTTGGAAAAAAAAAAACCGCAGACATTTTTATACTCTTAAGTTAATGCCAACAATTAAGAAATCATAAATTAAACATGACGGCGACAAACGAATCAAATTACTAAATTGTGGAAATTTAGGCAAATGGAGTGGTATCCATATAAAGGAAAAATAGGTTCTTCAGATACATTCATGCATATAAATTCAAATAAAAGCAAAGATGCTGATCTTTCTCATTCATCTGATTTCAAGAATTCTGTTTAACATGAAACAAAATCATTTCGCGTTCAAGCCACATATCTACGTTGGTTCGATTGTGCTATAGTCCATGGGAAGTAGCCTATGTTTGTCTTACACTTATTCTTTTGTAAGTTGCTTCCCTCTTTCAGTACTGCGCATGTACACACGCACACAGATATATATATATATATATATATATATATATATATATATATATATATATATATATATATTTATATATATACTTACTCATAATTTTATGGAATAATTGACTGAAATTAACCTGAATAAATCGATACCTGTCTATCACTTGCCTGTGTCTCTGTCAAAACAATCTTTTAAAATATTTTATAATAGAAACTCTTTATCAACAAGTTTAAATGACGATACAATGTACTAAAACATGATTTAGGAGAGGTATATGCCGAACAAAAAGAAATGTAGATATCCTTAAAATTTGAAGTCACAATTGATAAGCCACGTATAGATCAGAACTGGTGATAGCTTGTGTAATAGGTGAAATAGTTCAAAGAACAGAGGGATTGGCATTGCAAGTCTTTGTTGATCAGGTAAGGTGTTTGTTTAAAAGTTCAAAATTAAAGTTTTAATTGTACTTTTGCTTTTCAGATCTTCATGAACAATTATAAATTTTATATAAGAGAGACTTTCTGATTGACCTGAAAATCATGTACAAACGTTTGTGTCTTTGTGAGAATCACTTGATTTTCACAGCCGTAGCTCCTGACGACTATGTAATGTGTGAAGAAGATTTGGTTTGGTTTGGTTTGTTGTATTACGGCAGAACAACAAAAGAAGGTTATTTATTGCCAATGCAATTGGGATAAAGTGCCATGCCAAAGAATACACCACGATAGCCGACCAGGGCTGACCAATGGTAGGATTCGAACTTACACTCTTTTAGTAGCGACTCTGGCATGCTAACCGCTGAACTACCACGGCTCCTGTGTGAAGAAGAAGAAGAAATAGAGAGGCAGAGCAAGAGTCAAAAATGATGTTAAAACCTGTAATAATCTGTTCAATATTACAGCCGAGTCGATCACTGTCGTATTACACTGCTTACCAAATGCTGATGTTCTAAAAACAATTCCTTCTAATTTGTATTTTTTGTCAAAACTTTGCGACCGTCCTCTTTTTCAACTTTAAAAGAATCAGAAACTATCTTGGGCTTTCAAAGCACAGGCCCACTAGTAAATGCATTTGTCTAAATTTTGATTGAAATGGACAGAACATTAGAAACATTCTTCCCGCTTTTTTAACTGGTAAAATCATTTACGTTTGAGCTTATAATACAACCAAACCAAATCAGCACCTGCGGCACCATTGCCATTGTCTGCAGTCACATTGCCATTGTGGCTCAGCGGTTAAGGCATTGGATTCGTGACCAGAAGGGCGACACAATGTTCAAAGTTTGTAATCAAACCAAACTAGCACATGCGGTCACTTATATCGGACAAATGTTTATTATTACCGCCTTATGTGTGTACGTCCACGGCCGAGTGGTGTGAAGGTTTCACCTCTAAAACATAAAGCAATGGAGTTAAATCTAGACGTTGAATTGTGATTTTATCCCTACGTCTAATAGGGTTCACAAGAGAATAACAAAAGGAAAAGAAGAACATTTTGTTTTCGTAGACATATCTGGCCTCAGGTAAATATTTTGCAAATTACACAACACTTTCGATGAATAATATGATCTACATATGTAGATACATGCATACAATAATGTAAAAGGGTAGATACGCAGGCTGGTAGGTTGGTGGGTAGGTAGGTAGGTAGATTTACTACCTCCATTTACTCAATGAATGGTGTTTAAAATAGATATTATGTGTGTGGAAAAGTGCCCAAACTCTATGCATATTTTGCTTAAGTTTCCTGTGTTGTGTTTCTATAGGTACTGGATGATCTATAGTTGTAAAGAGATTATTGTTTCTACCAATATAAAATGTTTCATGTGATTTTTGAAATTTTAATTACAGGTATATTCATTTTGGTTGTGATATGAGACATATCTCTTATTTACATATTTTATCTCTGTATTTGAAAATTCTTGTTTACCAGACATATCTTGAGATACAAAAATGAATGTTCTTTTGTTTTCCAGACATATCTTGAGATACAAAAATGATTGTTCTTTTGTTGTTCATTCTGCCAGCAGCTTTGTGGTGAGATGATTATTACCTACTTTATTACTTATTATATTTAATGTGAAAAACTTAAATGTACAGCGTAAGTCACAATTTAATCAAGGCTAGATTGTTCGATTATTTGCTCTGAGCACAGTCCACCCTGATTTGCATTACAAAATGAATAGTTTGAATTTAAGACTTGTTTATTTGACAACTTCAATTAGTTTTGTCAAGGAATAAGTAGAGTTTCCATGATCATTGTCATTTGGACATGTGACTATTAATACGGGCATACCAGCTGTGACATGTGAATGTCATCAACCGCATCATGTACATGTCACCTGCAGTGTCATGTACACGTCACAAGATTAAACATGGTTTTGAACTCACCAAACCCGCAACATTCATTAGAAAATGTGAAATCATAAAAAAATAATAATAATCGGCTAGATAATTTATGTAGTGTAACAGGTTACAAAAATAATACAATGAAGAAAACTTTGAAAAAATAATTTTTTAGTATTGTTACCAGCAATGAGTATCATCCGATTATCGTGACGACCAGTAACGGGGAAAGAAAAAAATTCACACCAGGACCGAGCGAGAAAATGGTTGTGAATCCTGCGTGAGTTGGCTTCGGCTTGATGATTATAAACGCAGCATCACTAGATAGCAGTCGCTATCACTGGAGGATCTTATTCTATCTTAATACATGCTAACGCTGTCTTATGAAGACAGTAATAGTTCTCTAAAAAAAAAAAGTCCACGCGTTTCTCGCGACTCTAGTTTCTGATATGGAATTCTATCTCTCTACGATCCAATACCTAACTATTTCATACTTCTTGCGGTCTTCTCGCGAGCCGAGCCGAATCGCACGTGGATCTTCTATCTCGATGGTAAAAGTCTGGTACGTAAACGAACCCATCCTTGCATCCGCTTGACAGCTTGACTAATTCATACGGCCTGCAGACTTCTTGAAAGCCGAACCGGTCTTGAGACCTCACAAGCCCCTCTATCCCTAACACATCACTAACTGCTCACGACCGATGTTGAACTGGACTTGAGCTGATGCTACTGATATAATATTCCCTGTCTAATGAAATCCAGAGATGGTCCACTAAAACGGTTGTCGCGCACTCCCATGCCTGGCCTATATCTCAATAATAAGCTTCCTCTAACTTCATACACAAGAAGTCAGTATTGGCGATCTCCTTATGTCACTCTCCACGCAATAATGGTTCGTACAGAGCACGATCTGGTTTCCTAAATAAACGACGACTATCCACTGTGCAAAAGTAGGAGTACGCCGAACTGGAGACTGCACAGAAGAACTCTGCTACACCCAGGGTAGCCATACACTCTATTACTCGCCGTGGAGAACGACCCAAACTTTTGTACTATGAAAGTATCGGTGTACCTTTTACGGCAGCAATAAGCAATTTGACGAGCCACCGGGCTAGAGCTCATGAACAAACTGCCGTGGTTATCAGTAAGTTTGCAAAGCTTGCCTCGGTCTAGGTTCAACTCCTACAACCCCGACACTTAAAAAGCATTGGTGTGCACAGGAATCTTTAAAGTGTTTTTCATAGAGGCTTTTGTTCAGTTTTGTTCGGTATTAAGAATAGAGTGTCTTATGTAAGAACACAACATGACAGCCGACCAAGTCTGGCCTCTGTATCGAACCCATCACATCTGCGTATGAGCTATTCACAAACGTCCGCAACCCCTATTTACTAGTGTGCATCAGAAACGCGCAACAATTTTTTGGTTTGGTTGCGCTAAACCCTATTTAATTTAGTTTGCCTACAAGGCTAACATGAAGCCCACAACCCCGACACAAAACTGACGCTCAACAGGTCCACTCAGACACAAGACTGTCACACAATATTTTACCAGGTTCTTTATTCAACTTCATAATGCTTCATGAAAATCTGTTTACATGTCAAAACTACGATTCACACAAAACGAGCTGACCTTGCGTGAATCAACTTATTGCAAAATAAGTCACTCTATCAGAAAGTACTTTCAATTATAAAAATAAATATGCATCAAATAGTACAATTTTACAGACTTTTTCTGCATAAAGATAGACACAACGTTTCAGTTAAATCCAATCAAAACTTCTTGAGTTGTAAAACCTTACATTTGCTACATATATTGTCTATATTGTACTCTATTTCGTGGGAGATGGTCAATGTGTGCTCCAGAAAAGACAGATTTATATAGATAGATAGAAAAACCTGAATCTCCACGATTACAATTATTCCAGTAAATTGCAGTGTCAGTCTATTGGAGTCAATCCATAGTTACAATCAAGACTCCATTATGTTCCTAGTCAGAACCATCTGGCAGATTCTAGCATTACTTTCACATATGAAAAGATACTCTGCGTGTGTGTGTGTGCGCGTGCAAGGAATAAGTGTGTGTGTTACTATGTGTGCTTGTGTGTGTGAAAGTTTGTGTGTGTGTTTGTGTTTGTCACTGCATGTGACTGCATGTGACTGTGTATACATGTGATTTTTCTATTTATCCACCAATATTATAAGTTCTGATATTCTAGTGCAAGTCTCCGCCAGACTATCCATACTAACGCTACACATGGTCATCATGACCCCGTGGCGGAATTCCAGCACCACCTTCATTTGGAGACTGAGAAACTATGGGAACATATGGACTTCAACCACGACGGCAACTTTGGCAGGGATGATCTGCAGCACTTTATTCATGATTACGATACCAATCGTATGCTTTCTCAACCTTATCCCCCAACCCCACTCCCCCCCCCCCAAAAAAAAAAAAGAAACTATGGCGTGTTGGCTCCACCGACCTAAACGCCTACCCAAATATTTGTTAGCTTTTGATGGAGTGTTTGATAAAATCTACCTGGTCATTTGATAAATACATACCTGACAGCAGATTATTAATGCACTCATTATTGTCACATGTAGTTGAACATACATACATGCATACCATCATGCATACATACATAGAAAGTTAGATAGATAGCTGGATGGATGGCGAATAATGACGATTCTGTGATGGAGGGGGTCGGGACTTCATAATGGATAGCTAACTAAACTAGAACTGATGATACAAAGAAGAAAATATTGCTTTGAAATGAAAAAACGCTTCTACCTCCTTCACGACCCACCCACAGAAGTAAATTTACGTCAGTATTCTTCAAAGTCTACGTTGTTTTCGAATATAGTTTAAGCATGCATACTTTTTTATATGAGACATATATGGTTGAAACTCGATATATCGATATATATATGTATATATATATATATGTATATATATATATATATGTATATATATATATATGTATATATATATATATATATATATATATATATATATATATATATATATATATACATACATACATACATACATATAGTTGATGGCGAGGTATCTAAGGCGGAGTTTAAAACCCACTGGACCCATGATGATCCTTCCCTCTGTATGGTGGCCGAAGGTCTCTTCACTGAATTTGATTCTAATATGGATGGCTTCGTGGACGATCGTGACCTGACGGCTTCATACAACAAAGTGGACATCAACAGTGAGTTTGTACTTCCTTTTTGTAAATTTGCAATGATTGCTGAAGTTAACAATTACTTTTTTTCTTAAAACTAACTTTTCTGGATAAAAAAAATGATTTGTTATCGCAATCTGTGGAGAGAGAGAGAGAGAGAGAGAGAGAGAGAGAGAGAGAGAGAGAGAGAGAGAGAGAGAGAGAGAGACTGATTGATAGGTATTAGTAGTAATAGAGGCTGATATGGCCCCAAAAATGTCTCTATGGCTTCAATGAAAATTAACGGCTGCCACCTTGGGCATATGCCTCTATGGCCTCAAAAATGTCTCTATATCCTCATTGGGAATTCCATGCTAAAAAGTCCATAGGATTAACATTATGAGTCATTATGGCCTGAATGGGAATTTAACATTAGTCCAGAGGAGTGGTATTAGAAATAGTTTCAAAAATGGCACTCTTGCCTGAATGTGAAATTAACATTATGAGGCTAGAGTGTCATTTTTGTACCGATGGGGTTAAGGTAATCTGGCCTCTAACGGGAAAGATAATGTTAAAAGCACACTTACTAACCAATACACCAATACTAAGTCATTTACTAACCAACACCGCAAACGTACTATACAATACGCCGTTGGAGTAACCAAGACTTAGTCACTACTAACCAATATTGCACACTTACTATTCAACACGCCGTTGTAGTGACCAACATGTACACTTACTAACCAACCAACCAACCAACCAACACACACACACACACACACACACACACACACACACACACACACACACACAAACACACACACACACACACACACACACACACACACATGCTTATAAACTTTCACACAAAAAGAATGGATGTAAAAGAAGGGGGATGAAATCACAGACAAGAGGGTAGGTGTTTTTACACACACCATACCTACAAGCATACTTATATACTATCACACACACAAGGGTAGGAGTGCTTGCGCACACACTATACCTACAAACAGCCATTGGGGTTTAAGTTTTAGCTGTGAAATACATGGACATAGACGTACACAAACATAAAACACACATAGATTGGCAATGATTGAGTGGTATCTCTTTTCTAAGAGAACTGGATTGTCCTGAAAAGGGCCGTTGGGGTCGTTAACCAACATTAGTGGCCATATCTCCCAGAGATGGCTCTTCTCTCCCTTTCCATTAGTTTCTCCCGAACTTTGATCCAATTTTGATTTAGCCGTTTTTGCACACGTTCCTGCTTTATTATTTCTATCTCCCTTTTCTCCTCATCCCAATGTTTCTTGATCTTTGCGGTCTGCTCCTCCATTACTTCCTTAATCAGAGCCTAGGCTGCTCTAACCATATCCCCCTCTTCCACCCGACCCAGGAGATGCTTTACCCTCCGTAATAACTCATGGCCTCTGCAACTTGCTCACTTTACAACGTTGTGTTCTTTTGACAAGTCGACGATGAATGCTATATGACGTAAACACGCACACACACACACACACACACACACACACACACACACACACACACACACACACATATATATATATATATATATATATATATATATATATATATATATATATATATCACCCAATCAGAATGTAAGAAGAGGTATGACGTCATTTTCAGATCAGAAGACTGGAGGACATGTCATTTGATTTTCAGAGTCAAGAAGTGCTCCTACACATTATAAAACAAGCATGTCATCACTCACACTGATAGACAATCACACAAGATAAAGAGTAAAGAGTAGGGGGATTAAGGTTTATTTATTGTGGAAGACAAGGACATACACACATAAAAACAGATTTCTTTTTGGCAATGATTGAGTAGTATCTCTCTTTCTGAGAGATCTGAATGTCCCTGAAAAGGGACGTTTTTTTCTTTTCTTTAAGCCACACGCTGCATTAGTGGCCGCACCTCCCGAGCCGGGCTCCACAGGCAGCACATCTCTTTTCACACCTGTTTCCACGCCAAGGAACGACGGCAACGGAGAGGAAAAAGTGATGCTGGTTAGCATCACTATCCCAATCCTTCACGTGAGGGACTAGGGGTTGCTCTCAGTGATGATGTTGTTTTTTATTGCTGCTGCAGCTCTCTCTCTCTCTCTCCAGCTCCATGGCACAGTCTTCTTGCTGGGCCCTCTCCCGCTGTTGGGACCATCGTTGAGGCCCTTCCCTCTGTTTTTCTCTTCCCCCCACTCCCACTCCCTCTTCTCTCTTTCTTTATCTTCCTTAATCACATCCTTTACGACCTCTTTTACCATCTTGCAGTAAATCAGATTTTCACCAGTCTCCTATAGGGAAAGAGATCCATGTTTTGAACCGGTCCAGGAATTTGTTGGCCTTGTTTAAATGGATGGTGGCTTCCAAAAGTCTTCCATTGATACTTGAACACATTTTGTTTCTTTATCGAATCGACAATGAATAGCAAGACTGGTGAACGCACCGCTTTATATGCTAGAAGTACGAATGTGAAGGAAAACAGCCTTCAGATCCGGCACGCGGACATGAAAGAAAACTCCTCTCTTAGAAACATTCAAAGATAGACAGAGAGAGAAAAGTGAAAGAGTATGTCATCAAAATATGTTTTGAAAAATCAGTCAACACCATTTGTTTTAAAATCAACTTTTTTTTTAAACAGCAAGTCCCGCTAAATCAAACATAAACAAACGAAGAGAGAGGATTTGGGTTAGTCCATTCCTATTAATGTACAACTGACAAAAAATGTTAAACATGAACATAATTATAAGGTTGACAACTTTGTGGAGTAAGACTAGACTTCCAATGATCTAGTGCAGTTTCAATTTGCCATCGATGGACACTACGTGTTTGAGCTATAGAAAATATATATCCATAATGTTCACAAAACCATATTTCTATTTTGGCACAATTTCTAGAGAAATCACGTTCAAAACGAGCCAGTAAATATTCTAATGAAAATCCAAGACTGCGTTGATGAAGAAAATAAACACAATATTGTCCACACACTAACGAATCTGATCCTTGTAATCTGACATTATTGAACTGAGTGGATACAACATTTCTTCTCATAAAGTCTATGATATCGTCTTCCAGAGAAGGTAATCCATACATAAACTCGAACGTCTTTAGGTTTTCGATGAGGAAGTTGATCTGTAGCACACACTACTGGATTCAATAAGCTGTGTACGAACTGTGGGTCAGAAGGTAATGAAGTTCCCAGGTATTTATTTTCACAGGTAGCGATAAGTGATGAATTCACACTTGCCTATTCTTTAAAAAGATCTGTCAAGTAAGTCGATAAACGGGAAGTCTCGATACTTTGTTGCAAGAGAGCTTCGATGCGTTTCGTTTCCAAAGAAGTCGATGGAGGCAGGGAATAGTCGCTCAAGTCTTTATACTACCCTTTTAAGATTTTCTCTTCTGGGTTGAGTGTCCATGATTTTCCAGATACTCTTCAAACTTGTATTTTTGACTCATCATCAAACATTTGTCGTGTTGTACTTGACTAGGATGATCGATTTGACAACCATGGCAACGTTCTATGGTCAGGATTGTGATTCTTTCAACCAAGTGACAAGCAAAACAAGACACTAAGTGTTGACATCATGGCTGTTTTTTCTCTTTCACTTCTTCTCCACTTGGAGATGGGGTCTGTGACTGTTCTTCTGTATAGAAAACATCATCTTCGCCTGTCCATGCCTTCGTGTTCCATGTTTTTGTTTTTAATAGTCTATGATCACTTCTTTCAGACTGTTGATTTCTCGAGTATTGTCACATTCTGCGTACAAGATTATGTTCGCCGTGTTCTCGAGGGTAAATGTAAACTGAAGTTCCAGACGCAGTCTGGGAGTAAAATCAAATCACCACAAATCATATCCTCGTGCGTAATCATCGTACAAACTGCCGCGGCTACTGTTGGTTTATAATTGCTCTGTGGCTTCAAACAGTCAAGTAAGATCTCAAGTAATTTTTCTGGGCAAAGTTAGGTTCAAAAGGTCTGGTACACAACGTCTGGGCATCTCGGGTGAAATGTTGGAACTTGAAAGGGTTTTGATCAATAGTTACGTTGAGGCCGGACTTTCTGACGATGCCAATGAACAAAGGTTTAGGCAGTTGACCTCAAAGACACGATCTTCGATCTTGAATCGGAGCCCAGAGGCAATGGTGAAGCTTTTGACTTCCATTCGTCGTCGAGGATCATTGACTGCACATCTGGTCAGAGCTTGACTGATGTCTTTTCCCACTTTAGGTAAGACTTCCACACGACGCACGCAGAGTCTGGTTTCTTCGATCAAATGGAACACGGTACTACTTCGATTTAGTCTAGACGTACATCCACACCATTCAACAAATACTTATATTGCAACAACATGTTCTAGTGTAAACGATCCATCATTTCTTTTGGTGGTCGTTAAATCCAACATTGTTAGGATCGTCAGCTTCTGTCACCTCTGTGTTGTTGAAGGCACGCATGGTGTCAGGTTTCCACACCACCGATGCATTTAGATGTGTGTTCTTGGCTTCTTTTGCGTACGTCAAGATATTATCGAGGTAAGCTCGGTAAGATCAAATGTCCATGCTGCTGCTGACCAGCTTGTTTTTAAGTACAAATCCACTTCGCTGAACAACGAATGCGTGAAATTTTCGCGGGAGTCACTCTGTCGTCGGCACCTGGATTGCAGTTGTCAGTTTTGATAACTTTGACTTTCAGGTACAAGTAACTGTTATTCACCTCGTCTTCGAGTTGTGATTTGATTTCAAACCCGATCGGAACTGAAGTTGTCAGAGACGACACGGAATGAAATTCTACCCACTGGGATTCCTGGATCGTCAATGGTATGGCAAATAGATCAAGTTCTGTCTTGGAACATTTGCAAGAATCTCCGTGCAGCATTTTTAGTTAGTAATCAAAAACGTCCTAATTTCTGACCATTCGTCTTTTCCTATTCTTTTTCCTTTCGTGTCTATTAGGTCTAAAGGACTTTCGACGTCTCTTCTGCCTTGTCCTTGCTGTGGCGTTAAGAATGAATTAATGGCTTCGCCCGGAGTATGAAGTGAATTTATAGGGGTGTCTGGGCGACCGAGGAGTTATTTTCCTGTCTGAATCAACACATTGTTTCCTGCCTTTATGAAAACTTATTTGGGCCTTTGTTGGTCGATGAGCACGTTTTGTAGAAATTCTTTTCTCTGCTCTTATAAAGCATGCAATCCTCGAGTAACCGTGGGTTTTAGATGGTTGCCACGGTACGAAAAGCCGATATTAACATATCTCCCAAACCTTGTCGAGCTACTCCTTAGTGCACAGGATACATCAATTACAAAATCACTGGAGAATCGTTTTCATAAATGTAGTTTCACGGTGATTTTTCCTTTTGAGAATATAATTATTTTGTCCAAGATATCTTTTATACTAATATTCACACTGTCAAAATACGAGTTACTTACAGGACGATAATGAGGATGTAAAATGTCTCGGTAAACGTGATACGTGTTTCCTCCTCATGGTAAGAAGCGATGGCAAAATCCACTTTGAAATAAATGACTCTCAGCAACAGAGCGGCTGTGTTTCCAATTACGTTGTACTCGACGATACCAGAGTACATATATATCAAATTCACTCCTTGGTTCAATTCGATAGTGGATCGAAAATACTTGAAACATCGGTTGTTGTTGTTGATGTCTTTCGTAGGAGCGAGAGCTGTTTCCATCCAGAATAGCAAACTAACTGGGAGACAAGGTGATGGACAGCATGAGAATGTGGATGGTACTCGATAAGTACACTTTTGTAACTTTTGTCCAGTACCTTGCCAAACTGATCGTTGAAAAGAGCTGAAAATGTTTCGACGAGATGTCGAGCATTAAACTAATATCGTGAAGGAAGTTTCATGGTATGGATAGTCAATAGAGGATTAGCTGGCGCTGTTTTTTGTTTTATTTTGGTTTTGTAAACTCCACGATCATTTCTGCCCAAGTGTGATTGAACTTGTTCGTTGAGGATTTCTACGACGAAAGTGGTTTAATCCTCGACACTATTTCGGATCTCAGTGGGATGAATGATTTCTACAAATGCCACTTTACAATGAGCTTTATGATCTAATTGTATGGACTGGGGTAATTTGGCCGTGACACAAAATAATTGTTTGTTGGGAAACACATCCATAGAACTGTCACTAGGTAATTTTAAATAAAATTGATTATTTATAGTTCGATGGTTATTGTCTTCAAGGAGTTACTCGATATCAAAGGAGAATGATGATTTTCCAAGAAGGGTTCCAGAAAATTGCTTCTGTGGCTGGAAGAGTTGTGACTGGCGTTCGCGATGCTACCGTTGATACTGTCGGTATATTTCAACGATAGATTGAGAAGAAGATATCTAATACAACTGAGTAAAATAGTCCATTTTTGTTTATCTCCTTGTTGCAAACTCAAATATCCAGTAGCTACTCCAATGACAGAATACACCACAAAGATTTGGCAGAAAAAGACGATTTGACTTGTGGGATGTTTCTGTTTTTGACACATCTGATTCATCAACCATTGTACCTCTTGTTGTAAGTGTGACATCTCTTGGTAAGATTAGGATTAGGAGGTAAGTGATGTATCCGTTGATCGTATCAACGGTGGAGTTCCATCCATCGTTTGTAAGGAACTAAAGTTAATTTTAGTCCTTCCATAAAATTCAGGGTACAAGTGTAATGTCCTTCCAGAAAGGTCTGTCCTCTTTATCTTCACCTCAACACTCCTCCTACAATAGGTTAAAAAAGTTTTGTGTGATGACGAATGTGAATAATGCCTTGTGTCAACTGACATGCTGTCAAAGTTGTCCATCGTAAGACTTCTTTAAGACTGGTTCCTAACGAATGTGAACGCACTTGTGCATTGTTTTTCGCGACTGATGGCATACAGTGCTAGAATCAATTTGGCGGGAGGATGAGATTGAAAGGAGTTGTTGAATACTGATCAGAAAGAAAAGAAGTGAATGCTGTTTTAATATTGTTTTTTTTTAGACCGACGAAATCGAGGAAGGCGACGTGTAAATGACTTAACCTCCTTTTTGACACCAATCGTGAAACAAATCAGTACGAAATCTCAAATAATCTGGAGTGATAGGTTTAAAATTGATCAGTAAATACAATACGCATTTGACGCTTGAGTGGCATCTTCCGAAACATATTTCAGCCAAGGTGTTCCTAACTGTTTAGCCAAGGCTTGAACATAAGATTTATCTCTAGGACGTATAAACAGCACCATATAATGAGCATTGAGACTGATGGTGCGATGGACTTTACTTTGTTGAAATACATTTTGAGTAATGTAAATAACTCTGGTATTACGATGATGTCCTTTTCGTGTAAATCAAAGTTTAATTTCTTGTTCGTGGTCTCCTAACATGTCATCGAATATAACGAGATGTATTTGCCTAGTGTCAGACACGATCCCATAGTCTGCGCGAGGAATTCCTTCTACAAACGAAATGAATTCTTCTTGGCTTTCTTGGAGTAACGTGTAAGCCGATTGCCACTCTTTGTAACACCACACGATAAGTTGTGGAGGACGATGGAACAAAACTGATTTGTTCTGTTTTGCCTAAACCACTTGGTCCAGCAATCAACATGTTAAAGGGATGGCGAAGATGCAGTGCCTCACAACTTTGACGATCTGACCTTTCGTCAATCACTTTAATAACGGAGGATGCAGCCATAACTCTTGAGTAGTTTGAAAAAGTTCTGAAACAATCACCAAGAACATAAGACATTTTATACATGTTTAATTTGTTTCATGGTACAACACAAAATATTCACATGTCAAAAAAAGAGTTCATGTTGTTCTTTCTTTCATCAGTCATACACGATGTGTTTAGCATAGTCAGCCACCTCTTGTTTCCAAGTATCGAATTCAAGACTTTTCCAGTCACGTACATCCTTCCAGACGTAAATCTGTTGGTGCATCCAACTAACTATACACACTTCTTGGTAAGTATGAAGAGCAGATAAAGTGCGAAGAATGTCTTCTTCACACGGGGGTAGAGAAGTCGTATTCATCACTATTCGTAGCACTTTTAACACAATGAGTTTTTCGTGTACAGATAAAGTTTTGGCCTTCCTGTCTTTACTGTTCATAAATTTGCCACAAAGAATCTGCCGGTAAACGAAATCCAAGAAATAGTCACTAACACACACGACAGGTCCAAAATTCAAAGGAATCGTATCGTCTTGTGGAATCTGTTCTTTTAAAAGTTGTTGGTAATCTATTAAGTCTTGAACCGTGTCATTGACTTTCTTCCACGGAATTTGGTACAATACTGATAACAGAAGTCATGGCATGGCAGGCTTTATAACGTGTTCGCGGCTTATCCGTGTTTGACCACTTGAACATTTTCAAAGTAATCAGTCTTTTCATAGCATTCATATGCCAATGATTAAAAGTCTATGTGATTTCTTATGCAACTGTTCTTTGTGTTTCACTTGAATCTGTACAAAAGGTCTTTGTAGATACTGATTGTGCTCTTCTAAACCAGTCATTCACAGGAATGTCTTATTTGAGAAAATAGTCATACGTTTGCTAAACGGTATTTGTTGGTAAATCATATCCAAGAAATGTTGTCATTAACTCATCACACACTACACGTCGTGAAGGGGTATCGTCTTGAGGCAATACGCGTTTTAAACGTTTTTTGAAATCCTGTAAGTCTTAAACCTTTTTCTGGATTTCCTCCCATGGAATTCGGTGGATTACTCCACCATTGTAGGTAGAAGTCGTTGCATCCAAAGTCTTACAAGATGTGAGAAGTTGATCAATGTCTGACCATTTGAACATTTTCAAAGTAATCAGCCTTTTTATAGCATATAGATGCCAATGGTTAAAACGTCTATGTCGTAGAGGATGTAATTGTTCTTTGCGTTTCACTTGAATCTGTACAAAGTCTCGGTAAAATGCGTTCTCTCAGCTCAAATGGTAAACTACGAATCCTCTCCTCTTCTAAAGTATCCATGTGGATAATAATCATGACCCACAAAGAGAAGGTCGTAACAGCACGGACATCATCTGGCGTGTTCAAGGAAAGCTGAATTTTTATACTCTCCTTCGTGGATCTTCACACCACAACTGAAACACTGTACTTGTTCTTCTCGTCCCAAGTAGACAAATCCTGCTCTGGCTAATGTTTTTGGAGTGGGTAATCTATCCAGATATGTAGTCCATTTGTGAACGTCTGGAATCAACTTTCAGAATCAAAGTAACTGGACACGGGTTACCATATTTGTATTGTAACTCTCGATGAGCTAGTGATAGGTACACGAACGTCATAACTTTCGATAGTAGAGCGGCAAGGTCGTGCTGTATCGCTTGCAGCACTCTGGACGCAGGGCAGACTATTGCATTCGACTTCATTGAACTTGGAGTCAGCGGGTCCCTTACCCTGCTTCTGTGTGGAATTCATCATTCTCGGCGAAAGTCTCTGATCAGAATGTTCTTTCTGTCTTGGACCGATCCTTTTTGTACTGGAAATCCGTACCCCTAAGGTAAAGTGTTGTGATCGGGAAGTCGCAATCCTTTCTCGTAGACGATCTGATATACTTTTTCCAAGGGTCTACTGACAATTTGAAGATTTGACAAACGTACAATTTTGTAAGAATCTTGACACGAAAGAACTGATCTTGACTTGACTTTAAGGCTTCTATACTTTACTCGAACAATAGTACAGTGTCAGTCCTTTTACTTTACACTTGGCATGAAGTTGCCTGTTCTTGTCACGGTACTGGTAGCCGTAATTGTTAGGTCTACCACTGGCAGAATTCAAAATAGTATCTTCGAGATGTTTGTCGGTTCACGCTCCTAAATGTTCGTCTTCAATGCAAGGGCGATCGATGAACAAGCAACTATCGGTGTCAAAATAGGGACACAATCTGTCACGTAATCAGCTATAATGGCATTGCCAAACTCATCGGGGAGATCAAACTCCGGGACGTCTCGTAATTCACCAAGATCAGATCTTCACGTTTGATTTCTACGTGTTTCATGAATTTTCCTTTATCTTCGGTGGACTGAAAGTATTGACTTGGATCTACCAAGTATTCCGCTTTGGCAATATCGGATATTGAGTTAGTTTTCCCCACAAACAATTCAGCATGACTTTTTGCAAACAATTGTCTTCCTTCGTTCTGTTCTACGTGTTCCAAGGTGATGCCTTCTACGGATCGGTGCCGTAGTTTGAATTGATTTTTGTTTCCTGGCGTGTGACACTAGGAAGGATAGCCTCTGACGTCTTGTTTCAACTTCAGAAACTAGTCGACGTAGCCTGAAAAAATTCTTAGACTCGAATCGTCGTCCTGTTGGTATTGTTCTGTGGTAAGAAAGTGCCAAAATTCCTATACTTTTAATAAGCGGTATCCACGATCGAGAGCGTTCTTGATCATCGTGACGACAATGTTGGTGGTGATCATACGTTTCAGCACAAGTACGACATAAAGGAAACATCAGTTTTCCGTGACAATGATGAGCCATGACGGGATGGTACAAGTTCGTCTGTGGAAGAATTTTACATATGATTAAACCTTCGTACTGGCGCATGTGTTTCACGTCGATGTGTTCTGTCAATATTTCATTGTGACTGGTGGGAATTGAGCATATTTACACTCCAAAGGATACAACGAACATACATCGATGTATTTGATTTATTCTCCTTGAGATTCGTCGGCTTCTTATCTTATAGTAAGTGTGTAGCATTGGTCCGTCCTCCAAACAAACTGTTGCGTGGATTCAAAGGTTCAATATCCACTACATAGTAATTGTCGAAGATGCGACAAAATTCTGGATCTATGTTGAAACGTCTATCGTAGTCGTGTTCCCACATAACTTGGTATCCTTGACTTTCCAAACTCTGAAGTCGTTGGCAAGTTTTGTCGTACAAATCTTCCATGGTCGACTCTGAAAAAGGATTTTTCGGGTCTGGTTGAGGAAAACAAGTGGGGCATCCATGAAATAAACATCTGTGAAATTCGTATACGATCCGTGGATTTTCTTAATCCCAATCAAATCATCCACGAAATAAGATCCAATCTTTCTCCGCCGTTTCTAGCATGTTGTATCCATTTGTCTTGAGTTTCACGCAAGTAATGTAACCATCGCAAAGCTTTGGCTGAATATGGACGCCTGACATATTAATAGGATTGAGGTGGTATGATGACTAGTTTGTTCTCGGGCATGAACTTCTTTCGGTACACTAATCCACGGTCTTTGGAAATGGTATGAGCTTCCATTAAGGGATCGATACCTCCGTGATCCAGAAATAACTATCGAAAGTTTCCATAACAGCGTCGTAAAATGTTTTCATCGAATCGGCAATATTTCAACATTTCTTCTTGAAAATCAAACGGGTCTGAAGAGTGGGCTTAAAACCAAACGTAGAAAACTTCTCCTTATACTGTTCGATACCGTCGGGGTCCTAGTCATAGGCCTGAGACAAATGCGGGAGCACGACGTTGAATTGCTTCAGTATTGAAAAAGTGTGGAAAATCGCCTTTATCCATTTTTGTCATTCCAAACGTTTTAGACATTCTACTCAAAGGCATAGCCAAATAACACATGGAAACTTTAAATTACACTTTCCCTACTTTCATGTAAATGATTTTGGCTCCATTCATGGTGACTTGTGGAGATTCGGTTTCTTGTTCTGAATAATATTTCCAAAGAAATTGTCCGTCGTATCCTGAAAAATTGAGAAATGACTGAAGCGTATTTATGACAGTTCTCGTAACGATGGACCTCCTTTTCGCTCCAGGTGTCGTCGGTGGGGTCTTAAAACCACTCAGCAAAATCAGAAAGATTATGAGAGCTACAAAATATCTTTTTACGTCCCCCTGGAATCACGCTACCAATCGGACGGTGATGAAAGGTTCCTGAATACAGCTGTGGCAAGCGCCATGAACCACATAAATATTAGGAGTGTGAATTACAGTCTGTTGAGAACATTTAAATTATAAAAATAAGATGAAATCCGCACGTTTTTTTTTTTTTTGCTCAAGTCGTTATTCATTAATTCGTCGGGTTCGTTCTCATATTTCTGAATATAACATTGATGATCCAACTCGACGATGAAAGTGACATCGTTTCTTTTCTGCACAAACGTGGAACTTTTTGGAACACACTGTCAATAATTCGCAAGTGCCTTTTTGTTGTTGGAATTGTTTCATGTGATGTCGATTGTGACACGCTGGGCTGACAAACATTCGCTTGCAAGTGGAGTAGTGAATCCTTTCTTGTCCTTCAGGAACACAAGGTCTGGAGGCCAAACAGCGACGACATCTCTCTCCCCACACCTACCCTTGTGTGTGTGATAGTATATAAGTATTTTATGAGGATGTAGTGTGTGTAAGCACTCCTATCCTTATGTGTGATTTCATTCCCCTTCTTTTACATCCTACCCTTCGTATGATAGTATATAAGTATGTTTGTGTGTATAGTGTGTGTGTATATTCCTATCCTTTTCTTTGATTATTAAATGTGGGTGTTGGTCACTCAAACAGCGTGTTGAATAGTAAGTACGGGGTGTTGGTTCGTAGATGACTAAGTGTTGGTCACTCCAACGGCGTATTGGATAATACGTGTGGGGTGTTGGTTAGTAAATGACTGGGTATTGGTTTGTCCAAACGGCGTATTGGTTAATAAGTGTAGTTTTAACATCATCTTTTCCGTTAGATGCCAGATTACCTTAACCCAGTCAGTACAAATATGGCACTCTAGCCTCATAATGTTAATTTCCCATTGAGGCAAGAGTGCCATTTGTAAAACCATTCCTAATACCATTCCTAAGGGACTAATGTTAAATTCCCACTGAGGCTAAATCGACCCATAATGTTAATCTTATGGACTTTTTGACATGGCATTCCCATTGAGGCCATAGAGACATTTTTGAGGCCATATAGACATACGCCCAAGATGGCGGCAGTAACATTAATTCCCACTGAGGCTATAGAGGCATGTTTGAGGACATATCAGCCTCTGTTACTACTGGTGTTTAAGAGCACATCAGCATATGAACGGCCATGTCGTACTGAGGCAATGGGAGTAAAGTGTCTTGCCCAGAGACGCATCACAGCAGTATGTTCAAGGATTCTTCAAACAGGTAAACCTACTGATTGTAAGCTAACCAGTGAGCCATCGCAGCCAGAGAGAGAGAGAGAGCTTTTGGAATGCAGCTACAAATAGTGCATGTTAGTAAGCAGCTACAAATAGTGCATATTAGTAAGTAAACGATATAACGATCCAGCAACAATTTCATAATTACATTCTTTTACATGACACAGTTTGAGCAAACACCCTCTGTTCATGCTCGGCAGATTTTGTTCCCTATTTCAAGAATAAGGCAGCATGATCTAAATGTAGTCGCAGTTTTCAAAAATCTTTGCTAACAAGCACAACCAAAGGAAATATTCACTTTGTTCTATTTCATACCTGTTGTGAGGAGATATGTGAAACATAGCTGGATGATTTAATTAGTCAGATAAAGAGCAATGGAACAACCGCCAGACGGATGATTGCAATCTCTCTCTCTCTCTCTCTCTCACACACACACACACACACACACACACACACACACACACACACACACACACACACACACACACACACACACATCGCCCCTCACGTGTATGTGTGTGTTTTTAGTTAAAATTTGTTGCGGCTACTAAAGTTTACTGCTTCCAGATGTCAAAAATGTCGCAGCGATGTGATTTTGCACATCTGTTGCTGTTCATCTATCTAATGGTTTAGAAATGTGTTATCGCAGCTACATAATTTCGCAATTGTGATTCTCCACGAACTTCCCGAAAAATTTACTACACGAAGAAAAGAATAGGTCTGTGTAAAGTTACACCCATGTGTATGTTATTTGTACAGTGTATTTAAAGTGTATTTCATTGTACAGTGCATTTAAAGTGTATTTTATTTGTACAGAAGACGGACATGTAGAAAAGCACGAGTTCAAACAGTACTGGTCTGAGGTTCGTATTTCTTATAACGTCAAAGATTTCCAAAATTTCTCTTCTTCCTTCTAAAACGTTCTAAATAATGTACTAATTGTTTTTGGTCAGATTTAAAAAATAATAATAAAAAAAGATACTGAAACTTTCGCGATGATTTACTTATTTCTTTTTCAAAAAAACTTTAAAACAAATTCATTGGACATGTAAATTGACATCTTATTGCTTATACGGCCTAATTTCAATTAATTACGAATACTAACACAATACTTTTCAATGAAAGGAATGATTTCTCAGAGTGGACCAACAAACCATCTCTGTCGTAGGAATAGGTTGATGGGTAATGATATGTCTAAAGTATGTATTACTGCTGAACCATAGGTTCCTGATTTAGAAGCGTCCATATATATATATATATATATGTATATATATATATATATATATATATATATGTGTGTGTATGTATATATATATAATATCTATATATATTTAAATTTTTATATATATATATATATATATATATATATATATATATATATATATGATATCCAATGATACATCTTGAATTTTCTTCTAAGGTACTAACCCTCCTATTTGTGATACATATCCACACTCCAGATGGGACCACGTGTTGAAGAACCACATGTTCCCAGTTTATTCTATTCAAATGCAGAATCATTTGTGAGATAACCTGAATAAAAATGGGAAGATATTTTGTTATTGCAACGTTATGTCACGATAAACATTTTTCGAATACAGACATGTCACGTTCAGATCTCAATGTATCAACATTCTATCTAAAATATTGTTCATGTCTCAGTTTGCTTTCCCGACTGATAACAGGGTTAAACATCTAAACTAAATTATATGGGATCTTAACTCTGTGCTGGCTCTGTCATTTTACAGGTTTTTATGATAACTTGTCAAGAGCATGGAGATCGATGGAAGAACGGGGGTGCCATGTTAAATAGGGTCAACATATTCGGGGGACAAACGGGAATTTAACATTTGCGCCATCTTGGTTCATAGCTACATTGTAACAGTATATATAGCAATAGGTGACGGTCTGCACTTGAACAGAAATGTTGTATTACGTCATAGGGGTATCATGTGTGGTGAGTCTGTCTCTTTATATGACAGTTTTGTCTGTATTTGTAACTGAGAGGTCGTCTGTTTTCTAACGGAAAGTCTGTAGTTGGTTTCTGTTTGATAAAGATAGGGACATAAAAGTACGGGAATGGTAATGATAACTTGTGGAGTGTTATAGGCCGTTTCCATGTTAAAAAGTTTATGCCGCACAACTGGATTGGTAATAAAATAGTTTCATTACATTCCAACACACACCCCTAGTATCCAGCAACCGCTTTTTGATTACAATCAAAACACACCCATCTACTATCCAGCAACCGCTTTTTGATTACAGACTAACACACACACTTACTATCTACCCGTTTTTTAAAAATTACAATCCAAACACACACCCCTACTGTCCAGCAACCGTTTTTGATTACAATCCAAACACACCCCCCTGCTATCCAGTAACCACTTTTTGATTACAATCCCAAAACATCCCACCTACTATCCAGCAACCGCTTCTTTTTTTACAATCCAAACACCTCCCCAACTATTCAACAATCACTGTTTGATTACTATCCAAACACACACCCTTACTATCAAGCAACTCCTTTTTGATTACAATCCACCACCCCTCCAGCAACCGATTTTTGATTACAATCCAAACAAACACTTCTGCTATCCGTTACCCGCTTTTTAATTACAATCCAAACACCCACCCCTACTATCCAGTAACCAATTTTTTATTACAATCCAAAGACACCCCCCTACTATCCAACAACTGCTTTTTGATTACAATCCAAACACACACCCTTATTAACCAGTAACTGCTTTTTTTATCACAATCCAAACACACACATCTAATATCGAACAATCGCTTTTTGAGTACAATCGAACACTCACCCCAATTATCCAGCAACCGCTTTTTGACTAAAATCCAAACACACCCCGCTACTATCCAGCAACTGATTTTTTATTTCAATTCAAACACACATACTTCTAATATCCAGCAACCGCTTGTTGATTACTATCCAAACACCCCCTACTATCCAGCAACTGCTTTTGATCACAATCCAAACACCATCCTACTATCGATCGCTTTTTGATTACAATCTAACACTCACCCCTACTATCCAGCAACCGCTTTATGACTAAAATCCAAACACCCCCTACTATCCAGCAATTGCTTTTCGATTACAATCCAAACACACACACCTACTATCCAACAACCGCCATTTGATTCAAATCTAACACACACCTCTACTATCCATGACCCGCTTTATTGACTACAATTCATACACACCCCTACTATCAAGCAACCGCTTTTTGATTACAATCGAACACCCCCTTACTATCCGTTACCCGTTTTTTGATTACAATCATAACACACACACCTACTATTCAGCAGCCGCTTTCTGATTACAATCCAAACAAACACTTCTACTACCCATTACCAGCTTTTTTATTACAATCCAAGCACACACCCTACTATCCAGTAACCAATTTTTTTATTACAATCCAAGCAAACACCCCTACTATCCAACAAGCACTTTTTGATTACAATCCAACACACCCCCTTATTAACCAGTAACTATGTTTTGATCACAATCCAAACACACATACCTACTATCCAACAACCGCTTTTTTATTACAATCCAAACACACACACACACACACCCCTACTATCCTACAACCGCTTTTTGATTACTATCCAAACACCCCCTTACTATCCAGCAACTGCTTTCTGATTATTATCCAAACACCCCCTTACTATCCAGCAACTGCTTTCTGATTATTATCCAAACACCCCCTTACTATCCAGCAACTGCTTTCTGATTATTATCCAAACACCCCCTTACTATCCAGCAACTGCTTTCTGATTATTATCCAAACACCCCCCTACTATCTAACAAGCGCTTTTTGATTAAGGGGATGAAATATGCACACACTCTCAATTATTTACTATCATTATCCAGTTACCTACTGTCCACAAACCAATTATCAAATATCCAACACCCAGTTACCTACTATCCACGAAGCAATTATTTACAATCCAACAACCAAATATCTAATAATTTAATTCCACCCTTCCCCATACCCCCTATAAGCACTCTTATAAATTAAGTAAAATAACATCTAGTTCCTTCTATAAGGCACTTTGTTACCTCCCATTATAATATATCTACTGTAGCTCCTATTATTTAAATCAAAAATACGTTCAGTATCTCCACTATAACTCTAACAGTAAACTTTACTCAGACTACAGACTATATAAATCCCTTCTAAATGAAACTAACAACCCTAGTCCTTCCCCTTATAATCCCTCTTTTAAATAAAGTAAAAATCTCTGTTTACATCTATATTGTCCCTACCTTCCAATTTAAAACAAAACAACCACTCTATTCACACATGGTTGGATGTTAAAGCACAAAAATAAACAAAGAATAAAATCACTTATCAATAAAAAAAATACCTTATCTGTCTCCCCTTATTCCCCTAGGACCCCCCTTATAAAGTTAAAATCTCTGCCCCTTTCTATAATATCCCACCCAACTAACCGCACACCTTTAGACGTTAAAGAAGCAGTACCTTACCACCCAATAATCCATATTATAAAGCAAATATCTCTTTCGACATCTGTAATGTCCCTATCGTCGCCTACTTTCCTATTTTTGAAACAAAACAGGGTAGGATTTAAAAGAAGGGGTATAAATAAAAATAATTAACCCCCACCCCTACCCCCTACAGCCCTCTTATAAATTAAGTAAAAAAAAAAAACATCTAGCCTCTTCTATAATGAGTTTTAGTTACTTCCGTTTATAATATTCCTAACGAATGCTAATCTCCAATTTTAAGCAAAACGACAATCCCATTCGTGTCTGTCTATTAATTATATTTTGGATGCTCAACAAATCTGAGTTTCTCTAAACTCTAGCTTATATTATTACGAGCTGGCGTTTGTCAAATAGGATTCTTAAATATTCAACCAAATTCTCTCTGTTTGGTCTCCAGATCTTAAATATGTTACAACTCTGAAAGCGAAATATGAGGCCAAAGTTTCATTCATTAAAATTAATACAAAGTTACAATCTACGTTTTCACTAGCTATGGCAGATTGATAAATACACAGACCGACTATTTTAACCCTCGAGGTCAATATACTTGTGACAGTTGGAATTTTTTTTTTAAATCTAGGCACAGAGTGTTTTGGTAATAGGTAATGTGCTGAAGTTGTGTGTCTGTCTGTCTGTATGTTTTGTCAAACAGAGAGATAGAGCAACGGAGGGAGAGAGGCACGGAGAGTCATATATAGATAAGGTACGCACCAAATAGGAGAGCTTTTTAGCTTTATAACTTCAAGAGGTAATGTATAAAATGGGTTCATAGGTTTTCAATGGATGAGTCCGTCTTAAAACTGTAACAGTGTAGGAATATTAGGCGAGAAATAACATAAATTGAAGATTTTCATAGGGGCGTGTTTTATAATTTCGCTACATTTTATATAGCCAGTCAAGGAATGTGCTCTATCAGGTTTTTCTGTCTGCCCAACAAAATGCAGAGATTCTGTTCACGTTTGAGAAAAGGTCAAACTAATAGCACATCCAAGTGATGCAGCTTAATATGCCGCTGTGTGTCAGAGAGAGAGAGAGAGAGAGAGAGAGAGAAAGAGAGAGAGAGACAGAGAGAGACAGACAGAGAGACAGAGACAGAAAGAGAGCCAGAGAGAGAGAGACAGAGAGAGAGAGAGAGAGAGAAAAGAGAGAGGGGGAGAGAATATTTAAACTTTAAACAAGAACTGAAGGCATAGAGACTTACATTTTTTCATATATTTTCCCTATGAAATTTCAAGAACACAAATACCTAAACATTCACATATCTAGGAATAATCCACCTTTTTGTTCTTGATAAAATATCACAGAATTGAATATTGCATCCATACACTATAATAATACATTTTTGTTTCAAGTGTTGTAAATCTGCCAGGATGTTTTTTAATACACTATCAGTTTTGCTTTTACTCTCTTCCTTCTTTTCACTGTTCAAAGTTTTCTTCTTCTCTTCGTGTTGCTTTCTCTTTTCCTCTTCTTGTTGTAGAACAAATATTTGTTCTTCTTCTTTTTGGCGTTGCAAAAAAAATCTCTAACTTGTCCTTCTGTTTTTTTCTGAAATAATATGATACTGGTAATGATGGAGAAGAAGGCGAATAGGGTACATCCCGTCCTGACAGATTTACAACACTTGAAAAAATGCATTAAACTTTTCTAAAGAAATCTAAGAGAAAGATACCTAAAACTAAACCCACCACTATACAGATGTCAGCAGCCTCGGCAGCCACTACCAGTACTACTACCAAAGCAAAAGATGGCCTTTGACACGGAAAAAGTGTAAGGCAGTTTCAGTTGATGTTGTCAAGTCCATAACTGTTTACAAAACCCAACGGTCCTATTCAGGACCACTCAATTCTCTTAGAAACAGAGACAATATACAATCAATCTATGTGTTTTTTATGTTTGTATATGCCTTTGTCTTTCGCAAAAAAATAAAACTTAAACCTCTTATCCCTTTTGTGTGATAGTATATAAGTATGTTTGTAGGTTTAGTGTGTGAAAGCACTCCCTCCCTTGCTTGTGTGTGGTAAGCATTTTTGCAGACATATAGAAAAAAAATTCTTCAATATTGTGTTTACCAACAGATTCTCTATGGCATATTTATAAACAGTGCTTGCAAAGACAAGAGTCCCAAAACTGTATCTGTGCCCTAAAACTTATTTTGTTAAAAGTGTTTCAGATAGTGTTGAATGCGAGTTGTTTACCTCTGTGCAAAGAAGACATTCGTCACACTTTATCTACTCTTCATACTTATCAAGAAGTGGGTATAACATGTTGGCTACATCATCATATTTATTACTGGAAATATGTGCGTGACTGGAAAAGTCTTGGATTCAAGGATTGGATCCAAGAGGTTGCTGATTATGCCAAAGACATTGCATATGACTGATGAAAGAAAAGAAAAACACGGACTTTGTGTTTTTGAAATGTGAAATATTTTTTGTTGTTGCTATTACACAATGAAAAATTAAATGTATAAAATGTGTAAAATGTCTTTTGTCATTGATAAAATGTCAGGCTTCTAAACACAACTCAAGAGAGTTATGGTTACATCCTTCGTTCTCAAACTGTTTGACGAAAGGTCTGCTCGTCAAAGTTGGGCAGTCCTGTATCTTCGTCATCCTTTAATATGCTTTGTTCGACCTAGTGGTTTAGGGAAAACCGAATATGGCAAACGATTACTCGAACACAAATCACATTTGTTCGATTGATAATCGAGTTAAGCAAAGTAAATTGCTTCAGCAAAGAAACTGATTTTAGATTAACTGATGGTCCAGAATTCTCATATATTACCTATTGCTTGAAAATAGGATTTTTCCATATCAATTTTCGTGGACGAGACTTTTCGCATATCCTTCTTCTTTATATTTTTTCTCTGCCTAAAGTCCCTCAGTACTTTAACCACTAACCAGTCTGTCAATATATCTAACTTCCTCTGTCTTGAAAATGGACAGTAAATAGTCCAATAAATTTCTCTTTATATCATTAGATGTACTTGAATAAATGTCGACTACGCAATCGTAAGATACAGAACTTCTAGACACAAAATTATTTATTTTGACATGTTTTTACAATGGTACACGGATGCTCGTTGTCGTCGTGAGGGGCGGGCGGAACGGGCGATCGCCCAGGGCGCGAAGCGGGGGGGGGGGGGAACGCCATTTCGCGGAGCTTGCGGTATTTTTTTTCCCGACTGGTGGGCGCCGAAGGTGACGCTCGCCCGTGGCGACGTTTTTTTCCAGCGCAAACTTGCCACGGCCCTGCTGATGCTAACAAAAGACGAAGGTAATTTACATTTTTTCCGATAGGTGGCATTTTGTTTAAATAGGATTCCCCTATGTACTTTTATATAAACAATAATGTATTCGTCCTTCTTCTTTCCATGAATAGATTTCTAAATATAAAGAAATATATCTGTTTGTAACAATAGACAAATAAAATCTGTCTGACTTAACACTAAATAGTTCAATGACTATTTTGAGTTTTGCAATTGGCCGTCTTAAATATGACGTCTACTGCCTCACCGCACACAATACTACGTGCAAGTGTCCATCAAACTACTGACATTATTATAAGATATTGATGAATACATTTTTTTAAAAATCTTTCTGGCGCAGATGAAATTCAGCGGTAGTCGGATTCAGTCGCGATTGTATTCCACACCATACGTAAACTGAAGTAAATCCGTTTATATATATATATATATATATATATATATATATATATATATATATATATATATATATATATATATATATACCTTAGATTTGTGATGAATAAGAAAATTCTGCCTGCTTGTCATAATGGAGACCGAGTTGTTTACTTCGACACAAAATAGTTGCAATTGCATCGTTCGGCCTAGCGGTTATCCTTCGAGTATCGAAGACTCCCATTTAGGAACTTGGGCCAACGAACATAGCGAAGAGCTTATTCTGAGTTTGCCAGTGATCCTAAAATTTACAGTTACCAATATAGTGACAAACAAGGAGAGCTTCATACCACTTGAATCTAGAGCAGAAAACTTCGTCACTCATTATAAGTGATTTCTTTAGCTAACAAATATTTTTTACCGCTTTAGCTTCGAATTGGTGGCATTTCCTCTACATCCAGTGAGATAATTATATGGGTTTTTCTGCGCCTGACCGTTAGTCGCTTTACAAAATAACTAACGGACAACCCATCGTAAGATTTGTGATGCACGAACATTTGCCTGCCTTATGCGAAAAAACACTCTGGAATATTTGGATGTGATTTGACTAGCTTCCTTTTGATCAGTCCAAAATATGATCCTCATGTCGGCTACTTTAGAAGTGGAGAGGATTCGTGGTTTACCTTTGGAGCTGCGATAACTCATTTACAGAGAGTTTGTCAAGATTCAAGTGAAATGCAAATAATAATTGCATCATCTACGACATAGACGTTTTTACTATTGATATTTGAATGCTATAAGAATACTAATTAGTTTGAAAGTGTTCAAATGGTCAGACTTTGATCAATGGCCCATATCTGTAACGAAGACTTTGAATGTCACAACTTCTACCTACAAATTCTATGGGACGAAACCCTGGAAAAAGTTAAAAACTTACAGGAATACAAACACTTTTAAAAGAAGTATCGCCTCAAGAAGAGACTTCTTCACGACGAGTTATGTATTGTGAGCTAACGACTGAATATCAACGACATGATTATTCCGTTTGGCAAACGTGTGACTATTTCATCAAAAAGACATTCCCGTGAATGGAGGGTTTATAAGAACCCCATTCAGAATCTACAATTGGAGATGCCTGAGCGCATTTACAGAGAGTAAGTACAGATTCAAGTGAAACGTAAAGAACCAGTTGATTATTTACTCTGGGACATAATTATGAAAAAAGGACTTTAGTGGGATGATTAAAAAAACATGACCCCTAGTGGCCCAACTGGATTAAAGTACCGGATTTGGGGATATCCTTAGATCTACGCTTTGGACAAAGATATATTATAGTGTATGGATGAAATATTCAATTCTGTGATATTTCACCAAGACAAAAGGTGGATTATTCCTGGATATGTGAATTTTTAGGTATTTGTGTTCTTGAAATTTCATAGGGAAAATATATCAAAAAAATGTAAGTCTCTATGCCTTCAGTTCTTGTTTAAAGTAGAAATATTCTCTCTCTCTCTGTCTCTCTCTGTCTGTCTGTCTGTCTGTCTCTCTCTCTGACACCGGCATGTTAGGCTGCATCACTTGGATGTGCTGTTAGTTTGACCTTTTCTCAAACATGAACAGAATTTCTGCATTTTGGTGGACAGACTGAATAAAAACCTATTAGAGTACATTCCTTGACTGGCTATATAAAATGCAGCGAAATTCTAAAATACGAATTTGCTTGAATGTTTAAAAATTCTATTTGACACACGACAGCTCGTAATAATACAAGTTAGAGTGTAGAGAAACCCAGATTTTTTGGGCATCCAAAATATATCTAATAGACAGACGCGAATGGGATTGTCGTTTTGCTTAAAATAGGAGATTAGCGTCGATTAGTAATATTATACACGGAAGTAAGTAAACCTCATTACAGAAGAGGCTAGATGTTTTTTTATACTTAATTTATAAGACGTCTTGTAGGGGTAGGGGTGGGGGTTAATTATTATTTTTTATATCCCTTCTTTTAAATCCTACTATGTGAGCATGGGATGGTAGTTTTGTTTAAAAATAAATAGGAGAATATGTGAGGATAGGGACATTATAGATGTAGGTAGAGATTTGTACTTTATAATAGGGATTATAGGGTGGTAAGATAGATAATGAAGTTAGTTTTGCTGATAAGGGATTTAAATTGTATTCGGTACTGCTTCTTTTACATCTGAAGGTGTGGGGTCCGTACATGCGTGGGTGTGGATATGCAAGGATTATGAGAATGATAGTTTTGTTTTACAAAAAGGAGGGTATAATTTGGGTGGGATATTATAGAAGGGGTAGATATTTTAACTTTAAAAGGGGTATCCTAGGAGAGGATGGGCTGTTAGGATAATTATAGATGGGAATAGAGATTTTTACTTTATTTGTAAGAGGACTTGTAGGAGTGGTGTGGGGATTAATTATTTTTATTTATACCGCTTCTTTTAAATCCTACCCTATATGCATGGGATGGTAGTTTTGTTTAAAAATATCAGAGTAGGAGACGGCAGGGATGTTACAGATGAGATTTTTACTTTATAATATGGATTATAGGATGGTAAGGAACTGCTTCTTTAACATCTAAAGGTGTGCGGTCAGTTGGGTGGGATATTATAGAAGGGAGTAGAAATTTTAACTTTATAAGGGGGCTTCTAGGGCAATAAGGGGATATAGAGAAGGTATTTTTTTTATTGATAAGTGATTTTATTTTGTATTTTTTGTTCATGTCTGTGCATGTACATCCTACCGTGTGTGACTGTGGTGGTAGTTTGGTTTCAAATAGGAAGGTATATACATTATAGATGGAAGTGGAGATTTTTGCTTTATTTATCAGAGGGATTATTAGGGGTAGCATTAGGGTTGTTAGTTTTATTTAGAAGGGATTTATATGGTCTGTAGTCTGTTGAGTAAGGTTTACTCTTAAGGTTGTAGCGGAGATACTGAACGTATTTTTGTTTTAAGAAATAGGAGGTAGATTAGGTATATTATAAAGGGAGATAACTAAGGGGCCTTATAGAAGGAGCTATATGTTTTTTTGTTACTTAACTGATAAGAGGGCTTGTAAGGGGAGGGGGATGGGTTTAATTATTTTTATTTAGAAGGGATAGATACATAATTGGTGGATAGTAGATATTTGGTTGGTCGATAGTAAATAACAGCTTCGTGGATAGTAGGTAACTGGGAGCTGGATAATAGTTTACTTTGTATTGATAGTAAATAACTGAGAGTGTGTGTATATTTCATCCCCTTAATCAAAAAGCTGTTGTTAAATAGGAGGGGTGTGTGTTTGGATTGTAATCAAAAAGCAGTTCCTGGATAGTAGTTGATGTGTTTGGATAGTAATCAAAAAGCGGTTGTTGTATAGTAGGTGGGTGTGTGTCTTTGGATTGTAATGAAAAAGCGGTTGCCGGATAGTAGGTGCGGTGTATTTGGATTGTAATCAAAAAGTGGTTACTGGTAGTAGTGGTGTGTGTTTGGATTGGATAGTCATGGGTTGTGTTAGATTAGAATGTAATCAAAAAGCGGTTGCTGGATAGTAGTGGTTTTTGTTTGGATTGTAATAAAAATGCGGTTACTGGATAGTACCGGCGTGTGTTTGGATTGTAATCAATAAGCGGCTGCTGAATAGTACGAGTGTGTGTTTGGATTGTAATAAAAAAAGCCGGTAATGGATAGTAATCAAAAAGCGGTTTCTGGATAGTAGGTGGCTTGTGTTTTGATTGTAATCCAAAAGTGGTTGCTGGATAGTAGGTGTGTGTGTTTGGATTGTAATAAAAATAGTGGGTAATGGATAGTAGGGGCGTGTATTTGGATTGTAATCAAAAAGCAGCTGCTGGATAGTAGGTGGGGTATGTTTCGATTGTAATCAAAAAGCGGTTGCTGGATAGTAGAGGAGTGTTTGTTTGGATTATAATTTTAAAAAGCGGGTAAAGGAGAGTCAGGGTGTGTGTTGGATTGTAACAAAAAAGAGGTTGTTGGATATCAGAGGTATGTGTTTGTATTGTAATCATAAAGCACTTGCTGAATTGTAGGGGTGTGTTTTTGGTTAGTAATCAAATAGCGGTTGCTGGGTAATAGAGGTGTGTGTTTGGATAGTAATAAAAAAGCGGTTGTTGGATAGTAGGTGTGTGTGTGTGTGTGTTTGGATTGTAACAAAAAACGGTTGCAGGATAGTAAGTGGGGTGTGTTTGGATTGTAACTAAAACGTTGTTACTGGATAGTAGGGGTGTGTGTTTGGATTGTAATAAAAATAGTGGGTATTGGATAGTAGGGGCGTGTATTTGGATTGTAATCAAAAAGCGGCTGCTGGATAGTAGGTGCGGTATGTTTGGATTTTAATCAAAAAGCGGTTGCTGGATAGTAGAGGTGTGTTTGCTTGGATTATAATTTTAAAAAGCGGGTAAAGGATAGTCAGGGTGTGTGTTGGATTGTAATAAAAAAAGCGGTTGCTGGATAGTAGTGGTGTGTGGTGTGTGTTTGGATTGTAATTAAAAAAAGAGGTTGTTGGATATTAGAGGTGTGTGTGTGTTTGGATTGTAATCATAAAGCACTTGCTGAATAGTAGGGGTGTGTGTTTGCTTAGTAATCAAAAAGTGGTTGCTGGGCAGTAGGGGTATGTGTTTGGATAGCAATCAAAAAGCCGTTGTTGGATAGTAGGTGTGTGTGTGTGTGTGTGTGTGTGTGTGTTTGGATTGTAAAAACAAAAGCGGTTGGTGGATAATAAGTGGGGTGTGTTTGGATTGTAATTAAAACGTTGTTACTGGATAGTAGGGGTGTGTGTTTTGGATTGTGATAAAAAAAGCAGGTAATGGATCGTTGAGGTGTGTGTTTGGATTGTAATAAAAAAAGGCTGATGGACAGTAGGGGTGTCTGTTTGGATTGTAAAAAAAACAACAAAACAAACGGGTAATGGATAGTAAAGGTGTGTGTTAGATTCTAATCAAAAAGCAGTTGCTGGAAAGTAGGGGTGTGTGTTGGATTGTAATCAAACAATTTTAGCATTACCATTCCTGTTGTGCCCCATAAACTTTTTAGCATGGAAACGGCCTATAAGACTCCACAAGTTAACATTACCATTCTCGTTATGCCCCAGAATGCCGGCTCCATGTTAAATTCTCGTTATGCCCCAACTTCCTCTTCATTTTAAGTGAGCTTAATAAAAATATTGATTTTAAAAGAAATGGCGTAGACTTGTTTGTTTTGTGTCTTTTTCAAAATTTCTTTAACTCTCTCTCTCTCTCTCTCTCTCTCTCTCTCTCTCTCTCTCTCTCTCTCTCTCTCATACACACACATGTTAAGATTAAAATGGTACTTGAAATAAAGGTACATAACATTTTATCCTAATTTTAGTACACTTCTAAAATTTTAACACACCGAGTAGAACTTGGGATGGCTGCTTTAAAATGCATCGGCATTCAATCAGCTCTTTAGCATAACCCATGCTAATGAACTGAAATAAGAGGAAACAAACTGTTCCCCAGGTGGCGTTCTCACATTTATCAAAACTCCACTGCCAACACAAATTGATATCTGCAACTGTTTACAGAAACGCCTACTCTTGCTTTCCTTCATTTTTCAAGGAATTCCCAAAAGTATCATAAAATATAGACATTTTTAGCTGTGAGTCAGAAGATGTAGCACTGTTCTGGTGAATTTATTATCTTTTTTTCGCTAAATTGCAAGGCTTGAATGACAGCAATGACAACTCAAAATGAGACTGACCCCAAGGTCAAATGGTCTGTGCAGACAGTGGCAAGCTTATATGGTCCTCTGGGAAGGAGTTATGAGAGGAAACAACACAAGAAGCCCCCGAGATTAAAAATTGAACTAAAAATATGGATTAGCTTCTTTCCTGTAAAGTCCGAATGAGAGATAACACAAAAATTAGACTCTATTTCGGAAAGCTGACTTTATTGTGGCTGAACATACCACCCATGAAGTTATCAATGTTTGAAAATATGCTATAATATAAACTGATGTCAATGTATTTATGTATGTATGTATGTATGTATGTATGTATGTATGTATGTATGTATGTATGTATGTATGTATGTATGTATGTATGTATGTATGTATGTATGTATGTATGTATGTTTCTATATATCTATTTATTTATCTGTCTATCTATCTAGTAACATCTTACATCGAAGTACTTAAATGCCGTCAGTATTTGAAAGAAAGTGAGCACGATATACAATCATGGAGATAACCTCTAGACAGAATGTCATGTCTGTGACATGTTTGTACACGCTCCTCTCAGCTCGTCCTCTTTCAGTACATATCGCTGATGTAACGATGTTTTGATCCCTAGGTAATCTAAGCCTTAGTTCATCGTCTACGTAGGTTAGCACACAATAATCTTGACTGGCTACGAAAATCCATCAAGAACGATGGTAAAAGAATCAGTTACAATATGCCGCCTGCTCACCTGCTTCTTTTAAACGTCATTGGCCTTGTGTTCCATCACTGAAAGAAAAGATACTTATGAGATTTTTTTTATCCAGCATGTGATACAGGATCTTCAGATTATGCAAATATTTGAGTGAATACAAATCTAAATTATGTCTCACACAGATATCAAAGGGTACGGTTCTCTCCAGGTGGAATTTTACCACTAAATTCACCTATTGTATTTCTGTTTGCCTTTCTAACCTTGTTGTGTAAAGGGTATGTAAGCCAATGGGAGGAGTAATATACTTGTGTCGGCGTACAATATAGTAGAATTCGCCTTTAAATAAATCATAAGTACAACGAATAGACCCTGATTTGTCGGCGCATCATGCGACGGCGCAACTACCGTATATAATCTCATATAAATCAGGTAAAACTGCAAACAACATAGACCCCTATCTGCCGTCGTATAATGTGCTGGAAGATCAATGTCTATATTGTTTGTTCTGTTGATTAGTCCTAACAAACAACATAAACCCAGATTTGCATTATGCGAAATCAGATCTGGCTATATATTGTTTGCATTTGGATTGGACTTGTATGCGAATATACACGGAAAGTCAAAGCTTAGTTTTTGAAGCTGTGTGTGCATTATACACAGATAAACTCGACGACAAAGTTTTAACAAGATACAATCAGATTTGTTCCTCACAGTTCCTAATTCGATGTCTTCACATATCAACATATACCTACCGGACTATGTCAAATGACAATACGTACATATAAATAATATATATATATATATATATATATATATATATATATATATATATATATATATATATATATATATATATATATATAGACGGACGGAGGAACCACAGATAGAGAGATGAATAGACTGAAGGACGGACGAACGGCTGGACATTGTAGGTAACGTACACTGACAGATAAATGTATTTCAACTGTATTAGTTATGTTCGTTTATTTACAAATAGGTTCATATCACCCTACCGCCAGTTGGCTAAAATATACAAATACTTCAACACATATTGTCTTCACTAAATGAGCTACTCTCAACCATTACTGGAACCATTTTCTACATTTAGAAAATTACATAGGGGTTAGGCATGGTGAGCATCTATGTCCTAAGTCATCTGATACTGTATCAGCATAAGGTCAAATGCCAGGCAATCTCATGACTGATAAGACCTCATCTAAATGTCTGAAAGTTCCACGTGCAGGTCAGAAGTCATCGGATACTCAGGTTGTTGGTGTGGTAATTCGAAAAAAAAAGTCTCAATAAGAAGGCGAGGGTTCAATTTATACTGGCAGATAATCAACGCGGTAAGTTAGCTAATCAAGTTTCCCTTCTCTGTGACAATTAAAACAAATAATTTGCAGATCTTCCTAATCTATCCACCCAATCACAATGTGTTTTCTTCTCTCTCTCTCTCTCTCTCGATTTATTTACCTTTTGCCATTTTGTTTGCCTTTTTATTTATTTATCAAGTTATGCATATATCAATATGTCTGACTGTCTGTCCTATTGTCTGTATAACTTACCATCTATTTCACAAGCTCACTTGTTGGAAAATGACCCATCCTTGTTTTGATTGATGGAAAGATGGATGGGTTGATTGACTGACTTCATTAAATTCTAATTATCCGTAATATGTCGTTCGTGTCTTTTTGCTTATTTCTATGTGTGTTATATTTGGTGGTAAATAAACTATATCTATTTTTCCGCGATAATTACGTATAAGTGCTGTGAGTTGTTGTGGTGGTGGTGCGGAGTTGCTGTGGTTGTTGTTGTTTTAGTAAGAAACACACATACCTGAATAACATAGGATATACAGTCAAGTCACAAATTAATAAAGTGGAAAAGCTAGGCTTGGTAGGACTACACCACGTTTCTTACAGTCTACGACAAAAACAATGGCGACAGATCGCATCCATGTTGGACTGCAAGTGAAATACCGGCTGCATCTTACGCGCTATGACGTATTCTTGGCCTCATCACCCACTGGTACAACTCCTGCAATATAAAATTACTCTCTGAAATGGCCGCCATTTGTTTTTGCCAGGATCCATGGAAAACCTTCGAACACTCTAAAAATATTTCAGGATGTACTGATTCAAATTATGGATACGATCTCTTATATTGGTCATTATCTTGGGTGAAAAAAAAAAAAAAAAAAAAACACCCAAAAAACCCAACAAAAAACCCTCAACATATCAGTTCATTTTGTGCGTACTATAATATGTTTCACTGATTAATTTATGTGTTGCTATTCTTCATTGGATATACTGTTTTGATCAATTATAATTTTGTCGTTCTTTTTGTTGCACAGATACAGCCAAAATGATTTACTTCCCGTGGGTTCTAGTCATCTGTTATACGTAAGTAATTAAATAATAACGTAAATAATCTTGATCAATTAAATTAAAAATAACTTTAAAAATAAATTAGCTTTAACTTAATTAATTAACTTAATTATATAAATTATTTAACGTAAAATAATTATCTCGGCGCTTTTCGAAGACATGACGTGGATTACAAACTACTGCCTGTTGATGCATGCGTGCGTACATAATGTCGCACAACACCGATACCGTCCACGTTAAATCTTGGAAACTGGGATATGATGGGGGTAGTGGTCTGTAATGTTCACAACTGTTTACATATTTCTTTTTTTCCTTGGTGACGAAGCTTGTGTCAGGTGGGAACACTTTTGCAAACGGAAAGAAGGCTACACTTTACTGAAAAAAGCTCAGAAATATGCAGAAATGCTGCAAACTTCTGGTTTAAACTTTGGCAAAGATAAAACTGCTTGAGGGTTCTTTCTGTATCAAATAAAAACGTGCTTTCCTTGTTATTTCAAATATGAAAATTATTGCAAGTTTTTGTTTAGTAAAATATTTTTATGTTGTCTCCTCCCATTCCGACGACTAAGCACATCAACATCCAAATGTTTTACAAAAGGTATCCCATAGTATTTCTATTAGCATTGTTAGCTAATTTTCAGTGATAGATAACGAAATTCTGTTCTCTTGAATACAAATCTATGTTTGGTGTTTTTTCATTGTTTTTTCTGTACCCAATAACAAAATAGGCTCTTTAGTCAAGTCACTTAAAGTTTTGGTCACTCTACTGTTACGACTCTATGGTCTAAGAAAAATGTAACAGAAAGAAATTGAAACCAACAAATCAAGTAAAAAACCAACAAGCAATTTATTACTAGATAATTAAAATGAAAAATCAAAAAGTCACTTACAGTAATGTGTTTTGAAATCCTAATAATCCAATAAGAATGATTGTTCTAATCACAAGTCCTAAATATAGAATGTTCCGAATTCACGGCTGTGTCCTTGAATGTTATGATGTGCTAATGGTCTCCAAAGTCCTGATGTACTAGAAATCTTGATGTGCTGATGTCAAAATGAAGTACTCCAAAATATCTCTGAATAAGTTCACTTAAATTCCAAAATCATCAATTAAAAATCCAAAATCCAAAAGTTTATGAGCACTGTTATAATCCAATGAATATTTAAAATAATTCCTCTCTTAGAATTTGGAATGAATTTTCACAACCGTAATAGCTCTTTACAAGACTGATGGTAATGTCAAAACTGAATAAATGTCCACCAAACATGGCATATATAAAGATTAGTCACATGACAGAATGTTCTAGAATATGAGTCATCTTAATGGAATTTTTACTTGTAAACAAAAATCAACCTTGACCTTCAAATTGAGAAAACATATTGATCAAAACAACCTAATTCAAGGACACTAGTTAAACATGTTTTTCATGATAAACATTAAGATTTAAGCAAACACCAAAGCGAAGAAACACTTACAATTTCCCAAAATATCCACAATATTATATAAACATCATACAAAACACTACCATTATTCAGCCCTTTAGTCAAGTCACTTAAAGTTTTGGTCACTATACCATTATTCAGCCCTTTAGGCAAGTCACTTAAAGTTTTGGTCACTCTATCATTATTCAGCCCTTTAGGCAAGTCACTTAAAGTTTTGGTCACTCTACCATTATTCAGCCCTTTAGGCAAGTCACTTAAAGTTTTGGTCACTCTACCATTATTCAGCCCTTTAGGCAAGTCACTTAAAGTTTTGGTCACTCTACCATTATTCAGCCCTTTAGGCAAGTCACTTAAAGTTTTGGTCACTCTACCATTATTCAGCCCTTTGAGCGTTTTCTAGAAAATTTTTCAACCGGTTGATAGCTAATCATAACTTACTTTGAGCAAACCACCTTCTTAATTTATTCTCAGAAGAAGATTTCTTATTTATAACCGATTTCATAATTTAGCAGATTCAAATCCAACGTCCAAGATATCAACCATTATTATTTCTGCTTTATCATTGTACTCTCACTGGTTCTTCTTCCTTTTATTACAATGGTCTCTCCCAAAAAGAGTCCTTCTTTTTATTTGGACCATTGTTTTAAGAACCTTCATTTTTTGAACTATTTCTGGGTGGATATGTTTAAGGCTTAGATGAAATTTTCAAAAACATTCAAAATCCAAAACAAATAAAGATGTAAACATGGTCATTTGGTATGATCAAGATATTAATATAGGAGAGAAATACATATTTTATAATAAACATTTAGTTAAGTACATTGCAGTAATGATTTAGTTTTGACAAATAAAATTTGTTAGATTTTGAAAGTTTTCAGCAGCTGCGTTCGGTACAAACTGATAATATAGTGAGTTTTAGGGATATTTTAAATCTATGTAAATCCAATGCATGTAATTCGAAGAATAAACTGAATTTACAGAAATGCAAATAAACTTCAGATGCTTTTGATTTCTTATACTTGTATTGCATACTGAAAGATGTCTTTGATTTCTAATACTTGTATTGTATACTGAAAGATGTCTTTGATTTCTAATACTTGTATTGTAAACTGAAAGATGTCTTTGATTTCTAATACTTGTATTGTAAACTGAAAGATGTCTTTGATTTCTCATACTTGTATTGTATACTGAAAGATAAACGAAGATTCAGAAATATCAACATATGAATTATATACAATAAAGCAATTATATCTGCTAGATCCAAAAGACACATGAGAAAAATCAAACAAACAATGATATACTGTCTTGTCCTTTATTTTTAGGACACTTAAATGTCCACCAATGAGGGGTTTATGTTAAAATATTTAAAACAGAAATGCACAGAGCCATTATAATTTTTGGCTAAGATAGGCTTAATAAATAAATACCAAATGTAGTGTCTGTGGTAAGTTGCCTAAAACCATTTCACACCTTTTTTAAAATCGTGATTTCACACAATCTTTTTGAATGACATTGCATACATGATCAGTAATAAATGTGTACATGTACACAACTTTGTCCTTCTTATAACAAAGGCGTTTCCTTGTGTAATTTATAAAATTCAAGCCGATGATGTTCTAAATTTTCATTTCCTCAATCCAGTCTCCAAACATGTTGAGCTAATAAAACTCTTCGTCAGGCGTAGAAACAACTTAACAACTTACATCCAAAAAACAAACACTAAACACAAAAAGCCAATGGAAAACATGGACTATTACATGTTTGGATGGTAAGGGGAAATCTACAAACAAGAGTTAAATTTTATATATATATATATATATATATATATATATATATATATATACATATATATATATATATATATATATATATGTATATTGTTATTATTATTATTAATGGGATGGGTTGAACAGAAGGTGGATGCCATATATAAATCTTATAGAATCCTTGCATAACTTTGTACGTGATAGATTATAAAATAAGTTGTGGAAGTATTAATAGGATATGAGAGTTTTGTTGTTGTTATTGTTGTTGAAATATAGCATTGTATTCTCAAAGTGTTTTGCTATAATTAATATGGCATATGACTATGAGTATAATAATAATAATAATAATAATAATAATAATAATAATAATAATATCAGGCCTGCAGCATATGTATATAACAGTAAGGTAATTTCAACTCCACATCAGTAATCCAAATGGCTTGCATGAACTGTGGTTGCTCTAGAACCTTGTCTCTTAGTCAGGGTCCCAAACTGGAGCATTCAGTTAACATGTGTGCTGTCTGGTAACGAAAGAAAACATTTCTTGATGCTTTTGTATATACAAATGTGCGCGTATTTGCATAATGATTAAATAAAACAATAGCTATTTTTAGTTTATGTGTGATACTCCTGTGAAAAACTTCAGTTGCTAAAAGCATTTACATATTCTCTCTCTCTCTCTCTCTCTCTCTCTCTCTCTCTCTCTCTCTCTCTCTCTCTCTCTCTCTCAATATATGTGACTAATACTACTAAAAGAAACCAGAACAAATGTAATGTGCATGGTCGCGTCCTCTACTCGTCTACTCGTACTCTGCATGTGAAGAATACATTTCAATATATTGGCATGCCTGTTTTATAAAATACAAATAATCTTTAATGCAATTGTATGTTCATTTGTAAAGTGATCAGTTCAAGGCCCCCCCCCCTACCCCCTTTTGACACCACTTCTTGCTGTCTGGAGTCAATTTTAAAAAATAATTCGTTTAAGGTAGGTAATGCTTACTTTTCAATTGGTTGTTACAAATTTAGATACCGCTAGAAAGTTTAAATCATGGTTGGGTAGCCAGAACTTTACACATGTACATCAGAAAAGATGCAAGGCGAGCTTAAAATAAATGTTTTTAATTTTACTGATACATCTTCTTGTTAAATATTCCAATGTATCACATGAGTACCGTGTTATTTACGTTGATATACCCATATCATAATTTTCATATATGTAACACGTGTAACAACACCTCATGACGTCATAACGTCACGCAGAGGAAAGGCGTAACGACCGAGGCATCCAAGTAGCAAAGTTTTTTTTAAATGTGAGAATTAGTTCTGTAATCTTAATTTACCTTTTGACTGTGATTCCTGTAAAGATAATGAAAAATGCATCCAGCAATATAAAAAAAATTGTTGTATGCTTGGTAAAGTCTTATTTTATGTTTTACAGTGCATGTGCCGCTCAAACGACGAACAGCGTGGATGTGCAATTAGCGAAGTTCCGCAGTCTGGTTGCTCAAGAGGTAGACATCTTATGGACAAGAGCGGATACAAACCATAACCACAGATTTGACGCGAACGACATTGACTCCATTTTCAATGATTATGACAAAGATCGTATGTACATTTATACTATATTATTTCGTAGGTAAATAATCTAATACATCAGACTCTTTTCAGAAATAATACATTTGATGAGAGATGTTTCCCTTGTCCACCATGTTGTAGTGCAAAAGTCTATTGTTCTATTTTTTTTTTTAAATCTTGTTTTACATGATATATCTTTACATTTAGCACACAGCTATTTTATCTTTGATATAATGTTTAATGGGGATGTTCAGTTCGTATTTCCCTATTGTACACCAAAATGTAATTACTTTACATAAGCTACATGATGTTTAATTGTGAATACTTACAAAAGCTATGCAAGAAACCAGTTTGTACAAAGCTATTTATAACGATGGGTCTTAAGTGATCGCTCGCAAAGCGGACATTACTTGGTTAGAACAAAGGAATCGAATTCGTCCTAAGTTTATTCTTTCGCTTCTTGTAACGTTTTTGTAAACATTCACAAACAAACATCATGTAGCTATTGTAAAATAATTACGTTTTGTGTTTTGTTCTTGTTTCGTTTGTTTAATCGTCCTGTATAGCTTTGTACCCTTGAAATAGGAAGCGCTCGGACTGGTTTCGCACCAGTTTTGCACTGTTGTTTGTCACTTTTTGTTTAGAATATACATATTTCCTGACCAACACGAGCAGATGATCCAGTGCTTTATGGATTGACTGTTATTTTGTTATTTGCTGCGTGATTAGTATACATATTGTTACGACTCTATGGTCAAACAAAAAGGTAACAGAAAAAAGTGAAACCAGCAAATCAAGTAAAAATCAAAAAGAAATTTATTTTTAGATAATTAAAATGACAATCAAACGAGACTTACAGTAACGTGAATTAAAATTCAAAATAATCCAATAATCCTAAGTGTCCTAATCACAAGTCCTAGATACAGAATGTTCCTAATTAATTTCAGTATCCTTGAATGTGCTTATGTGCCAATAGTCTTTAATGTCCTGATGTGCCAGTAGTCTTTAATGTGCTGATGTGCCAAAATGAAGTACTCCAGAATATCTTTGAATAAGTTCATATAAATCCACAAATCATCAATTAAAAATCCAAAATCCAAAAGTCTATGAGCACTTTTATAATCCAATGAATAGTTTAAATAATTCTTTTCTCTGAATTTGAAATGATTTTTTCACAACTGTAATGACTCTTTAAATTTGATGTTAAGGTCGAAACTAAAACTGTCCACTAAACATGGTATATATAAAGATAGTGTATGTGACTTTTAACACATAATTCTAAAGGAAATTATAGTGTTATCTGTAAACAAAATGAACCCTGACCTCAAATTAAACCAACAACTTGTTTACCAGAACCGTCCTTGAACTCAAATACGAAGGAAACAACCTAATTGAAGGACAATATCTAAACATGTAAACCTGATACATAACATTAAGGTCTAAGCAAATAATAAAGTCAACTAACAGCTATAATTTCCTAAAATATTTATAATATTATATAAACATCATGCATAACAATATATATATATATATATATATATATATATATATATATATATATATATATATATATATATATACATATATACAGTTTTGTTTTGTTTTCCGAAGCTATTGTGCGTATCAATGAAGCCGAAATAAAGAAAATAATAAGAAATAAGTGAATGTATCGAAAAATTATAATTCCAGACCCCAATATATATATATATCTATATATATATATATATATATATATATATATATATATATATATATATATATATATATATATATTCAATTAAATACACCCAAAACGAATAGTGCAAAAATAAAAAAATAAAGTGAAAACATGACAACCACCTTCTTTAATAACAACAAAAGAATTCAGTAGAATGAATAAATATAATTTTAAACAGATTTACAACAAAAAGACTGAAGGATGAATTAGAAAGACATGTGAATGACTATAGATTTCTTGACGGTAACAACCTAGCTCTATATAAATGTTTTAAAGGCATAAAACCATATTGAAAGCACCAGATGGATGTTTCACATGATATAGTACTAAACATTATAAATAGCATATTGAAAGCACAAGATGGATGATTTACACGATAAAGTACTAAAGATTACACGTAGAACTGAAAGGGTTAGGAATGAAAATACTTGCACCAAATAAAAATAAAGATGAAAGATGTTTCTTTTATACTATTGATTCTATATTAAATTCGTCAAGTGATCAAATGGATATATCATCAAAATACAATTTAAATAGATACATCAATTTATTTAATAGATGTCCGGTAAAAATGGACGACATCAAATCTTTTGAAAATGAGTTTGATGTATACATAAATGCTTTCAAAGTAATTAAGCCATATGACATCCAAGCGGTTATAATAACTGAAATAAAAAGACAAATAAATGTTGATATGTTAATTATATTTAAATAAGATGGAAGGCACCACTACTTATTGTCATCACAGATTTCAAGGACAGAAATATATCTGGAAAACATGCATGATTTTGTTCTATACATGATAAAAATTATCAATAAACGAAAGACTGTGGTACAATGTAGAAAACTCGATAGATATATTTCCTTAAGTGCGCTGAATTGTAACATTTAAAATAATATCAACACCAATTAAAAGTTGCATGTGTCATTTACTGCGAATACCCGTGAAAAGCGAAATTGGTACAAAACTTAATATATTATCCTGAACAATAAAAACAGCCAAAAACATATCACATCATGGTTTATTTATTTAGCTCAATTCAATCCAAAAGTGATATAAATGAATTATATACAGCCAAAATATATTGCGTTTAAAGTACTTTATGATGTAGTGGGTAATATTGCAAAACTTGTGAACAAGAAATTAAGACGGAAAAATGCAAAGAGTATTGTATTCACAAAGGAAAATGTACAATATTCCACCACAGCAAACAAATGCAACCTGTGGAAAAGAAATAATAGCTCAAAAGGTGTGTGATCATGATAATTTAACAGGTAAGTATGAGAGTCCAGCACATAACGAATGTAATTTTAATTATAAAAATGCCCAAAATAGGAAGTTGTTTAACTCTAATTTATTCCCTTCCTCCACCTTTTTGCTAAAATTCTTCTACGTCCAGTTTAGCTGAATCTCCCTTGTCTTGAATCTCTGTATCAACGTCATTCATTATGCACCTAATTAACAACGAACTATCTGGATCAGTCATGAGATAATGCATGTCAGTGAAACACTTTAAATGGGCAAATGATGAACAAATAAATAGCGATTGAGAAACATTTAATTATTTGGTCTGATAATTAAAATAATGGTTGTATTTTAGAAGTAGGTTTGGAGATGCCATTAATTTACATGACTATTCAGTATTTCCAGTGAAATGAATTCCAGGTGAAAATGATTTATCAGTTTTTCAGAAGAAGTTGATAAATGATCTCAGGATACAAATCTAACAGCACCAAAACTGTAATGTACGTTACAAAATTAAGAGAAATTCCTTATTTATTATAGAAATTTGAAGCTGTACATACAGTTAGATTTGAAACCTAAAAAGATACACAAAGTTGCCTTTTTTGAACAACAACCATGGTTTAAATTATACATATAAATGAATAACGCAGAAAGCAACCAATGATTCTGAGAAAGACTCGTTCAAATGAGTGATTCGCGCTACTTTGGGTAAACGAATGAAATAAGTTTAGGAAAAGAACAGGAGTAAAAGTATGTATAGATGAAAATATTTAAAAAATTGCAAATGCCCCAAATATTTATTTTTTCACCTAGAGATATTATTCAGGATGACTTAGTGCTAGTCAGTTTGAAAAACCAAAAGATTATATTACCAAACCAATTTAAGGAGGTTTTAGTGTTAGTGTTATCTAAATGGCTAATGTATACATTTTACTACCGCAAGCTTCAAACAAATTCGGTTTTAGAATGAGAAACTCATGACAGATACTAAAACATACTGTATTGAAATAGAAAACCATTACTTTGACATGATGGGTAACCTTACATTTTTGGCTCTAGTTACAACCACAAGGAAAAACATACTTTGTATCTACAAACTGATTTGAATGGTGTTCGCATTAAGGAGTTTTGTGCGTTTAGGTCAAAACCTTTTATTCGTTCTGGACTGATATAGACGAAAAGAACGTTTGAAAAGAAATAAAAATGTGTGTCAAAAATAATCTAAAATGTGAAATGTACAAAGATTGTTTATTCAGTCACAGGGATAATTGTCAAAAGCTCAGTGTATCCAGATCATACAGTTATGATATGTACAAATGAATAAAATAGCATTTTCTGTGTATGACGACAAGCGTTGTTTAGTTGACAACGTAAATACATTACCCTTTGGATATGTAAGTACTCTATAGTCAAGCAGCATGGGTGTTGGTTTTTCGGAACACCTTGACCTCGTTTACGCAGTCTTTGCAGATAGCAAATCCAAAAGAATACTCTGTTCTCAATAAAGGTGTGCTTTTTTGTTCTGTTTAAGAGTTTCTACAATTACTCCTTTCATTTCCTCTGGAAAACCGTGATCTTTGCGGTTTCCATTGCCTTTCTGTCTTTGCTTTGGTGGAGGTCCTTTATAACAGATGTTTACTTTTGTACGATCACACAAGCATATATTTCAAGATGTCTAAATCTAATCGCTAACTATTTTGGTTAGGTCCGTTACTTTCTTTTTATAGCATTAATGTTGCAACAGTCATCAATAAGTAAGAAGTTATTTGCTCCTTGGTAAATATCAACTAGCAATTTTTAAAACTTTTCTAATGTAATTTGGGAATCTATCACAGTCATATTTTCATCCGTGATTCCTCTGTCTCCGCAGGAAAGGCGTGTCTTTGACGCACCGTCTTCGAAGTAGAGGTGTAGTTTTCGTACATATTTTATTTACTGGCATAACATCTTTAGCTGGTTCACAACTATTAAACGATCCATCTTATCCTTGCAATTTAACAAGTAGATACTTTTTACCTTTCATTCGTTTGGTCTTGAAAATATTTTCAACTTTGTCTCTTGTTTTGCCGTATAGAATAACTCTTGTACGTAAAACATGCCCGCTATATCTTCTGGCTTCAGGTTGTCTAGTCTGTAAAAGAATGGATCGCCTAACATTTTACCTGTTTGATTTTAAATATTTCCTCGGTAAAGTTAGAAGGTAATGTTATTTAAAAGAATCGATCGCCTAACATTATACTTGCTGATTTTAAATATTTCCTCTGTAAAGTTAGAAGGTAATTATTTTGTAAAGTTTGTTGTTTTTCTTTCTTTTTTTTTTAAAAATTATTACTGTTTCACGGATTTTAAATTTTAGGCGTAACCATATAGTTTGATCAATACAAATGACAAGTATTCTTCCTTTCCTTGTTTGCTTTCGCTGAAGTCAAGTCTGTCGATTTGTGACGAGTGTTACTATATCCTTCAAATTAATTTAGTAATAGGTCAACCCATTTTATGTTTCGTTTTGAGTGGAATACCCCATCCTTCTAATCTTTAGGGTTCATTTAAGCCTTTGCACTACATATTCTTTTTGTCGGAGTAAGTTTAAAAGTAATCATTGTTTTCCTCTTCCAACAAAGTCTTCACTTTCCTCTTAAAAAAAGGCCTTTAGTCCTTCATGAATCTGTATCTTTTCAGGTTTTCTCTCTTTAAATGTTTCTCTAAAAGCATCGTATGTGTTATCTCCTTTGTTTTTCAGCCCAGTAGTATGTCGCAAAAAATATATATCACTGTCAAAATGTGTTTGATCCGTCATTATCTTTTTTCATATGCTTGCGTGTAAACAACGTCTGCCTGCCACTGGATATCCACGTGACTGGCATAAACTCTTTTGTAGGGAAATTTTTTTCTCGCTTGCTTTGTAGTGTGTAAGTATATTGTTTGATTTCATTCATTTTTTTCATTTCTCCCGTAACCTTGCTGGTCGTAGGGGCGCCACTGATGACTTTGCGACAATCTCTCTCCATTTCGCCATGTTCTCCACTGCTCTTTGGGACTTTGCAAAGTCCATGCCTGTCCACTCTTTGATATTGTCTTTCCATCTCTTCTTCTGTCTGCCTCGTTTTCTCTTTCCTCTCACTGTGCCCTGCAGGATTTTTTTGACAGGCCAGTTGAGCGTGAGACTTGACCATACCATCTTAGTTGGCGTTTCTTTACAGTGGTGAGCAGATCTTCATAAGGTCCAATTGCGCCTTGGATTTTAGTGCGCACCTCCGCATTAGACACGTGGTCTAAGTATGAGATTTTCAGGATCATTCGATAACATCTCATCTCTAAGGCATGGATTCTTCTCTCTATTTCTGCTGTTAGGGTCCATGTCTCACATGCATATAGGAATACGGACATGACGAGAGAGCGCATAAGCTTGATCTTGGACCCAAGCGTGATGTTGCTGTCTTTCCAAATAGGCTTCAGCCTAGCCAGAGCAGCTGTTGTCTGCGCAATCCTGGAGAGAACCTCAGGTTTTGAACCTTCATCAGAGGCGATAGCACCGAGGTACTTGAAGCTTGTTACTGTGCCCAGCTTCTGTCCATTCACTCTTATTTCCTTTTGGATGCCAATCGGGTTGTTTGTCATTAGGCTTGTCTTTTCAGCGTTGATCTCCATCCCATATCTTAGTGATGCTTGATTGAGACGGTTCACTAAGGTTTCCATTTCTTCTTCATCTCTTGCTAAGCCATCGATATCATCAGTGAAGCACAGGTTGGTGATTGTTCTGCCTCCAACACTGACACTGCCAACATGGTCTTGCAAGGCGTCGGACATGATCCTTTCCAGGTAGATGTTGAAGAGAGTGGGTGAGAGAAGGCACCTCTGTCTGACTCCGACTGTGGTTCTGAACCAGTCTCCTATGTTGCCATTGACGAGAACTGTACTAGTCGCCTTGTCATACAGGGTTTCGATAGTGCGGATTAGTTTTGCGTTTATGTTGTATATCCGCATGGTGGCCCACAAAGCTACATGCCATACCTTATCGAAAGCCTTCTTGAAGTCAATGAAGACATGATAGAGGTTCTGCTGATGCTGGATATATTTTTCACAGAGGATTCTGAGATTGAAGATCTGTTCTGTAGTGCTACGTCCTGCTCTGAAGCCTGCCTGTTCTTCCGCAATGATATGTTCTGCTTGGGGTTTCAGTCTATTGAGGATGATCTTAACCATAACCTTGCTTGGGTGACTGATGAGACTGATTGTTCGTTAGTTCTGGCACAGTTGTAGATTCTCTTTCTTAGGAAGAGTCACGATCAGAGACTGGGTCCATGTGGTGGGCCATTCTCATGTTTGCCAGATTTGGTTGCAGATTGTTTTGAGGACATCTATCATGGGCGTTCCTCCTGCTTTAACAAGTTCTGCTGGTATGTTGTCTACCCCAGCTGACTTCCCCTTCTTTAGCGCCTTTACTGCAGCCTCTACTTCGTCCCTGAGGATCGGGTGGTCAACCTCTGTTGTGGTCAGTGGTACGTTTAGTACAGCTTGGTCTCCAGAAGTCTCCTGGTTGTAAAGCTCCGAACAGTATTCAGTCCATCTGTTAAGAATGTCTTGGTTTTCTGTCAGTCTCTTACCAGCCTTGTCCTGAATCGTATTAGATCTCCCCTGTTTCTCTGTTGTCAGGTCTTTCACCAACTGGTATGCCCTTTTACTGTCTTTCTGGTTCAGGCTTTTCTCGACTTCCTTGCATTGGTCCTCTAACCAGCTTTCTTTTGCTTTCTGTATGCTCTTCTTAATCCTGTTGTTAATCTCATTGTATGTTTTTGCTGCTTCATGGTCTCCTCGCTTACTATTCAGTTTTCTCATCACATCGCAGAGGTCGAGGATATCTGCTGTGACCCAAGACTTCTTTATTCTACGATGCTTGCCAAGGATCTCTCCGGCTGTGTCTATGACTGCCTAGTTGAAGGTGGTGATCAAGGAGTCTAGGTTTATTTCTTCATGTCCCAGAATTGTGAGTGGTGCAAATTTGCCGCCTATTGATGCTTCAAATGCTTGTGCCACGCTTGGATCTTTAAGTTTTTCAAATTCGAACCTGATACCAACTTGTCTTGGCTTATTGGTCTTCCTCAGACGAAGTTTGATAGTCATCATCAGCAAGTCATGGTCGCTTCCTATATCAGCTCCTGGGAAGCTACGTGTTCTGGCTAGACCGGAAGCGCTTTCTCACCAAGATGTAGTCAATCTGGTTGTGATCTTGTCCGTCTGGGCTGTGCCAAGTCCATCTTCTGGATAGTTTGTGGGGGCCGAGGGTGTTCGTTAGATTTTTGTTTGATTTACCATTCTTTTTATTCAGTTTGTTTCTAATACTTGTTTTCTTCCTTGATATTTGCCACAATCGATTACTATTTGTGCGATAAACTGGACTTGAAGGATAGTAGCAACGATATTTTAATACTGTTCTTTATCAGTCATTTAAAACGAAATAGAAAATGTAGAATACTTAGCACGTCACAAATTGTCCTCTGATGTTATCAACAAGCCAACAGGACATCCATCGACAACACGTGCTTTTATTTTGAAAAATCTGCAACTTTGTTTTCTTCTTTCAAACGTATAAATGATTAATATTTACGTCAAATTTTGCCATTCCTTTTTCTAATTGTAAAACAGTTACTCTGTATTATGAATTTTCATGCGCTGTTTTAAACTGTACTTTGTTTTCTACAAATCTTATGTTTTTGTCTAATAATTGTTTGCTGACTTTGTAAAATTTACGCCTAATGTAAATTTATCAGGATACATATTTGTGCATATGCCAACATCAAATAAATAATGTATTCGTTCGTCATTCTGTACTGTTTTAACCATCTTTAAATTAGGGCTCATGCTACTTATTTCAATGTTACTATCATTTAAAGTACTCGTTGCTACTTTTATTCTCTTAAATGTTATTCTTCCACACAATTAGCTTTGGCCACAATTGTATCCTGTCCAAATGTGCAAATACATGGCATTATCTTTAAATGCAGACATCGTTGCCTTCATGTTAATCTCGTGAAATATTTCCATCACTTCATAAAAAACAGTTAAATTCAGTACAAAATAGCTTTGTGCCATCATCATGCATGTTGTATAGCAATGTCAAATTATTATACGTCATCCTGAGTTGTGCTTATATGAAGCATCGTGTATTGTGAGCATATACGTCATCATTTTATGAGCAGGAATCATGAACATGTGTATACTGTCCAATGCATCCAGAAATATATATCTGTCGAGCTCTTTTGGTTCCGCTCCTGGGTTTCGCATTTTCGAATAAGGTTAAGAGTTTAAAGGAAAGATATCCCCCTGATTTTCCCAACTGGCAATTATTGTTATAAAAAAACGTGTATATCCTAGGGGAGCTTTAAATAACTGAACATTCTTTATTTTCATATCTAAATGATGAGGCTGGAGAGTAAACATCTATGTCTTACTTCTGATGTGCATCTCATATAATATTGCTAGCTCTGCTTGGCTATTTTCACTTCCTTAACGTCAGTGTTAAATGAGCAGATAACTTCTATTAATTTTTGGATATTTTGAAATAGTAATGCCTACACTGTGAATTTCAAGATGATGCAAAGGTTGTTGGTGCTATTTCAAGCATATTTTACCAGCACATTGACGCGGTCTATTTCATCAGCTGTCTACTTCAGACAGCACATATGATTCCTAATAGTGATCTAAATTACTGTCAATCCAAGTAAGTTAAAGACTTGTGCATGGATGTTAACTTTCTACATTGCCAGAGTTGTAGAGCAAACAACTTTACCCTGTGCTTTCCCCACTTTCAACGGTGCTCCAGAAATCCCCGAGCCGAACCATTATCAATAAAAGGATTTAGTAATCTCTGCCGAGTTTCGAACCACAGACCTTTCTATCTGTATTCTTATACTGTACGTCTTCACCAAGTGGCTCTGTTTACGAACCCATGTACATCATTTAATGTTTATTTACTTGTAAAATCCTAGCTGACTTATTTTTATTAGCTGTACTCCAGTCTAACTGGTCTAGTATTTCTTTTACATTTATGAAATAATCAGGTCTGGCTGGCCTATTACTAGAGCAGTGTGCATCCAAGGGGTCTGGAATTGAACTTTCATGTATCCATTTAATGTTTCATTTCACTTTAACAAAGCCAACGCCAAAAAAAGAAGGGTAGTATTAAACTTGACTATGATCCAGAAAGACCTATATGCATATTTCTTCCGTCCATGCGCGGATATCTTTATATCCTCAGAAATGACTGTTTACAAATCCATACTAAACACCAAAGAAGTTTGCTTTTTTACTTCACTGAAAATTCGCTTGAAATGGTTTAAACATACGCCACATCCGGGTCTAACACTATCTCTGGCCATATCAAAGTTGTTTTTCCCCCCGAGAGCTTGGAACAAAAATACATATGTAATTTTCTGTAAAGACAAATCATCTGCGCAATTTTTCTTTAGAGCCTAACAGTGTAAATAAACAACTAATATATTGAATGTTTGTTGTAGCTCCTCTGTTTATAAACCTTGAAATCTCAGTGCTTCCAACATGTCAGACAAAAGGATATAATCCTCTCTGAAGAAGGGGTCTGTAGAAAGCATTACCAAAATTGTATTTATGACTCTTCCATATAGGCTAGGATCCTGTTTCCTTGGTCGAAAGCAATCTGATACAATTAATTCTGTCCATAGTATCCAATGCTTTCATAAAATAATCACAAGCATTAATCTTACAAAATATTGATAATAAACGTTTGATTGCTTTGTACTATACATTTTCGTCTTAACACACAATATTTTGTACGATAAAGGGATCCTATTAGCCGGACAATTTCAAGGATCTAATAGGACAAACACGGAGTAAATAATCATTTTGAAAAACGAGAGAATTTAGGCTGGTACCGTGGAACTTATATTATCAGCAGCGACGATAGTGCGTTGGACAAGAGTACCAGGCTAAAGTGAACTCGAAACGTTTGTTTCATTGAATGTCGGGAATAGCGTAGTGATAACATTATGGATTCAATATTACAAGATACCAAGCAATATTACAAGATACGAACCAAATAGTTGGTTGAAGAAAGCATACCATTGTTAAGATGTATCAAATTGTAAATTAAAAGGGACAGTTATTCCGGAAAAGATGAGCATTAATTATGAGCAAGTAGAGACACGGTGGTTTATCTTGAATGTATTTGTGATGAATTTTGAAATTACAAAGCAACACAGACATACCAGAGAACTTACCTCATAACATTATTAAACATCAAAATTGTATTCATTGTCTTCTGTGAAAATCTCATAATATTCACACACCGCAATTGTGCAATAGTCAATACACAAGCTTTTCATCGCCAAGGTTCGGGATTCGATTGCTGAACTGGAACTCATCGCACCATTCCATTATTGGTGGTCTGCGCTACATTGTTCACTTCTTTCCACCTAAAAAGTCACCTAACTCCGATGTATACTCTATGAAGAGTACTTTAAATCGCATTATCTCTTCTAATCCCATTCATCGATTGCAATAGGTTCAATTCTTTCTCGGATTGAATTTTCTTCAAGCGGAATACATCGACACTTTTGTTGAATCTTGACAGCATTTTTAGTTATATACGACTTCAGGAAAACAAATATCCTGGCCTACAGATCTTGAGTCTGAGATTGAGTTTTAAATTTCAGCCAATCAAAAATGACGTAAGAAATGTAAAGTTCTTTGTGATTGGCTAACACAAAATCACAAGCTCAAACACAACTGCAGAATTGTTTATTATTATTTGCAGACCAGATTTGTTCGATATGACTGTTGCATATACATTCGAAGCATGATAACGAGCTCAGCCAGGTTAGGCTGAGGTTTTGCAGATAATCCAGGCTGAAGTTGCCTCAACGTTTTTATATGTACTTGACATCAGAAAATACAGTTTGATTTAGTTTAGTTCGACATTCACACGTATTTTGACATCCGTCATTCCAGATAACCAGCAAGTTTGTGAGACTGAGTGGGTGTCGCAGTTTGCACACAATGAACCGGGTCTGAATCTCGTTGCAAAGGGGCTCTTCTTAGAACTGGACATGGACAAAAATGGATGTGTCACTCATGGCGACCTTGATCTCTACTTCAAGAAGATTGACACAAATCGTAACATATATAAAGCTTCTCTTGTCGATATTTTAATAGAACTCTTCGTGATACTTTCCTACGCATTACATTAGTAGCTTTTCTAACCAAGCTGACGACAGCTCGCTTTAAATTTCATATACACAACGTAGAACGTAATGTTTATCTTTTCCATTACCTCTGGCATTGATTTCAAATTTAAAGCTGTTATAACCTTTTTATCCAAGTTACATAATTAGAATTTTTAAAAACATTTTATAACCACATTTGTCAACATCATAACATTTAGGAGGAATACAGCTATTTAACGCAATATAACACAACACAACGTTTGTCTCCAAACTTTGCCTTAAACAAATTCATGCAGTCATAAACCATAATACAAAAGAAAGCAAAATATTCTACCTAACATGCTTATAAGACCCTGCTACCCGACTCCAAAATTTCACTGACCAAAAGAGAGGTATTTCCATCGAATTTAAGAATTGCAAACTCTATAACATTCTTTTATCAGATTTGAAATTCGATGGTAAAAAATGTGCTGGTTTTATCTTCAACTACTAAAAGATTCTACTTCAAGTTTTTACTGAATTAAATCCAATGGGAACATTTTCCAAACAATCTTTAAATATCGTGTTTATCAAACTTTTATTATTAACAGGTTACAAAGCCTCAGATCTCAATAATAATTACTCTCTAATATCGACACCAAATTTCATAATGGTTGGTATCGTGACCTGTAAATCAAACCTAAGACTCCAGCCTAAGACTTCTATCATAAAATCTTTTGAACATCGAATCATACCTTTTAGAGGCAAGCCTTGTAATCCTCATTCTACAAATCTGACCGTTCTATGGAATACAGTACAAACTTCTAGAATTAGACATTTGTCAAAGTTTGTAACATTTACAAGTCACATTTGTAATTCTTGGACATCCCTCCAAAATTGAAAATAAATAAGTGCTTACCTTAACAAAGCAACACTCCATTAAATTGTCTGTGTTGAAAAAAATGGATTTAAATTTTGGCTACTATGTTTATAATTGACGACAGTTAAATTAACTTAAAATCCATACCAACCAGACGCATTTTTTGTTTACAAATCATTATCAATACGCATCATACCCTATCATCATTTTTGTGTACAAATCATTATCAATACACATGATACCCTATCATCATTATTGTGTACAAATCATTATCAATACACATGATACCCTATCATCATTATTGTGTACAAATCATTATCAATACACATGATACCCTATCATCATTATTGTGTACAAATCATTATCAATACGCATGATTCCCTATCATCATTTTTGTGTACTAATCATTATCAATATGCATGACACCCTATCATCCTTTTTGTATACAAATCATTATCAATACGCATGATTCCCTATCATCATTTTTGTTTACAAATCATTATCATTACACATGATACACTATCATCATTATTGTGTACAAATCATTATCAATATGCATGATACCCTATCATCATTTTTGTCCACTGAATTTTGAGGTAACGATCAGTCAAGAGATAACAGGTTACTATCACATACATAGTAACTTGCAGAAAATAGTGCCGATTGTAAGAGAACTTTCGGTGGAGTTTATTCTCAACTGGTACAAATTTTTTAATAAGATTCGGAATTTTCTCAACCGATCCTAGATAATTAAACACTACTATTTAGGGGCCAGTAATTATTATTTTTGTAATTATTATTATTATTATTATTATTATTATTATTATTATTATTATTATTATTATTTTTATCTGATTAAGTACACATTTCAGAAAATTTGGAGGATGGCGTTATGTCCCAGCGTGAAATTATGAATCATACCCATAACACCGGTGGAGGGGGTGGGGTGGGGGCAAAATTTATTGCTATGCCGCTGAAGTAATAATAATAGCTTTGACAATATGTAAGTTTCTTGAATGGTCACTTCATGTATTAAATGAAATGAAACAAAATACAGATCCAGAATTTATAATGAGGGCATATCAACGGTTAGGAAAACTGACACAAAAGAAGAGACCCTACTCTTCCTTCTGTTTAGAATCAATAGGTAGACGTGTTGGATATTCTCAAAATAAAAACGTAACTTAAAAATCAAAGAAATGCTTTTCGTAGGTTGAAGATGACTAGCTATTTTCAATATAACATATAAATCAAATCACAACTTTCAGACGCGATTTCAAACAATCTTACTCCACCAATAAGAATATACAAAACTATTTTAAAGTCTTGATATTCTGAGAAAATAACCAAGAGGATAATTAGTGCGACGTAAATTAAAGTAGTCTTCAGAAAAGAAAAGAACTTCACAAGTTAAGGCCAATTATAGCCCATGATGTTGTTAATTTGTTTTCTTTTCAGACGATGAACGTGTTGATGAAACGGAGTTCAAGACATACTTCACAGAAGTAAGCTCTTGTCTGTATTTCTGTTCATGTCTTGCAAGTTGAGTAAGTTAGTTTATAATAATAATAATAATAATAATAATAATAATAATAATAATAACAACAACAACAACAACTACTACTACCACTACTACGTCTACTACTACTACTACTACAGTAAGATCTGTCTTGAAAGACCACTGAATTGAGAGACATGTTTTGAGAGGCCATGTTTATTTCGGCAGAAGGGGTGGTCTTCCACAATAGGCATTCTGTACTATTTTAACTCAACTATATTAGATATTTTGCTTCAGAGTAAAATTATGGCAACAATATGATTTTGTGTGTGTGTTCGTGTGTGTGTGTTCGTGTGTGTGTGCGAGTGTATGTGTGTGTGCGTGCGTAAGTGTGTGTGTGAGAGATAGAGAGAGATAGAGTTGTATTTTGCTGCATACAACACTATTCTAAAATAAGGTAGGTACATGGTTGTAATGAATGGACATACAATACCTGTAAGACGTCATCTGGACAATATATTTGATATATCAAGGGTGTGGAATACATTTATTGAATTTGTCAATATGCGTCTATTGTTGTTGCTATTGTTATTGTTATTATTATTACTATTTGAACTAGGAAATTAGAAAACAGTGATGGTGCATGTCAATCTGTATTATAATTGATACAATAATTAGTACTTAAAATACAAACTGCCTTCAGTGAGTCGAATATTCTATTATTTAACGAGTTTCATGATTCCATGTAAAATGATCCCGATTCTGCCAATATGTTTATTACATAACGTTCCAAATTTTGCATTACTCAGTAATGTTGCAATGGGGCAATACTATCTATGTCACAGAGTGTCGTACGATACTTATGACTCGACGACTTGACGCTAGTAAAGGTGAACGTTGTGTGATAAAAGTCAAATAATGAATAGAGAGACCCTGCGACCTCCTCTCACACTATTTGATACTGACGCTTTAAACCATGAGTTATCTTCGTAAGTTATCCGCAAAGTGCGCAACAGTTTTAGAATATTCTATCACCTAAGATGAGAGGTTGTGCGGGTGGCTAGATCCATGTTCCAAATTGTGTGTAGTGTGCGTGTGCGAGTGGAAGGGGGGGGGGAAGGGAATGAATAACTGAGAAAAGAAGTGTGGGGACAATGGTGCAATGCTACTGGTTTTCTATATGTCTGATGTATTTTTACAGATCCTCACCATCCTCTATGTCATCGCCATTGAGACGGGAAGAACAACGATGGCAATGCCCATGGTTTCTTAGTTTGTACGAACGTTTGAATGATTTGGTCTTAACTTAATAAAGAATCTAAATAATTCCAAATATTATTCCTGTTTCGTTTCATTTCTTGAACCTCTTCATATCCAGACGGTTTCTCCGCCGAGCACCTACAAACCCAATACGTGTATTCATCATAATCATGCACAGTAAAAACTATTTTTATGACAGTCTGATATGGACATTGTACAAACTTTTAGCGTTTTCAAATTTCGTGTCATTAAAGTCTGAAAAAACTGAACAACTTTATGAAATCATATGAATGTGCTCCAGTTTCAGCTGTACGTCGAAGACTATCGTATAAAATTAAATAACTGTAGCATTGAAATACATACGTGTAGTTTGAAAATAATACTGCAACTGAGGTCAAACATTAATTTCTGCAACGTCCAACAGCATACTAAACTAACATCAGTTGTCATATGGAGATTGATGACCGTCTTTTTGTTCCACATCTTCTACATCTATAGGTGTGTTTATGGAACTTCCGGCAAGAAATATGGTTGTGCCTAAAACACCAATCAGATGTTGTTGTGTCCTTGGTTACGCTGAATTGTCAACATGATTCTGCTTCTTTTTATTGTAACCACGGTCACCAACACATCATTACAACAATTCAAAGTGAAGTAATTTTCTGGTCACAGCGCCAACAGACGCCCGATTTGGAACAATAAATAGCAAAACTGATGGATTGCTACATTAGTTGTTGTATGATCACGATCACGTGTATTCAAAACTTTCTATAAATAAATGAATGCATGAATGATACCAGCAAGCCATTAGGCAAATAAATCTCCCACCACACCCCAGAAGAAATACCTTTAAGATAAAACTGAGTTCTGTTCCTTTCTCTATTAACGATAAACCTATTAATGGTGTCTCACAGAGACGAACGGTAATGCCACATTTCGTATTATCTGATTACCGTATATACTCGCTCATAAGTTGAGTTCAACTGCAAACGACATAGACCCTGATCTGCAGGCGCATAATGCGTCGGCAGATCATGGTCTATGCTGCTTGTTCTACTGATTAATCCCAACAAGCTACATAGACCAAGATCTGTCGGCGCATTGTGAAAGGACTCTGCGCCATTTTAGGACCATCCTGCCATATTAAATATTTGAGAGAAACTGATGACGTAAAAATAACACGATTTTAAGAAGCCTTTCTCTTGTATAAAAAGGACACAATTTGTAAAATTACATAAAGATCAGTCTATGCAGAACAGCTTTTCCTTTTATCTTTTTTTATTTTGTTTCTCATAATGTGTTACACAGTTGTATTCCTGTCAGTTATAATGCTGCGGACAGTCGACCTTAAGAAGGCGCACGTTTATTTTCAGAGGAGTTGAATCTAATCTCAAATGAAATATAAAACTGTACTTGGAGAATTCTCGAGTCAATGTGGCAAAAATTTCTTTCTCTGTATTTTTGGGGGGAAGATAGTAGATTCGTTCAAATTATTCATGCTCTTTTTATTTTTTTCGCATTTCATTTTATGTATTTGGTTACTAATAAAAAAAGATACATGTTTCAGGATAATTGTATCTTTCATTTGCAAAATCTTTTATTTACTCCACGTTGTTTATATATTGTCGATCGTCAGTATTTTCATTTTAGTATGTTTTAGTAAATTATCTTATCGTAGAAGTTGATGCATTCAAGGTTTCTAACGTGGCCATTGCCTGAAATGGAAAATACAATGTAACCTGAAACATGCGATCTCTGCGTATTCTAGCCGCTCGGTCATTTGTTTATATTATTTTCTGTGCGGAATCATGTATAGTGTAATTTCAAGTATGTTTTTTTCTTCCTTGCATATCTTTCTTTTTCGATACAACCGTAATGTTCTTATTTAAAGAGTTGAATTTTAGAGAGATACTAAATGAAAAGGCCACACTTACCTTTGCAGGTGACGGTACCGAGGAACAGACGTAAAATGTAGTAGATGCAAAGAAGATGTTTAACATCTGCTCTATTAATTACAATGTACCAACTAGAATCTGCTGAAATTCCATAGTTTACTAACTATTGTTTACTCTATAGCACACCCATGAACAAAATTGATTTTCCTTTGCAGGTCACCTATCTTAAGTTTCAATTTATGATGTCCGTTAGAAATTAGTCCTTAAAACTAAGTATAGTTTGAGATGATGTCGAACAGTGATTTTTTATGCTACGTTACACAAATAGGGTAAAATTTTATGCAGTAGTGTGGACAATTTACAAACGCCATAACAAAAATGATCTGAAGCTTGATACAATACGATCGGAGAGAGTGAAATTCCTGTACAATCATATATACCAACAAGCGTGTCCCCTTGGTAATTTTCCACCCCGATGCCCCGAACCTACAGCAGATCATTTGGAAGCATTGGCACCATATTGAATCGTCCGAACGTCTCAAGGGTATATTTAAATACTCTCCTATGGTTGCTTACCATGGACCTAAAAATCTCAAGGATCATTTAGTACGTGCCAAAATAACTTCAAACAAGACGACAGATGCAGGCACATACCGCTGCAAAGACAAGCGTCGCATAATTTGCAAGCATATGCCTTAGACCGAATCTTTCAGAAGTTCGACAGCAGGAGTTAGCTACCCGGTGAATTCGCAGTTAGGCTGTCGAGCCAAGATTGCAATCTATCTTCTGACATGCAAGATCTGTGCCACTCAATATGTTTTCAGAAATCGAATGAATAATCTTAAAAGCCACATTCGCAAGAAAAACCACGCGAAAGTCGCCAACCACTACAACTCGACAGGACATTCAGATGAGTCATTTGAGATGCTACCCATTGAATCAAACTTGGGGTGGACCGACACGGAACGCAAACGTAAGGAACGATACTGGATATTACAATTGGAAACTCATGAAATGACACAATCTAACCTTCCCATTTCAGTCTTATGAAAATTACAGCCAGTCATCAGTTTTTCACCATTACGCAATTTTTCGCGATAATATTTACCCAAATAATAAGATGTATTTTTAAAAATTAATTTCTTGTCATTATTATCACTATTATTTTTGTTCATTATCCCGCTACACAATTCTCTTGACATCTTTCCTTTGGAACCTCCATACATAACTCTACCGGGATTTAATTTGTTTCGCAAATCCTGGAGATGGCGTTAATTTTTCGTCATGCTGTGTTTCCAACATGGAATTAGGTCAAAACATATTATTTCTCTATGTGTTAGACACAATACCCCGCTCGTTTATTATTATTATTGTGGCTCAACATTTTATTATATCTCTTGTTGTAAATTTCCCCTAGTGATTTTAACATATAGAAGTCCAGAATTATCTTTTATTTTGTGTTTAGTGTCTGTTTTGTATGTAAGCTGTTTATTCCCCAGACGAAGAGCTTGTTTAGCTCTAAAAGTTGGGAAACCGTTTTCAATTTGCGCCGTTATCAATTTTTTTTCTCTCTCTCTCTCTCTCTCTCTCTCTCTCTCTCTCTCTCTCTCGCTCTATATATATATATATATATATATATATATATATATATATATATATATATACATATATATATATATATATATATATATATATATATATATATATATATATATATATATATATATAATAATTACTATACAATCGGAAAAATAAATAATGTTATCGGATAGTTAGATAATTTATACCATACGATCAGATAGATCGGTATATACTGTTGATTGATTAATAGAGACAGACTTACAGAAAAATAGATTTGAAAATAAAAGGTAATTACCCATACCATCAAACTCCTGAAATATCTGAGACATAGCTGATTTGGTCACAAGATACACACAACGTACGTCCATATAGTGTTAAATGTTCCTAGCTTGATACAAAAGTTCCGGATTGTGGCTGAACACGTTCAGGAAAAATTCCTTTTCTGTCATGAGACCATCACCTTCAGGATAAACGGCTCTCGAGTGTCGGTATTATTTTTTATCAACAGTAGCATGTGTATCAGTTACACTGTATACTTTGCCAAGTTGAAAACAATTTTGATTGTCGTTGAGAACAATGAATTGACTGACTCACATTATGAACGTTGACCTTCGCTCTGAAAGTTCAATCAAACCCACACCATAGCTCCGCCTATAGCTAATTTGATTGGTCAATTATATGGTTAAAAAGCATGTTGCCATTTGTTTCTACGAATAATCACTGAGAGAAAAAGAGGTAAAAATCATACATTTTATTACAATTGTTCAAATTTACTATCTCTCGTCTTTTTTTGTTGTACAAAAATAAAATGGCAGCATTTTTAAATCCAACCAATCAGGTTACATGTGCCGTTAACAAGCAAGAATTAAACTTTGTAGAAAAGAGATGAAGTTATTGAATGGAGTGATATAAGATAAATTTTTGAAGAATTGATCGATGAATGTCATGCCTTGCCAACCTTAATATACTTTCTCGTCCGGACGCTGCATCACGACAGGGGTACGAAACACAGTCTTGGCAAGTTTCCTCCTTTGTCATTCTCATCACAAATGGACCCTCCACCTACCCTCAACTCCCAATCCCTCCCGTTATGGCTCAGATTCCTATGTTGAAACTATATAACGTTTCGTAAACCTCGTCCTTACTTATCGACTATACGATTAAGGTTTTGATGTATTTGGAATTCTCACAATTATGTCTTTCAAATTTTTTATTTGTATTTTTCATGTACACTATGTACGCTTATAAACGTATTATCTCTAGAAGCATATGCTTCAGTGAATACAAGTGCTCGGAATCTGATTCTGGTTCAGACATATGCTTCAGTGAATACAAGTGTTCGGAATCTGATTTTATTTCAGACATATGCTTCTGTGAATACAAGTGTTCGGAATCTGATTCTGGTTCAGACATATGCTGCTTCAGTGAATACAAGTGTTCGGAATCTGATACTGGTTCAGACATATGCTTCAGTGAATACAAGTGTTAGGAATCTGATTCTGGTTCAGACTTCTACGTACTATTTTTCTCCAATACTGCAAACAAAGCCAAAAACTCTGCCTCGCTGATGTCCTGACTGCCGTCGGAGTAAATCACATTGCACAGGATTGTGAGAGCCGGTCTCTCCTGGTCCTGATCGGGCCTCCTGGGATTGGGTGAATAGAGTGAATATATATTTTTAAAATACAATTTACGAACATCAAAATTCTCCAAGTATATCAATAGTTATTTTTTACTAAGATTATTATCTTGTCCACTAAATAATTCATCAAATAACTTTTGCACTTCTTTTAAAACTTTGAATTAATCAGTGATTATTTGCCAAGATTGGCCTTTCATTTTTGGTATTGTTTTGTTCACATAATGTCTTTCTTTTTCAAGGCTACGAAGATATTTAGTCCTTTTTCTTATCCTTTTTCTATCACTTATGTTTGGAATGTACGATCATATATTTTGCTTTCTCTTTTCTTATTTCTTGAAGCTGAATTTTCAAATGTTCAGGAACATCCAAACTCAATATACTTTAATTTGTTTTTCATACATTTTTCAGATGTGGAATTTGTTTTAACTATTCTATTTCTTATTTGTTACTTTTTCTTCTTTATCTAAGACAAAACTGTTTATTTGTGATGTTTGTTTGTTGGTTTTAACGGTACTTTGAACATATTATTGGCTATATCATGCCGAGGAAATGGGAACTGAGTGTTTTTCACAAGGACACTTAGAGGCAGCCGACTTGAGCAGGTCTAGGCGGGTGTCGAACTGACGACTCTTGGATTACCAAAAAATGAGCTACCGTGGCTCCCGTTCTATCCTGAGGGCGCGGAGTTCTAATAAAATAAGTTCGAATAATAATCAATCTGCATTATTATTATTATGTAATTTTAGTTTTCCAAACATTTGCTTTACCTTTCCTACATATACTTTGTCTTTTAACAACGACTTATTGAAATTTCTAGAATTTTGTTCCCTTTTCAGATTTGGTAAATTGAAAGGTGAATATTATCGGTAAAGGATCAGACCTATAGCTCGTTTATATGCGAGCAGTCTTACCATCAATAAAACTTAAACCTTCTTCATTTATCAAGAAAAAATCTAAATGTGCTATTTGTAAAGAATATTTCTGACTGCAAGTATACTCTTTGATATCAGGATTATACATTCTCTTCTGATTGCAGATATATAATTTTATAACTAGTACCCTGTCCTTTGTATTAATGTTATTTTTTGTTTTCTTGTTACCTTTATATCACAATCTTGAACTAAGCTCCAATCCGCATAGTGGACAGTGGTAGGATTTTCATACTTTTTGGTAGTTGGCTCAATTGAATCGAAACACTGGTGTGAATCTTCACTTGTAAAATACATATTAATAAGCATGATTCATTTTCCTTTATCTTTAAGTTATATTTCATTTCATATAATTTAAGTTTCTTGAAACTTTAAATTCTATATTATTTGCACACACACAAACACACACATCACAGACACCCATCACTGCACTTCGGGATTTGCTTGCGCCAGAGCTAAAATAGCAATTATACTCCCTCCCCCAAGTTCCAGTGCCTTACAAATTCAAACACATCTTTATGTTTTTGGCTTTTTTCTATGCCACTTGTAATAATTTACAAAATATTAACCATTTTCTTACAAGTACATCCATTCAAGACAAATTGCAAATATGGTGACTAGGAGTTACATGATGTGAACGATTCAGTGAATGACTAAACACTAAAAAAAATCACGTGGTAGGCATATAGATCAAAAAGAAAAAAGATAAAAGGAAAAAGAGAAAACAAGCAAAACCAAAATCATAAATAAAGTCAAAGTACATCTCATTTTTGGAAGAGGAAGCACAATGCATTTTTAAAAAATATATTGATTTGTATTAATACACATTGAGTAATGCATGCCACGTATTATGAACAGTTTATGCTAAGTATTTTTATCCTCGCAGAATAACCGAATTAAGACATCAATGTTTTATATCAGTAAATATCTTTAGTTTAGCGTATTCATACTATTCACCGGTCCTATATTTTACAAAAGATATTTATGTCCAGACAGACGGATGGATGTCAGATGTACAGCAGACAGATAAGCAGAGCCTCTTTTACATATTTAGTTGAAGATACAAATAATTTAAATTCTTTGAAAGTATATCAAATATAGGCTTCAAAGCTACATAAAAAGGATTGTTATACCCGAATAAGCAGGCATTAAAAGTAAATGTTAGCCTCATATTTGTTGCTATTATTGCTATACATGATTCAGTTTCTGCTAAAGGAAAGGCTAAGGTCAAGTGAATGCTAATTAAGGAAAAGCTAACTTTGGTCTCTTTTATTCACTGCTATTGGAAAAAATAAGTCAGACTGATAAAAAAGTAGATTTCTTTTCGTAAAATGACGACCGTGGGACATGGGTTGGTATTGTAAAAATCCAGAATATCTACACAAAGACATTTAGGTATATTATGTATATATTATTTACCAACTTATGTACAGAATATCATCATAGAGCAAGGTTGCATTGGTGTATAAAACTGATACTATTTAAATATGTTACTACGTAGCGCTGGCATTTTGTTGCTGTCACTTTTCATCCATCTCGGAGTCTGAGAACCATTACGTGAATGGAAATTAAACTGCAGTTGGTCGCAGCGTCTTTATCTTTTTACTCGAGGCAGTATTATGTATTAAAAATATCGAGAAACAAATAAGAACTCAGATTATTTGAAACAATCTGATTCATCTTTCCTTTCCTTTCTTTTACTCCCCTCGAGCGTGGCTTGCTTTTTGCTTGCAGGTGCGCAAGCGTGGGTGTGAAAGGAACCGAGAGGCATTCCAAATAATAGCATGTTATTTCTTCAACAAACCGGAATATTGCTATCTTATCACAGAAATGGAGCCATAAGTAGAAGCAAGATGTGAGTAGATATATAATTAATTTCCGAACAGAATACAATAAAGATTAAAAGTTTTATGTTGAACTATGTTATTAGTTTATTCCGTTATTATTCATTGAAAAAGTTAACAGCTCTTGAAATAAAAATACTTTATGCCTAAAGGGGGTAGGTAATCTCGAGATATATTGTGAAAGCTTCATTGAGTTGAACTTATTTTCATATCGTTACAACATTAATTTTACAGAGCAGATTTCAAAGAAACAAACGATTTTAGCTCAGATGGTAAGGGCGTTGCCTGCCAGTCAGAATAATGCAGTTCAGTTCCTTTCTTGGTTGCATTTAAAACGAAAATCATATGTTTACTTTTAACACAAACTTCATGAAAGCTTTAATTTTGTAATAAAGCTCGTACTATTTTTAAAGTTGACTTGTAAGTTGTGGATATTCATTGTCGGCTTTTGTTTTTCACTGAATCTCAATATACAGCTTCGTGCCATAAAATGATAAGATATATTTACACCATCGTGAGAATATATATATATATATATATATATATATATATATATATATATATATATATATATATATATATATATATAATTTTGGACAATTATGAATCTATTTCTCAGAGGAAATAAAGACATTCATACATATATACCAGGTACCAGCGTAATCAGCATCCACGTAAATTTATATTTGATTTCTTTGCATAGGAAATATACTGAGAAGAAAGCACAAACAACAGAATTATTTCGACCATCTTAACAATGCCATACAATAATATTCAATCGTTCATGTTTACAGTGCAGATTCAATTTTGAAGAAACAAAAATGTAAAATCTGGATATTACGAGCATACGTGAAATAAGCGTGTTTAAAAACAAAAAGCCAAAAAAAAAAAAAGCACATGGTTCCTCCTGTATTTTGCTAGCAAAACAAAGCGCATATATGAGTGTAAAAAAAGAACTAAAATTGTTAGAGGTAAAATGAGTAATCCGTCATAATTACGTGTTTAACATTCCTTATCTATTTACAGAAGCTTGTATTGATACTGCTTTCCTCTTTACTATCTCCTATTTCTTTGAAAACCATTTTTTAATGTGCTGTAAATCTAGTTGTTAAGCTTAAACATGTTAAAATCAAGATTTTACAAACAATTGGATTGTGATGCATGTTATTTCCATTTATCGCGTAACGAAATTAAGGGCATAAAAACTCCACTAATTTAAAAAATACACGTATACCTTTATTTTCCAGATTTGATTTTCTTCTTCCATACGAAGTTAGGAGTGTTGGGCAAACAAGAACTATAAGAAGACATCATAGGTCGCTTGTACAAAAATTCCCATAGAATTCCTTCATTAGTACTGAATCACCTTTGAAGTACAATACTAACAAATTTACCCATAAATTAGCAAACATTAAAAGCAGATTTTAGCCACATACTTTTGTACTGTTTGTTTAATACACGACTCAAATTGTGGGTAAGCAAAAGCTAAAGTCAAGTGAATGCTTATCAATAATAACGTTAGCCACATACATTCTATGCTATTACAGAAATTTATGAATATTTATAAAAGGTAGCTGTCAAGGCCAGGTTTTGGTTACTCAAAATATAAAGTGAATTTAAAAATACATGGTTTCTTGTCATGAGCATGAGCTAAATGCCTCAAACGCTAAAAAGAACTTGCTGCCTACTTAAAGCAAATTTTGCCATGGTGGCCATATTTGAGGTCAAATCAGGACCATTTTTTCATTTCAAACCAACTAGATATCATAATTAGTCTTCTGGTGAAAACCCATATCGATATGACTTTCCATTCATGAGGAGTAACACTAACAAGATTTTCCAGATGGTAACCATGGTGGTCATACCGGATATCAGATCATAACCATTTTAATTTTAGCACGAACTAGACACCATAAAAAGTGTTCTGCTGAAAATCCCATGTCGATCTACCTTTCCATCTACGAGGAGTAGCGATTTGATTTTTAAGATGGCTTCTGTGGTGGCAGTACTGGATATTAGATAGGCACAGTCTTGATTTAAGACCAACTAGTCACCATAAGAAGTCTTCTGGTAAAATTCCCATGTCGATAAAATTTTCCATTTAGGTGGAATAGCGACAAGATGATTTTCAAGATGGCTGTCGTATGGGTCATCTTTGTGGTCAAATCAGGACCATTTTTATTCCAGACCAACTAGAAATCGTAATTAGACTTCTGGTGAAATTCCATGTGGTACGACTTCCATTCAGGAGGAATAGCAATAACTAGATATTTAAGATGGCTTCCATGGTCTTCATACTAGATGTCAGATCGGAACCATTTTCATTTAATACCAAATAGACATCATAAGAAGTGTTCTGGCGAAAATCACATGTCGATATGACTTTTAATATGGAAGGAGGAGCGATTCAAAATTTTCACGATCGCTGCTATTTTGTGGCCATATTGGATATCGGATAGGCACAGTTTTGATTTAAGGCCAATTAGGCACCATAAGAAGTCTTCCAATGAAAACCCTATGCTGATATGAATTTACATTCAGGAGAAGTAATAATAACAGGATTTTCAAGATGGCTGCTGTGGTGGCAATACTGGATATCAGATCGGCAACATTTTCATTTAGGACCAACTAGACATCATAAGAAGTCTTTCAGTGAAAACCACATGTTGATATGACCCTGTTCAGAAGGAATAGCAAAACACGATTTCTAGCTGGCTGCTGTGGCGGCCATACTGGATGTTGTAGCAGCATTAATTTTATTTAAGACCATCTACACCTTGCGATGAATGTGTGTAAAGTTTCACGACAATCCTCCAAGTAGTTAGGAGGAGTAGTGATAACTTGTGCTAATGGATGAATGGACATCGGACGACAGGAGACAGGAATTCCTATCTGTTTATGACCAATAGAGATTAAACAAAATCTGTACAAAGTCTTTGTAAATGAGTTCTCGCAGCTTCAGAGGTAAACTACGAATCCTTTCCTCTTCTATAGTATCCATGTGGATAATAGTCATGACCCACCAAGCGAAGGTAGTAAACACACGGAGATCATCTGGCGTATTCAAGGTGAGTTGAATCTTTATACTCTCATTCGTGGATCTTCACACCATAACTGAAACACTGTAATTGGTCTCCGGGTCATACAAAGACAGTTGCTGCTCTGATTAAAATTTTGGAAGTGGATAATCTATAAAGATATTTAGTCCATTTTTGAACGGCTGGAATCAATTCTCAAAACCACTATAGCGAAGGGAAAGCCACAGGAAACGGGTATTCATCTTTGATTTGTGATTCTCGATGAACTAGTGATATCCAGAGTGATTTGTGAGAGCATGGATGAAATCCATAAAGAGGCACGCGAACAGCGTAGTATTCGATATTAGAGCGGTAAGTTCGTGTTGCATCGCAAGGATCATTCTGGACGCAGGGAGCAGTATCGCAAACGATTTCATTGAACTTGGAGTCAGCGGGTTAATTACCCTGTTTCTGTATGGAATTCATCATTCTCGGTGGAAGTCTCTGGTCAAAATGATCTTTCTCCTTTTGGAACTCTCTCATTTCTGTACCGGAGAACGGTACCCTTAAGGTAACATGTTGTGATCGGGAAGTCGGACACGTTTCCCATCGACGATGTGATGCACTTTTTCCAAGGGTCTACTGACAATTTAATGATCTGAAAAACGTACAATATGTGAGGATCTTGACACGAAAGTCTATATCTTGACCTGACTTTAAGGCTTCTTTAATACGTCAAAGTTTGCCACTTGACTCGAACGATAATACTGTGTCAGTCGTTTCACTTTACATTTGATATGATATTGTTATTTATTGTCTCGGCACTGGTAGCCGTAATGTTTAGGTCAACCACTGGCAAAAGTCAAAATAATGTCTTTCAGATGTTCGTCAGTCCACGCTCCTAAACGTTCGTCTTCGATGCAAGGGTGATAGTCTCCTGGGCGATCCATGTACATGCAACTATCGGTGTCAAAGTAAAGGACACAATCTCCTAAAGGTTCCAACACTGAATACAATTTTAAACGAGTATTGGCTATCACGTAAGCAGCAATGATGACATTGTCAAACTCATGGGGGGGGGGGAGCAAACTCCGTGACTTCTTCGTAATTCACCAAGATCAAATCTGCACGTATGATTTATATGTGTTTAATGAGTTTTCCTTTCACTTCCATGAGCTGAAAGTGAACTCTTGGATCTACCAAGTATCCTATCTTTGGCAATATCAGACCTTGAGCTAGTTTTCCCCGCAAACAATTCAATGATTTTAGCAAACAATCGTCTTCCTTCGTTCTGTTATACATGTTCCAAGGCGATGCCTTCTAGGGGTCGGTACCGTTGTTTAGAAAGTTTTTTTGTTGATTACACGTTTCAGCACAAGTACGACATAAAGGAAACATCAGTTTTTTGTGACAATGATGAGGCAATACGGGATGGTACAAGATTGTCTGTGGAAGAACTTTACATTTTATCAAACCTTCGTACTGGCGAATATGTATCTCGTCGATGTGTTCTGTCAAAATTGTAAAATGTCCACATCGGATCGACAATATTTTGATATTTCATTTTGAAATTGAAAATGGTCTGAAGAGTGGGCTTTGCACCAAGCGTAGAAAGCTTCTTGTTGTTCTGTTCACATATCATTGAGGTTTTAGTCATGGGGTTCAGGCAAAAGCGGGAACACGGGAATTGCATCGGTAAATCAGAAAGAGTAAGAGAGCCACAAACTATCTTTTCATGTCCCCCTTGAATCACCCTACAATTCCGACAGTGATGAAATAAAGGTACCTGAATACAGCTGTGGTAAGCGCGGAGAACAACACAAAAGTTTGGTATGTGAATTTCAGTCTGTTGACAACATTCAAAGTAACAAAGAAAAATACGCACGTTTTTTTTTCTTCTTATGGTCGACATTCAATAATTTCTCGGGTTCGTTGTGAGATTTCTGAATATAACATTGATGATCCAACTCGACGATGAAAACGACATCGTTTCTTTTCTTCACAAACGACGAAACTTTTGGAATTTGTACCAACATGCTGTCCACAACTGGAACACACTGTCAATAATTAGCAAGCACTTTTCTGATGTTGGAATTGTTTTATGCAATATTGCTCGTAACACGTTGGACTGACGAACGTTCGAATACAAGTAAGGCATTGAATCATTTTTTGTTAATCAATAATACAAAGTCAGGACTCTAAACAGCGACAACATCTCTCTCCACACACCTACCCTTGTGTGTGTGATAGTAAATAATTATGTTTGTGGGTATAGTGTGTGTAAGCACTCCCACCATCAGTGTGATTTCATTCCCCTTCTTTTACATCCTACCCTTCGTGCGATAGTATATGAGTATGTTTGTGTTTATAGTGTGTGTATATCCATATCCTTTTAGTTGGTTAGTAAGTGTGGGTGTTAGTCACTCTAACGGCGTGTTGGATAGTAAGTGTGGGGTGTTGTTTAGTAGATGACTAAGTGCTGGTTACTCCGACCGTGTATTGGGTAGTAACTGTGGGGTGTTGGTTAGTAAATGACCGGGTATTTGTGAGTTCAAACGGCGTATTGGTAAGTAAGTGTAGTTTTAACATCATCTTTCCTGTTACAGGCCAGATTACCATAACTCCATCAGTACAAATATGGCACTCTGGCCTCATAGTGTTAATTTCCCATTGAAGCAAGAGTGACATTTTTAAAACCATTCCTAATATCATTCAAACTGAGGCCATATAAACATTTTGATGCTATATCAGCCCCTATTACTACTGGTGTTTAAGAACACATCAGCATCTGAAAGGCAATGGGAGTAAAGTGCCTTAACCAGAGACGCACCTTGGCACTGTGTTCAAGGATTCTTCAAACAGGCGAACCTACTGATTGTGAGTCCGCTAAGCTAACCAGTGTGCCACCGCAGTCAGAGAGAGAGAGAGAGAGAGAGAGAGAGAGAGAGAGAGAGAGAGAGAGAGAGAGAGAGAGAGAGAGAGAGAGAGAGAGAGAGAGAGAGAGAGAGAGATATGTGCTATTGGAATGCAGCTAGAAATAGTCCATGCTAGTAAGTAACAGATATAATAATCCAGCACAAATGATATAATTACATTTATTTTTCATCACAGTTTGAGCAAACACCCTCTGTTCATGCTCGGCATATTTACTCTCTACTTCAAGAATAAGACAGCATGATCTAAATGTAGTTGTTGTTTTCAACAATATTTGCTAACAAGCACAAGGAAGGGAAACATTCACTTCGTGGTATTTCGTACCTGTTGTTAGGAGATATTATGTGAAACATAGCTGGATGATTTACTTAGTCAGATAAAGAACAATGGCACAACCGCCAGACGGATGATTGCACTATCTCTCTCTCTCTCTCTCTCTCTCTCTCTCTCTCTCACACACACACACACACACACACACACCACTGCTCACGTGAGTGTGTGTTAAGTTAGAATTTGTTGCGGCTACTAATGTTCACTGCTTCCAGATGTCAAAAATGTAGCAACGATTTGATTTTGCACATCTTTTGCTGTTCATCTACTTAAAGGTTTAGAAATGTGTTATCTCAGCTATATAATTTCGCATTTGTGATTCCCTCCACGAACTCCCCGAAAACATTACTATGCGAAGAAAATAATAGGTTTATGTAAAGTTGTGTATTTTATTTTTCTATAGAAGATGGACATTTAGAAAAGCAGGAGTTCAAACAATACTGGTCTGAAGTTTGTATATCTTATAACGTCAAAGATTTCCAAAAATGTATCCTCTTCTTTCTAAAACTTGCTAAATAGTCTAATAATTTTGTGTCAAATTTTAAAAAAAAATATAATCAATGATACTGAAACTAACGCGATATTTTACTTTTTTATTTTGAATTTAAACTTTTAAACAAATTAATTGGACTTATAAATGGATGGTTAATTTCGTATACGGACCCATTTCAATTAATTTTGAATACTAATACAATATTTTTCACTCAAAGGAATGATTTCTCAGAGTGGACCAACTAACCATCTCTCTCGTATGAATAGGTTGATGGCTAATAATATTCCTAAAGTATTTATTATTTGCTGAACCAAAGGTTCCTGGTGTAAAAGTATGCATATATAACTATAGATATATGATATGATATGATATGATATGATGTGATGTGATGTGATGTGATGTGATGTGATGTGATGTGATGTGATGTGATGTGACGTGACATGACATGACATGACATGACATGACATGACATGATATGATATGATTTCCACACATCTTGTATTTTCTTCTAAGTTATTAACACTTCTATTTGTGATACATATCCACACTCCAGATGGGACCACGTGTTGTCCCCAGTTTATTCTATTCAACTGCAGAATCGTTTGTAAGATAGCCTGAATAAAATGGAAATATATTTGTTTTTATTGCGACATTATTTCACGATAAACATTTTTTTGAAAACAGATATGATCCGCTGAGATCTCAATGCACCAACATTCTGTATATAATATTGTTCATGTCTCAGTTTGCTTCACCGACTGATAACAGAGTAAACATCTAAATTAAATAATATAGGATCATAAGTCTTGGCTGGCTCTTTCATTTTGAAAGTTTGTACAATAAGTGAAAGTATAAACACGTGGATCGGATGAAAGCTTTCCTTTTTATAAGTTCTGGAAATAAACAATTTGCAATATTAACTATGAGAAAATTACATCTTCATCCCCTCGCTTTAGCGGAGGGATGTTGTGATACCTCCGTTCGTCCGTCTGTAACTCTATTTCCTAAACCGCTAAGTGGAACATATAGTAGAAAACATTGTGCGTGAAGTGATAGTGGACATAAAGTTTTACTGAAGGTTTGGAGTTAAGGCTCTTGGTTGTCATGGTTATGGTCAGAAAGGGAGGGGCGGGGTAATATGTAATTAAAAAATGGTAGGAATTCGCCATGGCAAGCCATATAAATAGGTCTAGTTTTCGTTGTCAGTGACCGTTATGATACCATCACCACCGGGTCCACCAGTATCATAATTTCTATTTAGGGGTGCGGGGTGGTGGTGAGGTTGGGTGCGGATTACATATATAATCGAAGATTAAAATGGTACTTGAAAAATGATTCGTAACATTTTATCCTAATTTAGTACACTTGTGTTATTTTGCCACATCATATAGGACTTGGGATGGATGTTTAAAATTCATTGGCATTGAATCAGCTCTTTTGAATAGCCCATTCTAATGAACAGAAATAAGAGGAAACAAACTGCTCCCCAGGTGTCGTTCTCACATTTCTCAAAACTCCGCTTCCACCACAAATTGATATCTGCAACATTTTCACAGAAAACCAATACTCATACTTTCCTTCATTTTTGAAGGAATTCCCCAAAAGTAATAGAAAATATAGACATTTTTAGCCGTGAGGCAGCATATATATCACTTTTTCGCTAAAATTCAAGGCTTAAATGACATTAATGACAACTGAAAATGAGATTGACCTCAAGGTAAAATGGTCTGTGCAAGCAGTGGCGTAGGTTATATGGTCTACAGGGGAGGAGTTTTGAGAGGAAACAAATTATGAAGCCACCGAGATTAAAAATTGAACTCAAAATATGAATTATCTCCTTTTCTGCAAAGCCTGAATGAGAGATAACACATGAAATCACCTTTAAAAAAAGTAAAAAAATTAGACTATATTTTGAAAATATGACTTTATTTTGGCTGACCATACCCACCCATGAAGTAATCAATGTTTGAAAATTTGCTATAAATATAAGCTGATGTCAATGCATGTATGTATGTATGTATGTATGTATGTATGTATGTATGTATGTCTGTCTGTCTGTATGTATGTATGTATGTATGTATATTTCTATCTATCTATTGATCTATCTATCTAGTAACATCTTACATAAAAGTATTTAAATGCGGTTAGTATTTTAAAAGAAAGTCAGCACGATATACAAACATGGAGATAACTTCTGGACAGAATGTCATGTGTATGACATGTTTGTACACTCTCCTCTCAGCTCTTCCTCTTTCAGATCATATCGCTGTCGTAACGATGTTTTGATCCCCATGTTGATATGATACTTATGAGATTTTTATATCCAGTATGTCATACGGGATCTTCAGATTATGCAATCACAGACACATAATAGCAAAGATTGGAGTGAATACAAATCTAAAGTCTCACAAATATATCAAAGGGTACGGTTCTCTCCAGGTGGCATTTTACCAATAAATTTACCGCATTGTATTTCTGTTTGCCTTTCTAACCTTGTTGTATCACGGGTATATAAGCCAATGTGAGGAGTAATATGCTTGTGTCGGCGTACACTTTATTAGAATTCGCCTTAAATTATAAGTACAACGAATAGACCCTGATTTGCCGGCTCATCATACGACGGCGCAACTACCATATATAATCGCATATAAGATGGATCTAACTGCTAGCTACATAGACCACTATCTCCTCTTGCATAAAATATCACCAGATCAGGGTCTATGTTGTTTGTTCTGCTGATTAGTCCTAACAAACAACATAAACCCAGATTTGCATTATGCGACGGCAGATATAGTTATATGTTGTTTGCATTTGGATTGGACTTGTATGCAAATATACACGGAAAGTCTAAGCTTAGTTTTTGAAGCTGTGTGTGCGTTATACACAGATAAACTCGAAGATTATGTTTTAACAATATGCAATCAGATTTTGTTTCTCCCCATCACGGTTCCAATTGGCGTCTCTTTCCTTACAATTGGCAGCATCATAAATGTAGTCTCACAGTTCCTAATTTTGATGTCTTTACATATCAACATATAACTACCGGACTACGTCAAATGACAATACATACATATAAATAATATATATATATATATATATATATATATATATATATATATATATATATATATATATATATATACGGACGGAGGAACGAGAGAGAGACATGAATAGACGGAAGGACGGACGAACGGCTGGACATTGATGGTAACGTACACTGACAGATTAATGTATTTCAACTGTATTAGTTATGTGCATTTATTTACAAATTTGTTCATATCACCCTACCACCAGTTGACTAAAATATACAACTACTTCAACACATATTGTCCTCACTAAATGAGCTACTCTCAACTATTACTGGAACCATTTTCTACATTTGGAAAATTACATAGGGATTAGGCATGGTGAGCATCTATGTCCTAAGTCATCTTATACCATATCAGCATAAAGTCAAATGCAAGGCAATCTCGTGACTGATAAGACCTCATCAAAAGGTCTGAAAGTTGCACGTGCAGGTCAGGAGTCACTGGAAACCCAGGATGTTGGCGTGGTAATTCGATATAACGTCTCACTAACAAGGTGAGGATTCAATTTATACTGGCAGATAACCATCACGGTAAGTTAGCTAATCAATTTTCCCTTCTCTGTGACAATTAAGAAAAATAATTTGCAGATCTTCCTAATCTATCCACCCAACAACAATTTGTTTTCTTCTATATCTCTCTCTCTATTTATTTACCTTTTGCCATTTTGTTTGCCTTTTTATTTATTTATCAAGTTATGCATATATCAATATGTCTGACTGTCTGTCCTACTGTCTGTGTAACTTACCATCTATTTCACAAGCTCGCTTGTTGGAAAATGATCCATACTTGCTTTGATTGATGGATAGATGGATGGGTTGATTGACTGACTTCACCACATTCTAATTATCCATCATGTCTCGATCGTGTCTTTTTGATTGTTTCTATGTGTGCTATATATCTTATTAACCCCCCCCCCCCCTCCCCTCAACATATCAGTTCATTTTGTGCGTACTATAATATGTTTCACTGATTCATTTATATGTTGCTATTCTTCATTGGATATACTGTTTTGATCAATTCTAATCATGTCGTTCTTTCTGTTGCACAGATACAGCCAAAATGATTAACTTCCCGTGGGTTCTAGTCATCTGTTATACGTAAGTAATTAAATAATAACGTAAATTAACTTGATCAATTAAATTAATTAACTTTAAAATAAATTAGCTTTAAATTAATTAATAAACTTAATTATATAAATTATTTAACGTAAAATAATTATCTCGGCGCTTATCGAAGACATGACGTGGATTAAAAACTACTGCCTGTTCGTGCATGCGTTCGTACATAATGTCGCACAACACCTATACCCTCCACGTTAAAAATTGGAAGCTGGGATATGATGGGGGTAGTGGCCTGTAATGTTCACAACTGTTTACATATTTCTTTTTTTCCCTGGTGACGAAGCTTGTGTCCGGTGTGACCATTTTTGCAAATGGAAAGAAGGCTACACTTTACTGAAAAAAGCTCAGAAATATGCAGAAATGCTGCAAACTTCTGGTTTGAACTTTGGCAAAGATAAAACTGCTTGAGGGTTCTTTCCGTATCAAATATAAACGTGCTTTTCTTGTTATTTCAAATATGAAAATTATTGCAAGTTTTTGTTTAGTAAAATATTTTTATGTTGTCTCCTCCAACTCCGACGACTAAGCACATCAACATCCAAATGTTTTACAAAACATATCGCACCGTATTCCTATTAGCATTGTTATCTAATTGTCAGTGATAGATAATGAAATTGCGTTATCTTAAATAAAAATCTATGTTTGATGTTTTTTCATTGTTTTTTCTGTACCCAATAACAAAATAGGCTCTTTAGTCAAGTCACTTAAAGTTTTGGTCACTCTACCATTATTCAGCCCTTTAGTCAAGTCACTTAAAGTTTTGGTCACTCTACCATTATTCAGCCCTTTTAGCGTTTTCTAGAAAAATTTTCAACCGGTTGATAGCTAATCATAACTTACTTTGAGCAAACATCCTTCTTAATTTATTCTCAGAAGAAAATTTCTTATTTATAACCGATTTCATAATTTAGCAGATTCAAATCCAACGTCCAAGATATCAACCATTATTATTTCTGCTTTATCATTGTACGCTCACTGGTTCTTCTTCCTTTTATTAAAATGGTCTCACCCAAAAAAGAGTCATTCTATTTATTTGGACCATTGTTTTAAGAACCTACATTTTGTGAACTATTTCTGGGTGGATATGTTTAAGGCTTAGATGAAATTTTCAAAAACATTTCAAATCCAAACAAATGAAGATTTAAACATGGTCATTTGGTATAATTCAGATATTAATATAGGAGAGAAATAAATATTTTATAATAAACATTTAGTTAAGTACATTGCAGTAATGATTTAGTTTTGAAAAATGAAATTTGTTAGATTTTGAAAGTTTTCAGCAGCTGCGTTCGGTACAAACTGATAATATAGTGAGTTTTAGGGATATTTTAAATCTATGTAAATCCAATGCATGTAATTCGAAGAATAAACTGAATTTACAGAAATGCAAATAAACTTCAGATGCTTTTGATTTCTTATACTTGTATTGCATACTGAAAGATGTCTTTGATTTTTAATACTTGTACTGCATACTGAAAGATGTCTTTGATTTCTAATACTTGTATTGTATACTGAAAGATGCCTTTGATTTCTCATACTTGTATTGTATACTGAAAGATAACTGAAGATTCAGAAATATCTATAAATAAATTATATAAATAAAGCAATTCTATCTGCTAGATTCAAATGGCACACGAGAAAAATCAATCAAACAATGATATACTGTCTTGTCCTTTATTTTTAGGATAATCAAATATCCAACAATGAGGATGTTTATGTTAAAATGTTTAAAACAGAAATACACAGAACCATTTTATGTTTTGGCTAAGATAGGCTTAATAAATAAATACCAAATGTAGCGTCTGTGGTAAGTTGCCGAAAACCATACACACCTCTTTTAGGATCGTGATTTCACACAATCGTTTTGAATGACATTGCATATATGATCAGTAATAAATGTGTACATATACACAACTTTGGACTTTTTATAACAAAGGCGTTTCCTTGTGTAATTTATAAAATACAAGCAAATGATGTTCTAAACTTTCATTTCCTCCATCCAGTCTCCAAACATTTTGAGCTAATAAAGCTCTTCGTCAGGTGTAGAAACAACTTAACAACTTACATTCAAAAAACAAACACTAAACACAAAAAGCCAAGGGAAAACACGGACTATGTATATTGTGTTACGGAATTATATATCTTTTTCTTTTAATGATGGTATAGTTTATTAGTTTATGATCTCTGTTCTTATTCTAACAGCTGTCGTCTTGTGAGTACACGTACGGTAATTGGATCAATATTTCACTGAGTACATTGGACTTGGAATTTGTCGCTTGTAGCATAAGTACATCACGTGTCAGCTCGTGAGGTTGAACTTTTGACCTAGATTCTATGATTCTTCAGTGTCAATACTTTATTTACTGTTTAAAACATTGGTACTCTAGTACTTTAAAAATGTCACGCAAAACTTAATTTCTGATTGATTTGGAGAGGGTTGCAATATTTCAAAATACCCAGTTGTTTGTTTAAGACGTAATGGGTTTTGATATTGTTTATGCGCAGTGGTAGACTATATTATAGAATTAATAGGAGTATTCTTCATTCTTCATAGTTACATTTGGATAGAGAGGTGATAAACGAATTGGTTCATTTTGTGTGTGGGATATTTTGCTTTTGTGATTAATACAGTGCATTTTGGATTAGTACTGTCTTCAACTTAACTATTATACAACTCCGTGGAATTATCGGAAACATTTCTAGAACTTGTGAGATTCCATATTCGCAAGGATTATTTGGATACAACTTATTCTTATCAACACATTAGCATAGTGAGGGCTACTTCATTCGGAATATTTGGATTAACTTCCGGAACAGTGAACTTTAAAACAATTAAGGACTTTTAAGGATATTCTATACTGTAAGTTATTTTTAATTCTTTCACTTTGATTGTTTGTTGAAATATTTTAATATTTGAGGATATTAAAGATTTGTATTTTAAATCTTGAAAGCTTGTTTGAGTCTTTTCTTTTGTTACATTACCCATAGTCGTAACAATTGTTATTATTATTGTTAATGTGATGAATTGAACAGAAGGTGGATGCAATATAGAAAACTTATAGAATCCTTGCATAACTTTGTACATGATAGATTATAAAATAAGTTGTGGAAATATTACTAGGATATGAGAGTTTTGTTGTTGTTATTGTTGTTGAAAAATAGCATTGTATTCTCAAAGTGTTTTGCTATATTTAATATGGCATATGACTATGAGTATAATAATAATAATAATAATAATAATAATAATAATAATAATAATAATAATAATAATAATATCAGGCATGTAGCATATGTATATAACAGTAAGGTAATTTCACCTCCACATCAGTTATCCAAATGGCGTGCCTAAACTGTGGTTGCTCTAGAACCCTATCTCTTAGGCAGGGTCCCAAACTGGAGCATTCAATTAACATGTGTGCTGTCTGGTAACGAAAGAAAACATTTCTTGATGCTTTTTTATATACAAATGTGCGAGTATTAGCATAATGATTAAATAAAACAATAGTTATTTTTGGTTTATGTGTGATACTCCTGTGAAAAACTTTAATTGCTAAAAGCATTTACATATTCTCTCTCTCTCTCTCTCTCTCTCTCTCTCTCTCTCTCTCTCTCTCTCTCTCTCTCTCTCTCTCTCTCTCTCTCTCCTTATAATCTCATAATATATGTGAGTAATACTATTAAAAAACCCAAAACAAATGCAATGTGCATGGTCGTGTCCTCTTCTCGCCTCCTCGTACTCTGCATGTGAAGAATATATTTCAATATATTATCATGCTTGTTTTATAAAATGCAAATAATCTTTAATTCTATTGTATGTTCATTTGTAAAGTGATCAGTTCAAGGCTCCCGCCCCCCTTGACACCACTTCTTGCTGTCTGGGGTCAATTTTAAAAAATAATTCGTTTAAGGTAGGTAATGCTTACTTTTCAATTGGTTGTTACATTTTTAGATACCGCTAGAAAGTTTAAATCATGGTTGGGTAGCCAGAACTTTACACATGTACATCAGAAAAAGATACAAGGCGAACTTAAAATAAATCTTTTTAATTTACTGAAACATCTTCTTGTTAAATATTCCAATGTATCACATGAGCACCGTGGTATTTACGTTGATATACCCATATCATAATTTTCATATATGTAACACGTGGAACAACACCTCATGACGTCATAACGTCAAGCAGAGGCAAGGCGTAACGACCGAGGCATCCAATTAGTAACGTTTTTTGAAAAGTGAGAATTAGTTCTGTAATCTTAATTTACCGTTTGACAGTCATTCCTGTTTAAAATAATGAAAAATGCATCCAGCAATATAACACAAATTGTTGTATGCTTGGTAAAGTCTTATTGTATGTTTTACAGAGCATGTGCCGCTCAAACGACGAACAGCGTGGATGTGCAATTAGCGAAGTTCCGCGGTCTGGTTGCTCAAGAGGTAGACAACTTATGGACAAGAGCGGATACAAACCATAACCACCAATTTGACTCGCACGACATGGACTCCATTTTCACTGATTATGACAAAGATCGTATGTACATTTATAGTATATTATTTCGTAGGTAAATAATCTAATACATCAGACTCTTTTCAGAAATAATAAATTTGATGAGAGATGTTTCCCTTGTCCACCATGTTGTAGTTCAAAAGTCTATTTTTCTATTTTTAAAAAAATCTTGTTTTACGTGATATATCTCTACATTTATCACACATCCATTTTATCTTTGATATAATGTTTAATGGGGATGTTCAGTCCGTATTTCCCTATTGTACGCCAAAATGTAATTACTTTACAGAAGCTACATGATGTTTAATTGTGAATACTTACAAAAGCTATGCAAGAAACCAAAGAATAAAACGCACCAGTTTGTACAAAGCTACTTATAACGATGGGTCTTAAGTGATCGCTCGCAAAGCAGACATTACTTGGATAGAACAAAGGAATCGAATTCGTCCTAAGTTTATTCTTTCGCTTCTTGTAACGTTTTTGTAGACGTTCACAAACAAACATCATGTAGCTTTTGTAAAATAATTACGTTTTGTGTTTTGTTCTAGTTTCGTTTGTTTAATCGTTCTGCTGTATAGCTTTGTGCCCTTGAAACAGGAAGCGCTCGGACAGGTTTCGCATCAGTTTTGCACTGTTGTTTGTCACATTATTTTTAGAATATACATATTTCCTGACCAACACGAGCAGACGACCCAGTGCTTTATGGAAAGAATGTTATTTTGTTATTTATATATATATATATATATATATATATATATATATATATATATATATATATATATATATATATATATATATATATATATATATATATATATTGTTACGACTCTGTGGTGTAAAAAAAAATGTTACAGAAAAAAGTGAAACCAGCAAATCAAGTAAAAATCAACAAACAATTTATTTTTAGATAATTAAAATGACAATCAAACGAGACTTACAGCAACGTGAATTAAAATCCAAATAATCCAATAATCCTAAGTGTCCTAATCACAAGTCCTAGATACAGAATGTTCCTAATGAATTTCAGTATCCTTGAATGTGCTTATGTGCCAATAGTCTTTAATGTCCTTATGCGCCAGTATTCTTTAATGTGCTGATGTGCCAAAATGAAGTACTCCAGAATATCTTTGAATAAGTTCACATAAATCCCCAAATCATCAATTAAAAATCCAAATTCCAAGAAGTCTATGAGCACTTTTATAATCCAATGAATATTTTAAATAATTCCTCTCTCTGAATTTGAAATGATTTTGTTCACAACTGTAATGACTCTTTAAAATCTGATGTTAAGGTCGAAACTAAAACTGTCCACTAAACAAGGTATATATAAAGATAGGTCACATGTCAGAATGTTCTAGAAAATTAAATGGTGTATGCGACTTTTCACACATAATTCTAAAGGAAATTATAGTGTTATCTGTAAACAAAATCAACCCTGACCTAAAATTAAACCAACAACTTGTTTACCAGAACCATCCTTGAACTCAAATACGAAGTAAACAACCTAATTCAAGGACAATAGCTAAACATGTAAAGCTGATACATAACATTAAGGTTTGAGCAAATATTAAAGTTAACTAACATCTATAATTTCCTAAAATATTTATAATATTATATAAACATCATGCATAACAATATATATATATATATATATATATATATATATATATATATATATATATATATATATAAAGTTATGTGTTCCGAAGCTATTGTGTGTATCAATGAAACCTGATTCCTGCTTTGAATAAATAAATTATTTAAATAGCTTGAGTGTCTCAATCAAGGACGAAGCTTTAATGTTATTTCCAACAATATTATTCTGGACCATAGTGAAATTTAAAAACACTGCACATCTTTTCTCGCGCGAAAAAAAGAAAATAATAATGAAAAAAATGAATGCATCGAAATATTTGAATTCCAGACCCCCAATATATATATATATATATATATATATATATATATATATATATATATATATATATATATATATATATATATATATATATATATATAGAGAGAGAGAGAGAGAGAGAGAGAGAGAATGAATAAACATAAACGTTCCATGTGTCATTTACTGCGAAAACCTTTTAAAATCGAATTTGGCACACAACTTAATATATTATCCTGAACAATAAAAACAGCCAAAAACATATCACATCATGGTTTATTTATTTAGCTCAATTCAATCCAAAAGTGATATAAATGAATTATATACAGACAAAATATATTAAATTTAAAGTACTTTATGATGTGGTGGGTAAGATTGCAAAACTTGTGAACAAGAAATTAAGACGGAAAACTGCAAAGCGTATGGTATTCAGCAAACATATGCAATCTGTGGGAAAGAAATAACAGCTCAAAAGGTGTGTGACCATGATAACTTAACAGGCAAATATAAGAGTCCTGCACATAACGAATGTAATTTTAATTATAAAAATGCCCAAAATATGAAGTTGTTTAACTCTAATTTATTCCCTTCCTCCACCTTTTTGCTAAAATTCTTCTACGTCCAGTTGAGCTGAATCTCCCATTTCTTGAATCTCTGTAACAAAACGTCATTCATTATGCACCTAATTAACAACGAACTATCTGGATCTGTCATGAGATAATGCATGTCAGTGAAACACTTTAAATGGGCAAATGATGAACAAATAAATAGGGATCGAGAAACATTTAATTATTTGGTCTGATAATTAAAATAATGGTTGTATTTTAGAAGTAGATTTGGAGATACCATTCATTTACATGACTACTGTAAGGACTAATCAGTATTTCCAGTGAAATGAATTCCAGGTGAAAATGATTTGTCAGTTTTTCAGAAGAAGTTGATAAATGATTACAGGATACAAATCTAACAGCACCAAAACTGTAATGTACGTTACAAAATTAAGAGAAATTCCTTATTCATTATAGAAATTTGAAGCTGTACATACAGAGGTTTACTTTTGTACGAGCACACAAACATATATTTCAAGATGTCTACAAATAATTGATAACTATTTTGATTAGGTCCGTTACTTTCTTTTTATATCATTAATGTTGCAACAGTCATCACTCGGTAAGCGGTTATTTGCTCCTTGGCAAATATCAACTAGCAATTTTTAAAACTTTTCTAATATAATTTGAGAATCTATCACAGTCATATTTTCATCCTTGCTTACCCACTTTCACTTGTAAATTTTGTTGTACACAAAAGTTGAGCGGATGATGATGATGTATATTGAAAAAGACCCTGTTTTAAGTATCAAACAGATTTGTAATTGTTTTTAATGACCATTAACATTCTGTAAAATAGAACTCACAGTAAAACATTATTAACAGGTAGCGACTCTAGCTAGTACAAATAATAACTGTTAGAGTACGTTTTGGTCTTATTGAGCCTATTTAGAAAAATATCTACATTTTTAGGTTTCAAAAGCCAACAAGCTGTATTTGATTAAGTAGATATATGTATATATCTCTGTCTATTGAATTCTAACAAACGTAGGTTGTAGTTGGTTATATACACCGTATAATTATTGCACGGAATGATTTTAACTTTTTGAGTTGTGTTTCTTTTATCAATTGGATTGGTAAAATATATTTCTTTCCCTGGTATCTTTCCATTTGTATAAAAAATGTAAACAGCCAATAATTAAGGTTTTTGTGTTCAATTTGTATCATATTACTTTAAGCTTCTCAAAGATGGAGCTTCGTTCCAACTCTTTCCGAATCTCTTTAATTTATTCCCTTCCTCATCATTTTTGCTAAAATACTTCTATGTCCAGTTTAGCTGAATCTCCCTTGTCTTGATTCTATGTATTGTTTATTTTATTTCTGATTGCGCTCCTCATTTCCTTGTACATATTGATAATTAAAACATACACATCGTGGTTATATTTCAGTATCACTTTATCAATTGGTCGATTATATTCAACATACGAATGACATATGTTACTATTGCATCGTGCTTTAAAACTTTATTGTTAATGAAATTTTCTTGAATAGCTTTTGCAATCATTCTTATTGATGTTGCACCGGACCCACTAAAAACAAAAGGAACAACTGCACCATTAGCTATTTAACACCTAATCCAGCTGCTGTTACACCGGTTTTATTGACTCCGTACATGGTGTGCTTTGCTAAGGTCCGCCATTTTTTTACGTTTGATTTTAACAGAAATGTAATCATGGAGTACTCCTTTAGTGTGCCCCAAAAAAGGGAAAATTTATGTCGAACTGAGACACATTTATTGGGTAAGAATGTTATCATCTTGTGATAACTCGTGTGGTACGATGTAGACATATGTGAACTGACTAAAATAAATATACATGCTTTACGGTAGACCAGTTGTAAACCCCAATAGATGTTTCAAATGCAGGCTGCAGGCAAAATTAAGAGCAGAGTTTAATATCGCATCATAAATTGTGTTAACAGTTTTTTATGTGTCAGTCAAGATTTGTCTACTGGTAAAAGCTATTCTATTTATTAGTGCAAAACGTTAGCGCATTGAGCAAGACAAGTTTGAATTTTCTTTTATTTCTTGTGTTAAGAATTTTGTCGCGTAAAAGTCCATGTGCTATCGGGCAGTCAATTATATATTAAGTGAAAATGGGATAATTGTTATCGCAATTTCCCCAATATTCATGCTTGATAGTGAGCCTATTAGCATCCTGAAAACGTCTTAAAAAGGATGTTGTAGGTAACTGTCAGAACAGATTTAAGTGCTGCATGGTAAACAAAGATCACTCGACAATTATATGTCGGTAATAACTATGCTATTTATTAGCTGGAATGCAATTAAAGTATTTCACGGATTGGAATTATGCCAAAAAAAGTTTTGTCTTGTCATATTGAACTTCATACAAGATTGGATGCTCTTTTGTGGTGTTGGTCTTCTTGGTCTGGAACATTGCGTTCATGCAAACTTTGCCATTTTGTCAGCTTTCGACAGAAACAACATTACCTGTAGACCAAATGAACAAGATATCTAACAAAATCTACACAACCTCCAACTGAATACTATATTTGGTTTGAATTTCGCTTTTCTTTCTTTTTATGCTTCCCCAGTTTTGTGATATTTTAGACTCCTCTTGTTTCTTTTCTTACTTAAATATTTAGCTTTGATGTTTTTTCAATTCCTGTAAACGTTGTCCAATTTGTCTGTCAAGTTCAACTCTACGCGGATCTTTTGGCTTTTGTGAAGTAACCTTATTTTCTTTTTCATTTTAACTTTGTTCTTCCAGGAAATTTGAAAAGTTAGCGCAATATAAATCTAAATCAGAACAAATGGTAATTGCAAGTCGTTATGCCAACGGCAATGTGTGCAAAGCACAATCTTTCAACGTTACCTTAAGTAATGAAGAATAACTTGAATTTTAATTGGGTAAATAAAATTCAGTGGATACAAAGAAATGTTCAGTATTTCAAAAATTAAGTATGTAACCAAGTTTAATCAGAAACAAAGTAAATGCTAGCGTTGTCAGATTAAGTAGAATAAAAAACGGAGAGAAGAAAACAGGGGACGGAATTGAATACAACAAAGTACACAAAATCAATGCACCCCACAGCGATCTGTTTATAGTTTCCAATAGTACCTATCATCATCATTGACATATTTATTCTTTACATTGATGCATTTCCTATCATTTTGTGGTGAAATGTTAAGATTGTTGCAGATCAAACTAAGCTGTTTTAAATCTATACATTGTTTACTAAGATTAAAAAATATCTTTTCAAAGCAAATACATTTTGCATGCGGCAACATTTTTCTTGCTTGGAAAGCAGCACGAAACCTGTAAGCAGATTTATCTAAGTGAGGTACACTTTGATCTGTTAAATGCCAGTAGGACATCATACAACCAACTGTTGCCATCCACACTGTCCAGTTTAGCTGATGCTGCCAAAAATATCATGTCACACTGTAGTTTGTATCTGTTCAGAAACACTTCACTAACAAACTGTAAAGTTCTAGTTATACAAATGCTTAATGGTCTTATGTGAAAGAATTGAGCTTCAGTGTGGTAAAGTTTTAATCTCGCTAAATATTTCTACAATGTTCGCATCAAATGGGGCGTTAGCCTCAGTTGTACGACAAAGGTAAGGTGATGTACTTGTTAGTTTTTGTTTTAAATCTGATTTTCATCATAAAGCTTTAAAAATAACGTGAAAACTGGTTATTCCTGCGTAAATACATAGAGCCTCTGTGTACTGTTGTTCCACTTTTCCATTTAATTCTTTGCTGATTTCTTTCTCTGTTCTTTGGATTTCCTCAATTGTAATAGCTTTTAATCTCATTCACTCTACACACTCTTTACATCTCTGGTAGTTTTTATTCATTTTTTTATTTCCAGTTCCACTGTGAACTTGTCTGTGTTACATTTTTACAAATGAGTTTATCTCTAATATTGATTGTACCATTTATATGTTTAGTTTCATTTTTATTACAACTAAATGTCAAATGAAAGTTACGCAAAGAATTTATCTTCAACAACTGTAAACCTACACACTGTAAAAGGTATACCGAATTTTACTTCAAATACGTGGTGTAAAAACTAATCCCAAATGAGTCGATTTCTTTATGACTGAAGGTTTATGGATGTTTTCAAAGTGCACAAGTGTACATTTCCTCCATGAAAAATGCATAATTTATGGCGTAATTCCTTCTTTGATTGAAATTTGTAACACATTTAAATGTCTTAATAATGGTCAACATTTATATGATTTGCATTACACCTTATCTTTTCCAAAATCTCAGACCAGCTTGTGAACCTTTACATTGTATCTGTATTTCACCATTTTGTTTAGATGTAGCTCGAATCAATTTCATATCTTTGAATGCTATCTATTTTAATTTCTTAAGTAATATCATTTATTACCCTGCTAGGACTTTGTCTAGATTTAGTCGCCATATGACGTTTTTTACGAGTTACATTTTGTTGTATACCATTGATGATTTTGAATGTACGTTCTTTTTTGCCTTTAGGTTGTTAAGCAACACAAATGCTCATGTCATGCATACATGAACTCCTTCATGCTTAAGTGCACCGTTTGCGTTTTCACATCTGTGTCATTCTAGAAACTCATTATCTTTTTTAAAAAAAAGCTCAAAAGTTTCACGCCCGTTGATACTGTATTGTGCTTCCTCCATCTCCGCAGGAGAGGTGTACTTTTGGTACATATTTTATTAACTGGCCATAACATCTTTAGCTGGTTCACAACTGTTAAACTATCCATCTTATCCTTCCAATTTAACAAGTAGATACTTTTTACCATTCATTCTTTTGGTCTTTAAAATATTTTCAACTTTGCGTCTTGTTTTGCCGTATTGAAATAACTGTTGTGCGTAAAACATGCCCGTATATATCCTCTGGCTTCATGTCATCTAGTCTGTAAAGAATTGATCGCCTAACTTTCCTCTTAAAAAACAAAAAGACTTTATTCCTCCATGAAGCTGTATCTTTTCAGGCTTTCTCTCTTTAAACGTTTCTCTAAAATCATCGTATGTGTTATCTCCTTTGTTTGTTTTCACTTTTTAGCCCAATAGTATTTCGCAAAAAATATATATCACTGTCAAAATGTGTTTGATCCGTCATTATTTTTTTCACATGCTTGCGTGTCTACAATGTCTGCCTGCCACTGGGTATCCAAGTGACTGTCATAAGCTCTTTTGTAGGAAAATATTTTTCTCGCTTGCTTTGTAGTGTGTAAGTATATTGTTTGATTTACATTTATTTTTATTCAGTTTGATTCTAATACTTGTTTTCTTCCTTTAGATTTGCCACAATTAATTGCTATTTGTGCGATCAACTGGACGTTAATGATTGAAGCAACGATATTTTAAATACTGTTCTTCATCAGTCATTTATAACGAAATAGAAAGTGTAAAATACTTGGCACCTGACAAACTGTCTTTTGATGTTATCAACAAGCCAACAGAACATCCATCGACAACATGTTCTTTCAATTTCAAAAATCTGCACATTTTGTTTCTTCTTTCAAACGTACAAATAACTAATATTTACGTCAATTTTTGCCATTCCTTTTTCTGATTGTAAAACAGCTACTTTATATTATGAGTTATCATGTGCTGTTTTAAACTGTACTTTGTTTTCTACAAATCCTATGTTTTTGTCTAATAATTGTTTGCTGATTTTGTAAAATTTACGCCTAATGTAAATTTAGCAAGATACATATTTGTGCATATGCCAACATCAAATAACTAATTTCTTCGTTCGTCATACTGTACTGTTTTAACCATCTTTAAATTATGGCTCATGCTACTTATTTCAATGTTACTATCATTGAAACGACTATGTAAATCTGCATCTTTTCCGTAACATTGGAGTATATCTTTTTATGTTTCAAAACCAATACGATGATACTTTTATTCTCTTAAATGTTATTCTTCCACACAATTAGCTTTGGCCACAATTTTGTGCTGTCCAAATTTGCAAATACATAGGCATTATCTCTAAATGCGGACATTGTTGCCTTCATGCTAATCTCGTGAAGTGTTTCCATCACTTCTCTAAAAACAGTTAAATTCAGTACAAAATAGCTTTGTGCCATCATCATGCATGTTGTGTAACAATGTCAAATTATTATACGTCATCATTTGTTTATATGAAGCATCGTGTATTGTGTTCATATACGTCATCATTTTATGAGCAGGAATCATGAACATGTGTATACTGTCCAATGAATCCAGAAATATATCTATGTCGAGCTCTTTTGGTTCCGCTCCTGGGTTTCGCATTTTCGAATAAGGTTAAGAGTTTAAAGGAAAGGCATCCCCCTGATTTTTCCAACTGTCAATTATTGTTATAAAAAACGTGTATATCCTAGGGGAACTTTAAAGAACTTAAAATTCTTTATGTTCATATCTAAATGATGAGGCTGGAGAGTACACATCAATGCCTTACTTCTGATATACATCTCATAGAATATTGCTAGCTCTGCTTGGCTATTTTCACTTCCTTAACGTCAGTGGTAAATGAGCAGATAACTTCTTTTACTTTTTTGATATTTTGAAATAGAAATGCGTACACTGTGTATTTCAAGATGATGCAAAGGTTGTTTGTGCTATTTCAAGCACATTTTACCAGCACATTGACGCGGTCAATTTCATCAGCTGTCTACTTCAGACAGCACATATGATTCCTAACAGTGATCTAAATTACTGTCAATCCAAGTAAGTTAAAGACTTGTGCATGGATGTTAACTTTCTCTACATTGCTAGAGTTGCAGAGCAAACAACTTTACCCTGTGCCTTCCCCACTTTCAACGGTGCTCAAGAAATCCCCGAGCCGAACCATTATCAATAAAAGGATTTAGTAATCTCTGCCGAGTTTCGAACCACAGACCTTTCTATTTGTATTCTTATACTGTACGTCTTCACTATGTGGCCCTGCTTAGTAACCCATGTACATCATGTAATGTTTAGTTACTTGTAAAAGCCTAGCTGACTTATTTCGTTAGCTGTACTCCAGTCTAACTGGTCAAGAATTTCTTTTACATTTATGAAATAATCAGGTCTGGCTGGTCTATTACTAGAGCAGTGTACATCCAAGGGGTCTGGAATTGGACTTTCATGTATCAATTTATTGTTTTATTTCGTTTTAACAAAGCCAACGCGAAGAAAAGAAAGGTAGTATTAAACTTGACTATGATCCAGAAAGACGTGTATGCATATTTCTTCCGTCCATGCGCAGATATCTTTAAATCCTCAGAAATGACTGTTTTCAAATCCATACTAAACACCAAAGAAGATTGCTTTTTTTCTTCACTGAAAATTCACTTGAAATGGTTTAAATATACGCCACATCGTGGTCTAACACTATCTCTGGCCATATCAAAGTTGTTTTTTTCCCGAGGGTTTGGAACCAAAAATACATATGTAATTTTCTGTAAAGACGAAACAACAATTTTTCTTTAGAGCCTAAAAGTGTAAATAAACAACTAATATATTGAATGTTTGTTGTAGCTCCTCTGTTTATAAACCTTGAAATTACCTTACATTCATGTATTTACAAAATAAAAATAAAACCAAACCTCAGTGCTTGCAACATGTCAGACAAAAGAATATAATCCTCTCTGAAGAAGGGGTCTGTAGAAAGCATTACCAAAATTGTATTTATGACTCTTCCATATAGGCTAGGGTCCTGTTTCCTTGTTCGAAAGCAATCTGTTACAATTAATTCTGTCCATAGTATCCAATGCTTTAATAAAAAATTCCCAAGCATTAATCTTACAAAATATTGATTATAAACATTTGATTGCTTTGTACTATACATTTTCTTCTTAACACAAAATATTTTGTACGATAACGGGATCGTATTAGCCGGACAATTTCAGGGATCTAATAGGACAAACACGGAGTAAATAATCATTTTGAAAAACGAGATAATTTAGCCTGGTGCCGTGGAACTTATATTATCAGCAGCGACGATAGTACGTTGGACAAGAGTACCAGGCTAAAGTGAACTCGAAAAGTTTGTTTCATTGAATGTCAGGAATAGCGTAGTGATAACATTATGGATTCAATATTACAAGATACCAAGCAATATTACAAGATACCAAGCAATATTACAAGATACGAACCAATAGTTGGTTGAAGAAAACATACCATTGTTAAGATTTATCAAATTGTAAATTAAAAGGGACAGGTATTCCGGAAAAGATGAGCATTAATTATGAGCAAAGAGAGACACGGTGGTTTATCTTGAATGTATTTGTGATGAATTTGGAAATTACAAAGCAACACAGACATACCAGAGAACTTAACTCATAACATTGTTAAACATGAAAATTGTATTCATTGTCTTCTGTGAAAATCTCATAATATTCACGCACCGCAATTGTGCAATAGTCAATCCACAAATTTGTCATCGCCAAGGTTCGGGATTCGATTGCTGAAGCTGGAACTCATCGCACCATTCCATTATTGGTGGTCTGCGCTACATTGTTCACTTCTTTCCACCTAAAAGGTCACCTGACTCTGACGTATGCTCTATGAACTGTACTTTTAATCTATTCCAATCCCATTCATCGCTTGCAATAGGTACAATTCTTTCTCGGATTGAATTTTCTTCAAGCGGAATACATCGACACTTTTGTTGAATCTTGACAGCATTTTTAGTTATATACGACTTCAGGAAAACAAATATCCTGGCCTACAGATCATAAAACCGATCTTGAGTCTGAGATTGAATTTTAATTTTCAGCCAATCAAACATAACGCAACAAATGCAAAGTTCTTTGTGATTGGCACACACAAAATCACAAGGTCAAACACAACCGCAGAATTTTTTATTATTATTTGCAGACCAGATTTGCTACATATGACTGTTGCATATACATTCGAAGCATGATAACGAGCTCAGCCAGGTTAGGCTGAGATTTTGCAGATAATCCAGGCTGAAGTTGCCTTAACGTTTTTAGATGTACTTGACATCAGAAAATACAGTTTGATTTAGTTTCTTTGGACATTCACACGTATTTTGACCTCTGCCATTCCAGATAACCAGCAAGTTTGTGAGACTGAGTGGGTGTCGCAGTTTGCACACAATGAACCGGGTCTGAATCTCGTTGCAAAGGGACTCTTCTTAGAACTGGACATGGACAGAAATGGATGTATCACACATCACGACCTTGATCTCTACTTCAACAAGATTGACACAAATGGTAACAGATATAAAGCTTCTCTTGTCGATATTTAAATGGAACTCTTCGTGATACTTTCCTTCGCTCTCAAATTCCAAAGTAGGGACATTAGTAGCTTTTCTAACCAAGCTGGCTACAGCTCGCTTTAAATTTCATATACACAACGTAGAACGTAATGTTTATCTTTTCCATTACCTCTGGTACTGATTTCAAATTTAAAGCTGTTATAACCTTTTTACCCAAGTTACATAATTAGAATTTTTAAAAACATTTTATAACCACATTTGTCAACATCATCACAATTAGGAAGAATGCAGCTATTTAACGCAATATAACACAACACAACGTTTGTCTCCAAACTTTGCCTTAAACAAATTCATGCAGTCATAAACCATAATATAAAAGAAAGCAAAACATTCTACCTAACATGCTTATAAGACCCTGCTACCCGTCTCCAAAATTTCACTGACCAAAAGAGAGGTATTTCCATTGAATTTAAGAATTGCAAACTCTATAACATTCTTTTATCAGATTTGAAATTCGATGGTAAAAATTTTGATAGTTTTATCTTCAACTACTAAATGATTCTACTTCAAGTTTTTACTGAATTAAATCCAATGGGAACATTTTCCAAACCATCTTTAAATATCGTGTTTATCAAACTTTTATTATTAACAGGTTACAAAGCCTCAAATCTCAATAAAATTTACTCTCTAATATCGACACCAAATTTCATAATGGTTGATATCGTGACTTGTAAACCAAACCTAAGACTCCAGCTTAAGACTTCTATCATAAAATCTTTTGAACATCGAATCATACCATTTAGAGGCAAGCCTTGTAATCATCATTCTTCAAATCTGACCGTTCTATGAAATACAGTACAAACTTCTAGAATTAGACATTTGTCAGAGTTTGTAACATTTACAAGTCACATTTGTAATTCTTAAACATCCCTCCAAAATTGAAAATAAATAAGTGCTTACCTTAACAAAGCAACACTCCATTAAATTGTCTATGTTAAAAAAAATGGATTTAAATTTTGGCTACTATATTTATAATTGACGACAGTTAAATTAGCTTAAAATCCATACCAACCAGACGCATTTTTTGTTTACAAATCATTATCAATATGCATGATACACTATCATCATTTTTGTTTACAAATCAATATCAATATGCATGATACACTATCATCCTTTTTGTATACAAATCATTATCAATTTGCATGATACACTATCATCCTTTTTGTATACAAATCATTATCAATATGCATGATACTCTATCATCCTTTTTGTATACAAATCATTATCAATATGCATGATACACTATCATCCTTTTTGTATACAAATCATTATCAATATGCATGATACACTATCATCCTTTTTGTTGTCAAATCATTATCAATATGCATGATACCCTATCATCCTTATTGTGTACAAATCATTATCAATACACATGATACCCTATCATCATTATTGTGTACAAATCAGTATCAATACACATGATACCCTATCATCATTTTTGTTTACAAATCATTATCAATACACATGATACCCTATCATCATTTTTGTTTACAAATCATTATCAATACACATGATACCCTATCATCCTTATTGTGTACAAATCATTATCAATACACATGATACCCTATCATCATTATTGTGTACAAATCATTATCAATACACGTGATACCCTATCATCCTTTTTGTATACAAATCATTATCAATACGCATGATAACCTATAACCATTTTTGTGTATAAATCATTATCAATATGCATGATACCCATATGCATTGTCCACTGATTTTTGAGGTAACGATCTGTCAAGAGATAACAGGGTACTATCACATACATCGTGACTTGCAGAAAATAGTGCCGATTGTAAGAGAACTTTCGGTGGAGTTTATTCTCAACAGGTACAAATTTTTTAATGAGATTCGGAATTTTCTCAACCGATCCTAGATAATTAGACACTACTATTTAGGGGCCAGTAATTATTATTATTTTTATTATTATTATTATTATTATTATTATTATTATTATTATTATTATTATTATTATCTGATTAAGTACAGAAAATTACAGAAAATTTGGAGGATGGCGTTATGTCCCAGCGTGAAATTATGAATCATACCCGTAACACCCAACCTCAACGGTGTGCGGGATACCAATAACTCAATCAGTCACTTTACTGTACAAAACATCATGAAGAACAGGGTACAATTGATATACAAAATGAATTCAACATATACGAAATAATACAGTGGCGCTGCAATGCCCAAGCAATCTCCATAAAAGCGGTGTGAGTGGTGGGGGGAGGAGGGCACAAATTCCCATCAAACAACCTTTCTATTATTAGGGGGACCCAGAATTAAGTTTTGCGGTGGAGGGGGTGGGGTGGGGGCAGAATATATTGCTATGCCACTGAAGGAATAATAATAGCTTTGACAACATGCCAGTTTATTGAATAGTCACTTCATGTATTAAATGAAATGAAACAAAATAAAGATCCAGAATTAATAATGAGGGCATAACGGTTAGGAAAAATGACACAAAAGAGGAGACCCTACTCTTCCTTCTATTTAAAATCAATAGGTTGACGTGTTGGATATTCTGAAAATAAAAACGTAACTTAAAAATCAAACAAAAGATTTCCGTATGTTGAAGATGACTAGCAATTTTCAATATAACATGTAAATCAAATCACAACTTTCAGACGCGATTTAAAACAATCGTACCCCACCAATAAGAATATACAAAACTATTTTAAAATCTTGATATTCTGAGAAAATAACTAAGAGGATAATTAGTGCAAAGTAAATTAAAGTAGTCTTCAGAAAAGAAAAGAACTTCACAAGTTAAGGCCAATTATAGCCCATGATGTTGTTAATTTGTTTTCTTTTCAGACGATCACCGTGTTGATGAAACGGAGTTCAAGACATACTTCACCGAGGTAAGCTCTCGTCTGTATTTCTGTTCATATCTTGCAAGTCGAGTAAGTTAGTTTATAATAATAATAATAATAATAATAATAATAATAATAATAATAACAACAACAAACAACAACAACAAAAACTACTAGTACTACTACTACTACTACCACTACTACTTCTACTACTGCTACTACTACAGTAAGATCTGTCTTGAAAGATCACTGAATTGAGAGACATGTTTTGAGAGGTCATGTTTATTTTGTCAGAAGGGGTGGTCTTACAAAATAGGCCTACTGTACTATTTTAACTCAGCTATGTTTCTTATTTTGCTTCAGAGTAAAATTATGGCAACAATATGATTTTTTGTGTCTGTTCGTGTGTGTGTGCGAGTGTATGTGTGTGTGCGTGCGTAAGTGTGTGTGTGTGTGATACAGGGAGATAGAGTTGTATTTTGCTGCATACAACACTATTCTAAACTAAGGTAGGTACATGGTTGTAATGAATGGACATACAATACCTGTAAGACGTTATCTGGACAATATTTTTGTTATATCAAGGGTGTGGAATAAATTGAGTGAATTTGTCAATATGCGTCTATTGTTGTTGCTATTGTTATTGTTATTGTTATTATTATTACTATTTGAACTAGGAAATTAGAAAACAGTGGTGGTGCATGTCAATCTGTATTATAATTGACACAATAATTAGTACTTAAAATACAAACTGCCCTCAGTGAGTCGAATATTGTATTATTTAACGAGTTTCATGATTCCATGTAAAATGATCCCGATTCTGCCAAAATGTTTATTACATAACGTTCCAAATTTTGCATTACTCAGTAATGTTGCAATGGTGCAATACTATATATGTCACAGTGTGTCGTACGATATTTATGACTTGATGTCATGACGCTAGTAAAGGTGAACGTTGTGTGAGAAGAGTCAAATAATGAATAGAGAGACCCTGCGCCCTCTTCTCACACTATTTGATACTGGCGCTTTAAACCATGAGTTATCTTCGTAAGTGATCCGCAAAGTGCGCAACAGTTTCAGAATATTCTATCCACCTAAGAAGAGGAGAGGTTGGGCGGGTGGCTAGATGCATGTTCCAAATTGAGTTTAGTGTGCATTTGCGAGTGGAAGAGGGGCGGGTGAAGGGAATGAATAACTGAGAAAAGAAGTGTGGGGACAATGGTGCGATGCTACTGGTTTTCTATATGTCTGATGTATTTTTACAGATCCTCACCATCCTCTATGTCATCGCCATTGAGACGGGAAGAACAACGATGGCAATGCCCTTGGTATCTTAATTTGTACGAAAGTTTGAATGATTTGGACTTCACTTAATAAAGAATCTAAATAATTCCAAATGGTATTCCTGTTTCGTTTAATTTCTTGAGACGGTTTCTCCGCCGAGCACCGACAAACCCATTACGTGTATGCATCATAATCATGCACAGTAAAAGCTATTTTTATGACAGTCTGATATGGACATTGTAAACACTTTTAGCGTTTTCAAATTTCGTGTCATTATAGTCTGAAAAAACTGAACAACTTTATGAAATCATATGAATGTGCTCCAGTTTCAGCTGTACGTCGAAGACAATCGTATACAATTAAATAACTGTAGCATTGAAATACATACGTGTAGTTTGAAAATAATACTGCAACTGAGGTCAAACATTAATTTCTGCAATGTCCAACAGCGTACTAAACTAACATCAGTTGTCATATGGAGATTGATGACCTTCTTTTAGTTCCACATCTTCTACATCCATAGGTGTGTTTATGGATCTTCCGGCAAGAAATATGGTTGTGCCTAAAACACCAATCAGATGTTGTTGTGTCCTTGGCTCAGCTGAATTGGAAACATGAATCTTCTTCTTTTCATCGTAACCACGGTCACCAAGACCCGAACAACAATTCAAAGTGAAGTAATTTTCTGGTCACAGCGCCAAAAGTCGCCCCAGTTGGAACAACAAAAAGCAAAACTGCTGGATTGCTACATCAGTTGTTCTATGATCACGTGTATCCCAAATTTTCCATAAATGAATGAATGCATGAATGATACCAACAGGCCATCAGGCAAATAAAGAGCATTAATCTACACCCGAGAAGGTATACCTTTATGATAAAACTGACAGTCGACCTTAAGAAGGCGCACGTTTATTTTCAGAGGAGTTGAATCTAATCTCAAATGAAACATCAAACTGTACTTGGAGAAATCTCGAGTCAATGTGGGAAAATATTCTTTCTCTGTATTTTTTGGGGGCAAGATAGTAGATTCTTCGAAATTATTCATGCTCTTGTTATTTTTTTCGCATTTCATTTTATGTATTTGGTTACTAATATAAACATATACATGTTTCAGGATAATTGTATCTTTCATTTGCAAAATCTTTTATTTACTCCACGTTGTTTCTATATTGTCGATCGTCAGTATTTTCATTTTAGTATGTTTTTGTAAATTATCTTATCGTAGAAGTTGATGCATTCAAGGTTTCTAACGTGGCCATTGCCTGAAATGGAAAATACAATGTAACCTGAAACATGCGATCTCTGCGTATTCTAGCCGCTCGGTCATTTGTTTATATTATTTTCTGTGCGGAATCATGTATGATGTAATTTCAAGTATGTTTTTTGTTCTTCCTTGAATATCTTTCTCTTTCGATGCAACCGTAATGTTCTTATTTAAAGAGTTGAATTTTAGAGAGATACTAAATGAATAGGCCACACTTACCTTTGCAGGTGACGGTACCGAGGAACAGACGTAAAATGTATTAGATGCAAAGAAGATGTTTAACATCTGCTCTATTAATTACAATGTACCAACTAGAATCTGCTGAAATTCCATAGTTTACTAACTATTGTTTACTCTACAGCACACCCATGAACAAAATTGATTTTCCTTTGCAGGTCACCTATCTTAAGTTTCAGTTTATGATGTCCGTTAGAAATTAGTTCTTAAAACTAAGTATACTTTGAGATGATGTCGAACAGTGGTACATGAGCTAAGCTATAGTTATTTTTATGTTACTTTACACAAATAGGGTAAAATGTTATGCAGCAGTGTGGACAATTTACAAACGCCATAACAAAAATGATCTGAAGCTTGATACAATACGATCGAAGAGAGTGAAATTCCTGTACAATCTTATATACCAACAAGCGTGTCCCCTTGGTAATTTTCCACCCCGATGCCCCGAACCTACAGCAGATCATTTGGAAGCATTGGCACCATATTGAATAGTCCGAACGTCTCAAGGGTATATTTAAATACTCTCATATGGTTGCTTACCATAGACCTACAAATCTCAAGGACCATTTAGTACGTGCCAAAATAACTTCAAACAAGACGACAGATGCAGGCACATACCGCATAATTTTCCAAGCATATGCCTGAGACCGAATCTTTCAGAAGTTCGACAACAGGAGTTTCCTACACAATCACTTCGAAGTTAGGATGTCGAGCCAAGATTGCAATCTATCTTCTGACATGCAAAATCTGTGCCACTCAATATGTTGTCGAAACCGTTGATTTCAGAAAGCGAATAAATAATCTTAAAAGCCACATTCGCAAGAAAAAGAACGCCACATTCGCCAACCACTACAACTCTACAGGACATTCAGATGAATCCTTTTGAGATGCTACCCATTGAATCAAATTAAATTATTTTCTTGTCATTATTATCACTATTATTATTGTCCATTATCCCGCTACACAATTCTCTTGACATCTTTCCTTTGGAACCTCCATACATAACTCTACCGGGATTTAATTTCTTTCGCAAATCCTGTTGATGGCGTTAATTTTTCGTCATGCTGTGTTTCCGACATGGAATTAGGTCCAAACATGTTAGTTCTCTATGTGTTAGACAGAATGCCCCGCTCGTTTATTACTATTATTGTGGCTCAACATTTTATTATATCTCTTGTTGTAAATTTCCCCTAGTGATTTTAACATATAGGAGTCCAGTATTATCTTTTATTTTGTGTTTAATATCTGTTTTGTATGTAAGCTGTTTATTCCCCTGACGAAGAGCTTGTTTAGCTCTAAAAGTTGGGAAACCGTTTTGAATTTGCGCCGTAATCAATTCTTCTCACTCTCTCTCTCTCTCTCTCTCTCTCTCTCTCTCTCTCTCTCTATATATATATATATATATATATATATATATATATATATATATATATATATATATATCATGTTTACTATACAATCGGAAAAATAGATAATGTTATCGGATAGTTAGATAATTTATACCATACGATCAGATAGATCGGTATATACTGTTGATTGATTAATAGAGACAGCAAGACAAAACAATAGATTTGAAAATAAAAGGTAATTACCCATACCATCAAACTCCTGAAAAATCTGAGACATATCTGATTTGGTCACAAGATACACACAACGTACGTCCATAAAGTGTTAAATGTTCTTACCCTGATACAAAAGTTCTGGATTATGGCTGAACACGTTCAGGAAAAATTCCTTTTCTGTCATGAGACCATCACCTTCAGGAAAAACGGCTCTCGAGTGTCGGTATTATTATTTTATCAACAGTAGCATGTGTATCAGGTACACTGTATACTTTGCCACGTTGAAAACAATTTTGACTAAACAATTTTGACTGTCGTTGAGAACAATGAATTGACTTACATTGTGAACGTTGACCTTCGCTCTGAAAGTTCAATCAAACCCACACCATAGCTCCGCCTATAGCTAATTTGATTGGTCAATTATATGGCTAAAAAGCATGTTGCCATTTGTTTCTACCAGTAATCACTGAGAGAAAAAGAGGTAAAAATCATACATTTTATCACTATTGTTCAAATTTACTATCACTCGTCTTTTTTTGTTATACAAAAATAAAATGGCAACACTTTAAAATCCAACCAATCAGGTTACATGTGCCGTGAAGAAGCCAGAATTAAACTTTGTAGAAAAGAGATGAAGTTATCGAATGGAGTGATATATAGATAAATGTTTGAAGAATTGATCGATGAATGTCATGCCTTGCCAACCTTAATATACGTTCTCGTCCGGACGCTGCATCACGACAGGGGTACGAAACACCGTCTTGGCAAGTTTTCTCCTTTGTCATTCCCATCACAAATTGACCCCCCCCCTCCTACCCTCAACTCCCAATCCCGTTATGGCTCAGATTTCTATGTTGAAACTATATAACGTTTCGTAAACGTCGTCCTTACTTATAGACTATGCGATTAAGGTTTTGATGTATTTGGAATTCTCACAATTATGTCTCGCAAATTTATTATTTGTATTTTTCATGTACACTATGTACGCTGATAAACGTATTGTCTCTAGAAGCATATGCTTCAGTGAATAAATGTGTTCGGAATCTGATTCGGGTTCAGACTTCTACGTACTATTTTTCTCCAATACTGCAAACAAAGCCAAAAACTCTGCCTCGGCGATGTCCTGACTTCCGTCGGAGTCCATCACATTGCACAGGATTGTGAGAGCCGCTCTCTCCTGGCCCTGATCGGGCCTCCTGGGTTTGGGTGAATAGAGTGAATATGTATTTTTAAAATACAATTTACGAACATCAAAATTCTCCAAGTATATCAATAGTTATTTTTTACTAAGATTAATATCTTGTCCACTTAATAATTTACATATAACTTTTGCAATTCTTTTACAATTTTGAATTAATCAGTGATTATTTGCCAAGATTGGCCTTTCATATTTGGTATTGTTTTGTTCACATAATGTCTTTCTTTTTCAAGGCTACGAAGATATTTAGTCCTTTTTCTTCTCCTTTTTCTATCACTTATGTTTGGAATGTACGATCATATATTTTGCTTTCTCTTTTCTTATTTCTTCAAGCCGAACTTTCAAATGTTCAGGTACATCCAAACTCAGTATACTTTAATTTGTTTTTCATACATTTTTCAGACGTGGAATTTCTTTTAACTATTCTTTTTCTTATTTTTTACTTTTCCTTCTTTATCTAAGAAAAGACTGTTTATTTGTGATGTTTGTTTGTTGGTTTTAACCACACTTTTAACAAATCATGCCGAGGAAATGGGAACTGAGTGTTTTTCACAAGGACACTTAGAGGCAGCCGACTTGAGCAGGGTGTCGAACTGACGATGCTTGGATTACCAAATGAGCTACCGCGGTTCCCGTTCTATCCTGAGGGCGCGGAGTTCTAATAAAATAAGTTCGAATAATAATTAATCTGCATTATTATTATTATGTAATTTTAGTTTTCCTAACATTTGGTTTACCTTTTCTACATATACTTTGTCTTTTAACCACGACTTATTGAAATTTCTAGAATTTTGTTCCGTTTTCAGATTTGGTAAATTGAAAGGTGAATATTATCGGGGAAGGATCAGACCTATAGCTCGATTATATGCGAGCAGTCTTACCGTCAATAAAACTAAAACCTTCTTCATTTATCAAGAAAAAATCTAAATGTGCTATTTGTAAAGGATATTTCTGACTGCAAGTATACTCTTTGATATCAGGATTATACATTCTCTTCTGATTGCAGATATATAATTCTTTAAAAAAAAATAGTACCCAGTCCTTTGTATTAATGTTATTTTTGGTTTTCTTGTTACCTTTATATCACAATCTTGAACTAAGCTCCAATCCGCATAGTGGACAGTGGTAGGAGTTTTATACTCTTTGATAATTGGCTCAATTGAATCGAAACACTGGTGTGAATCTTCACTTGGAAAATACATATTACAAAGCATGATTCATTTTCCTTTATCTTTAAGTTATATTTCATTTCATATAATTTAAGTTTCTTGAAACTTTAAATTCTATATTATTTGCACACACACAAACACACACATCACAGACACCCATCACTGCACTTCGGGATTTGCTTGCGCCAGAGCTAAAATAGCAATTATACTCCCTCCCCCAAGTTCCAGTACCTTACAAATTCAAACACATCTTTATGTTTTTGGCTTTTTTCTATGCCACTTGTAATAATTTACAAAATATTAACCATTTTCTTACAAGTACATCCATTCAAGACAAATTGCAAATATGGAGACTAGGAGTTACATGATACGAACGATTCAGTGAATGACTAAACACTAAAAAAAATCACGTGGTAGGCATATAGATCAAAAAGAAAAAAGATAAAAGGAAAAAGAGAAAACAAGCAAAACCAAAATCATAAATAAAGTCAAAGTACATCTCATTTTTGGAAGAGGAAGCACAATGCATTTTTAAAAAATATATTGATTTGTATTAATACACATTGAGTAATGCATGCCACGTATTATTAACAGTTTATGCTAAGTATTTTTATCCTCGCAGAATAACCGAATTAAGACATCAGTGTTTTACATCCGTAAATATCTTTAGTTAAGCGTATTCATACTATTCACCGGTCCTATATTTGACAAAAGATATTTATGTCCAGACAGACGGATGGATGTCAGATGTACAGCAGACAGATAAGCAGAGCCTCTTTTACATATTTAGTTGAAGATACAAATAATTTAAATTCTTTGAAAGTATATCAAATATAGGCTTCAAAGCTACATAAAAAGGATTGTTATACCCGAATAAGCAGGCATTAAAAGTAAATGTTAGCCTCATATTTGTTGCTATTATTGCTATACATGATTCAGTTTCTGCTAAAGGAAAGGCTAAGGTCAAGTGAATGCTAATTAAGGAAAAACTAACTTTGGTCTCTTTTATTCACTGCTATTGGAAAAAATAAGTCAGACTGATAAAAAAGTAGATTTCTTTTCGTAAAATGACGACCGTGGGACATGGGTTGGTATTGTAAAAATCCAGAATATCTACACAAAGACATTTAGCTATATTATGTATATATTATTTACCAACTTATGTACAGAATATCATCATAGAGCAAGGTTGCATTGGTGTATAAAACTGATACTATTTAAATATGTTACTACGTAGCGCTGGCATTTTGTTGCTGTCACTTTTCATCCATCTCGGAGTCTGAGAACCATTACGTGAATGGAAATTAAACTGCAGTTGGTCGCAGCGTCTTTATCTTTTTACTCGAGGCAGTATTATGTATTAAAAATATCGAGAAACAAATAAGAACTCAGATTATTTGAAACAATCTGAGTCATCTTTCCTTTCCTTTCTTTTACTCCCCTCGAGCGTGGCTTGCTTTTTGCTTGCAGGTGCGCAAGCGTGGGTGTGAAAGGAACCGAGAGGCATTCCAAATAATAGCATTTTATTTCTTCAACAAACCGGAATATTGCTATCTTATCACAGAAATGGAGCCATAAGTAGAAGCAAGATGTGAGTAGATATATAATTAATTTCCGAACAGAATACAATAAAGATTAAAAGTTTTATGTTGAACTATGTTATTAGTTTATTCCGTTATTATTCATTGAAAAAGTTAACAGCTCTTGAAATAAAAATACTTTATGCCTAAAGGGGGTAGGTAATCTCGAGATATATTGTGAAAGCTTCATTGAATTGAACTTATTTTCATATCGTTACAACATTAATTTTACAGAGCAGATTTCAAAGAAACAAACGATTTTAGCTCAGATGGTAAGGCCGTTGCCTGCCAGTCAGAATAATGCAGTTCAGTTCCTTTCTTGGTTGCATTTAAAACGAAAATCATATGTTTACTTTTAACACAAACTTCATGAAAGCTTTAATTTTGTAATAAAGCTCGTACTATTTTTAAAGTTGACTTGTAAGTTGTGGATATTCATTGTCGGCTTTTGTTTTTCACTGAATCTCAATATACAGCTTCGTGCCATAAAATGATAAGATATATTTACACCATCGTGAGAGTATATATATATATATATATATATATATATATATATATATATATATATATAATTTTGGACAATTATGAATCTATTTCTCAGAGGAAATAAAGACATTCATACATATATACCAGGTACCAGCGTAATCAGCATCCACGTAAATTTATATTTGATTTCTTTGCATAGGAAATATACTGAGAAGAAAGCACAAACAACATAATTATTTCGACCATCTTAACAATGCCATACAATAATATTCAATCGTTCATGTTTACAGTCCAGATTCAATTTTGAAGAAACAAAAATGTAAAATCTGGATATTACGAGCATACGTGAAATAAGCGTGTTTAAAAACAAAAAGCCAAAAAAAAAGCACATGGTTCCTCCTGTATTTTGCTAGCAAAACAAAGCGCATATATGAGTGTAAAAAAAGAACTAAAATTGTTAGAGGTAAAATGAGTAATCCATCATAATTACGTGTTTAACATTCCTTATCTATTTACAGAAGCTTGTATTGTTACTGCTTTCCTCTTTACTATCTCCTATTTCTTTGAAAACCATTTTTTAATGTGCTGTAAATCTAGTTGTTAAGCTTAAACATGTTAAAATCAAGATTTTACAAACAATTGGATTGTGATGCATGTTATTTCCATTTATCGCGTAACGAAATTAAGGGCATAATAACTCCACTAATTTAAAAAATACACGTATACCTTTATTTTCCAGATTTGATTTTCTTCTTCCATACGAAGTTAGGAGTGTTGGGCAAACAAGAACTATAAGAAGACATCATAGGTCGCTTGTACAAAAATTCCCATAGAATTCCTTCATTAGTACTGAATCACCTTTGAAGTACAATACTAACAAATTTACCCATAAATTAGCAAACATTAAAAGCAGATTTTAGCCACATACTTTTGTACTGTTTGTTTAATACACGACTCAAATTGTGGGTAAGCAAAAGCTAAAGTCAAGTGAATGCTTATCAATAATAACGTTAGCCACATACATTCTATGCTATTACAGAAATTTATGAATATTTATAAAAGGTAGCTGTCAAGGCCAGGTTTTGGTTACTCAAAATATAAAGTGAATTTAAAAATACATGGTTTCTTGTCATGAGTATGAGCTAAATGCCTCAAACGCTAAAAAGAACTTGCTGCCTACTTAAAGCAAATTTTGCCATGGTGGCCATATTTGAGGTCAAATCAGGACCATTGTTTCATTTCAAACCAACTAGATATCATAATTAGTCTTCTGGTGAAAACCCATATCGATATGACTTTCCATTCATGAGGAGTAACACTAACAAGATTTTCCAGATGGTAACCATGGTGGTCATACCGGATATCAGATCATAACCATTTTAATTTTAGCACGAACTAGACACCATAAAAAGTGTTCTGCTGAAAATCCCATGTCGATCTACCTTTCCATCTACGAGGAGTAGCGATTTGATTTTTAAGATGGCTTCTGTGGTGGCAGTACTGGATATTAGATAGGCACAGTCTTGATTTAAGACCAACTTGTCACCATAAGAAGTCTTCTGGTAAAATTCCCATGTCGATAAAATTTTCCATTTAGGTGGAATAGCGACAAGATGATTTTCAAGATGGCTGTCGTATGGGTCATCTTTGTGGTCAAATCAGGACCATTTTTATTCCAGACCAACTAGAAATCGTAATTAGACTTCTGGTGAAATTCCATGTGGTACGACTTCCATTCAGGAGGAATAGCAATAACTAGATATTTAAGATGGCTTCCATGGTCTTCATACTAGATGTCAGATCGGAACCATTTTCATTTAATACCAAATAGACATCATAAGAAGTGTTCTGGCGAAAATCACATGTCGATATGACTTTTAATATGGAAGGAGGAGCGATTCAAAATTTTCACGATCGCTGCTATTTTGTGGCCATATTGGATATCGGATAGGCACAGTTTTGATTTAAGGCCAATTAGGCACCATAAGAAGTCTTCCAATGAAAACCCTATGCTGATATGAATTTACATTCAGGAGAAGTAATAATAACAGCATTTTTAAGATGGCTGCTGTGGTGGCAATACTGGATATCAGATCGGCAACATTTTCATTTAGGACCAACTAGACATCATAAGAAGTCTTTCAGTGAAAACCACATGTTGATATGACCCTGTTCAGAAGGAATAGCAAAACACGATTTCTAGCTGGCTGCTGTGGCGGCCATACTGGATGTTGTAGCAGCATTAATTTTATTTAAGACCATCTACACCTTGCGATGAATGTGTGTAAAGTTTCACGACAATCCTCCAAGTAGTTAGGAGGAGTAGTGATAACTTGTGCTAATGGATGAATGGACATCGGACGACAGGAGACAGGAATTCCTATCTGTTTATGACCAATAGAGATTAAACAAAATCTGTACAAAGTCTTTGTAAATGAGTTCTCGCAGCTTCAGAGGTAAACTACGAATCCTTTCCTCTTCTATAGTATCCATGTGGATAATAGTCATGACCCACCAAGCGAAGGTAGTAAACACACGGAGATCATCTGGCGTATTCAAGGTGAGTTGAATCTTTATACTCTCATTCGTGGATCTTCACACCATAACTGAAACACTGTAATTGGTCTCCGGGTCATACAAAGACAGTTGCTGCTCTGATTAAAATTTTGGAAGTGGATAATCTATAAAGATATTTAGTCCATTTTTGAACGGCTGGAATCAATTCTCAAAACCACTATAGCGAAGGGAAAGCCACAGGAAACGGGTATTCATCTTTGATTTGTGATTCTCGATGAACTAGTGATATCCAGAGTGATTTGTGAGAGCATGGATGAAATCCATAAAGAGGCACGCGAACAGCGTAGTATTCGATATTAGAGCGGTAAGTTCGTGTTGCATCGCAAGGATCATTCTGGACGCAGGGAGCAGTATCGCAAACGATTTCATTGAACTTGGAGTCAGCGGGTTAATTACCCTGTTTCTGTATGGAATTCATCATTCTCGGTGGAAGTCTCTGGTCAAAATGATCTTTCTCCTTTTGGAACTCTCTCATTTCTGTACCGGAGAACGGTACCCTTAAGGTAACATGTTGTGATCGGGAAGTCGGACACGTTTCTCATCGACGATGTGATGCACTTTTTCCAAGGGTCTACTGACAATTTAATGATCTGAAAAACGTACAATATGTGAGGATCTTGACACGAAAGTCTATATCTTGACCTGACTTTAAGGCTTCTTTAATACGTCAAAGTTTGCCACTTGACTCGAACGATAATACTGTGTCAGTCGTTTCACTTTACATTTGATATGATATTGTTATTTATTGTCTCGGCACTGGTAGCCGTAATGTTTAGGTCAACCACTGGCAAAAGTCAAAATAATGTCTTTCAGATGTTCGTCAGTCCACGCTCCTAAACGTTCGTCTTCGATGCAAGGGTGATAGTCTCCTGGGCGATCCATGTACATACAACTATCGGTGTCAAAGTAAAGGACACAATCTCCTAAAGGTTCCAACACTGAATACAATTTTAAACGAGTATTGGCTATCACGTAAGCAGCAATGATGACATTGTCAAACTCATGGGGGGGGGGAGCAAACTCCGTGACTTCTTCGTAATTCACCAAGATCAAATCTGCACGTATGATTTATATGTGTTTAATGAGTTTTCCTTTCAATTCCATGAGCTGAAAGTGAACTCTTGGATCTACCAAGTATCCTGTCTTTGGCAATATCAGACCTTGAGCTAGTTTTCCCCGCAAACAATTCAATGATTTTAGCAAACAATCGTCTTCCTTCGTTCTGTTATACATGTTCCAAGGCGATGCCTTCTAGGGGTCGGTACCGTTGTTTAGAAAGTTTTTTTGTTGATTACACGTTTCAGCACAAGTACGACATAAAGGAAACATCAGTTTTTTGTGACAATGATGAGGCAATACGGGATGGTACAAGATTGTCTGTGGAAGAACTTTACATTTTATCAAACCTTCGTACTGGCGAATATGTACCTCGTCGATGTGTTCTGTCAAAATTGTAAAATGTCCACATCGGATCGACAATATTTTGATATTTCATTTTGAAATTGAAAATGGTCTGAAGAGTGGGCTTTGCACCAAGCGTAGAAAGCTTCTTGTTGTTCTGTTCACATATCATTGAGGTTTTAGTCATGGGGTTCAGGCAAAAGCGGGAACACGGGAATTGCATCGGAAAATCAGAAAGAGTAAGAGAGCCACAAACTATCTTTTCATGTCCCCCTTGAATCACCCTACAATTCCGACAGTGATGAAATAAAGGTACCTGAATACAGCTGTGGTAAGCGCGGAGAACAACACAAAAGTTTGGTATGTGAATTTCAGTCTGTTGACAACATTCAAAGTAACAAAGAAAAATACGCACGTTTTTTTTTCTTCTTATGGTCGACATTCAATAATTTCTCGAGTTCGTTGTGAGATTTCTGAATATAACATTGATGATCCAACTCGACGATGAAAACGACATCGTTTCTTTTCTGCACAAACGATGAAACTTTTGGAATTTGTACCAACATGCTGTCCACAACTGGAACACACTGTCAATAATTAGCAAGCACTTTTCTGATGTTGGAATTGTTTTATGCAATATTGCTCGTAACACGTTGGACTGACGAACGTTCGAATACAAGTAAGGCATTGAATCATTTTTTGTTAATCAATAATACAAAGTCAGGACTCTAAACAGCGACAACATCTCTCTCCACACACCTACCCTTGTGTGTGTGATAGTAAATAATTATGTTTGTGGGTATAGTGTGTGTAAGCACTCCCACCCTCAGTGTGATTTCATTCCCCTTCTTTTACATCCTACCCTTCGTGCGATAGTATATGAGTATGTTTGTGTTTATAGTGTGTGTATATTCATATCCTTTTAGTTGGTTAGTAAGTGTGGGTGTTAGTCACTCTAACGGCGTGTTGGATAGTAAGTGTGGGGTGTTGTTTAGTAGATGACTAAGTGCTGGTTACTCCGACCGTGTATTGGGTAGTAACTGTGGGGTGTTGGTTAGTAAATGACCGGGTATTTGTGAGTTCAAATGGCGTATTGGTAAGTAAGTGTAGTTTTAACATCATCTTTCCTGTTACAGGCCAGATTACCATAACTCCATCAGTACAAATATGGCACTCTGGCCTCATAGTGTTAATTTCCCATTGAAGCAAGAGTGACATTTTTAAAACCATTCCTAATATCATTCAAACTGAGGCCATATAAACATTTTTATGCTATATCAGCCCCTATTACTACTAGTGTTTAAGAACACATCAGCATCTGAAAGGCAATGGGAGTAAAGTGCCTTAACCAGAGACGCACCTTGGCACTGTGTTCAAGTATTCTTCAAGCAGGCGAACCTACTGATTGTGAGTCCGCTAAGCTAACCAGTGTGCCACCGCAGCCAGAGAGAGAGAGAGAGAGAGAGAGAGAGAGAGAGAGAGAGAGAGAGAGAGAGAGAGAGAGAGAGAGAGAGAGAGAGAGAGAGATAGAGATGTGCTATTGGAATGCAGCTAGAAATAGTCCATGCTAGTAAGTAACAGATATAATAATCCAGCACAAATGATATAATTACATTTATTTTTCATCACAGTTTGAGCAAACACCCTCTGTTCATGCTCGGCATATTTACTCTCTACTTCAAGAATAAGACAGCATGATCTAAATGTAGTTGTTGTTTTCAACAATATTTGCTAACAAGCACAAGGAAGGGAAACATTCACTTCGTGGTATTTCGTACCTGTTGTTAGGAGATATTATGTGAAACATAGCTGGATGATTTACTTAGTCAGATAAAGAACAATGGCACAACCGCCAGACGGATGATTGCACTATCTCTCTCTCTCTCTCTCTCTCTCTCTCTCTCTCTCTCTCTCTCTCTCTCTCTCTCTCTCTCTCTCTCACACACACACACACACACACACACCACCGCTCACGTGAGTGTGTGTTAAGTTAGAATTTGTTGCGGCTACTAATGTTCACTGCTTCCAGATGTCAAAAATGTAGCAACGATTTGATTTTGCACATCTTTTGCTGTTCATCTACTTAAAGGTTTAGAAATGTGTTATCTCAGCTATATAATTTCGCATTTGTGATTCCCTCCACGAACTCCCCGAAAACATTACTATGCGAAGAAAATAATAGGTTTATGTAAAGTTGTGTATTTTATTTTTCTATAGAAGATGGACATTTAGAAAAGCAGGAGTTCAAACAATACTGGTCTGAAGTTTGTATATCTTATAACGTCAAAGATTTCCAAAAATGTATCCTCTTCTTTCTAAAACTTGCTAAATAGTCTAATAATTTTGTGTCAAATTTTTAAAAAAAATATAATCAATGATACTGAAACTAACGCGATATTTTACTTTTTTATTTTGAATTTAAACTTTTAAACAAATTAATTGGACTTATAAATGGATGGTTAATTTCGTATACGGACCCATTTCAATTAATTTTGAATACTAATACAATATTTTTCACTCAAAGGAATGATTTCTCAGAGTGGACCAACTAACCATCTCTCTCGTATGAATAGGTTGATGGCTAATAATATTCCTAAAGTATTTATTATTTGCTGAACCAAAGGTTCCTGGTGTAAAAGTATGCATATATAAATATAGATATATGATATGATATGATATGATGTGATGTGATGTGATGTGATGTGATGTGATGTGATGTGATGTGACGTGACGTGACATGACATGACATGACATGACATGATATGATATGATTTCCACACATCTTGTATTTTCTTCTAAGTTATTAACACTTCTATTTGTGATACATATCCACACTCCAGATGGGACCACGTGTTGTCCCCAGTTTATTCTATTCAACTGCAGAATCGTTTGTAAGATAGCCTGAATAAAATGGAAATATATTTGTTTTTATTGCGACATTATTTCACGATAAACATTTTTTTGAAAACAGATATGATCCGCTGAGATCTCAATGCACCAACATTCTGTATATAATATTGTTCATGTCTCAGTTTGCTTCACCGACTGATAACAGAGTAAACATCTAAATTAAATAATATAGGATCATAAGTCTTGGCTGGCTCTTTCATTTTGAAAGTTTGTACAATAAGTGAAAGTATAAACACGTGGATCGGATGAAAGCTTTCCTTTTTATAAGTTCTGGAAATAAACAATTTGCAATATTAACTATGAGAAAATTACATCTTCATCCCCTCGTTTTAGCGGAGGGATGTTGTGATACCTCCGTTCGTCCGTCTGTAACTCTATTTCCTAAACCGCTAAGTGGAACATATAGTAGAAAACATTGTGCGTGAAGTGATAGTGGACATAAAGTTTTACTGAAGGTTTGGAGTTAAGGCTCTTGGTTGTCATGGTTATGGTCAGAAAGGGAGGGGCGGGGTAATATGTAATTAAAAAATGGTAGGAATTCGCCATGGCAAGCCATATAAATAGGTCTAGTTTTCGTTGTCAGTGACCGTTATGATACCATCACCACCGAGTCCACCAGTATCATAATTTCTATTTAGGGGTGCGGGGTGGTGGTGAGGTTGGGTGCGGATTACATATATAATCGAAGATTAAAATGGTACTTGAAAAATGATTCGTAACATTTTATCCTAATTTAGTACACTTGTGTTATTTTGCCACATCATATAGGACTTGGGATGGATGTTTAAAATTCATTGGCATTGAATCAGCTCTTTTGAATAGCCCATTCTAATGAACAGAAATAAGAGGAAACAAACTGCTCCCCAGGTGTCGTTCTCACATTTCTCAAAACTCCGCTTCCACCACAAATTGATATCTGCAACATTTTCACAGAAAACGCATACTCATACTTTCCTTCATTTTTGAAGGAATTCCCCAAAAGTAATAGAAAATATAGCAATTTTTAGCCGTGAGGCAGCATATATATCACTTTTTCGCTAAAATTCAAGGCTTAAATGACATTAATGACAACTGAAAATGAGATTGACCTCAAGGTAAAATGGTCTGTGCAAGCAGTGGCGTAGGTTATATGGTCTACAGGGGAGAAGTTTTGAGAGGAAACAAATTATGAAGCCACCGAGATTAAAAATTGAACTCAAAATATGAATTATCTCCTTTTCTGCAAAGCCTGAATGAGAGATAACACATGAAATCACCTTTAAAAAAAGTAAAAAAATTAGACTATATTTTGGAAATATGACTTTATTTTGGCTGACCATACCCACCCATGAAGTAATCAATGTTTGAAAATTTGCTATAAATATAAGCTGATGTCAATGCATGTATGTATGTATGTATGTATGTATGTATGTATGTATGTATGTATGTATGTATGTATGTATGTATGTATGTATGTATGTATGTATGTATGTATGTATGTATGTATGTATGTATGTATGTATGTATATTTCTATCTATCTATTGATCTATCTATCTAGTAACATCTTACATAAAAGTATTTAAATGCGGTTAGTATTTGAAAAGAAAGTCAGCACGATATACAAACATGGAGATAACTTCTGGACAGAATGTCATGTGTATGACATGTTTGTACACTCTCCTCTCAGCTCTTCCTCTTTCAGATCATATCGCTGTCGTAACGATGTTTTGATCCCCATGTTGATATGATACTTATGAGATTTTTATATCCAGTATGTCATACGGGATCTTCAGATTATGCAATCACAGACACATAATAGCAAAGACTGGAGTGAATACAAATCTAAAGTCTCACAAATATATCAAAGGGTACGGTTCTCTCCAGGTGGCATTTTACCATTAAATTTACCGCATTGTATTTCTGTTTGCCTTTCTAACCTTGTTGTATCACGGGTATATAAGCCAATGTGAGGAGTAATATGCTTGTGTCGGCGTACACTTTATTAGAATTCGCCTTAAATTATAAGTACAACGAATAGACCCTGATTTGCCGGCTCATCATACGACGGCGCAACTACCATATATAATCGCATATAAGATGGATCTAACTGCTAGCTACATAGACCACTATCTCCTCTTGCATAAATATCACCAGATCAGGGTCTATGTTGTTTGTTCTGCTGATTAGTCCTAACAAACAGCATAAACCCAGATTTGCATTATGCGACGGCAGATATAGTTATATGTTGTTTGCATTTGGATTGGACTTGTATGCGAATATACACGGAAAGTCTAAGCTTAGTTTTTGAAGCTGTGTGTGCGTTATACACAGATAAACTCGAAGATTATGTTTTAACAATATGCAATCAGATTTTGTTTCTCCCCATCACGGTTCCAATTGGCGTCTCTTTCCTTACAATTGGCAGCATCATAAATGTAGTCTCACAGTTCCTAATTTTGATGTCTTTACATATCAACATATAACTACCGGACTACGTCAAATGACAATACATACATATAAATAATATATATATATATATATATATATATATATATATATATATATATATATATATATACGGACGGAGGAACGAGAGAGAGAGAGAGACATGAATAGACGGAAGGACGGACGAACGGCTGGACATTGATGGTAACGTACACTGACAGATTAATGTATTTCAACTGTATTAGTTATGTGCATTTATTTACAAATTTGTTCATATCACCCTACCACCAGTTGACTAAAATATACAACTACTTCAACACATATTGTCCTCACTAAATGAGCTACTCTCAACTATTACTGGAACCATTTTCTACATTTGGAAAATTACATAGGGATTAGGCATGGTGAGCATCTATGTCCTAAGTCATCTTATACCATATCAGCATAAAGTCAAATGCAAGGCAATCTCGTGACTGATAAGACCTCATCAAAAGGTCTGAAAGTTGCACGTGCAGGTCAGGAGTCACTGGAAACCCAGGATGTTGGCGTGGTAATTCGATATAACGTCTCACTAACAAGGTGAGGATTCAATTTATACTGGCAGATAACCATCACGGTAAGTTAACTAATCAATTTTCCCTTCTCTGTGACAATTAAGAAAAATAATTTGCAGATCTTCCTAATCTATCCACCCAACAACAATTTGTTTTCTTCTATATCTCTCTCTCTATTTATTTACCTTTTGCCATTTTGTTTGCCTTTTTATTTATTTATCAAGTTATGCATATATCAATATGTCTGACTGTCTGTCCTACTGTCTGTGTAACTTACCATCTATTTCACAAGCTCGCTTGTTGGAAAATGATCCATACTTGCTTTGATTGATGGATAGATGGATGGGTTGATTGACTGACTTCACCACATTCTAATTATCCATCATGTCTCGATCGTGTCTTTTTGATTGTTTCTATGTGTGCTATATATCTTATTAACCCCCCCTCCCCTCAACATTTCAGTTCATTTTGTGCGTACTATAATATGTTTCACTGATTCATTTATATGTTGCTATTCTTCATTGGATATACTGTTTTGATCAATTCTAATCATGTCGTTCTTTCTGTTGCACAGATACAGCCAAAATGATTAACTTCCCGTGGGTTCTAGTCATCTGTTATACGTAAGTAATTAAATAATAACGTAAATTAACTTGATCAATTAAATTAATTAACTTTAAAATAAATTAGCTTTAAATTAATTAATAAACTTAATTATATAAATTATTTAACGTAAAATAATTATCTCGGCGCTTATCGAAGACATGACGTGGATTAAAAACTACTGCCTGTTCGTGCATGCGTTCGTACATAATGTCGCACAACACCTATACCCTCCACGTTAAAAATTGGAAGCTGGGATATGATGGGGGTAGTGGCCTGTAATGTTCACAACTGTTTACATATTTCTTTTTTTCCCTGGTGACGAAGCTTGTGTCCGGTGTGACCATTTTGTGTCCGGTGTGACCATTTTTGCAAATGGAAAGAAGGCTACACTTTACTGAAAAAAGCTCAGAAATATGCAGAAATGCTGCAAACTTCTGGTTTGAACTTTGGCAAAGATAAAACTGCTTGAGGGTTCTTTCCATATCAAATATAAACGTGCTTTTCTTGTTATTTCAAATATGAAAATTATTGCAAGTTTTTGTTTAGTAAAATATTTTTATGTTGTCTCCTCCAACTCCGACGACTAAGCACATCAACACCCAAATGTTTTACAAAACATATCGCACCGTATTCCTATTAGCATTGCTATCTAATTGTCAGTGATAGATAATGAAATTGCGTTATCTTAAATAAAAATCTATGTTTGATGTTTTTTCATTGTTTTTTCTGTACCCAATAACAAAATAGGCTCTTTAGTCAAGTCACTTAAAGTTTTGGTCACTCTACCATTATTCAGCCCTTTAGTCAAGTCACTTAAAGTTTTGGTCACTCTACCATTATTCAGCCCTTTTAGCGTTTTCTAGAAAAATTGATATTATTAGTCGCATTTCACTTAAACTCGACTTCTTTCATTTTTTCCTAGTTTGACACAACTGTTTGCCTGTATCTGTATATTAGTAGCTATCCATGATAAGTAAGTTTATTATATTTGGTAATTCTTGATACTGTGCAATAACAGCAGAAAAATGAACATGCATACATTCAAGCAGTACGTAGGTTACGATGATGATGATGATGATGATGACGATGATGGTTATGCCTCTTGATACTTTGTACTATATAATGACACAAAACTGTTTCTTGTTTATAACAGACAGATACATAATCTATTTAGTACCTATATACCGCTTAGTTTGTCATCTCTGAAAGTCTCTGAATATTCGTTAATTTTAATTATTTTGGCTTCGACTGTCTTCATCATTTACATCAAGTGATTAAGGTTCTATACTATATTGCTGGTATTTTCCAGTTTTGAACATCCAACCTCTTCATAGCGTAACCAGGAAATAAAAAACGTGTTAAAAGCTGCAAATGTAGGCACATTAGTACAATGTAAACTACCCACACCATGATCCCAAATATTTAAGTGGATGCATTCCTGTTTATCCCAAAAAAGCGAACATGTAACCACATTTCTTCCAGAAAAAAAATGTTTCAGTGTAGGAAGTTTAGAGCAAAGAATATAATCATCTATAGTATTCAGGTAACACTTTGTACCCCCTACTGATTGTAAAAACTAAAAGCATTAAGGATATAAACAATGCACAATACTTACTCATTTCATGCATTAATTTATCATTTCGAACCTGATAATCACCAATGGGTCTCTAAAGCTGTCTTCTTGTTCGCCTTTCAAACCATACGCGAGTTTCTTTAATAACTCGGATGTCATATATGTGTGGGCGGGTCTATTTTTTCGACAAGAGATTTGATGTAGTTCACCATCTTCGATAAGCTCTGATCAATTCCTTACATTTCCGTAACTTTGGGAGTTAAATCCCATTGAACACATGTATATAAGCGTTACCCCTTTTTATTTTGTTTAATTTAAAAAAAAACAAAAAATAGAAATATTAAAACTAGACATTGCAAATATTGGATGCAGACGATACAGTTTTTACTAAAAATGGACTGTTCTATGAACAGGAAAAGGACAGTGAGCAGTCTCGTTGTTTACATCGACAGCTTCCGTTTGGTTTGAAACGCAAACAAGATGACAATGTTAGGGGCCTCTGGCGACAATCAAGAAATTATAAGTTTATAAATGAAATGACTAAGTTTTGTGCACTTTAATATCCTTGTTGTTTTTCGTTTTTAAATTCCTCGGGGGAGGGGGTGTCTATAAAATAGCGGGAATGTAGGAGAATACTATAAGTAAACCAAATCATTTGCTGATTCATGCCTTTCAACTTACGATATCGGTAAATGCTACTTTCTGGGAACCTAGTCGAAATTCACTAATCGTATATGTGTATACATGTACATTTGTAAAACATAACTATTCGACAATAATTTCGTGTTAGCACTTAAGAGAGTATCAAATGAACATAGCTTTACTGATGTAGTTGTGACTGACTCCTATTTAGGATATGATGATACTAATTATGTCTTTTTCTCTTTGAAGCTATGCGTACTTTTAATAGATACACTTTTATATCAATTGATCAAAATAGTTGCAGCGTTTGTGTATATTGTGAGGCAGATCACATACGTTACGCAAAAACATGCATATTTCAATTATTATTTTTTTTAAATAAAAGAGTTTCTTGGATGCTTTGTGTTATTATTTTTTTAAACGAATGTATCAAACCGCTGTAATACATTGCTACTATTACTACTGCTATCACTCTTTATTATTATTATTATTATTATTACATATGGAGGGGCTACTCATTTAACTACTGCTTTCAAAACTTTCACGGGGCTGTTATGATGGAATATTCCTCATGTATGTATTAGGGAATAATATGTCACTAATTAACATGCACAACATGCTGTTAACTTGATATACAAAACATGTACGTATCACAATAATAGATGAAACAATATTTTGGTCTTGAGTTAGCTGTAACATCCTGCTTTGAATAAGGTAACATTGTCATATTTATTGTACTTAATGAGGTAATTTAACTCGAGTTATTAAATCAAAAATAGCTTAGTTACATTTGTAATGGTTTTGGTAGATTTAAACGCAAGCATGGCATGCACTGGTAGCTTAGTCTATTGGGTGTCTCACAAAATAAGACAGTGTTCAATTATGAAGGGTTTTCCTGACCAAACATACAGACGTGGTGCCACCAACCCTCTGCTTCACTAGTGCGGTTGTGGTTGGAGGGCCAGCCTGGCGCATGGGGGCTGGTTGTGGTGGTGGTCCGCGCCTAATGGGTGCGACCTATTGCATTTTCAACTTCAGCTAAATTTGTCACATCAGATAAATTTCCTAAATGGAAATATTGACGCATCGATATCTGACTCGCTGTTTCATGTGGAAGTCTCATGATGAGTTATCACGCATTTCGAATGAACCAACAAGTTGACCACAAACCATAACAATTTAAAGTTCTCAAAGAGGAAGATCTCAAGTATCGCAGAGCAGCAAGACTCAATATTACCAAGAAAATCACTGTTGGGTTACAACAGTTACACAGGGGCTCGATACAAATCAAATTAAAACAATCTGTAAATGGATATAGGGGTGGTGGAGTGTGGATGGATGTGGAAGATTGAGGAATCAAAGACTAACAACAAAACACTTTGACCCGTGCTAGTCGTACTATCTGTACATGGATATGGGGGAGGTGTTTGAGGATTCAAAGACTAATAATAAAATACTTTGAACCCTAGTAGTCGTACAGTGAAAAACATTGACCAATACAGGGTCTATGTCTTAGATTCTATGACTATTGGACCCCAATGAGCCATTTACCGATAGTATTTATTTCAGTTGTAACGACACCCTATGGTATCATCTTACAATCTTTGGAGCTCAGCCTCTTTTAAGAACACTGAAAAAGTTTTAAAGAAGCGAAAATTGGCCACTCTTGAGTCTGAACAATGATGAATTAGCCAACTCGCGTTGACTCCGTCCATGAAAACACGAAATCTTAGTCATTTTTATGTCTAACAGAGAAACACATCCTTTGATTTCCAAATCAGGTTTCACTCCAAATACATGTGCCCATTTATACAAAATATTAATAACTTGTTGGAGGATTTTCAAAACCTAAGATCGGTTGCGCTCTATTGTTTGAAGTACATGTTTGATGTTGACAAAACTACTATATTACTGATTGATAATCGCATTCACCTTAAATAGCTACGGTAGCTACGCTGAATGAGCATTCTAAATGTCATACCAAATATTAAAATAAAACCAACACAAAAATGTACGTTTGAATACAATTAATACAACTTGGAATTATGAGAGTTTAATGTCTTGTTGACTTTTTTATCCGTGTATCGTGTACTGTCTGTGATCGAATCACTCTTGTTAAATAACGCATGAAAAGCACTATTTGCTTTGTGATTCGGCAACTAAAAGTTTATACCACGATAAACGTAGATAAACAACATTAAACTCTTAATTATACATCTTTCAATTATAAACACACAAATGTTTTGTAGACACATCTTATAGATCTTACATAAGCGTAAGCACCGTTCATTTCATGTGAGAAGTGGGGATTTGCGGATGTGATTTGCTTTTCGAACAACTTTTCTTTCATATTTACCTCAAAACATTTTTTACTTTGTATTTTTTTTCATTGTACTAGATAACATTTTTTCCTTAAAGACTAAGCCCGGAATTTTCCAATGTTTGACATTTTTTTTTATTTACATGCAAATCGAAGCATTTGGATTTATAACATACCTAAGGCCACTATACCCACCCAAACAATGAAAATTAAATTGTCGGTACCTTGCTATTCATATAAGTAAAATACAGTAAAAGCTGTTTCTCAATTTTAAAATAAGTTAGAATACATTAAGATCTACAAGGGATATGCCACTCAAAAGTGGGGCAACCACAACTTCCTTGAAACCACACTCAGGCTTATTATAGTGAATATTTAAAAAAAACTAAGGAACAGTGTGCACTTAGTTCTCACAATTCAATTCATTAGATACAGTATATCCTTTTCGGGAATAATCATCGTACTCAGGATAAAAGCAGGATGTTTTGACAATGTCAAATGTCCATGATTCTTTATAAGTTCAGATTCTATATATTCCAAAATAGCTATTATCAATTTTGCACACACCTCTCTCTGTTGTTAGTATTTAAATTCTGGCAATATTCAGTACTAATGCAATATTTGAAATGTGGTATCAGTATACAAAGCAAATGGTGAACTTTTCTGTACCAATTACATCGGAGTCGAGTTGGAAGCGGTTAACCTTTGAAGTTTTATCTGAAGTTTTATAAACAATCAGCCTCACCAGAACAATAATATATTTGGGACAACCATGTTATTTTCAAGGGATATTCTTGGTAATATGTAAAACAAATATCTATGATTGGCTGTCATACAAACAATCCTAGCAGAACAAGTCATCAGAGGAGACGTAGTAACAGATTGTACCTAAATGAAGATAATTTCAGAGACATATTTTCCCTATCTGTAAACAAAACGGTTGCTTGCAAAAGAGATACTCCGCATCCCCATTGAGACATAATAGTTGTGCCCTGGTCTGGTGTCTCTTATCAGTAGGTACATGTATAACAACAGTATAAGGCTTCCCCTAAACACCTTATCTCAAGGTACAGGGATCAATGACAAAGCTAGTCCGATAAATGAGCCCCCATACCAATACAAGTTTGGCGGATTATTTATCGGGCTATGACAAAGCAAGATTGGTTTTATGTTTCAAAATTATGCGTGTGTATTTTGCTGAATTTACGTGATTTCAGGAGTTCTACTAATTATTTGTTGTTTAGTCTATCATTGGAAAAGTTAACACTTGCAAAAAGTTCCAAGAGCTTAAGATCTCAACTTACATTTTCCACAGTTAACTCCCAATTTGCGAGTATGGAGCGTTAAATTCGAACCCTGTATAATAAGCGTTGTCGGCGTCGTAGTCGTCGTAGTAGAAATATTTGTAGTAGATTTGCTGCAACTGATGATGTTGATTACTACTATTGTATTGGAGTTACTTCTATCGGTAACAACAAACATCAACCAGCTGCATGTTTTACATCACGGATTACTACTATTGTATTGGAGTTACTTCTATCGGTAACAACAAACATCAACCAGCTGCATGTTTTACATCACGATAGTTCGTCATTTCATATTCTCAACAGTTAAAAAATCGGTACGAAATACCCTATTTAATTTAGATAGTGACACAAGTGGCCAATTGTTTAGATATTTTAGTGTCCACTACCCTGAAACTTCAGAGAGGGAACCACAGAGACAAGACAAAAGTCGACACAAAATGGCAAACCAACATGTTATGGACCAGTACTTTAAACTGCACATAGTCTGGTTATTGTTTGTAAACCTGAATGTATTTTAATTGTGATGAAGAAGGTTGGGGCGGAAAGCAGGGCAGTTGCCAGAAAGTCTTTGCTGTTAACGGTGAAACTTTCTAATTGCAAGCATCTGTATATATCAGGTGATGGAAGAGTGTTTTCAACACTTTTGATATTTGAATCGTCTCTTCCCCATATCGATTACAAAGATGGCGTCCCTGGCAATTAGCTATATGGGACATCTGAAAGTGGGTACATGGACACAGATTTATTTAAATTTCGGTTTGAAAAGATTTGCATTCCTAATTGTGGCAGATCCCTTGCAATCTTTATAATACTTAACGATCACGATAGCCATATCAGCCTGGACGTTATTGAACTTGCAAAGGCCACCCCGTAATATACATATTCTGCAGGCAATATATGTATTTATTTTTGGGCCGTCAAAGGCCAAGTTTTGAAATCTTGCAGTTAATCTTTAGTATGCCAATAAATCTCAAATTATTGGTAAATCCAAATTCCCACAGACCAGTTCTGTTCAACAGCACATGCGAAAGATCCATTCAGAAAGACTGGCATCATTCATTTCAACCCTGATGCTATTGACAAATCTCAACTAGTGAAGGGCTGACAGAATCACCAGAAGATGCGCAAAATAGAAACGAGTGCTATCACAGTCTGTATCTGCAGACATAACACAAACATGTACACTGTGTATAACTTCTGGGAGCTTTCTTGGATGTAATCCGCTTGTGCTTGAAAGGTTAATACCACAGCAATTGCATATATATCGTGTCCTTTTCCAGCTAAGCCACTAACTACAAAATTAAAAATAGTTACCGAATCTAGGGTTATAAGAGGAGATGAAATGTTGAATGAAATTAGGACACAAATGGAACTTGCTAGGAAGAAGGAGGAAGATGTAGAGTGGAAAAAAGAAACAAGGAAGGAGAAAAAGAGAAGCAGAGAAGGAGGAGATTAAGAAAAGAAAGATGGTTCGAATGGAAGAAAGGAAGAAACAAGAATTTGAGAAGCAAAAAAGGTATAGGGTAGCAAAGGAGAAGCAAAGCAACATACATAGACACAGTTAATATACCTTTGTGCTATTTGTGGATGTGCAGAGCCACAACCCAAACATCCAAGTACCAGTGAAGATGCAAACTCCAATGTAAGCTGGATTCATTGTGATGTATGTGAGGACTGATTCCATTAACAATGCTCAGACGTCATTTACATTTCTGTGTTTTGCTTGTCAGGAATAGTCATTATACTTTGGATTTAGTCAAATACAGTGCTCTAAATTAAAAGACTTGTTAACTTTGTGAATTGTACTTTCATTGGATTTGTTTATATGAACGGAAAGCGGGAATCATAAAGAATGATTTTTTTGTTTAATACAGAATATTTACGAATCACTGACTACAATTCGGAATTACATATTTCTTGAAACATGTGAACAGTGAAGCATGTATCAACATATTATATGCTATCAGTGGCAGTTCCTCATTATCATTTTCTTTCCAATTGACATCCAACGTTTGAGTTATTTTTGTTTTCTTTGAATTAATGTAATTAAAATGTTATTTATGACCTTGTAAATTAAACATATATGCTTCACCAATCTGCTTTTGCGTCACGTTTGATGCTCATTAAGCGCAACTACGTTGTCTACAAAGCCGTTTTTAAAGAAAAACATTGCCGTGTAAATTTTGTGTGAAGAAAATCACTGACCACGTACATTTTAGCTACAGACACCTTAAAAAATAAATAAGTATAACAGGAGAATGTTTTCTTATGAACTGATAGTTATTCCAATTAATCAAGTTTTACAAATCTGAAGAAAAAAACATCGGAGTTGGCGATAATTGGTACAGTGACGTTCGAACTTTTACCGAAATAATTGAACTAACGAATGATCCCCCGTAACGAGGTCATTTTTGTTGTTGGAATCTTTAATCTGATAAACATCGGAAAAAGATATATTTTCGTATCATATTTTTTGTCTTTTCAAAGGTCTGTGTAATTTCAGAGTAAACTCAGAAGATTCTGGAAGAAATAGTGGCAATTTTCTTTTGAACAGAATACCATTCAATATGTTTAGAGTTGTATGCACCTCTGTAGGTTTTAATGGAGACATAGATTGGGTGCCAAACACGCTAAGAAGATGATATCTAATGATGCGTGATTGGAATATGGTGTTTTGCGTCGTCAATTGAAGGAATACATGATAGATATTTTATGTACAGTCAGAAAGCACAATGTGTGAGAATATTAACATAAATTGATCGGAAAAGGTACAACATGCTTTAAAACTACTGCCTTATTGACCTTGAAAAGACACATTTAGAATTGAGAAAATGCTTGCATATTTGTTATAATTAATACAAGTACAGTCTAGTTGTGGTGGTGTGCTTTCATGTAGGGAAACAGGCATATTGAAACATGAACACGTTGAAAATCCTGTTAGAAAATTGTATAATACAATTGTTCGATATGCATGTAAGTCCAAGAGAAAAATCAGGAATAGCTGATCCCCTCATCTCTCGTTACTTGCCAATCTTCTTACCCACCGAGCTACCCATCTAATTATGTACCTAACCGGCTAGCTGCCTTTATACTTACATTCCCAGCTATATGCCAATCTACTTACCTATCCAGCTAACTGCCTTTCTACTTACCTAACCAGCTACCAGCCTATCTTCTTCCCACCGAGGTTCATGCCTATTGACTTACACACAGAACTACCCGCCTATATACAACATACCAGTATATCTGCTTATCATCAGGTACATGCTATCTACTTATCTAACCTGCTACCTGTCTATCTACTTATCTAACCTACTACCTGTCTATCTACTAAACTACCAAGTTACATGAATATCTACTTATCTACCCGGCTACCAGCCTGTCTAATTACCTACACAGGTACAGACCCATATACGTATTTATCCTGCTACAAGCCTATTGATATACCCCAGTTACCTGCATATATACTTCCCTAATCAGCTTCTTTCCAGTCTGCTTATGTACCCAGCTATCTGCCTTTGTTTTTACATAATCAGCTACCATCTCTCTTTATCACATTATGCAAATATGTGCGTATGCGTGTGGGTGCGTGTGTGCATATGTGTGTATGTAAAGAGAGAGAGTGATAGAGAGAGAGAGAGAGTATATGTTCGCTTGTGTCTTTGAGAGAGAGAGAGAGAGAGAGGGAGAGAGAGAGAGAGTTTGTTGATTTCAGAATGTATGAAAATCAGACGGTTACACCTTATTTCAATACCCGGAAATCAGCCAACTCTTTACTGTGAAGTACGACTTTCGATATTGTATGCAAATCAGTCTATATGCGTTATAGCGATCTCCCCGAGAAAGGCCACTGCTACAATTTGTCAACATTGATGGGTGTTTTTTATCTGATAAACCTGTGCCATATATGAATACTGTACAGTTTTCGTTGATCCATGTGACATTGCTCAAAGTTGAGGTTTTTGAGGAAATTTTTCCATCAGTCTTACTCAAGATTCAAAATACAGCGGTATAGGTATTAGTTCACAATGACAGGTAGGTACAATTTACACTAAGTACAGGCCTCCCCATATCTGTCTCTTGGTCTCTATCTCTGTCTGTCTGTCTCTGTCTATTTCGAAATCCAGTTGCAACTAACCTAATTTATATCAAAATCGAAGGCCCTGTTTTGACTTTTGACTTACGGCATTCATCCATATGCACTTATTCACAAGGCAATTACTAGAAGCAGACGTCATAATGTACATTAGTCACGAAACTCTAAGGTAGCATGGATTACTTTTTCTTAAAATGTCAGCTCCTTAATTTGTTAATATAAGGAATTATCGCGCTATTCTCACGTATAAGTGTTTAGTAATTTAATATAGGAACACTTCTGTGTTTTAGGCGTTTGGGTTATGTTGCGTAGTGCGTCGCGTGATTAGAGGAAAGTTATGTGTGGTATTAGCGCGTCTAACAGGCCTTCAATTAACAATGACTGTTGTCTTAAGGTCCTTGGAAATAAAGGTAGCATTGACCTCAAGCCTGCGTGACGCAGCTGTTCGACATTGTTTGTTTTGTGCGGTCGTGAGGTGCTTTTAGACCCCTGGTGTGTTACAATACATACATACATAGTATATTGCTGTTACATGTCAGTATCATACTTTTCCAAAGAAATTATAAAATTTATTTTACACATTATTTCTTAGATTTTTTGTTCCTAATTGAACATTTGTTTTCAGTTTCTGTTTTGATACCCTTCACCTCAGCCGAATGTTTCTAAGAAAAAACGAATGCCACATGTAATGCTCAATCAGACATATTCTATGGTTTCATTGTATATGTATTGATTTCTTTATAACTTTCCTTTTTATTGCTTTTGTCTCTTTCCATATCAAAATTAGTAAATGTTTAATATCATGTGGCATTTGCTTTGATTTTCTGGCATACAAGATGAGATCATTATTAATATTTTGTGTTATCATTAGGAAAATATATGCACACATATTTATGAACAGTATGTCACATTCTGAACCAGAATATTCGTCTGAGTGCTGGGATGAAGAGACTAAATGGAATATATTAGCCAAAAATACATGTATTGCGTTTATTGGACGGAGATTACACGAGGACGTGATAAGCCATGACCGTGACACTAAAAGAGACATGTCAGCCAATCCACAACATTTTGCCATCTTATCCGAGTTTTGTTTCCGTATCAGTGGTCATATGCTAATTCAGTGTGTGTGTGTGTGTGGGGGGGGGATGGGGTTGGTTGACAGAATTTAGATAATTATTAAATTTCAAGAACTGAAATCACTCGACGCCGATGTTTCCACTCTTTTTTACTGCAATCCCCACCCACATTTTTCCTTACCCGATATTCACCTCCAACCCTAAGACAGATGTCTGCCCCGTTTGAGTGGGGGACAAGATGAAACTCTGTCATATACATGATACGTTTGGTGACAAGAAATAAAAATCAACATGTGATAACTGTAGTTGAAAGTTGTGGATATTTGATTTTTTTCCCCTCCCAGGGACTCCAGGCGCAGGAGTTAATAATGACACCCCTCTTGCTGATGGCTGGAGTATTATAACTACGAAGTTTCAAGAATTTCCACCTAGTGGTTTGGAGGATATGTCTTTACATTAAAATACAGTACCTGATTTGTACACCACGTTGAATCTTGATTTACTTACACAGACTGTCAAACATATGAAAATGTACTGATATCGTTTATTTTGACTGTGTATTATGGGTATTATAATAGTTTGTGATGAACGTAAAACTTTGAATTAACTGAAACTTTTATTCATCAATCAACGGTACACTTTTTTGTAAACCACTTGCTTCCTATTGCATTTATAATTGGTTGAATTAAGCTTATACTCATATATTTTACGGGTATTAAAACATGCATTGATGTTACTGTTATTGTCGCGCCCAAGTTAGTAGAAAGCGAGACATATCAGTCACTTTTCCGGTGAAAATTGCGGCGGCGGTGTCAACAATTTATTAATGTATTATTTGCAGTTTTTCATTTGCATATATTTCCTAAATCCCTCAGGAGCTTCGCATCATAGATGTCATGAATCATTATTAACCTGAGGTAATGTATTGTACAACATGCCCGCTCGCTCCTTTTACCTTACAATCTAGGTCACACTCATACAAAATGGTCTTTAAGGTTTTGGGTAATTTTTTTTCTTCAATTGCTTATATTTCCTAAGATCATTCTTAGCATGAATCATTAAGACGCTTACACAATTCATTGTACGACAGACTCACTCGCCCCTATGACCATGCGGTTAAGGTCATAGTCAAAGAAAATTTGCGTTGACGTTTTCGCTACTTTTATTTCTCGATAGATCATCATTATACATAGAACGAATCATTATCAAGCTAAAGCAATTAATTCTGGTGCAAGAATGGCTCAAACCCTTGACCTTGGCTTTAAGTTTACAGTGATATAACTTTTGTGTTAAGATTTTGACTGAATTTTTTCATTTCCTTATATTTCCGTAATCCCTTCCTGGAGTTTTGTTATACTTGCGATGAATCTTTATAAAGCTAGGACAATTCATTCTGCAACGCCGACCTGCTACTTTGACATTGGAGTCATGGTCACGGTCATAGAAAATCTGCGTTAAGACTTTGGTTCATTGTCATCATTTGCTGATATTTCCTAAACACATTCATGGATTTTCCTCATACATTGGATGAATAATTACGAGCCTACAAGAAATCATTCTGCGACATGCCCGCTGAAGCTTTTGACCTTGTGGACAAGGTCACAGGTTTTCAGTATTGCTTTGGTCGCGGTCTCAACTGTCAGGTCCTGACCTTCTTGTTTAAATAGTTTTCACTCTCTCTATTTTGTACTATTTTCAAAAGATATAAAAAAAAATCAAATTGGAGACGATGTTGATAACATTTGATTTCATGCTACATATCAATTTTCAAACACAAATGGTAAAAATTATACAAAGATGTGCAGAAGGTATTTAACTTCCTATTAATGGAATTTTAAGTGATTGTTGCTATTTTATTTCGGAATAAGAATGATAATAAGAAAAGAATATTCTCTCTATCACAGCACATTCAAAAACCTCTTACTTAGGTAAAAAAGTGTCGGGTAAATAGATCCAGGGAATACGTACTCTGCTGTTTCTTTATGTACTCTTGGTTTTAAGTGCTAAAGCAGGGACTGGGGGGCTTCATTTATATATCAACAGAGAGTCAGACATAAGTTCAGAAGAGGCTTAGGTACCAATCCATTATCGATTCTAATTCCAGCAAAAATACTATACATATTTATCCACAAACCTTGTTATTACCCGATACATCAATGGGTTTCAATCCGGTATCCAACTGATTAAGCTTAAAGATGGCAATCGTTTTAGAAACGATAATACTTGTTATTGTACTTATATGGGCCTCAGCTTCGTACCTGAGATACGCGGTGAACCGAGATGCACCTGTGGTAAATGCAAGACAACACGTCTATATTTTATCTTCTGGAAAATTGTCTAGTCAGAAGAAGCTAATAATAATACCCAGGGTGTGATTACTGACTGTATTACGTCGTGAGATAATTACCTTTCTTTTTGTGCCATTCTTGTGATATGAGATTTAAAGGGTGGTTCTTTTTAGTGATCGGAAAGACTCCTACCTCTCTCTCTTTGGCTCAGAGACTGAACGGACCTTGAAAAGTATATGCAATCCATGTATGATCTATACATGTATGTATGTATGTATGTATGTATGTATGCATGCATGTATGTATGTAAGTGTTTGTGTGTTATGATCTGTGAATATACGTATGTATAGATGGATGGATAGATGGACTGACGAGATTGGAGCAACTGATGTTTGAGTGGATTGATAGATGCATGTATTTCTGAATGAATACGAATACTATATAATTATGTAGATGAATGGATGTATCGCTGGATGAATGAATGCATGGATATATGTATATATACACGTACTTGCTTGCTGAATGTATGTATATATGCATGGCATGGAAGGTCAGATTGATGATACATTTATTTGTGAATGCATATGAGAGTATGTATATATATATATATATATATATATATATATATATATATATATATATATATATATATATATTTGTGTGTGTGTGTGTGAGTGTGTGTGTCTTTTCTTGCATGGTCATGCTTTTTGTAATGACCCATTCACTCATTTTGTCTGATACATATGCAGAGTATCTGTTACTGCCGTTTTAGGAAAGTAATGTTCGTGTTTTGTGCTAGTATGCTGATAAATACCAAAGTTCACATATAGAAAATGCATCCTTAAACATAGCATTCCAATTTTGATATTGATAGATAAAACACATGCACATATAAACTTAGTGGTACCGTATATTCTCGCGCGTACGTCGGATCCAACTTCAAACTGCACAAACCCTGATCAGCCGTCGCATAATGGACCAGCAGATCTGGGTCGATGCAGTTCGGTTGGATTGAGATTGCTATGAGTAGTCCGACATTACAGGACGCTGGTGAAGTTTTAACACAATGCTAATGTTCGATATGCATGTATGACTAAGAGTAAAATCAGGAATATCTCACCCCCTTGTCTCTTATTACCTGCCCATCTTCTTACCTACCATGCTATCCAACTAATTACTTACCTAACCAGCTACCTGCCTCTATACTTACCTTCCTAGCTGCAAGCCTATCTACTTATCTATACAGATAACTCCATTTAAACTTACTTAACCAGCTATCAGCTTATCTACTTACGACCAGGTACATGCCTATCGACTTAACTACAGAGCTACCCCCCTATCTATAACATACCCGGCTATCTGCGTATCTGCGAATCTACCAGGTACGTGCCTATCTACTAACCTACCCTACTACCTGTATATCTATTAACCTACCAAGCTACATGCCTGTTTACCTATCCACCCGACTAGCTGCCTGTCTACTTACCAGCCCAGGTACAACCTATAAAGGTACCTATCCTGCTACGTGCCTACTTATATACCCAGCCTATCTACTTATCTAAATAAGTATATGCCTATCTACTTAAAACTCAGTTACCTGCATAATTACTTAATTACTCAGCTTCTTGGCTTCTTGCCTATCTACTTAGCAACCCAGCTACCTGCCTTCCTTTTATCTTGCATAACCAGCTACCAACCTATCTCTCTCAATCGCAAAATTTATATGTGCTTATGTATCTGAATATGGGATGGGGAGGGCGGGGGGGGGGGGGTGCCTGTGCACGCGCGGTTTTGTGTGTGTCAGTATATGTTCGCTGGTGTATCTGAGAGAGTGTTAGAGAGAAAGTTTGCTGATCTCAGAACGTTTGGAGACCAGACGGTTATATATTTGTTCCATACCCGGAAATCAACCAACTAACTATTGTGAAATATGAGGCTCAGTATTTATATACAAATCAATCTTGAGGTTTATATAATTCCGAGAAAGCCACTGCTACAATTTGTTAATACTGATGGCCGTTTTTCATCTGATAAACATATGCCATATGCGAATACTGTGCAGTTTTCATTGAACCATCTGACATGGCATTGTCAGCAGCATCGTCATTTTCAGGGTTGTTCATAACAGGTAGGTAACATTTACACAAAGTACAGACCTCCCGCCCATATCTCTCTCTCTCTCTCTCTCTCTCTCTCTCTCTCTCTCTCTCTCTCTGTGAATAGCCAGTTGCAACTGACCTAATTTCCATCAAAATCAAATGCCACGTTTTAATTTTTGACTTAAGGCATTCATCAATATGAACTTATTCACAATCCTTGACATATGTGCCTAGATCGAGGAAATAGAAAAACATGAGAAAAGTCACGGAAAAATACACAGGAAAAAACGTGACGGAAAAAAATCACTTTGGCCAGTCACAATGTTTGAGTATTCAGTTATATTAATTTTCTTTAATATAAGTTAAGTTAAAATGATTATGTTGTCATAATTTAGTATCTGTATTATGCAAAAGTTATTTTGCAAACAATAGAAGAAAGTTTTAATAATGTCTTCATCATTAATCATTAAGCTTGAATAAAGGCAAAAAAGAACGTACATTCAAAATCATCAATGGTATACAACAAAATGTAACTCGTAAAAAACGTCATATGGCGACTAAATCTAGACAAAGTCCTAGCAGGGTAATAAATGATATTACTTAAGAAATTAAAATAGATAGCATTCAAAGATACGAAATTGATTCGAGCTACATCTAAACAAAATGGTGAAATACAGATACAATGTAAAGGTTCACAAGCTGGTCTGTGATTTTGGAAAAGATAAGGTGTAATGCAAATCATATAAATGTTGACCATTATTAAGACATTTAAATGTGTTACAAATTTCAATCAAAGAAGGAATTACGCCATAAATTATGCATTTTTCATGGAGGAAATGTACACTTGTGCACTTTGAAAACATCCATAAACCTTCAGTCATAAAGAAATCGACTCATTTGGGATTAGTTTTTACACCACGTATTTGAAGTAAAATTCGGTATACCTTTTACAGTGTGTAGGTTTATTCTAGAAACTCATTATCTTTTTTAAAAAAAAGCTCAAAAGTTTCACGCCCGTTGATACTGTATTGTGCTTCCTCCATCTCCGCAGGAGAGGTGTACTTTTGGTACATATTTTATTAACTGGCCATAACATCTTTAGCTGGTTCACAACTGTTAAACTATCCATCTTATCCTTCCAATTTAACAAGTAGATACTTTTTACCATTCATTCTTTTGGTCTTTAAAATATTTTCAACTTTGCGTCTTGTTTTGCCGTATTGAAATAACTGTTGTGCGTAAAACATGCCCGTATATATCCTCTGGCTTCATGTCATCTAGTCTGTAAAGAATTGATCGCCTAACTTTCCTCTTAAAAAACAAAAAGACTTTATTCCTCCATGAAGCTGTATCTTTTCAGGCTTTCTCTCTTTAAACGTTTCTCTAAAATCATCGTATGTGTTATCTCCTTTGTTTGTTTTCACTTTTTAGCCCAATAGTATTTCGCAAAAAATATATATCACTGTCAAAATGTGTTTGATCCGTCATTATTTTTTTCACATGCTTGCGTGTCTACAATGTCTGCCTGCCACTGGGTATCCAAGTGACTGTCATAAGCTCTTTTGTAGGAAAATATTTTTCTCGCTTGCTTTGTAGTGTGTAAGTATATTGTTTGATTTACATTTATTTTTATTCAGTTTGATTCTAATACTTGTTTTCTTCCTTTAGATTTGCCACAATTAATTGCTATTTGTGCGATCAACTGGACGTTAATGATTGAAGCAACGATATTTTAAATACTGTTCTTCATCAGTCATTTATAACGAAATAGAAAGTGTAAAATACTTGGCACCTGACAAACTGTCTTTTGATGTTATCAACAAGCCAACAGAACATCCATCGACAACATGTTCTTTCAATTTCAAAAATCTGCACATTTTGTTTCTTCTTTCAAACGTACAAATAACTAATATTTACGTCAATTTTTGCCATTCCTTTTTCTGATTGTAAAACAGCTACTTTATATTATGAGTTATCATGTGCTGTTTTAAACTGTACTTTGTTTTCTACAAATCCTATGTTTTTGTCTAATAATTGTTTGCTGATTTTGTAAAATTTACGCCTAATGTAAATTTAGCAAGATACATATTTGTGCATATGCCAACATCAAATAACTAATTTCTTCGTTCGTCATACTGTACTGTTTTAACCATCTTTAAATTATGGCTCATGCTACTTATTTCAATGTTACTATCATTGAAACGACTATGTAAATCTGCATCTTTTCCGTAACATTGGAGTATATTTTTTTATGTTTCAAAACCAATACGATGATACTTTTATTCTCTTAAATGTTATTCTTCCACACAATTAGCTTTGGCCACAATTTTGTGCTGTCCAAATTTGCAAATACATAGGCATTATCTCTAAATGCGGACATTGTTGCCTTCATGCTAATCTCGTGAAGTGTTTCCATCACTTCTCTAAAAACAGTTAAATTCAGTACAAAATAGCTTTGTGCCATCATCATGCATGTTGTGTAACAATGTCAAATTATTATACGTCATCATTTGTTTATATGAAGCATCGTGTATTGTGTTCATATACGTCATCATTTTATGAGCAGGAATCATGAACATGTGTATACTGTCCAATGAATCCAGAAATATATCTATGTCGAGCTCTTTTGGTTCCGCTCCTGGGTTTCGCATTTTCGAATAAGGTTAAGAGTTTAAAGGAAAGGCATCCCCCTGATTTTTCCAACTGTCAATTATTGTTATAAAAAACGTGTATATCCTAGGGGAACTTTAAAGAACTTAAAATTCTTTATGTTCATATCTAAATGATGAGGCTGGAGAGTACACATCAATGCCTTACTTCTGATATACATCTCATAGAATATTGCTAGCTCTGCTTGGCTATTTTCACTTCCTTAACGTCAGTGGTAAATGAGCAGATAACTTCTTTTACTTTTTTGATATTTTGAAATAGAAATGCGTACACTGTGTATTTCAAGATGATGCAAAGGTTGTTTGTGCTATTTCAAGCACATTTTACCAGCACATTGACGCGGTCAATTTCATCAGCTGTCTACTTCAGACAGCACATATGATTCCTAACAGTGATCTAAATTACTGTCAATCCAAGTAAGTTAAAGACTTGTGCATGGATGTTAACTTTCTCTACATTGCTAGAGTTGCAGAGCAAACAACTTTACCCTGTGCCTTCCCCACTTTCAACGGTGCTCAAGAAATCCCCGAGCCGAACCATTATCAATAAAAGGATTTAGTAATCTCTGCCGAGTTTCGAACCACAGACCTTTCTATTTGTATTCTTATACTGTACGTCTTCACTATGTGGCCCTGCTTAGTAACCCATGTACATCATGTAATGTTTAGTTACTTGTAAAAGCCTAGCTGACTTATTTCGTTAGCTGTACTCCAGTCTAACTGGTCAAGAATTTCTTTTACATTTATGAAATAATCAGGTCTGGCTGGTCTATTACTAGAGCAGTGTACATCCAAGGGGTCTGGAATTGGACTTTCATGTATCAATTTATTGTTTTATTTCGTTTTAACAAAACCAACGCGAAGAAAAGAAAGGTAGTATTAAACTTGACTATGATCCAGAAAGACGTGTATGCATATTTCTTCCGTCCATGCGCAGATATCTTTAAATCCTCAGAAATGACTGTTTTCAAATCCATACTAAACACCAAAGAAGATTGCTTTTTTTCTTCACTGAAAATTCACTTGAAATGGTTTAAATATACGCCACATCGTGGTCTAACACTATCTCTGGCCATATCAAAGTTGTTTTTTTCCCGAGGGTTTGGAACCAAAAATACATATGTAATTTTCTGTAAAGACGAAACAACAATTTTTCTTTAGAGCCTAAAAGTGTAAATAAACAACTAATATATTGAATGTTTGTTGTAGCTCCTCTGTTTAGAAACCTTGAAATTACCTTACATTCATGTATTTACAAAATAAAAATAAAACCAAACCTCAGTGCTTGCAACATGTCAGACAAAAGAATATAATCCTCTCTGAAGAAGGGGTCTGTAGAAAGCATTACCAAAATTGTATTTATGACTCTTCCATGTAGGCTAGGGTACTGTTTCCTTGTTCGAAAGCAATCTGTTACAATTAATTCTGTCCATAGTATCCAATGCTTTAATAAAAAATTCCCAAGCATTAATCTTACAAAATATTGATTATAAACATTTGATTGCTTTGTACTATACATTTTCTTCTTAACACAAAATATTTTGTACGATAACGGGATCGTATTTGCCGGACAATTTCAGGGATCTAATAGGACAAACACGGAGTAAATAATCATTTTGAAAAACGAGATAATTTAGCCTGGTGCCGTGGAACTTATATTATCAGCAGCGACGATAGTACGTTGGACAAGAGTACCAGGCTAAAGTGAACTCGAAAAGTTTGTTTCATTGAATGTCAGGAATAGCGTAGTGATAACATTATGGATTCAATATTACAAGATACCAAGCAATATTACAAGATACCAAGCAATATTACAAGATACGAACCAATAGTTGGTTGAAGAAAACATACCATTGTTAAGATTTATCAAATTGTAAATTAAAAGGGACAGGTATTCCGGAAAAGATGAGCATTAATTATGAGCAAAGAGAGACACGGTGGTTTATCTTGAATGTATTTGTGATGAATTTGGAAATTACAAAGCAACACAGACATACCAGAGAACTTAACTCATAACATTGTTAAACATTAAAATTGTATTCATTGTCTTCTGTGAAAATCTCATAATATTCACGCACCGCAATTGTGCAATAGTCAATGCACAAATTTGTCATCGCCAAGGTTCGGGATTCGATTGCTGAAGCTGGAACTCATCGCACCATTCCATTATTGGTGGTCTGCGCTACATTGTTCACTTCTTTCCACCTAAAAGGTCACCTGACTCTGACGTATGCTCTATGAACTGTACTTTTAATCTATTCCAATCCCATTCATCGCTTGCAATAGGTACAATTCTTTCTCGGATTGAATTTTCTTCATGCGGAATACATCGACACTTTTGTTGAATCTTGACAGCATTTTTAGTTATATACGACTTCAGGAAAACAAATATCCTGGCCTACAGATCATAAAACCGATCTTGAGTCTGAGATTGAATTTTAATTTTCAGCCAATCAAACATAACGCAACAAATGCAAAGTTCTTTGTGATTGGCACACACAAAATCACAAGGTCAAACACAACCGCAGAATTTTTTATTATTATTTGCAGACCAGATTTGCTACATATGACTGTTGCATATACATTCGAAGCATGATAACGAGCTCAGCCAGGTTAGGCTGAGATTTTGCAGACAATCCAGGCTGAAGTTGCCTTAACGTTTTTAGATGTACTTGACATCAGAAAATACAGTTTGATTTAGTTTCTTTGGACATTCACACGTATTTTGACCTCTGCCATTCCAGATAACCAGCAAGTTTGTGAGACTGAGTGGGTGTCGCAGTTTGCACACAATGAACCGGGTCTGAATCTCGTTGCAAAGGGACTCTTCTTAGAACTGGACATGGACAGAAATGGATGTATCACACATCACGACCTTGATCTCTACTTCAACAAGATTGACACAAATGGTAACAGATATAAAGCTTCTCTTGTCGATATTTAAATGGAACTCTTCGTGATACTTTCCTTCGCTCTCAAATTCCAAAGTAGGGACATTAGTAGCTTTTCTAACCAAGCTGGCTACAGCTCGCTTTAAATTTCATATACACAACGTAGAACGTAATGTTTATCTTTTCCATTACCTCTGGTACTGATTTCAAATTTAAAGCTGTTATAACCTTTTTACCCAAGTTACATAATTAGAATTTTTAAAAACATTTTATAACCACATTTGTCAACATCATCACAATTAGGAAGAATGCAGCTATTTAACGCAATATAACACAACACAACGTTTGTCTCCAAACTTTGCCTTAAACAAATTCATGCAGTCATAAACCATAATATAAAAGTAAGCAAAATATTCTACCTGACATGCTTATAAGACCCTGCTACCCGACTCCAAAATTTCACTGACCAAAAGAGAGGTATTTCCATGGAATTTAAGAATTGCAAACTCTATAACATTCTTTTATCAGATTTGAAATTCGATGGTAAAAATTTTGATAGTTTTATCTTCAACAACTAAATGATTCTACTTCAAGTTTTTTTCTGAAGTAAATCCAATGGGAACATTTTCCAAACCATCTTTAAATATCGTGTTTATCAAACTTTTATTATTAACAGGTTACAAAGCCTCAAATCTCAATAAAATTTACTCTCTAATATCGACACCAAATTTCATAATGGTTGATATCGTGACTTGTAAACCAAACCTAAGACTCCAGCTTAAGACTTCTATCATAAAATCTTTTGAACATCGAATCATACCATTTAGAGGCAAGCCTTGTAATCCTCATTCTTCAAATCTGACCGTTCTATGAAATACAGTACAAACTTCTAGAATTAGACATTTGTCAGAGTTTGTAACATTTACAAGTCACATTTGTAATTCTTGGACATCCCTCCAAAATTGAAAATAAATAAGTGCTTACCTTAACAAAGCAACACTCCATTAAATTGTCTATGTTAAAAAAAATGGATTTAAATTTTGGCTACTATATTTATAATTGAAGACAGTTAAATCAGCTTAAAATCCATACCAACCAGACGCATTTTTTGTTTACAAATCATTATCAATATGCATGATACACTATCATCATTTTTGTATACAAATCATTATCAATACGCATGATACCCTATCATCATGATACCCTATCATCATTTTTGTTACAAATCATTATCAATATGCATGATACACTATCATCCTTTTTGTATACAAATCATTATCAATATGCATGATACACTATCATCCTTTTTGTATACAAATCATTATCAATATGCATGATACTCTATCATCCTTTTTGTATACAAATCATTATCAATATGCATGATACACTATCATCCTTTTTGTATACAAATCATTATCAATATGCATGATACACTATCATCCTTTTTGTTGTCAAATCATTATCAATATGCATGATACACTATCATCCTTTTCGTATACAAATCATTATCAATATGCATGATACACTTTCATCCTTTTTATATACAAATCATTATCAATATGCATGATACACTATCATCCTTTTTGTATACAAATCATTATCAATATGCATGATACCCTATCATCCTTTTTGTATACAAATCATTATCAATATGCATGATACCCTATCATCCTTTTTGTATACAAATCATTATCAATATGCACGATACACTATCATCCTTTTTGTATACAAATCATTATCAATATGCATGATACCCTATCATCCTTTTTGTATACAAATCATTATCAATACGCATGATGCACTATCATCCTTTTTGTATACAAATCATTATCAATACACATGATACCCTATCATCCTTATTGTGTACAAATCATTATCAATACACATGATACCCTATCATCATTATTGTGTACAAATCATTATCAATACACATGATACCCTATCATCATTTTTGTTTACAAATCATTATCAATACACATGATACCCTATCATCATTTTTGTTTACAAATCATTATCAATACACATGATACCCTATCATCCTTATTGTGTACAAATCATTATCAATACACATGATACCCTATCATCATTATTGTGTACAAATCATTATCAATACACGTGATACCCTATCATCCTTTTTGTATACAAATCATTATCAATACGCATGATAACCTATAACCATTTTTGTGTATAAATCATTATCAATATGCATGATACCCATATGCATTGTCCACTGATTTTTGAGGTAACGATCTGTCAAGAGATAACAGGGTACTATCACATACATCGTGACTTGCAGAAAATAGTGCCGATTGTAAGAGAACTTTCGGTGGAGTTTATTCTCAACAGGTACAAATTTTTTAATGAGATTCGGAATTTTCTCAACCGATCCTAGATAATTAGACACTACTATTTAGGGGCCATTAATTATTATTATTTTTATTATTATTATTATTATTATTATTATCTGATTAAGTACAGAAAATTACAGAAAATTTGGAGGATGGCGTTATGTCCCAGCTTGAAATTATGAATCATACCCGTAACACCCAACCTCAACGGTGTGCGGGATACCAATAACTCAATCAGTCACTTTACTGTACAAAACATCATGAAGAACAGGGTACAATTGATATACAAAATGAATTCAACATATACGAAATAATACAGTGGCGCTGCAATGCCCAAGCAATCTCCATAAAAGCGGTGTGAGTGGTGGGGGGAGGAGGGCACAAATTCCCATCAAACAACCTTTCTATTATTAGGGGGACCCAGAATTAAGTTTTGCGGTGGAGGGGGTGGGGTGGGGGCAGAATATATTGCTATGCCACTGAAGGAATAATAATAGCTTTGACAACATGCCAGTTTATTGAATAGTCACTTCATGTATTAAATGAAATGAAACAAAATACAGATCCAGAATTAATAATGAGGGCATAACGGTTAGGAAAAATGACACAAAAGAGGAGACCCTACTCTTCCTTCTATTTAAAATCAATAGGTGGACGTGTTGGATATTCTCAAAATAAAAACGTAACTTAAAAATCAAACAAAAGATTTCCGTATGTTGAAGATGACTAGCAATTTTCAATATAACATGTAAATCAAATCACAACTTTCAGACGCGATTTAAAACAATCGTACCCCACCAATAAGAATATACAAAACTATTTTAAAATCTTGATATTCTGAGAAAATAACTAAGAGGATAATTAGTGCGAAGTAAATTAAAGTAGTCTTCAGAAAAGAAAAGAACTTCACAAGTTAAGGCCAATTATAGCCCATGATGTTGTTAATTTGTTTTCTTTTCAGACGATCACCGTGTTGATGAAACGGAGTTCAAGACATACTTCACCGAGGTAAGCTCTCGTCTGTATTTCTGTTCATATCTTGCAAGTCGAGTAAGTTAGTTTATAATAATAATAATAATAATAATAATAACAACAACAAACAACAACAACAAAAACTACTAGTACTACTACTACTACTACCACTACTACTTCTACTACTGCTACTACTACAGTAAGATCTGTCTTGAAAGATCACTGAATTGAGAGACATGTTTTGAGAGGTCATGTTTATTTTGTCAGAAGGGGTGGTCTGCCACAATAGGCCTACTGTACTATTTTAACTCAGCTATGTTTGTTATTTTGCTTCAGAGTAAAATTATGGCAACAATATGATATTTTGTGTCTGTTCGTGTGTGTGTGCGAGTGTATGTGTGTGTGCGTGCGTAAGTGTGTGTGTGTGTGATACAGGGAGATAGAGTTGTATTTTGCTGCATACAACACTATTCTAAACTAAGGTAGGTACATGGTTGTAATGAATGGACATACAATACCTGTAAGACGTCATCTGGACAATATTTTTGTTATATCAAGGGTGTGGAATAAATTGAGTGAATTTGTCAATATGCGTCTATTGTTGTTGCTATTGTTATTGTTATTGTTATTATTATTACTATTTGAACTAGGAAATTAGAAAACAGTGGTGGTGCATGTCAATCTGTATTATAATTGACACAATAATTAGTACTTAAAATACAAACTGCCCTCAGTGAGTCGAATATTGTATTATTTAACGAGTTTCATGATTCCATGTAAAATGATCCCGATTCTGCCAAAATGTTTATTACATAACGTTCCAAATTGTGCATTACTCAGTAATGTTGCAATGGGGCAATACTATATATGTCACAGTGTGTCGTACGATATTTATGACTTGATGTCATGACGCTAGTAAAGGTGAACGTTGTGTGAGAAGAGTCAAATAATGAATAGAGAGACCCTGCGCCCTCTTCTCACACTATTTGATACTGGCGCTTTAAACCATGAGTTATCTTCGTAAGTGATCCGCAAAGTGCGCAACAGTTTCAGAATATTCTATCCACCTAAGAAGAGGAGAGGTTGGGCGGGTGGCTAGATGCATGTTCCAAATTGAGTTTAGTGTGCATGTGCGAGTGGAAGAGGGGCGGGTGAAGGGAATGAATAACTGAGAAAAGAAGTGTGGGGACAATGGTGCGATGCTACAGGTTTTCTATATGTCTGATGTATTTTTACAGATCCTCACCATCCTCTATGTCATCGCCATTGAGACGGGAAGAACAACGATGGCAATGCCCTTGGTATCTTAATTTGTACGAAAGTTTGAATGATTTGGACTTCACTTAATAAAGAATCTAATTAATTCCAAATGGTATTCCTGTTTCGTTTAATTTCTTGAGACGGTTTCTCCGCCGAGCACCGACAAACCCATTACGTGTATGCATCATAATCATGCACAGTAAAAGTGATTTTTATGACAGTCTGATATGGACATTGTAAACACTTTTAGCGTTTTCAAATTTCGTGTCATTATAGTCTGAAAAAACTGAACAGCTTTATGAAATCATATGAATGTGCTCCAGTTTCAGCTGTACGTCGAAGACAATCGTATACAATTAAATAACTGTAGCATTGAAATACATACGTGTAGTTTGAAAATAATACTGCAACTGAGGTCAAACATTAATTTCTGCAACGTCCAACAGCATACTAAACTAACATCAGTTGTCATATGGAGATTGATGACCTTCTTTTAGTTCCACATCTTCTACATCCATAGGTGTGTTTATGGATCTTCCGGCAAGAAATATGGTTGTGCCTAAAACACCAATCAGATGTTGTTGTGTCCTTGGTTCAGCTGAATTGGAAACATGAATCTTCTTCTTTTCATCGTAACCACGGTCACCAAGACCCGAACAACAATTCAAAGTGAAGTAATTTTCTGGTCACAGCGCCAAAAGTCGCCCCAGTTGGAACAACAAAAAGCAAAACTGCTGGATTGCTACATCAGTTGTTCTATGATCACGTGTATCCCAAATTTTCCATAAATGGATGAATGCATGAATGATACCAACAGGCCATCAGGCAAATAAAGAGCATTAATCTACCACTACACCCGAGAAGGTATACCTTTATGATAAAACTGACAGTCGACCTTAAGAAGGCGCACGTTTATTTTCAGAGGAGTTGAATCTAATCTCAAATGAAACATCAAACTGTACTTGGAGAATTCTCGAGTCAATGTGGGAAAAAATTCTTTCTCTGTATTTTTTGGGGGCAAGATAGTAGATTCTTCGAAATTATTCATGCTCTTGTTATTTTTTTCGCATTTCATTTTATGTATTTGGTTACTAATATAAACATATACATGTTTCAGGATAATTGTATCTTTCATTTGCAAAATCTTTTATTTACTCCACGTTGTTTATATATTGTCGATCGTCAGTATTTTCATTTTAGTATGTTTTTGTAAATTATCTTATCGTAGAAGTTGATGCATTCAAGGTTTCTAACGTGGCCATTGCCTGAAATGGAAAATACAATGTAACCTGAAACATGCGATCTCTGCGTATTCTAGCCGCTCGGTCATTTGTTTATATTATTTTCTGTGCGGAATCATGTATGATGTAATTTCAAGTATGTTTTTTGTTCTTCCTTGAATATCTTTCTTTTTCGATACAACCGTAATGTTCTTATTTAAAGAGTTGAATTTTAGAGAGATACTAAATGAATAGGCCACACTTACCTTTGCAGGTGACGGTACCGAGGAACAGACGTAAAATGTATTAGATGCAAAGAAGATGTTTAACATCTGCTCTATTAATTACAATGTACCAACTAGAATCTGCTGAAATTCCATAGTTTACTAACTATTGTTTACTCTACAGCACACCCATGAACAAAATTGATTTTCCTTTGCAGGTCACCTATCTTAAGTTTCAGTTTATGATGTCCGTTAGAAATTAGTTCTTAAAACTAAGTATACTTTGAGATGATGTCGAACAGTGGTACATGAGCTAAGCTATAGTTATTTTTATGTTACTTTACACAAATAGGATAAAATGTTATGCAGCAGTGTGGACAATTTACAAACGCCATAACAAAAATGATCTGAAGCTTGATAAAATACGATCGGAGAGAGTGAAATTCCTGTACAATCTTATATACCAACAAGCGTGTCCCCTTGGTAATTTTCCACCCCAATGCCCCGAACCTACAGCAGATCATTTGGAAGCATTGGCACCATATTGAATAGTCCGAACGTCTCAAGGGTATATTTAAATACTCTCATATGGTTGCTTACCATAGACCTACAAATCTCAAGGACCATTTAGTACGTGCCAAAATAACTTCAAACAAGACGACAGATGCAGGCACATACCGCATAATTTTCCAAGCATATGCCTGAGACCGAATCTTTCAGAAGTTCGACAACAGGAGTTTCCTACACAATCACTTCGAAGTTAGGATGTCGAACCAAGATTGCAATCTATCTTCTGACATGCAAAATCTGTGCCACTCAATATGTTGTCGAAACCGTTGATTTCAGAAAGCGAATGAATAATCTTAAAAGCCACATTCGCAAGAAAAAGAACGCCACATTCGCCAACCACTACAACTCTACAGGACATTCAGATGAATCCTTTTGAGATGCTACCCATTGAATCAAATTAAATTATTTTCTTGTCATTATTATCACTATTATTATTGTCCATTATCCCGCTACACAATTCTCTTGACATCTTTCCTTTGGAACCTCCATACATAACTCTACCGGGATTTAATTTCTTTCGCAAATCCTGTTGATGGCGTTAATTTTTCGTCATGCTGTGTTTCTGACATGGAATTAGGTCCAAACATGTTAGTTCTCTATGTGTTAGACAGAATGCTTCGCTCGTATATTACTATTATTGTGGCTCAACATTTTATTATATCTCTTGTTGTAAATTTCCCCTAGTGATTTTAACATATAGGAGTCCAGTATTATCTTTTATTTTGTGTTTAGTATCTGTTTTGTATGTAAGCTGTTTATTCCCCTGACGAAGAGCTTGTTTAGCTCTAAAAGTTGGGAAACCGTTTTGAATTTGCGCCGTAATCAATTCTTCTCACTCTCTCTCTCTCTCTCTCTCTCTCTCTCTCTCTCTCTCTCTATATATATATATATATATATATATATATATATATATATATATATAATGTTTACTATACAATCGGAAAAATAGATAATGTTATCGGATAGTTAGATAATTTATACCATACGATCAGATAGATCGGTATATACTGTTGATTGATTAATAGAGACAGCCAGACAAAACAATAGATTTGAAAATAAAAGGTAATTACCCATACCATCAAACTCCTGAAAAATCTGAGACATATCTGATTTGGTCACAAGATACACACAACGTACGTCCATAAAGTGTTAAATGTTCTTACCCTGATACAAAAGTTCTGGATTATGGCTGAACACGTTCAGGAAAAATTCCTTTTCTGTCATGAGACCATCACCTTCAGGAAAAACGGCTCTCGAGTGTCGGTATTATTATTTTATCAACAGTAGCATGTGTATCAGGTACACTGTATACTTTGCCACGTTGAAAACAATTTTGACTAAACAATTTTGACTGTCGTTGAGAACAATGAATTGACTTACATTGTGAACGTTGACCTTCGCTCTGAAAGTTCAATCAAACCCACACCATAGCTCCGCCTATAGCTAATTTGATTGGTCAATTATATGGTTAAAAAGCATGTTGCCATTTGTTTCTACCAGTAATCACTGAGAGAAAAAGAGGTAAAAATCATACATTTTATCACTATTGTTCAAATTTACTATCACTCGTCTTTTTTTGTTATACAAAAATAAAATGGCAACATTTTAAAATCTTTTCTTATTTCTTCAAGCCGAATTTTCAAATGTTCAGGTACGTCCAAACTCAGTATACTTTAATTTGTTTTTCATACATTTTTCAGACGTGGAATTTCTTTTAACTATTCTTTTTCTTATTTTTTACTTTTCCTTCTTTATCTAAGAAAAGACTGTTGGTTTGTTGGTTTTAACCACACTTTTAACAAATCATGCCGAGGAAATGGGAACTGAGTGTTTTTCACAAGGACACTTAGAGGCAGCCGACTTGAGCAGGGTGTCGAACTGACGATTCGTGGATTACCAAATGAGCTACCGCGGTTCCCGTTCTATCCTGAGGGCGCGGAGTTCTAATAAAATAAGTTCGAATAATAATTAATCTGCATTATTATTATTATGTAATTTTAGTTTTCCTAACATTTGGTTTACCTTTTCTACATATACTTTGTCTTTTAACCACGACTTATTGAAATTTCTAGAATTTTGTTCCGTTTTCAGATTTGGTAAATTGAAAGGTGAATATTATCGGGGAAGGATCAGACCTATAGCTCGATTATATGCGAGCAGTCTTACCGTCAATAAAACTTAAACCTTCTTCATTTATCAAGAAAAAATCTAAATGTGCTATTTGTAAAGGATATTTCTGACTGCAAGTATACTCTTTGATATCAGGATTATACATTCTCTTCTGATTGCAGATATATAATTCTTTAAAAAAAGTAGTACCCAGTCCTTTGTATTAATGTTATTTTTTGTTTTCTTGTTACCTTTATATCACAATCTTGAACTAAGCTCCAATCCGCATAGTGGACAGTGGTAGGAGTTTCATACTCTTTGATAATTGGCTCAATTGAATCGAAACACTGGTGTGAATCTTCACTTGGAAAATACATATTACAAAGCATGATTCATTTTCCTTTATCTTTAAGTTATATTTCATTTCATATAATTTAAGTTTCTTGAAACTTTAAATTCTATATTATTTGCACACACACAAACACACACATCACAGACACCCATCACTGCACTTCGGGATTTGCTTGCGCCAGAGCTAAAATAGCAATTATACTCCCTCCCCCAAGTTCCAGTACCTTACAAATTCAAACACATCTTTATGTTTTTGGCTTTTTTCTATGCCACTTGTATTAATTTACAAAATATTAACCATTTTCTTACAAGTACATCCATTCAAGACAAATTGCAAATATGGAGACTAGGAGTTACATGATGCGAACGATCCAGTGAATGACTAAGCACTAAAAAAATCACCTGGTAGGCATATAGATCAAAAAGAAAAAAGATAAAAGGAAAAAGAGAAAACAAGCAAAACCAAAATCATAAATAAAGTCAAAGTACATCTCATTTTTGGAAGAGGAAGCACAATGCATTTTTAAAAAATATATTGATTTGTATTAATACACATTGAGTAATGCATGCCACTTGATTTGTATTAATACACATTTGAGTAATGCATGCCACTTGATTTGTATTAATACACATTGAGTAATGCATGCCACTTGATTTGTATTAATACACATTGAGTAATGCATGCCACTTGATTTGTATTAATACACATTGAGTAATGCATGCCACTTGATTTGTATTAATACACATTGAGTAATGCATGCCACTTGATTTGTATTAATACACATTGAGTAATGCATGCCACTTGATTTGTATTAATACACATTGAGTAATGCATGCCACTTGATTTGTATTAATACACATTGAGTAATGCATGCCACTTGATTTGTATTAATACACATTGAGTAATGCATGCCACTTGATTTGTATTAATACACATTGAGTAATGCATGCCACTTGATTTGTATTAATACACATTGAGTAATGCATGCCACTTGATTTGTATTAATACACATTGAGTAATGCATGCCACTTGATTTGTATTAATACACATTGAGTAATGCATGCCACTTGATTTGTATTAATACACATTGAGTAATGCATGCCACTTGATTTGTATTAATACACATTGAGTAATGCATGCCACTTGATTTGTATTAATACACATTGAGTAATGCATGCCACTTGATTTGTATTAATACACATTGAGTAATGCATGCCACTTGATTTGTATTAATACACATTGAGTAATGCATGCCACTTGATTTGTATTAATACACATTGAGTAATGCATGCCACGTATTATTAACAGTTTATGCTAAGTATTTTTATCCTCGCAGAATAACCGAATTAAGACATCAATGTTTTATATCAGTAAATATCTTTAGTTTAGCGTATTCATACTATTCACCTGTCCTATATATTACAAAATATATTTATGTCCAGACAGACGGATGGATGTCAGATGTACAGCAGACAGATAAGCAGAGCCTCTTTTACATATTTAGTTGAAGATACAAATAATTTAAATTCTTTGAAAGTATAACAAATATACGCCTCAAAGGTACATAAAAAGGATTGTTACAAATTTATACCCGAATAAGCAGGCATTAAAAGTAAATGCTAGCCTCATATTTGTTGCTATTATTGCTATACATGATTCAATTTCTGCTAAAGAAAAGGTTAAGGTCAAGTAAATGCTAATTAACGAAATACAATAAAAGTCAATTTTTCATCTATAGTCACAGGTCATAGGTCATAGGTCACCTGTATAAGAATTCCTGTAATTAGCACTTTACAACCTTTTTGAAAAAAGTAAAAAAAAAATGTCTTTTCTTTATAAGAAAAGATAAGTATTGTTGAAGCTCTTTGACAGAATAGCTTCTTTGTTGGGATAAAGTTAATTATTCATTTTGGACTAGAATTTCAGCCAATGCTAAACATAGGAGTAATGCAGTACATGAATGTATAGCAACCTTTTATGAAAGAAATACATAATCACCATCCACAAAAAATAAATATAAGTATGGTTGGTGTTGATACACTGGATGTGCACATCAAACTTCCCGATCCTATAAGAGTGTCGAAATAAACTAACCTCTGATAATGTAAACCATAGTTATGACAATAAAGACAGACAAATGTAAAGAGAAACATTAATATGAAGCTTTCATGTCAGGTTTGTGCTAATCAATATTCAAAGTGAAATCAGATGCATAGTTCATAGTTATGAGCATGACCTCACATCCTCAGAATATATACAAGAATTTGTTACCTACTTAGAATAAATTGAAATGCAGACTTTAACCTTAACATTCTGGCTATTAGTTGTCATACAGTGGGTGAGTTTGTCAACAGTAATTTTTTTAATGTGGTTATCAAGAAATAAGTAACTTTTAAACGCACATTGGTTCAATACGAACAATGTAAAAACCTTAAAAATAATGTATCATTCTTAGCAATACAAAATATGGAAAGTCACAGTATATAATTAATTAACTACGGTCGGACATCAGCTACTAAACAGACTGAAATAAAATTTCAATTCGTGCGTTCCTTCAAAGAAACAAGACCAAAAACATTCAATGAAAACTGTTACCCGTTTCCACAAGATCGATGTTAATGCCTTGGTCATGCAATAATATATTCTACAAGCAAGCATAGGCAATTTTAAACAGGTACTATATTTATGACTGTAGTCATCCACAAAGCGTCCGAAAACATGCAAATACTGAACGTTTAGTCTACTTTAAACAAATGTTTCTTGAAAATAGTAAATATGCCTGAGTATGGCAATACATGTATTGAAAAAAAGTAGTTGTTAAACAAAAACAACGCAGTTGGCTATTCTACACATAAACAACAAACAGATTCAGTCTTTCATTACTTAAAAATATGAGAGTAAGTTAGGGACAATTGCAAGGATTTAAAAAAAAATGTTTTATTGAAGAAATAAAAGTAAGAATTGTTTTAAAAGAAAGCAGAATAATATGGTCGTTTTATTGAAGCTTGAACTTGGAGTTGCGTGAAAATGAGAAAGGTCAATCAGCACACACCATAGCGCTTTGTCTTGTGTCTGTAACAAAGGCAGGACTGGAAGTGGTATAGCCAGTGATGCAAGTAGATTTAAACTCTTACCGGTACGGTGCCGACACCACCCGACCCCGTTTTTCCTGTAGGCCTGTACCGGCAATAAATGTCTTTCTAGTGCAATATAAACTTCCTTTGCTTATTTTGCTTTGAATAAGTTATGTAAACTAGCGGCCATTATAAGGTAATATGACGTAACTGCGAATCAGACCTGGTTCGTACTTTTTTAATACAAGTTATGTGCAACCGCTAATATCTGAGCATTTTCAGATTGTAGACTTGTTTTGAAGGGCATAAATAGACATAGCAGCATCCGATTAGATCAGATCCTTCAAGCAAGCATGTACAATTTATCTAACACGAGAAGTATTTTTTTCTTGAGAGCGATCGATTCATGTTCTTTTCTTTGGGGCCCACGACGGGAAGAGTCATTATTTATATTTCAGAGTCAAACGCATTTTCTGAGATATATATTTAATAGAATAATTCTACTTTCGGTCTAAATAAAGTTATACTCCTATTTAAGTAGTTCTATGAAATAGCTTTAATTTGACCTTTTTGTTTATCAGAATATTAGATTATAAGAACAGAAAACAATGATGATGATGATTTGTCAGTAGCATCAAAAGTTGAAAAGTGGCTTACATTGGGGCAACACGAATTTAAAAACAAGGTGAAATTAGACTCGCTTGCCGCATGACTACATGAACATCAGCTATATAAGGTATTGGACTTGATAACAATAAAAATTATTTTTCAGAAAATTTCTTGCAGTACTTTACATAAAATTTAAAGTTTTCTTTGAATGTTCATTACATACAGTGCAGTACTAACATATATGTTAGCAAAACATGAGTGTATTTTGATATGATAAAATCATTAACTGAAACACTTCTTGTGAGAATTATTGACTTGCAATTTTACTATTTTATATCCTTCTGAAAACAAACAAAATAAATATTGAATGACAATTCCAAGAAAAACAATTAATTAATGTAAGTAAAAAAGTCTCCTTTTAAAATTATGTATGTTTGCTTTTATCCATTCTAAATGATATTGTATTTCTCCAATGTTATCACAAAATGTTCAGATACTTTTTTCTTTGTTCAGGATTTGAGTTGGAAACTTAAAGATGAATGAACACAAAGGTACACTTGAGTGCATCTTTAGACTATGTTCACGAAACGTTAAACAGAAGAAGAGCTACCATGCTCTTGCTTATAACCAAGACATCAAAGATCTTTTTAGTATTGATGTCACAGAGGAGATTCCTGATATTCATCTGTTATCAAAATTAAATTCCACAGTTTTATTGCTTGTGAGTGATAGCTTTGACATAATTAGTACAGATCTGTGGTATAAAATATAGAAGGGTCTGTCCATCTCAGAAGTTATTTTGTTAAGTGTAAATTTATTTTCAGCCCGATTTTCTATTTTTAAATACAAAATCTCATTCACAGGTAACCTTTCTGATGGGTCACGGCCTTTATATGTGATATAACCCATAAATACAACACATGTACTCCCAGATAATTCCCTACAACATACTGAATGATATGCCCTTGCCTGTATATTGGGTAAATTAGTACTTTTTTCCTCATCAGTTGGACACTATCGAACACATAAAAATATCCATCTGTACAAACTTGAGAAAAGGGAGCAGAATGTCTGAGGTCCATAGAGAGAGACGTCCATGCATCAACATCTTTGATGTATTTAATGTTTTGAGGGTGTGACCTGTTCTTTTTGATGGGATTTCCCATTTTGCAAGCGTTAACTTATGCCACTTGTTTGGCATCAATAATATTTCTAATATGTACAGATCATTTTCTGCCTGTATTCTCTCAGTATTTAGTCCACCCCACACATACACATTTTTATCAAGAAAACAGGCAGCAGATGATTGTAAAGATAGAAGCTCAGCACCAGTCATTTCACATTTACATATTTCTGCAATTGAAACATCGTTTTCAACAAATGCAAATGTTATCTGAAAAATGAGGTACCCAGATGCCCATTTTGACTCTTGGGTCTTTCTTGCACCACCAAAGTACATATATATAGCCTCAGATTTGGATGCAGTAGTTGCCTAATCATTTTCCAACGACACAGCAGTGAGCTTCTGGTGGGAAATAATCACCATTTTGAAGTCTCAGCTCTGTCCTTTTTCTTGTAGCTTTGTCTTTCTCTCGTGACTTTGATTTGAAAGGCAAAATACGCCATGTCATCTACACGATATGCTAAGCTCTCTTTCCAATTTCATGCACCCAGAGTCTGGAACAGCCTGCCCAATGAACTGAAAACAAACGGTCTGGACCACACTGTAAATGTGCTTTATGTTTCTCTATTTAGCAGTCAGCGGCATTTTAGCTTTAAGGTTACCTTCTTCGCTTCTTTATTCACCTTCATATATATATATATATATATATATACATACATATATATATATATATATATATATATATATATATATATATATATACATATGTACATATACATATATATATGTATATACACACACATATATATATAGATATATATATACATATATACATATACATATATATATGTATATACACACACATATATATATACACATACATAAAGGCTTTAATTTTAACTTTTAGCGCCCATAGTATCCTCATTTCATATTACTTATCTAATGTGCGCTTTTAGCTGCATGCTGTATAGAGATGTCTTGTCTTGTAATCTGCTGTTATCGTTAATACTGTGCATACATTAAACAATACAATAGTCATACTCCCTACTTAAATTATTAAGTGTACTACATTCTCTGATATGTTATATATGTTCATAGGTAAAAAAAATGTGTATATTTGCATGTTTCTTGCTGTTGTATTGTCTTCTAATCTTGCTGTTATTATAGTGTTCATATGTGTATTGCTTTACTGTAGACATGTATTGTGTCCCTATCTGTTGAATTATGAAATACTGTTGCTCTGTCAACTGTTGTATTGTCTTTTATCTGATGTTTTCGCTGGTACTGTTATGTTTATAAGTGTTTTGTTCACTGTAAATATGTACTATCTGTGTATCTATCTTTTGAATTATGAAATAGTTTGTTATGTCATGTCGGTAAAATAGCTCGTACAGAGCTAGTGTTGTATGTATTTTGTCCCATTTTACCGACGTTTGATAAAAAATTGTGGTTGCATTTTCAATTCAAATTGGCCGAACAGCACAACTTTCTTAACCGCGTGTACTTGTTTATATTACTCAACGCGTAAACAATCCGCGAGTCGCGCTTGCGCAATCGGACTAAAAAATAGGAACTTCCAGAAGGAGCAAAGCCAGAGCTTGTGAACGTTGTTAGTGTTGTACGGCGTACCTGACCATACCGGCTTACTTGCACCACTGGGTATAGCCCATTTCCTGGGCTTGGTAATGCATATCATCATACCTAGTGCCGGCTAATCCGAGTCTGGGGTAGGGATGTGGTATATGTCCGGCTAACGTCAGGTCAAGGAGTCTGGTACCGGCCATATAGGGGAAAATCATAGTCAGTACCAGTCTGCAAGAGTGATATAGAAATCTCCAGGGCTGGTTCACATAGGTTTTGTACCGAGGTGGTCCTGGCCCAGGAATATGTCCAGTACTAGAATGACCGATGGAGACTTACTGTGGCAATGTGAGCAATGTTTACGGCAGAGTTGCATGGGGGTCCAGACATAGCAAAGATATCCGTGCTTTGTTTTCATGGGCGATTTTCTCATCATTCAGTGATTACGATATCAGAATATTTTAATCCTTAGTTGCATCGGCTGCAAGGTTGATTGAAACCGCATCCACGCTAAACCATTTTCTAGATATCTCTAGCCCTTGACAATTGTTTCGTCGAAATAGTCTTCATTCCTCCGAAGGGTACAGATTGCATAAGTGTTGCTCCACTGGAACCCCGTACACGTAATGCAGGTAGGGTGATTCTCTTCTGAGCGTTGAAACTTCTTACAAGCCTGGTCTATTGTTACCTATCATAACGGAGAACAAAACAAGCAGTCTTGCAAGTAGATTTTAACTCTTACCGGTACGGTACCTATCCCCTGACTCCGTTTTTCCGGTACGGCCATACCTACAATAACTGTCTTGACCGCACCGACTTTCTTACCATCACTGGAAACAAGACAAATACAAGCAAACTCGGTCAAGCGTTGCACTCAGCTTAGAGTGAAGTTGATACTGAAATGAGTGCTAAAGAAATATACAGAAATAATCTTAATTATGAGATGTAAAAAGGTCTAGTATTGAGATGAAATGGTAGTCCAAATGACCATTGGAAAAGAGAATTCAAATGGCGTCATATTACTTAACCTAAAACGAAATTTGAAACAAACTGAAGTTTATTGAAAAGATCAACGTTTTTGTCATATGGCACACCAATGAACATGCTAATATAATATTAGTGACAAGTCGGTTAAGGTATTACAAATTGCATTTTTTAAGGATTATCCCTTGAAATGCCTGTTTTAACAAGAGTCCCTCAAATGGACTGACACTCTACTGGACGAAAAGAAGTTCCACGAGTTTCCAGGAATTCAAGATAAGATTATTTCTTACTTTTCATTGCCTAGTGTTGAAATCATCTCTGATATTCTTCAGCGACAATAAGAGTTTTAAATTAGCTGCTGTGGTTGACATATGTCAGATGGGCACCATTTTTATTTAGTACAACGTATACATCATTTTAAGTCTTTTGGTGAACACGCCATGTCATAATGATCATCTATTCAGGGGAAATAGTGACAAGATTTTTAAGACAGTCCTCGTGGCAGCCATATTGGATGTACAACTGATGGCCGCTGTGGCCTCACATCGGCACCATTTTCATTTAGAACCAAGTAGACATTATAGGAAAAGACATTATATGGCGAAAAGCCCATGTCTATATGACTTTGTTCGGGTGGAGTTGTGATAATATTTTCAAGATGGCCGCTGTGTGGTGATCATATTGGTCGTCAGATCAGCACCATTTTCATTTAAGACGAACTGGACATCATACGAAGTATTTTGGTGAAAATTCCACATCAATATGATTTTCTGTTCTGGTGGAGTTGTGACAAAAAGATTTTCAAGAGGGTTGCCGTAGGGTTCATATTGGATGTCAGACCCACACGATTTAATTTAGAACAAACCATACAACATAAGAAGTCTTTTACTGGAAACCCCATGTTGATATGACCATCCATTCAGGATGAGTAGAGATAACAAGATGTTCAAGATGGCCCTTTTTACCCCATGATGAAATTGAGTGCACTTATAGTGTAGATTTTTATTGTCACCAATTACAAAGCAGAAGGTAGCAAGAGGTTACTAACATGGCAGTTCTCTTCGCAAGCACACAAAGTCATGACTCTAATACATGTATGGCTGTTTTCTGCTGGATGGATATATACTGAATACAATAACTGGGTAAGTAATGTCTTTTATGCATTACCCAACACATAAAGATGCACATATTATGCAAATGATATCGAACCGAAACCGGCATAATAGAGTAACGACCTAGTCCGAGTTTCCTCTGACCCTTCCCACCCCATATTTGATATTTGGACATTTATGTTGGGGTGTGGGGTCAGAACGCATTACTTATCGAAAAGTTGGAATTCGCCAACACCACGCGGTGTCCGCATAGTGTAGCCCCTTACTAGTGAGCCTAGCAAATTTAAACGACCTTACATCGAGCCATACCTGCATCAGATCGATAGGAGGAGGATTCATTTTCTCATAAATTGCAAGTACAGCATTTGTGTTGTGTCTAATCCGATGACAGACAAGATAAAACTTCAGTATTGATGCAATTTTACCCGGTATTCTCCATTTGCGTTGATAGTCACGTGACTACCCAACTCTCGCAACCAGTCCATGACATCAGAGGTTCAATAGTCATGTGATAACAAGGAAGAACCCCTTTCCAATGATGTTGTACAAAACATTCGAAAATATTAGATGATGGTCACGTAATGTTTGTTAAAAGAACCTAAATGACACATAATTCTCAACATATTTATTCCGAGAAGAACGGCCATAAAACGGTCGACATCACAGAAAGCCAGATTTAGCAAGCAAGGGCACATGTCAACGCCGTTGACACATGCTCTCTGCTTGTTGAATCTGGCTTTGTCTAGGTTGCTGTGATATCGACAGGTTTCTAGGATGTTTTTGTTTGTATCACGTGACTACTGGACCTATGGACGTGGAGGTTGCGAGATTTGGGTAATCACATGACTAGCAATGCAAGTGGCGAGTACCAGGTCAAATGTCATCAACACTGTAGTTTCGTCTCGTCTGTCAGCGGATTAAACACATAGTGAATGCTGTACTCGCAATTTCGGAGGCAATAAATCATTTTCCTATTGGTATGACTCGAGGTAAGGTCGTTCAAGTTCGCTAGACCCGCCAGTAAGCGGTTACGCTATGCCGACACCGCATGTTGTTGGCGAATTCCAACTTTTCGATAGCCAATGCGTTCTGACCCTACACCCCAAAATACATGTACAGATATCTAAAATGGGATGGGAGGAAACAAATACTATATACTGCACCCTAGATCCTGAAAATTTCCTGAAAACAAGCCGTCTTAGCGATTGCCTTTTATCTTAATATGCATTCATGCTAGACTGAATTTCCGCAAATAAATTTCATGCATGGTGGTGCTTCAATAAATATATATTTCATCCAATGTGGGGAGTGATATTAATTATATTTTATGCCTGGTGGGTGAAAATAAAAAGTGCCTTCCGACCCCCCTCCCCCTCCATACCATTATTTCTGGAATAGCCCTCTGTTAATACATGCAAGCAAAAACAAAAACAAAAACCTTCTTCTAAAATTACATAAACATATTAAAACCACCCTTGCGATATTAAAGCAGTGCTCATGTTGCTGGATTTTGAGAAAAAGTGAAATAACATGGGTTCAAATATGAATAAAACTGACCTTGTACATTTATTTTGGTTACTTCAATGCACATGCTACATACACAAATCTCAATTTCTGGATTTAGCTGAGAAATTTGTCACCCTGCTTATGGAATGATGCGAGTTCCTTCAGCTGACCTAGATCATTTGATACGGTACACACACATTGTATTGACCATATTTCACCATTGCTGGTGAAGGGTGCTATAGAGTGTAGTTAAGTGAACTATGCGCATGAAATCTCCTGTCTCTATCTTTACTTCCCTCACCTGTAGTAACTTTCACTCAACTCCATTTCATGCAAGGATTCTATCTTGCCAGTATGTGGATGACCTTCATGAAACTATTAGGGGTCATAAATTAACTGAGTCTATTAACCAGCAACAAGGTGTAGTTTGGGTTTGACACTATCCTTAATTAACTCTATTTCCCAACAACACGGTGTAGCTAGGGTCTGACACTATCCTCAGTTAAGTCCATTACCCAACAACACTGTATAGCTCAGGTCCGACACTATGCACAATTAAGCCTATTACCTAACAACACTGTGTAACTCGCGTCTGACACTATCCTCAATTAAATATATTACCCAACAGCACTGTGTAGCTCGGGTCTGACGCTATCCTCAATTAAGCCTATTTCCCAGCAACCCAGTGTAGCTTGGGCCTGACACTATCTGTAGATCTTAGAGATTTCACTGTGTAGTGGGGTGTAATTCAGAGGATACTACATAGACACGACTGACACATAACAGCAACTCTGACCCTCTTAGTTAATTATTACACTGGTTTGTTTGCAAGAAACATTGCCACATTAGCTCTTAGAAAGCCATTTTAAAGTTTTAGCCTCTTAAAAAGGACTATGGCAAAAGGCTAATGCGTCTTTACTCTTTTCAGTAAACATAGTTGTCCTAATGTTTCCATGCCACTGAAACAAAGTTTCCTACTTTCTCATAAATGTATGTCATTTTTTTCTGAATATGTTGGACGTGATTGCTTTCAACACCAAACTGCTTTATCATCTCAGTATGACATAAGAAACTGCCTTGATAAGCTAATGTTTGCTCTGACTAGTTTTGATGAAGGCTGTTCAATTTAAACATACACTGTACCCAGGGAAGGTACTTTTAAAAAAATATATGCCAGGGTACTGATTACTCAGAGTTCATATGAAAATGATACAAAATTCTAAATGGCATATGGGCGACCACTCCGCATTAATAGTGCGTTCCCTGGTCCCAAGTATATTTTAGTGGGACACCCCTGATTTTATAGTCACCGATGTTATAGTCTGACAATTCAACCAGCTTTATAATTGTCTTTATTTTGGTTTGGTTTGGTTGCTGTTTCACATTTTCATGTTTTAGTCAATGCAATGTTTCCACGTAGACAAAATATAATGGGTGCCTTCTTAAGATCCAAAATGTTTTCAACAAATGTTTTTATTTTATAGCTGTTTCAGACCTTTGGAATCACAATAATATTAAAAGTTAAATAACTTTAAATTTTTAAATACTCATGAGCAAACAATCTCTCGGTACATGCTCATCCTTGATGCAATCTTCAGTGTGGTGAAAACCATATGAACCGCATTTTTGATCTACATGTTCTTGAACGTGTTTTACCTATTCTGCACCTAAAGAATAAGGTGCTACTTTCCGAAATGAGTGTTCTAAGTAAAAAGACTAAAAATTACATCAATATAATACTGATACTATTTCGAGTGACAAACGGCTCTCAAAAGATTTTTTGACTACAATTTTTCTTTTTATTATTAACCAATCATGGCCCTCCAAACCCGCATATACTACATTTCACGGTCACCCATTTCTACACTAGTTCCCATTTTTTCCATATAACTTGCACTGAAAATCTTATAGAAGCCCCTTTTAAATCTATGAATGGGTCTAAAAATAACCAGCCATTCGTTCTAATGTGAGAAATGAAACAATGAGAACCCTTTTCTTTTGACACTTCATAATTCAAGTTTTAGTCAAAATTGTTAGAAGTTGACTTTCTATTGACACCATATAGCCATTTTTGTGCTGAGGTGCTATTTAAAACTAATGCATACATTCTAGCACATCTAATATAACAAAAGAATTTCCAGGAATTCAAAAGAATTTCCAGGAATTCAAGATAAGACCATTTCTTCATTTTAACTGCCTAGTGTTGAAACTATCTCTGATACTGGATGTAAGATTGGTACCATTTTCATGTAGGACAAACTAGATACTACGTAAAGACTTTTGGTGAAAATCCCATGCCAATATGACCATCCATTCAGGAGAATTAATGACAAGATTTTTAATACGTTCGTTGTGGCAGCAATATTGGATGTCTGCAGGGCACCATTTTCATTGAGGACCAACTGGATATCATAAGAAATCTAATGGGAAAAACACCATGTCGATATGGCCATCAATTCTGGAGTAGCGATAACAAGGTTTTCACAATGGCCGCCATAGTGACCATATTGGATGGCAGATTATCTCATTTTTATTCAGGACCAACTAGACATCACAAGAAGTCTTCTGGTAAAAAATCCATGTCAATAGGACTATCCATGTATGCGGAATTGCGACAAGAAGATTTTTAAAATGTTTGCCATGGTGGCCATATTTGAGGTCAAATCAGGACCATTTTTTCATTTCAAACCAACTAGATATCATAATTAGTCTTCTGGTAAAAACCCATATCGATATGACTTTCCATTCATGAGGAGTAACACTAACAAGATTTTCAAGATGGCAGTCATGGTGGCCATACTGAATATCAGATCATAACCATCTTACTTTTAGCACAAACTAGACACCATAAGAAGTGTTCTGCTGAAAATCCAATGTCGATCGAACTTTCCATCTACGAGGAGTAGCGATTTGATTTTTAAGATGGCTTCTGTGGTGGCAGTACTGGATATTAGATAGGCACAGTCTTGATTTAAGAACAACTAGTCACCATAAGATGTCTTCTTGTCAAATTCCCATGTTGATAAAATTTTCCATTTAGGTGGAATAGCGACAAGATGATTTTCAAGATGGCTGCCATATGGGTCATGTTTGTATTCAAATCAGGACCATTTTTATTCCAGACCAACTAGAAGTCGTAATTGGACTTCTGGTGAAATTCCCACGTTGTACGACTTTCCATTCAGGAGGAATAGCAATAACAAGATATTCAAGATTGCTGCCATGGTCGCCCTACTAGATGCAGATCGGAACCATTTTCATGTAATACCAAATAAGAAGTGTTCTGGCTAAAATCACATGTCTATATGACTTTTAATATGGAAGAAGGAGCGATTCAATTTTCACGATCGCTGCTATGGTGGCCATATTGGATATCGGATAGGCACAGTTTTGATTTAAGATCAATTAGGCACCATAAAAAGTCTTCCAGTGAAAACTCTATGTTGATATGAATTTACATTCAGGAGGAGTAGTAATAACAGGATTTTCAAGATGGCTGCTGTAGTGGCCATACTGGATATCAGATCGGCAGCATTTTCATTTAGGACCAACTAGACATCATAAGAAGTCTTTCAGTGAAAACCACATGTTGATATGACCCTGTTCAGAAGGAATAGCAAAACACGATTTCTAGCTGGCTGCCGTGGCGACCATACTGGATGTCGTAGCAGCATTCATTTCATTTAAGACAATCTACACCTTGCGATATGAATGTGTGTAAAGTTTCACGACAATCCTCCAAGTAGTTAGGAGGAGTAGTGATAACTTGTGCTAATGGATGAATGGATCTCGGACGACAGGAGACAGGCCATCCTATCTGTCTATGACCAGTAGAGATAAAAAAAACACCAAAAACAAAAAAAAATAAAAATAATTACAAGCAAACATTAAGTGGCTAGAAATCCTATCCATGTATGAGGAAGGATAGGAATATGCCCAAAAAGTTACAAGTAAAAAATGGTAGTTTCTAAAAAAAAAACTTTTTTATAAACCCCACATAAAGCTTTGAATGGAATGCATGTTCTGGATGCTTCTTTCGGTACATACCTGTTGACTTTCTAACCACGAAGACAACAGTTTTGTTGTTTTTTGCAGGGTCAACACCCACGGTCTTTTTGTGAATCAGGCCATTATAGCGGAACGAATTCCTTGCCTTCAAATTATTGAGTTCATATCAAGACAAAATATACATTTCACAGATTGATGATTATGAAGGAATACTGTAAATCAAAGACAAAAATCCAAAACAGCAATTAATGCATTAACATTCATATTCTAAACAAAACTGACTTTCTGTTCTCAACTGTTCTTATCTTGAATTTCATGAATAAACAATGCTTGAAAACCCCGCTCATCGATTCATCTTGACAAGTGGGGACTTGAATTTTATGAATAAAAACTGCTTGAAAACCCCGCTCAAGTGGGGACTGGCATGAGTGTTTTATTTTTGGTAACAACAGCAAGAATTAGTTACGTTATCATCTTTTGTCAAATGGGACAAGTAATAATTACAAATTACCCGTATCTGTGCCCATCAGATCATCTTCTTAAAAGTAGATCTCGATTTTTAACCAGGCTGGGAGTTTAGAAAAAATAAGCAAATGAACAAACTTTAACCAAAACTTTACTCAAAATTTCCATGCTTGTGACTTTGACTCGAAGATTAAAGAGATGAGCAAGCATGTTGTAGACTGAATTGTTTTAGCTTCAAAATGATTCATCCCAAGTATGATGAGAATCTATCAAGTAGTTTAGGAAATATATGCAAATGAAAAACTTTCACCAAAACCTTAAACAGTTGGAATAATGACTGCTGTGTCGCAATTTCCACCAACATGGGCTCATTAAAATTATCATCCCAAAATTTTATGACTTCTTAAAAAATAGATCTGTTGGCTTTTCCTGTGCAGCATGTTTTATGATGCCAAAAATAAACAAATAAACTGCATGCTTTAAGGGCACAATTTCCAATTAATACCAAATAGACCTTAGAATGAATGTACGTGCCAAGTTTGATGACGATCCTGGCAACAGTTCGGGAGGAGTTGTGATACAACAATTTTCAATAAGGCTATCTGTTCAGGAGGAGAAACGATGACAATATGTTTAATATGGTCACTACGGCGATCATATGAAACGCCTGAAAGTCACTATTTTACATTTAGGAACAATTTGCAATTAGGATGAATGTGTATGTAATGTGTCATGACAATCTTCCCAATAGTTCTGCAGAAAGAAGCGAACACACACTTTTGCCAACACTAGGGTTCCCACTCTTTTTTTAAGAAAAAATGTCCAGGTCTTTTCCAGGTTTTTCTTGAGTGAAATTCCTTTTTTTCAAGGGTCATTTATGAGTCTAACTGAACGGAATAAAAACATTTTGGTTTAGAAAACGTGCATTTCTAAAATCAAAAGCTGTTTCTATTTTGAGACTCTCCATAACATCTAAATTCATCATATGACCATGTACCAAAATACAGAATGTATCACTAGAAACCAGTATAAATATTAAAATTCATATAAATTTGCATGTAACTCATTTTAGTTTATAGAATACAAATATTAACTTTACTCTGCTTAATTGCGTATGTGAGTATGTAGAAAGTCTTTTAGGCAAGGTTTGTTTTTAATTTGGAATAAAGTCCTTAAAAATTATATACCTTGGGATAAAGAAAAGGAATGATTTTTATTTTTCTAAGATTCCATTTATGTCTAGTTGGTTCCCTAACATCTACTTTCAATGTAATCTGACTATGCACTGTATATTAAACGCAGTCATTGTCAAGGGCACCCATAACATGGGATTCTGCATTGAAAATTGTCCAACTCGTCGGTACATTTCCAAGTACAGGGATGAGTCTGCTATATTAATTAGGGCCCCCTGGCAGCCCCAGAATTTTTATTTTGAAATATCCATATCAAATGTTATTAAACCTTGCTTGCCAGAACCTTTACCTCATTTCATTCAGCTTGGTATTGCTTTTAAGTACGTTTAATTATAATAAAAGTCAGGGTCCAAGCTGGACTCCAATGTTTGGGAGAAATTACCTCTCTCTAGAGAGATGCTGGCTAAAATTTTATCCATGTCGTTTTTAATGCTTAATAAGGCACACACTGTTCAATACTCCTTTTAGGTTCCTATATTATTTTGGATTGCAATGCTTGACGTGTCCGACGAGCAATATTAGTAGGAAAGGAAGTTTCGACCGAAGTCATCGGTTCTTTTCTCACTTGTTTCTTGATATCCTTTTCACTTCTGTATACCTTTTTTCTTTTTCTTCTGCTGAAGACGGTGTCGACATCATCTTTTTGACCCAGACTTTTATTTATTCTCTCCTCGGAGTAGGGGAATGTGTCAACAGGGTTGCCATACTGGGAGGGGGACGTGTTTGAGCAGACGAGGATCGAAACACTTCTCTTGTTCTTTCTCTTCCAGCCCTGAGTCTGCGTCTGTCATCATCTTGGGAGCAGCTGCTGCTTTTTGTTTTTCTTCGGTTATCAGGACATTCGTAAAATCTCTTAGAGTAGGATTGTACGTCTTGTCTAAAAGTTTCTGGTGAACAGCTGAAGACGTTGCAATAAGCGTCCACACCGTTGCAATAGTTTTTTTCTGACGCATCTGTTCGATCAGTCAGTGATTGTAACTCTTGTTGCTAGTGTGAAATCTATGTGAGACTAGGATTAGGAGGTTAGTGATGTATCTGTTGATCGTATCAACGGTGGAGTTCCATATTTGTAAATGAAATCCATTGAGAGGCACGTGAATAGCGTAGCATTCGATAGTTGAGCGGTAAGGTCGTGTTGCATCGCTAAGATTACTCTGGATGCAGGGAGCAGTATCGCAACATATTTCAATGAACTTGGAGTCCGCGGGTTAATTACTCTGTGTCTATATGGAATTCATCATTCTCGGTGGAAGCCTCTGGTCACAATGATCTTTCTTCTTTTGGAACTCTCTCATTTCTGTACCGGAGAACGGTACAATTAAGGTAACATGTTGTGATCGGGAAGTCGGACACGTTTCTCATCGACGATGTGATGTACTTTTTCCAAGGGTCTACTGACAATTTGATGATCTGAAAAACGTACAATGTGTGAGGATCTTGACACGAAAGTCTTTATCTTGACCTGACTTTAAGGCTTCATTAATACGTCAAAATTTGCAACTTGACTCGAACGATAATACTGTGTCAGTCCTTTCGCTTTACATTTGATATGAAATTGTTATTTATTGTCTCAGCACTGGTAGCAGTAATTTTTATATTAACGACTGGCAAAAGTCAAAATAATGTCTTTGGGATGTTCGTCAGTCCACGCTCCTAAAGGGTGATAGTGTCCAGGGCGATCTATGTACATGCAACTATCGGTGTCAAAGTAAAGGACACGATCTCCTAAATGTTCTAACACTGGATACAATTTTAAACGAGCATTGGCTTTCACGTAAGCAGCAATGATGAAATTGTCACACTCATCGGAGGGGGGGGGGGGAGCAAACGCCGGGACTTCTTCGTAATTCACTAAGATCAAATCTGCACGTATGATTTATACGTGTTAAATGAGTTAAATGAGTTTTCCTTTCACTTCCATGAGCTGAAAGTGAAGACTTGGATCTACCAAGTATTCTGTGTTTGGCAATATCAGACCTTGAGCTAGTTTTCCCCGCAAACAATTCAATGACTTTAGGAAACATTCGTCTTCCTTCGTTCTGTTATACATGTTCCAAGGCGATGCCTTCTAGGGGTCGGTACCATTGGTTAGAAAGATTTTTTGTTGATTACACGTTTCAGCACAAGTACGACATGAAGGAAACATCAGTTTTCTGTGACAATGATGAGGCAATACGGGATGGCACAAGATTGTCTGTGGAAGAACTTTACATTTGATCAAACCTTCGTACTGGCGAATGTGTATCTCGTCGATGTGTTATGTCAAAATGTCAGAATGACTGGTGGGGAATCGAGCATACTTGCATAGCCCAGGACACAACGAACACATATCGATGTATTTGATTTGTTCTTCTTGAGATTCGTCGGCTTCGTACAAAAAGAGTGTAGCATTGGTCTGTCCTCCAAATAAACTATCGCGTGGATTCAAAGATTCGATGTCAACCACATCGTACTCTTCGACGATGCGTCGAAATTCTAAATCTGTTTTGAAACGTTGATCTGTGATGTGTTCTCACATTTCTATCGCTTGGTATCCTTGACTTTCCAAACCCTGGAGTCATTGGCAAGTTTGTCGTACAACTCTTCCATGGTCGACTCTGAGAAAGGATTTTTTTCAGGCCTCGTTGAAGAAAACAAGTGGGGCATCCATGAAATAAAAATCCGTGAAATTCGTATACGATCTGTGGATTTTCTTAATCCAATCCATCCACGAAAAAAGATCTAATCTTTCTCCGATGTTTCAAGCATGTTGTATCTACTTGTCTTAAGTTTCACACAAGTAATGTAACCAAAGCAAAGCTTTTGCTGAATATCGACGGCTGACAAATTGGTAGGATTGAGGTGGTATGATGGCTAGTTTGTTTTCGGGCATTAACTTCTTTCGATACACTAAGCCACACGCGTTGGAAATGGTAGAAGCTTCCATTAAGGGATCGATATCTACTTGATCCAGAAATAACTGTGGAAATGTTCCACAATAACGTCGTAAAATGTCCACATCTGATCGACAATATTTCAATATTTCATTCTGAAATTCAAAAGGGTCTAAAGAGTGGGCTTTGCTCTAAGCGTAGAAAGCTTCTTGTTGTTCTGATCGCATATTATTGAGGTTGTAGTCATGGGCTTCAGGCAAATGCGGGAACACGGGAATTGCTTCAGTAGCGAAAAAACGTGGACAATAGCCTTTAGCCATTTCTGTCATTCCAATCGTTTTAGGCATTCTGCTCAAAGGCATAGCCTAATAACTCATGGAATCTTTAAATTGTACTTTTCCCACTTTCATGTAAATGATTTGGGCTCCATTCATGGTGACTTGTGGAAATTCGGTTCCTTGTTCTGAATAATAGCGTATTTATGACGGTTCTCGTAACGATGCACCTCCTCTTCTATCGAGGTGTTGTCTGTTGGGTCTAAAACCCACTCAGCAAAGTCAGAAAGAGTATGAGAGCCACAAAATATCTTTTCATGTCCCCCTGGAACCACGCTACAATTCCGACAATGATGAAATAAAGGTACCTGAATACAGTTGTGCCAAGCGCGGTGAACAACACAAAAGTTTGGAATGTGAATTTTAGTATGTTGTGAACATTCAAAGTAACAAAGATAAAATCCGCACGTTTCTTTTTCTTGTTATGGTCGTCATTCAATAATTTCTCGGGTCTGTTGTAATATCTCTGTATATAACATTGATGATCCAACTCGACGATAAAAATGACATCGTTTCGTTTCTGCACAAACGTGTAACCTTTTGGAATTTGTACCAACATGCTGTCCACAACTGGAACACACTCTCTATAATTCGCAAGCACTTTTCTGTTGTTGGAATTGTTTCATGCAATATTGCTCGTTACACGTTGGACTGACGAACGTTCGCTTACAAGTAAGGAATTGAATCGTTTTTTGTTCATCAGGAATACAAGGTCAGGACTCTAAACAGCGACGATATCTCGCTCCACACACCTACCCTTGTGTTTGTGATAGTAAATAATTATGTGTGGGTATAGTGTGTGTAAGCACTCCCACCCTCAGTGTGATTTCCTCCCCCTTCTTTTACATCATACCCTTCATGCGATAGTATATGAGTATGTTTGTGTGCATAGTGTGTGTATATCCCTATCCTTTTAGTTGGTTAGTAAGTGTGGGTGCTGGTCACTCCAATGGCGTGCTGGATAGTAAGTGTGGGGTGTTGTTTCGTAAATGACTAAGTGCTGGTCACTCCTACCGTGTATTGGATAGTAACTGTGGGGTGTTGGTTAGTAAATGACTGGTATTTGTGAGTTCAAATGGCGTATTGGTAAGTAAGTGTAGTTTTAACATCATCTTTCCCGTTACAGGCCAGATTACTATAACTCCATCAGTACAACTATGGCTCTCTGCCCTCATCGTGTTAATTTCCCATTGAAGTAAGAGTGCCATGTTTTTTAAACCATTCGTAATACCACTCTAACTGAGGCCATATAAACATTTTGATGCTATATTAGCCCCTATTACTACTGGTGTTTAAGAACACATCAGCATCTGAAAAGCAATGGGAGTAACCTGCCTTAACCAGAGACGCACCTTGGCACTGTGTTCAATTATTCTTCGAACAGGCTAACCTACTGATTGTGAGTCCGCTAAGCTAACCAGTGTGCCACCGCAGCGAGAGAGAGAGAGAGAGAGAGAGAGAGAGAGAGAGAGAGAGAGAGAGAGAGAGAGAGAGAGAGAGAGAGAGAGAGAGAGAGAGAGATTTGCTATTGGAATGTAGCTAGAAATAGGCCATGCTAGTAAGTAACAGATATAATGATCCAGCAAAAATGATATAATTACATTTTTTTATGACAGTTTGAGCAAACACCCACTGTTCATGCTCGGCATATTTACTCTCTACTTCAAGAATAAGACAGCATGATCTAAATGCAGTTGTAGTTTTCATAAATATTTGCTAACAAGCACAACCAAGGGAAACATTCACTTTGTGATATTTCGTACCTGTTGGGAGGAGATATTACGTGAAACATAGCTTAATGATTTACTTAGTCAGATAAAGAACAATGGAACAACCGCCAGACGGATGATTGCAATCACTCTCTCTCTCTCTCACACACACACACACACACACACACACCACCGCTCACGTGTGTTTGTGTGTGTGTGTGTGTCAAGTTAGAATTTGTTGCGGCTACTAAAGTTCACTGCTTCCAAATGTCAAAAATGTCGCAGCGATTTGATTTTGCACATCTTTTGCTGTTCATCTACTTAAAAGTTTAGAAATGTGTTATCTCAGCTATATAGTTTCGCAATTGTGGTTCCCTCCACGAACTCCCCGAAAACATTACCACGCGAAGAAAATGATAGGTTTATGTAAAGTTGTGTATTTTATTTTTCTATAGAAGATGGACATTTAGAAAAGCAGGTGTTCAAACAATACTGGTCTTAGGTTTGTATAACTTATAACGTCAAAGATTTCCAAAAATGTATCCTCTTCTTTCTAAAACTTGCTAAATAGTCTAATAATTTTGTGTCAAATTTAAAAAAGAAATATAATCAATGATACTGAAACTAACGCGATATTTTACTTTTTTATTTTGAATTAAAACTTTTAAACAAATTAATTGGACATATAAATGGAAGGTTTATTGCTTATACGGACCTATTTCAATTTATTTTGAATACTAATACAATATTTTTCACTCAAAGGAATGATTTCTCAGAGTGGACCAACTAATCATCTCTCTCGTATGAATAGGTTGATGGCTAATAATATTCCTAAAGTATTCCTAAACCATAAGTTCCTGATCTAAAAGTGTGCATATATAAATATAGATATATGATATGATGTGATGTGATGTGATGTGATGTGATGTGATGTGATGTGATGTGATGTGATGTGATATGATATGATATGATATGACATGACATGACATGACATGACATGACATGATATGATTTGATATGATTTCCACACATCTTGTATTTTCTTCTAAGTAATTAAAACTTCTATTTGTGATACATATCCACACTCCAGATGGGACCACGTGTCCCCAGTTTATTCTATTCAACTGCAGAATCGTTTGTAAGATAGCCTGAATAAAATGGAAATATATTTGTTTTTATTGCGATATTATTTCACTATAAACATTTTTGGAAAACAGATATGCTCCGCTCAGACCTCAATGCACCAAGTTTGTACAATAAATGAAAGTATAAACACGTGGATAGGATGAAAGCTCTTTCTTTTCATAGGTTCCAGAAATAAACAATCCGCAATATTAACTATGAGAAAATCACATCTTCATCCCCACGCTTTCGCGGAGGGATGTTGTGATACACTCCGTTCGTCCGTCTGTAACTCTATTTCCTAAACCGCTAAGTGGAAAACATAGTAGTAAACATTATGCGTGAAGTGATAGTGGAGAACATTCAGTTTTACTGAAGGTTCTAGAGTTAAGACCCTTGGTGGTCATGGTTATGGTCAGAAAGGGAGGGGCGGGGTAATATGTAATTACAAAAATGGTAGGAATTTGCCATGGCAAGCCATGGAAATAGGTCTAGTTTTCGTTTACCGTGACCATTATGATACCATCACCACCGGGTCCACCACTATCATTATTTCTATTTTAGGGCGTGGGGTGGTGGTGAGGTGGGGTGCAGATCGCATATATAACCGTAGATTAAAATGGTACTTGAAAAATGATACATAACAATGGGATGGATGTTTAAAATTCATTGGCATTGAATCAGCTCTTTTGAATAGCCCATGCAAATGAAAAGAAATAAGAGGAAACAAACTGCTCTCCAGGTGGCGTTCTCACATCTCTCAAAACTCCGCTTCCACCACAAATTGATATCTGCATCATTTTCACAGAAAACGCATACTCATGCATTTCTTCATTTTTGAAGGAATTCCCCAAAAGTAATAGAAAATATAGACATTTTTAGCCGTGAGGCAGCAGGTATAGCACTGTTCTGGTGAAAATATTATCTTTTTCGCTAAAATTCAAGGCTTAACTGACAGCAATGACAACTCAAAATGAGACTGACCTCAAGGTAAAACGGTCTGTGCAAGCAGTGGCGTAGCTTATAGAGGTCCACTGGGGAGGAGTTTTGAGAGGAAACAACTTATGAAGCCACCGACATTAAAAATTAAACTCAAAATATGAAATATCTCCTTTTCTGCATAGACCGAATGAGAGATAACACATGAAATCACTTTTAAAAAAGTAAAAAAATTAGACTCTATTTCGGAAATCTGACTTTTTTTGGGCTGAATATACCCACCCATGAAGTAATCAATGTTTGAAAATTTGCTATAAATATAAACTGATGTCAATGTATGTATGTATGTATGTATGTATGTATGTATGTATGTATGTATGTATGTATGTATGTATCTATCTATCTATCTATCTATCTATCTATCTATCTATCTATCTATCTCTCTATCTATCTATCTATCTATCTATCTAGTAACATCTTACATAAAAATATTTAAATGCGGTCAGTATTTGAAAAAAAAAGTCAGCACGATATATAAACATGGAGATAACTTCTGGACAGAATGTCATGTGTATGACATGTTTGTACACGCTCCTCACAGCAAGTCCTCTTTCAGATCATATCGCTGCCGTAACGATGTTTTGATCCCTAGGTCATCTAAGCTTTAGTTCATCGTCTCCTTGGATTAGTACACAAGAATCTTGACTGGCTACGAAACCCCATTAAGAACGATGGTAAAAGAACCAGTTACAATATGTCGCCTGCTCACCTACTACCTCTAAACGTCACCGGCCTTGTGTTCCATCACCGAAAGTAAAGATGAGATTTTTTTATCCAGCATGTGATACGGGATCTTCAGATATTGCATCAAAGACACACAATATCCAAAATTTGAGTGAATACAAATCTAAATTAAGTCTCACAAAGATATCGATATAGTAGAATTCGCCTTTAAATCATAAGTACAACGAATTTACCCTGATTTGCCGGCTCATCATGCGACGGCGCAACTACCGTATATAATCGCATATAAGACGGATCAAACGGCAAACAACATAGTCAACTATCTGCCGCCTCATAATGTGCCGGCAGATCAGGGTTTATGTTGTTTGTTCTGTTGATTAGTCCTAACAAACAACAAAAACCCAGATTTTGTATTATGCGAGGGCAGATCTGGTTATATATTGTTTGCATTTGGATTCTACTTGTATGCGAATATGCACGGACATTCTAAGCTTTGTTTTTAAAGCTGTGTGTGCGTTATACACAGATAAATTCGGTTGATAAAGTTTTAACAATAAACAATCAGGGTTATTTCCCTTCCCATCACGGTTCAAATTTGCATCTCTTTTCTTGCATTTGGCAGCATCATAAATCTAGTCTCAAATCCCTAATTTGATGTCTTCACATATCAACATTCACTTACCTGACAACGTCAAATGACAAAACGTACATGGAAATAATATTTGTGTATATAGATGGACGGAGGAACGAGAGAGATGAATAGATGGGCGGACGAACGAACGGCAGGACATTGATGATAACGTACACTGACAGATAAATGTATTTCAACTGCATTATTTATGTGCATTTATTTACAAATAGGTTCATATCACCCTACTGCCAGCTGGCTAAAATATTCAACTACTTCAATGCATATTGTCTTCACTAAATGAGCTACTCTGAAGCATTACTGGAACCATTTTCTTCATTTGGAAAATTACATAGGGATTAGGCATGGTGAGCATCTATGTCCTAAGTCATCTTATACCGTATCTGCATAAAGTCAAATGCCAGGCAATCTCGTGACTGATAAGACTTCATCTAAAGGTCTGAAAGTTGCACGTGCAGGTCAGGAGTCACTGGAAACGCAGGTTGTTGGCGTGGTAATTGGATAAAATGTCTCACCAAGAAGGTGAGGATTCAGTTTATACTGGCAGATAATCAACACGGTAAGTTAGCTAATCAATTTTCCCTTCTCTGTGACAATTAAAAAAATGATTTGCAGATCTCATTCTACAAAGAATAAGATACTTTCAAGTAGATACTTAAGGGCATAACTTTGTATTAATTTATAATCAGCAATCAATTTTTTTAGTAACCCATAATCTGTCGTACTTTTAAATTAACATACAATCGTGGAAAATAACTGATTTCTTGAAAATGTATATTATATCAAAGAAGAAATTGTAAACCTTTATCCCTGGAAAAAAGTCGTTTTCTTAATCTATCCACCCAAAAGTTTTCTTAATCTATCCACCCAATTTGTTCTACTCTCTCTCTCTCTCTCTCTCTCTCTCTCTCTCTCTCTCTCTCTCTCTCTCTCTCGAGTTGTTTTCCTTTTGCCATTTTGTTTGCCTTTCTATTTATTTATCTAGTTATGAATATATCAATATGTCTGACTGTCTGTCCTACTGTATGTATAACTTACCATCTATTTCACTAGCTGAAAATAATCCCTCTTTCTTTGATTGATGGATAGATTGATCGGTTGACGGACTGACTTCACTACATTTTGATTATGAGTTCTATGTCAATCGTGTCTTTTTGCTTGTTTGCATGTGTGCTATATTTGGTGGTAAATAATCTATATCAGCGTTTGTATGCGATAATTATATATAAAAGCTGGTGGTGGTGGTGGAGGGAGTTTCTGTTGTTGTCGTTGTTTTAGTAATAAACACACATACCTGAATAACATCAGCTATACAGTCAATTCACAAATTAATAACGTGTAAAAGCTAGGCTTAGTAGGACTACACCATGTTTCTTATGGTCTACGACAAAAACAACGACGACAGATCGCATCCATGTTGGACTGCAAATGAAATACCGGCTGCATCTTACACGCTATGACGTATTATTGGTCTCTTCAGCCACTTGTACAATCCCTGCAATATGAAATTACTCTCTGAAATGGCCACCATTTTTTTGGCGGGATTCATGAGAAACCTTTGTACACCTTAATAATCTCTCAGAATGGACTTATTCTAATTATGGACACGATCTCTTTATTAGTCATTATATTGGAAAATACTAAAACTAAAGGTTTGTACGTTTTGTTTTCAAACTGGAAATATTGCTTTAGATACACACAAAAAAAAAAAAAAAAAAAAAAAAAAATATAAATACATCTTGTGCACAATCTAATCTGTTTCATTGATTGATTTCCTTGTTGCTTTTTATATACTGTTTTGAACAATTCTAATCATTTCGTTCTTTTTGTTACATATATACAGGCCAAAATGATGTTCTTCCTGACGGTTCTACTCATCGGCAATACGTAAGTAAATAAGTAATTAAGGTAAATTAATCTTATCAACTTAATTAATTAACTTTACAAAAATAGGTTTAAATTAATTAAATTCATTAACTTGATCATTTAATCTAATTAACGTAAAATAATTATATCCGCGTTTTTCGAAGAAATTACTTGGATTAAAAGATACTGCCTGTTCGTCCAGCTACATCGTTCACGTTAAATCTTGGAAACTGAGATATGATGGGGTTAGTGGTATGTAATTCCACAACTGTTTAATTATTATTTCTTTTTCTTCCCTGCAGACGAAGCTTTTGTCGGGTGGGGACACTTTTGCAAATGGGGAGAAGGTTGAACTTTACGGAAAAAAGCGCGGGAATATGCAAAACTGCTGCAGACTTCTAGTTAAAATTTTGGCAAAGATAAAACTGCATGAGGTTTCTTTCTGTATCAAATATAAACATGCTTTTCTTGTTATTTCAAATATGAAAATAATTGCAAGATTTTTTAGTAAAATATTTTAATGTCGCCTCTTCCGACTCCGAAGACTAAACACATTAACATCCCAATGTGTAATAAAACGTATCATGCCGTATTTCTATTATAATTGTTAGCTAATTTTCAGTGATATACAATAATTCCGATCTCTTGAATAAAAACCTACGTTTGGTGTTTTTTCATTACTTTTTCTATACCCAATAACAAAAAAGGATTTTGAGGCAAGTCACTTAAAGTTTTGGTCACTCTACCATTATTCAGCCCTTCGAGCATTTTCTAGAAAATTTTTCAACCGATTCATAACTAATCATATCTTACTTTGAACAAACCACCATCTTAATTTGTTTTGAGATGCAAATGTCTTATTTATAACCGATATTATAATTTAGCAGAATCAAATCCAATGTCCGAGATGTCACCCATTGTTATTTCTGCTTTATCACTTTAAACTAACTGGTTTTTCTTCTTTTTATTACAATGGTCTCTCCAAAAAGAGTGTCATTCTACCATTGTTTTAAGAACCTACATCTTTAAAACTATTTCTGGGTGGATGTGTTCAAGGCTTGGGTGAAATTTTCAAACGCATTCCAAATTCAAACAAATGAAGATTTAAGTATGGTCATTTGATATAATTCACATATCAATATAGGAGAAAAATAAAAGTTTTATGATAAATATTTAGTTAAGGAGTACATTGTATTAATGATTTAGTTGACGAAAACTGAAATTTGTTAGATTTTGACAGTTTTCAGCAGCTGCGTTCGGTACAAGTTGATAATACTAGGTCTTAGGGATATTTTAAATCTATGTAACTCCAATGCATGTAATTCAAAGAATAAATTGAATTTACAGAAATGCAAGTAAACTTCATATATTTTTGATTCCCCATACTTGTGTTATATACTGAAAGATAAAAGAAGATATATAAATATATGAATTATAGGAAATAAAGCAATTCTATCTGCCAGATCCAGATGGCACATAATGGCACATAAATAAAGCAATTATATCTGCCAGATCCAAATGGCACATAATGGCACATAAATAAAGCAATTATATCTGCCAGATCCAAATGGCACATACATAAAGCAATTCTATCTGCTAGATCCAAATGGCACATAATGGCACATAAATAAAGCAATTATATCTGCTAGATCCAAATGGCATATAATGGCACATAAATAAAGCAATTATATCTGCTAGATCCAAATGACATATAATGGCACATAAATAAAGCAATTCTATCTGCTAGATCCAAATGGCACATAATGGCACATAAATAAAGCAATTCTATCTGCCAGATCCAAATGGCACATAATGGTACATAAATAAAGCAATTCTGTCTGCTAGATCCAAATGGCACATAAGGGTACATAAATAAGCAATTCTATCTGCTAGATCCAAATGACACATAATGACAAATCAATAAAGCAATTCTATCTGCTAGATCCAAATGACACATAATGGCAAATCAATAAAGCAATTCTATCTGCCAGATCCAAATGGCACATAAATAAAGCAATTCTATCAGCTAGATCCAAATGGCACATAATGGCACATAAATAAAGCAATTCTATCTGCTAGATCCAAATGGCACATAATGGCACATAAATAAAGCAATTCTATCTGCTAGATCCAAATGGCACACAATGGCACATAAATAAAGCAATTATATCTGCTAGATCCAAATGACACATAATGGCAAATCAATAAAGCAATTCTATCTGCTAGATCCAAATGGCACATACTGGCAAATCAAAAAAACAATTCTATCAGCTAGATCCAAATGGCACATAAATAAAGCAATTCTATCTGCTAGATCCAAATGGCACGTAATGGCAAATCAATAAAGCAATTATGTCTGCCCCAAATGGCACATTATGGCACATAAATAAAGCAATTCTATCTGCTAGATCCAAATGGCACAGGTGAAGAATTAATTAAAGAATGACAGGCTGTCTTTTCCTTTATTTTTAAGATAAACAAATGATCAAAAACGAGGTGGTTATATTAACATGTTTAAAACTGAATGCTCAAAACCAATATAATTTATGGGTTAAGACAGGCCAAATAAATAATATAAAAATGTAGTTTCTGTAGTAAGTTGTCGAAAGCCATTTCACACCTTTTTTAGGATCGTGATTTCACACCATCTTTTTGCATAGCATTGCATTTATGATAAGTAATTATTGTGTACATATACACAACTTAAGTCTTTCACAACAAAGGTGTTTCCTTGTGTAATTGATGCAAAACAAACAAATGATATTCTAAAGTTTCATTTACTCAATGCAAATCATTGAATATATACATACATATATACACAAATACAAATTCATCAAGGCGCAATTACAAAACAGTCTCCAAATGTTCTGAGCTAATAAATCTCTTCGTCACGTGTAGAAACAACTTAACAACTTACATCCACAAAAATAAACACTAAACATAAAAGCCAAGTTAAAAACGGAACTATTACATGTTTTGACGATGGGGGAATCTACAAACAAGAGTTAAATTATATATATATATATATATATATATATATACATATATATATATATATATATATATATATATATATATATATATATATATATATGGTTTTTATTATTATTAATGGGATGGATTGAACAGAAGATGGATGCCAGATAGAAATCTTATAGAATTCTTACATAACATTGTACATGATAGATTATAAAATAATTTGTGGATATGTTACTAAGATATGTGGATATCTTACTAGGATATGTGGATATGTTACTAGGATATGAGGGTTTTGTTGTTATTGTCGTTACTGTTGTTGAAAAATATCGTTGTGTTCTAAAAGTGTTTTGCTATAAATAATATGGCATATGGCTATGAGTATTCTAATAATAATAATAATAATAATAATAATAATAATAATAATAATAATAATATAAGGCCTATATCATATGTATTTAACAGTAAGGTAATTTCACCTCCAAGTCAGTTATCCAGATGGCTTGCATGAACTGTGGGTACTCTAGAACCCTGTCTGAGTGGGCATTGGAAATGAGCATATTCTCTTAAGCAGAGTCCCAAACTGGAGCATTCAATGAATATGTGTGCGGTCTGGTATGAAAGAGGAACATTTCTTGATGCTTTTTTTTTACAAATGTGCGTGTATTAGCATAGCGATTAAATACCGTTTTCAAACAATAGCTCTTTTTATATTATGGGTGATACTCCTGTTAAAAAGTTTAATTGCTAGAAGCATTTACATCTCTCTCTCTCTCTCTCTCTCTCTCTCTCTCTCTCTCTCTCCTTATAATCACATAATATATGTGAGTAATACTATTGAAAGAAATCACAAGAAATGAATATGTGGATGGTCGTGTCCTCTACTCGTACTGTGCATGTGATGAATATTTTTCAAATATATTATCATATTTGTTTTATAAATGCAAGTAATATTTAATTCAATTAATGTTCATTTGTAATTGGACGAATTAAAGGCTCTCTCTCTCTCTCTCTCTCCCATTTGCCCCCTCCCAGTCCCCCCCTTGACATCACTTCTGGGGGCAAGTTTAAAAAGTAATTTGTTTAAGGTAGGTAACACTTATTTTTCAATTGGTTGTTAGATTTTTAGGCACCGCTTGAAAGTATAAATCATGGTTTGTTAACCAAAACTTTACACATGTACATTGGTAAAGATGCAAGGTGAGCTTAACAAAAAAACTATGTTGAATTTACTGATACATCCTCCTTTTAAATATTCCAATGTATCACCTGACTACCGTGTCATTTACGTTGGTATAACCAACCATATCATAATTTTCATATATGTAACACATGTAATAACACCTCATGGCGTCATAACCTCGCGCAAAGAAAACCATAACGACTGAGGCATCCAAGTAGTCAAGTTATATCAAATGAGAATTAGTTCTATCATCTTAATTTACCGCTTGACAGTGATTGCTATACAAATAATGCAAAAATGCGTCCAGCAATATAACACAAATTATTGTATGCCTGATAATGTCTTATTTTATGTTGTACAGAGCATGCGCCGCCCAAACGACGAACAGCGTGGATGCCCAGTTAGCGATGTTCCGCGGTCTAGTTGCTGAAGAGGTAGCAACCCTATTTGTAGCAGCGGATACAAACCATAACCACCAATTCGACGCGCACGACATGGACTCCATCTTCACTGATTATGACAAAGATCGTATGTACATTTATACTGTATTGTTTCGTAGGTTAGATAAATAATCTAACACATCAGACCCTTTTCACACAAATAGTAAATTTGATGAGAGATGTTTCCCTTGTCCACCATGTTGTAGTGCAAAGTCTATTTTCTATAAAAAAAAAAATATAACAAAAATTCTTGTTTTACGTGATATGTCTTTACATTTAATACATACTCATTAAATCTTTGATATATTGTTAAATGTGGCTGTTCAGTCTGTATTTCCGTATTGTACACCCAAATTTTGTATCGTACACCCGGGCTGGAATTATTTACTACAAAACACCAAAATCTTATTACTTTACAGAAGCTACATGATGTTTCTGAATACCTGTAAACGTTACCCAATGTGTCTGTCAAGTTCAACTATACACGGATATTTTGTTTTTTGCAAAGTAACATTGTTTTCTTTTCATTTTTACTTTGTTCACCTTCCAATGTTTTCCATGGAAATGTGGAAAGTTAGCGCAATATAAATCTAATTCAGAACAAATGGTAATTGCAAGTCATCATGCCAACGCCAATGTGTGCAAAACACGATCTTTCAATGTTACTTTAAGTAGTGAAGAATAACTTGAATTTTACTTGAGTAAATAAAACTCAGTGGACACAAAGAAATATTCAGAATTTCAAAAGTTAAATATGTAACCGATTTTAATCAGAAACGAAGTAAATGCTCACCTTGTCAGATTAAATAGAACAAAAATGGACAGAGAAGAAAACAGAGGACGGAAATGAACACAACAAAGAGTACACAAAGCAAAAGTACCCCACAGCTGTTTGTATATGGTTTTCAATAGTACCTATTATGATCTATGGCATTTTTATTCTTTCCACTGATGCATTTCTTATCATTATGTAGTGAAATGTTAAAAACGTAGCAGATCAAACTAAACTGTTTTAAATCTATATCATGTTTTTTAAAATTAAAAGTATCTTCTCCACCAAAATATATTTTGCATTCGATAACAGTTTTTTGGGGGTTTTTTTTTGGGAAAGAAGCTTGAAACCTATAAGCAGATCTGTGGTACAATTTGATCTGTTAAATGCCAGTAGGAAATCACACAACATGTTGCAATCCACACTGTCCAGTTTAATTCATTCCGCCAAAAATGTATTGTCACACTGTACTTTGTATCTGTTCAGAGACTCTTCACTAAAAACAATTAAAGTGTAGTTATACAAATGTTTAATAGTTGTATGTGAACAATTGAGTTTCAGCGTGGTAAAGTTTTGTCTCGCTAAATAAGTGTACAATGCTCGCATTAACTGGCGTTAGACTCAGTTGTAGGACAAGGGTAATGTGCTGTACTTGCTATATTTTCTTGTCAATCTGAAGTTCATTATAAAGCTTTAAAAATAACGTGAAAACTGTTTTTTTCTTGTAAATCTGGAGTCCGTTATATAGCTTTAAAGATAACGTGAGAACTTTTTTCTTGTAAGTCTGGAGTCCATTATAAAGCTTTAAAAATAACGGGAAAACTGGTTTTTCTTGTAAATCTGAGGTCCATTATAAAGCTTTAAAAATAAAAATAACTTGAAAACTGTTTTTCTTGCAAATCTGAAGACCATTATTAAGCTTTAAAAATTACTGGAAAACTGGTTTTTCTTGCGTAAATACTTAGAGATTCTGTGTACTGTTTTCCCACTTTTGCATGTAATTCTTTGCTGATTTCTTTCTCTATTCTTTGGATTTCCTCCATTGGAATATCTTTTAGTCTCATTGACTCTACACACCCTTTACATCTCTGGTAGTTTTTATTTCGTTTTTTTCCAGTCCATTGGCTTGTCTCTGTTACGTTTTGAAAATGGGTTTATCTTAAATATTAATTGTACAATTTATATGTGTAGTTTAATTTCTATTACAACTAAATGCTAAATGAAAGTTACGCAAACAATGTATCTCCAAAATCTTTATAACTACACACTGTGAAAGGTGTACCGGATGTTACTTCAATCATGTGGTGTAATAAAACTCTTCCCATATGAGTCGATTTTTTTTAAAATTTTGGCGTAATTCTTTTTGACTGAAGGTTTATGGATGTGTTAAAATTGACCAAAGTTAACATTTCATCCATTAAAAAAAATGCATAATTTATGGTGTAATTACTTCTTTGAATGAAATTTGAAAGGATTTTAATGCCTTCTTAATTGCGTCAACATTTATGAGATTTTCAGTACACCTTATCGTTTTCAAAATCTCATATACCAGCTTGTAGACTTTTACACGGTATCTGCGTTTCATCATTTTTTAGATATAGCTCGAATCAGTTTCATATCTTTGAATGCTATCGGTTTTAATTTCTTAAGTAATGTTATTTATTACGTTTCTAGGACTTTGTCTAGATTTAGTTGCTGTATGAAATATGTGATACCTTTCAATTTGTTGTATAGTTATTGATGATTTTGGATGTACTTCTTTCTTTTTTTCCTCTAGTTTGTTGAGTAATACAAATGCGCATGTCATGCATGCTTTAACTCCTTCATGCTCAAATGCACTGTTTGCTTTTTTACATCTGTCTCATTCTACAAACACGCTATCTTTTAAAACTCAGAGGTTTCATGCCCCTTGATACTGTATTGTGCCTCCTCCATCTACGCAGGAGAGGCGTGTCTTTGACGCATCGTCTTCGAAGGTGAGGTGTACTTTTGATACATATCTTTTGTACTGGCATAACGTTTTTAGCTGGTTCACAACTGGTAAATGATCCATCATATCCTTTAAATTTAACAAGTACATAGCTTGTACCATTCATTCTTTTGGTCTTTAAAATCATTTCAACTTTTGTATGTCATCTTGTTTGTTATATAGAGAAATCCCTTGTACGTAAATCAATTCCTTTATTTCCTCTGGTTTCAAGTAGTCGAGTCTGTAAAAGAACGGATCACCTAAAATTACTTGCTTGATTTAAAATATTTTCTCGGTAAAGTTAGAAATTAACCCTTTTTTAAGTGTTTTTTGCTTGTTTTTTTTTAAATTGTTACTATTTCACTGATTTTAAATTGTAGGCGTTCCAAATGGATATGTTCTCAAGTATCCATACTCTGGATCAGTTTTCTTCCCTGTTTGCTTCCGCTGGAGTCAAGTCTATCGATTTGTGATGAGCGTTACTATATCCCTCAAATAAAGTTAGTAAATAGTTAACCCATTTTCTGTTTCGTTTTGACAGAAATGCGTCCACGTTAAAATCTTTAGGTTTCTGTTAAGCTTTTCAATATAGGTACGTTTTGTTTGCGTAAGTTGAAAAGTTATTAATGTTTTCCTCTTCTAAAAGAGCCCTAACATTCCTCTTAAATTTTTTCTTTTTAAACATTATTCTTCATGAAGCTTTATATGGTTAGGTTTTCTCTCTTTAAATATTTCTTCAAAAACAGCGTATGTATCATCTCCTTTGCTTGTTTTAACTTTTCATCCCAATAGTATTTCGGAAAATATCTATCACTGTCAAAATGTGTTTGATCTGTCAACAGTGTCTGCCTTCCACTGGATATCTACGTGACTGTCATATACTCGTTTGTAGGGAAATCTGTTTCTCACTTGTTTTGTAGTGTGTAAGTATATTGTTTGATTAACCATTCTTTTATTCAGTTTGCTTTTTATACTTGTTTTCTTCCTTTTTCTCTGCCACAATTGATTGTTATTTGTGCGATGAACTGGCCTTTAAGGATTGTAGCAACGATATCTTAAATACTGTTCTTTGTCAGTCATTTAAGACGTAATAAAAAGTGTAGAATACTTGGCACCAGACAAATTGTCTTTTGATGTTATCAACAAGCCAACAGGACATTTATCGAAAACAGGTGCTTTCATTTTTTTTTTTTTTATAATTTTTTTTAAACGTATAAAATGTTTAATATTTGCGTCAAATTTTACCATTCCATTTTCTAATTTTAAAACAGCTACTCTGTATTATAAGTCATCATGTGCTGTTTTAAATCGAACTTTGTTTTTTTTTTACAAATCCTATGTTTTTTATCGAATAATTGTTGACTGACTTTATAAAATTTATGTGTAATGTAAATTTAGCAGGATACATATTTGTGCTTATGCCAACATCAAATAAGTAATGTATTCATTCATCATACTGTACTGTTTAAACCATCTTTCAGTTATGGCTTATACTACTTATTTCAATGTTACTATCATTGAAAGTACTCTATAAATTTGTATCTTTTCTGAGACATTGAAGTATATCTTTTTATGTTTCAAATCAACACTTTGACACTTTCATTCTTCAACACAGCTTTGACCACAATTTTATCCCGTCTAAATGTGCAAACATATAGGCATTATCTTTAAATTGTTGCCCCCATGTTAATCTCGTGAAGTATTTATATCATTTCTCTAAAAACAGCTAAATTCCTTACAAAATAGCTTCGTGAAATCATTCATGTTGTGTTAAAATTTCAAATTATCATGCGTAATCGTTTGTGTTGTGTTTAAATGAAGCATCTTTATTGTGTGAATATACGTCATCATTTTATGAGCAGGAATCATGAACATGTGTAAACTGTCCAATGACTCCAGAAATATATCTATGTCGAGCTCTTTTGGTTCTGCTTCTGACTTCGCATTTTCGAAAAGGGTTAAAAATTTAAAGAAACGGCATCCCCTTGATTTTCCCGACTGGTAACCCTTGTTATAAAAAGAGAAACGTGTATATCCTAGGGGCGCTAAACACTTAAAATTGTTTATTTTCATATCTGAATGATGATGATGGAGAGTACACATCTATGCCTTACTTCTGATGTGCATCTCGTAGAAAATTGCTAGCTTTGCTTGGCTATTTTCACTTTCTGAACTTCAGAGGTAAATGAGCAGATAACTTCTTTTACTTTTGTATAGTTTAAAATGTTATAAGTTCACTTTCAGGAAATAATAACGCCAACACTGTATATTTCAAGTAAGGTTACTTTGTGCTATTTCAAGCACAATTTCCGAACACATAGAAGCGGTCATTTTCATCAGATGTCTACTTCACACAGCACGTAGGTTTCGTAATAGTTATAACGATTACTGTCAATCCAAGTAGATTAAAAACATGTGCATGGGTGTTAACTTTCTCTACATTGCTAGAGTTGTAGAACAAACAACATTACCCTGTGCCTTTCCCAGTTTCAATGGTTAAAAAGATGTGCATGAGTGTTAACTTTCCCTACATTGCTAGAGTTATAGAACAAACAACTTTACCCTGTGCCTGCCCCACTTTCAATGGTGCTCCAGAAATCCTGGAGCGGAACCATTATCAATAAAAGGATTTATTAATCTCTGCCGAGTTTCGAATCACAGGCCTTTCTGTCTGTATTCATATACTGTACGTCTTCACCACGTGACCCTGCTTTCTAACCCATGTACATCATGTAATGTTTAGTTACTTGTAAAAGCCTAGCCGACTACATTTTATTAGCTGTACTCTAGTCTAATTGGTCTAGTGTGTCTTTTACATTTATGAAATAATCAAGTCAGACTGGTCCTTTACTTTTACATTTATGAAATAATCAAGTCTGACTGGTCCATTACTTTTACATTTATGAAATAATCAAGTCTGACTGGTCCATTACTTTTACATTTATGAAATAATCAAGTCTGACTGGTCCATTACTTTTAGAGTAGCGTACATATACGAGGTCTGGAATCGGACTTTTTGATGTATCCGGTTTATTTTTTATTTCGCTATAGCAAAGCCAGGGCGAAAGAAAAATATGTCGTAATAAATTTAACTATGATCCGGAAATACCTATGGGCATACTACTTCCGTCCATGCGCTGATGTCTTTATATTCACATAAATGACTGTTTATAAATCCCACACTGTAAATTTTTTGTAATGTTTTGAAAACGGGTACTGAATAGATACTAAACAACAAAGATTTTTTTTCTCACTGAAAATTCGCTTGAAATGGTTTAAAACTACGCCACATCCGGGTCTAACACTATTTCTGGCTATATCAAAGTCATTATTTTCCGAGAGTTTGGAACAAAAATACATATGTAGCTTCCTGTAAAGACAAAATACCTGCGCACTGTTTTTAGAGCCTAACAGTGTAAATGAACAATTAATCTACTGAATTACGATGTAGCTCCTGTTTATGAACCTTGAAATTACGTTTAATTCATTTATTTAAAAAATAAATTCTCACTGCTTCCAACATGTCAGACAAAAAGATATAACATCCTCTCTGAAGAAGGGGTCTGTACAAAGCATGATAAAAACCTGTATTCATGACTCTTCCATATAGGCTACAGTCCTGTTTCCTTCGTCGAAAACAAATCTGTTACCATTCAATATGTCCATATTATCAAATGCTTTAATCACAAAATCCCCAAAATTAATTTTTAAGAATCTTGGTAATAAATGTTTGACTGCTTTTTGTACTATACATTTTCCTCTTGACACAAAATATTTGTACTATTAAGGGATCGTATTAGCCACAATTTTTTTTTAAAGATCTAAAAGGACAAACACGGAGTAAATAATCTTTTCGAAAAACGAGTGAATTCAGCCTGGTACCCTGGAACTCTTATTATCAGCAGCGACGATAGTACGTTGGACAAGGGTACCAGGCTAAAGTTAACTCGACAATTTTGTTCCATTGAATGTCAGGGATAGCATAGTTGTAAAATTATGAATTTAGTATTACAAGATACCAACCAATAGTTGGTTGAAGAAAACATACAATTGTTAAGATGTATAAAATTGTAAATTAAAAGGGACAGTTATTCCGGAAAGGATGAGCATTCACTATAAATGACGAGAGAGGCGGTGACTTATCTTTAATGTGTTGGTGGTTAGTTTTCAAACTACAAAGCAACGCAGACATATCAGAGAACTTAAGACATAACCTTGTTAAACATCATAATTGTATTCATTGTCTTTGGTGAAAATCTCCTAATATTCCTGCACCTCAATTGTGCAATAGTCAACACCCTAGTTTGTCAATGCAAAGGTTCGTGATTAGATTGCTGAAGCTGGAACTCATTGCGCCTTTCCATTATTGGTGGTCTGCACTACAGTGATCACTTTTTCCACCTAAAATGTTACCTAACTCTGTCGTTCTGTCGTATACTCTATAAAGGTTACTAAATTTATTCGCAGGACCTCTTCCAATCCAAGCAGAGCAGGGGGTCATGTCTCGAATGCAATAAGTAAAATTCTATCTCGGATTGAATTGCCTTCAAGCGGAATACCTCCACACTTTTGTTGAATCTTTGCATCATTTTTATTTTTTATTCGCCTTCAGTTAACAAAATGTCCTGGCCTGGAGGTCATAAAACTGAGCTTGAGTCTGAGATTCAATTTTCATTTTCAGCCAATCAAACCTGACGTAACAAATGAAAAGTTCTTTGTGATTAGCTAACACGAAATGAAAAGTTCTTTGTGATTAGCTAACACGAAATCTCAAGCTCAAACACAATCTCAGAATTGTTTGTTATTATGTCCAAGTCAGATTTGCCACATATAACTGTTGCGCATACATTCAAAGCATGATAACGAGCTCAGCCAAGGTAGGCCGAGATTGTGCAATACATCCAGGCTAAAGTTACTAGAATGTCTTTATATGTACCTAACGTCAGATAATAAAGTTTAATTTAGTTTCTCTTGACATTCACACTTATTTTGACCTCTGAATTTTAATTTTCAGCCAATCAAACATGACGTAACAAATGTAAAGTTCTTTGTGATTGGCTAACACAAAATCACAAGGACAAACACAATCGCATAATTGTTTATTATTATTTGCAGACCAGATTTGCTCGATATGACTGTTGCATATACATTCGAAGCATGATAACGAGCTCAGCCAGGTTAGGCTGAGATTTTGCAGATAATCCAGGCTGAAGTTGCCATAACGTTTTTATATGTACTTGACATCAGAAAATACAGTTTGATTTAGTTTCTTTTGACATTCACACGTATTTTGACCTCTGTCATTCCAGATAACCAGCAAGTTTGTGAGCCTGAATGGGTGTCGGGGTTTACACACAGTCAGCCCGGTCTGAATCTCATTGCGAAGGGGCTCTTCTTAGAACTGGACATGGACAGAAGTGGATGCATCAGTCATCACGACCTTCAGCTCTACTTCACCAAGATTGACACAAATCGTAACACATATAAAATTTCTCATGTTGATACTTAAATGGAACACTTTGTGATCATTTCGTCTGCTCTCAAATTCCAAAGCAGGGACATTCGTACCATTTCTAACCAACCTGACGACAGCTCGCATTAAATTTCATATGCTCAACGTATAACGTAATGTTTATTGTTTTCATTACCTCTGGTACTGATTTCAAATTTAAAGCTATAATAATCTCTTTGCCCAAGTTCCGCACGGACGGTCGGATGAATTTTATATACATAATTAGACTGTTTTAACATCTTCATGACGAGGAATACAGTTATTTTATCGCAATTTACACAAACAGCGTCAGTCTCCAAACTTTGCCTTTAAAAAAAAAGCATGCGGTCATAAACCATAATAAAAAAAGCAAAACACTCTACCTTACATGCTTAATAGACCCTGCTACCAGTCTCCAAATTCACTGACTAAAGGATAGGAATTTCCATCGAAATTAAAAATTGCATACTCTGTAACATTTTTTTATATACCAAATTTGAAATTCGATGGTAAAAACGTTGTCAGTTTTATCTTCAACTACCGAATGAAAACCATATCGAACTATTCTAGCTAAAGTTTTACTGAAGTAAATCCAATGGGAACACTTTCCTCACCTCTTAAAAGCAAGTCTTTTCATTTTCCAAAACATCCTTCAACATCCTGTTTATCAAACTTCTATTATTAACAGGCTACGAAGCCTCAAATCTCAATAATAATTTATCTCTAATATCGACACCAAATTTCATAAGGGTTGGCATCCTGACCTGTAAACCCAACGTAAGACTCCAGCCTAAGATTTCTATCATAAAATCTTTTGATCATCGAATCATACCTTTAGAGGCAAGCCTTGTAATCCTCATTCTGCAAATCTGACCGTTCTATGAAATAAAGTACAAACGTCTAGAATTAGACATTTGTCAGAGTTTGTAACATTTACAAGTCACATTTGTATTTCTTGGACATCCCTCCAAAATTGAAAATAATATATGCTTACCTTAGAAACGCAGCACTCCATTAAATTGTCTGGGTTAAAAAAATGGAATTTATTTTGGCTACTGTATTTATAGTTGACTCTAGGTAAATCAAATGAAAATCTAACCAACTAGATGCAGTTTTTGTTAACAAATCGCTATCAGTACTCATAATACCCTATCATCATTTTTGTTCACTGATTTGTGAGGTAATGATCAGCCAAGAAATAACAAGGTACTATCACATACACAGTGACTTGCAGAAATTAGCGCCGATTGTAACATAACTTTCGGTGGAGTTTATTCTTTGCAGGTACAAATTTTTTGATGAGATTCGGAATTTTCTCAACCGATCCTAGATAATTAAACACTACTATTTAAATGCCAGTAATTATTATTATTATTATTATTATTATTTGATTAAGAACTCTTTTCAGAAAATTTGGAGGATAACGTTATGTCTCAGCGTGAAATTATGAATCATGCTATTAATACTCAGCCTCAAAGGTGTGCCTGATATCAATAAATCAGTCAGTCACTTTATTTTACAAAACATCACGAAGAACAAGGTACAATTTATATACAAAATTAATTCAAAATATACGAAATAATACAGTGGCGTAGCAATGCCCAAGCAACCCCAGCAACCCCAGCAACCGTAATTTTCAATATAACATGCAAATTAAACACATCTTTCGGACGCGATTTAAAACAATTCTACTCCACCAATATGAATATGCAAAACTATTTTAGAGCCTTGATAAAATAATCAAGAGAATAATTTGTGCGAAGTAAATTAAATTTGTCTTCAAAAAAGAAAAGAACTTCACAAGTTAAGGTCAGTTATAGTCCATGATGTCTTTAATTTGTTTTCTTTTCAGACGATCACCGTGTTGATGAAACGGAGTTCAAGGCATACTTCACAGAGGTAAGCTTTTGTCTGTATGTAAGTTCATATCTTGAAAGTCGAGTAAGTTAGTTTATAATAATAATAATAATAATAATAATAATAATAACTACTACTACTACTACAGTAAGACCTGTCTTGAAAGACCACCGAAATGAGCGACAACATGTTTTGAGAGGTCATGTTTTTTTGGCAGAAGGGGTGATCTCCCAGAATAGGTCTTCAGTACTGCTTTAACTCAACTATGTTAGTCATTTTCCTACGGAGTAAAATTATGGTATCAATATGATTACACTTTCCAAGTTAAGACTGCTGTGTGTGTGTGTGTGTGTGTGTGTGTGTGTGTGTGTGTGTGTGTGTGTGTGTGTGTGTGTGTGTGTGCATGTGTGTGTGTGTGTGAGAGAGAGAGAGAAAAAAAAATACAACACTATTCTAAAATAAGGTAGGTGCATGGTTATAATGAATGGACATACAATACCTGTAAGGCGTCATCAGGACAATACTTTTTTATGTACAGGATGTAGAATACATTCAGTGAATTTGTCAATGTACGCTTATTTTTGTTGCTATTGTTATTATTATTATTATTATTATTATTTCAACAAGGAAATTAGAAACGAGTGATGGTGCATGTCAATCTGTATTATACATGATGCAATAATTAGTACTTAAAATACATACAGAGGATCCTATACAAGCTGTCATTAGATATGCAATTTATGGATAGGGTTGAACAATAGCATGTGCAACAAACTGCCTCCAGTGAGCAGAATATTGTATTCCTGAACGAATTTCATGATTCCATGTAAAATGATACCGATTCTACCAATCTGTTTATTATATAGCGTTCAAAATTTTGCATTACTCAATAATGTTGCAATGGCGCATTGCTATATATATATATCACAGTGTGTAGTAGGTTATTTATGACTTGACGTCATGACGATAGTAAAGGTGAACGTTGTGTGATAAAAATCAAATAATGAATAGAGAGACTCTGCGCCCTCCTCTCACACTATTTGATACTGACGCTTTAAACCATGAGATATCTTCGTAAGTGGTCCGCAGAGTGTGCAACGGTTTCAGAATATTATATCCACCTAAGAAGGGTTGGGCGGGTGGCTAGAGGCATGTTCCAAATTGTGTGCAGTGTGTGTGTGTGTGTGTGGGGGGGGGGGGCGTAAAAGGAATAAATGACTGAGAAAAGAAGTGTGGGGACAATGGTGCGATGCTACTGGTTTTCTATATGTCTGATGTATTTTTACAGGTACTCACCATCCTCTATGTCATTGCCATTGAGACAGGAAGGACAACGATGGCAATGCCCTTGGTATCTTAATTTGTTCGAAAGTTTGAATGATTTGGTCTTATCTTAATAAAGAATCTGAATAATTCCAAATACTATTCCTTTTTCATTTCTTGAGACTTTTGATATGCAGATCGTTTCTTCGTCGAACACTACAACCCCAATACGTGTGTATTCATTATAACCATGCACAGTCAAAACTATTTTTGTCTGACAATCTAATACGAACATTGTATCAACTTTCAGCGTTTTCAAATTTCGTATCATTATAGCCCAAAAAACTGAATAACTTGATGACACCTTCTAAATGTACTCCAGTTTTCAGCTATACATAGAAGACACTTCCATACAATTAAAATAAAAGTAGCATTGAAATACATACGCGTAGTTTCGAAATAATACTACAACTGAGGTCAAACATTAAATTCTGCAACGTCCAACAGCATACTAAACTAACGTCAGTTGTCATATGGAAATTGCTGAACGTCTTTCATTTCCACATCGTCTACATCCAGAGGTGTGTTTTTGGAACTTCCGGCAAGAAATATGGTTCTGCCTAAAACACCAATCAGAATGTTGTGGTGTCCTTGGTTAAACTGAATTGTAAACATGAATCTGCTTCATTTCATTATAACCATTATCACACCCGAACAACAATTCCAACTGAAGCAGTTTTCTGACCACAGCGCCAAAAGACGCCCCAGTTGCAACAATAAAAAAGTGAAACTGATGAATTGAGACATCAGTTGTTGTATGATCCCGATCACGTCTATCCCAAAATTTCTATAAAATGAATGAATAAATGGATGATACCAACCGGCCATCTGATGTCTAAGGCAATACAGAACGTTAATCTCCCACCACACTCCGGAGAAAATAACTTTATGAGAAAACTGACATGGTTCCTTTCCTTTCTCTATTCACAATACACATATTAAAGGTGTATCACAGAAATGAACGGTAATATCACATTACATAGTATCTGATTACCGTTGTACTCGCTTATAAGTCAAGTTCAATTGCAGACAATATAGACCCTGATCTGCCGTTGCATAATGCGCCGACAGATCAGGGTCAATGTTGTTTGTTCAACTGAACTGCATAGACCCAGATCTGCCTGCGCATTGTGTGACGGCAGATCCGGGTCTGTGTTGTTTGAAGTTGAACTCAATTTATAAGCGAGTATATACGGTACTTCTACTGTAAGATTGTAGAAAGGTATGGGAATACGAAAGATAGTCATTGGATTTCATAATTAATTCCCTTGAAATGAGTCTCCGCCATTTTAGGATCATCATACCATAAGAAACGTTTGAGAGTAAATGATGACGTAAACATTAAACGATTTAAAAAAAATCTTTCTCTTTTATATAAAAAGACACAATTTGTCTAAGTACATAAACAGCAGTATATGCAGAACAGTTCTTATTTACATGTGTTTTTTCTTCTCATAATATGTCACACAATTTTATTCCTGTCAATTATAATGCTGCGGACAGTCTACCTTAAGATGGCGACCATTTATTCTCAGAGAAGGTGAATCTAATCTTAGTCCTTAAATATATTGAATTTCTTAACAAATTTCGTACTTGTCACGAGAGAATGTAGAAGAGGCTTTAGACAGGAATTTGTGTTTACCAATTTCTTATTGAGCCCTCTCACTCTTTTGCAGAATACAACATTTCAATAGAATGATTGACCATAGCTTTTCTTTTCTAAGCCTGTCCTTTATCTCGACATATGGTTAGGTTGGCAAGGTTGACTATATATTGTAACATAAAAGCTGAGAAAAAAGCTTTATTTGATATTTTTACTTTTGCAACAATTTGCGTGACCACTGTACTAGCTGCAACAGAGATGTATTCTATTGCAGGACGACGTTCTGACTGAAGCACATTAAAACAAGATGTGGAAGCCATCGAAAATATCCGAACTTTTGCATGCGCGATATATTTAATTTTGATCCCACTCCTGCCGCAATCCCTCCATCCAGGATTCGAAACCTTTTTGGTCATTTACTCATTATCGCTAAACATAGTACCAAATATGATGATTGGTCCTACCCCCATCTCCCGGTTCAAGAGGAGAGCACGGATACACCGACGGATGGACGTGAGCGATCATAAGATTGTGAACATGACAAGATAAATTAATTTTACTCCGCAATAAATGATCCATGTTAAGGACTCACAACTTTATATGTTGGTATGTACCTCTCATTCTGTCATATTTGCTGGACATGTAGTCAATGCGCATGCACACTTAGAGACAATTGATGGAGTAGTAGTAGTAGCAGCAGCAATAACAATATCAGAAATAGTAGTAGTAATAGTAGCAGTGGTAGAAGTAGTAGTAGTAGTAGTAGAAGCTACGTGGTCAAGAAGCATGAAGAATCGTATGAACAAATATTTTATGTAATGTAAACAAGCTTCTTTCGCATGTACAATATGTATATATAAAAAAAAAACAAATTAGGTTACAAATTAGAAGGAATTATCAAGTTTTATTGCAATAAATGAGGTTGACATGGACAGTGTTGATTACAAAGGTACACTGATACTTGTAACCTAATAATCTTGATTCATCGGGATATTCACGTTCTTCTGTGTCTTCAAATTCGAAAAATCAAAAAGTATGAATGTGCAGACATGGTCTTGGAGCACTACCATTTAGAACCTGAATAAATAAATACATAAATAAAAATCATAAATGACCTAATTTCGTAAAATAAAATATATCAAGGCAGTATTTTTTTATACTGATGACATGCGAATAATTTGACAGCATTCAGATTTCAGCTCCAAAGGCTACATATAACAGATGGAAAATTTTAATATCTAGGTTAAACGATTTTATACATTTAAAGCAAGAATTAAATCTCGTCAATATACCCGCTTGCGGTAGTCAGACACTCACAGCAAAAGAGCGTTCAAATCAAAGCCTTACACACACACACAGATAAATAAGATACATATATATATATATATATATATATATATATATATATATATATATATATATTATTTTTTAAATCTGTACTTGGAGATCTCTCTTTCAATTTTTAGTATGTTTTTGTGAATTACCTTATCATAGAAGTTGATACATTCAAGACCAGTAACTTTGCCATCGCCTGCAATGGAAAATATAGTATAACCTGAATCATACGATCTCGGCGTATCCTAAAAGCTCCGTCATTTTTAAAAAATAAAAAATAAAAAATTCGGAATCATGTATGAAGCTATTTTCAATTTTGTTGTTTTCTTTCTTGCATATTTTTTTATTTCTGTGCAACCGTAGTGTTCTTATTTAAAGTTTTGAATTTTAAAGAGATGCACAATGAATAGGTCACACTTACCTTTGCAGGTGAAGGTACCAAGGAACATACGTAAGATGTAGTAGATGCATAGAGGATGTTTAACACTGCTCTATCAAATACCCTGTACAGAATACAATGTGCTGAAATTCCACAGCTTATAATTATTGTTTACTCTATTGTACACCAATCAACAAACAAATGATTTTCCTTTGCAGGTGACCTATCTTAAGTTTGAATTTATGATGTCCGTTACAAATTCCGTTCTCCAAAACTAAGTATACTTTGAGTTGATGTCTAATAGTGATCCACGAGCTAAGCTATAGTATGTTAGGTTCCCGGTTCTTGACATTTTTTTATACAACATTACACAAATAATGTAAAATTTGATGCAAGTAGTATGGGCAATTTCCAAATATTATAACAAAGACTTTGTGTAGGAGAAGTTTGATACTATACGACCGGGGAGAGAAAGAGAGAGAGAGACAGAGAGAGACAGAGAGACAGAGAGAGAGAGAGAGAATGTTTACTGTACGATTGAAAAGATAGATACTGCTTACTGTACTATCGGATATATTGATATATGGATATATAGGTAATTTGCACTGTACGAGATATATATGGATATATAATGTTGATTGATAGAGACAGACAGACAGAAAAATAGATTTAAAAATAAAAGGTAATTACTGTCAGCGTCAAACTCCTTGAAAATCTGAGACATATCTGACCTGGTCACAAGATACACACAACGTACATCCATATAGTGATAAATTTTCTTAGCTTGATAGAAAAGTTCTGGATTGTGGCTCATCATGTTCAGGAAAAATTCTTTTTCTGTCATGAGACCATCACCTGAAGATACAAAAGCTCTAGAGTGTCAGTATTACTTTTTATCAATAGTAACATGTGTATCAGGTACATTGTATACTTTGCCACGTTAAAAAGAATTTTGAATGTAGTTGAGAACAATCAATTGACTTACATGTAAATGTTGACCTTCGTTATGAAAATACCATCAAACTCACACCTTAGCTCCGCCTACAGCTAATTTGATTGGTCAATTATATGGTTAGAAAACACTTTGCCATTTGTTTCTAACAATAATCGCCGAGAGGAAAGAGGTAAAAATCATGAATTTTATTACAAATGTTAAAATTTGCTGTCTATCTCTCATCTTTTGCTGTTATAAAAATAATTTTAAAATACGACCAATCAGATTAGATGTGGAAGAATGTTAAGGTCCGGCTCAATAGAACTTCATATTGCAGGTCATTAACAAGCAAGAATTAAACTTTGTAGAAAAGATATCAAGTTACTGAACAAAGTAATATATATATATACATATATATATATATATATATATATATATATATATATATATATATATAAATGCTTGAAGAATTGATCGATGTAAGTCATCCCTTGCCTACCATTATATATTTTTTTGTCCGGGCGCTTCATCACGACAGGGGTACGGAACACCATCCTGGCAAGTTTCCAACCTTGTCATTCCCATCACAAATTGAGCATCCCTCCTACCCTCCACTCCCAATACCTCCCGTACATAAAAGCCCATCCTTAAAGACTATACGATTATAGTTTAGATGTATTTGAAATTATCACAATTATATCTCTCAAGTTTATTATTTGTATTTTTCATGTACACTATGTACGCTGATAAATAATTATCGCTAGAAGCATATGCTTCCGTGAATACAATTGTTCGGAATCTGATTCTGGTTCAGACTTCTACTTACTATTATGGTCCGATACTGTGAACAAAGTCAAAAACTCTGCCTCGGAGATGTCCTGACTGCCGTCGGAGTCCATCACATTGCACAGGTTTGTGAGAGCCGCTCTCTCCTGGCTCAGACCGGGCCTCCTGTGTTTTGCGAAAAAGAATGAATATATATATTTATAAAAGTGTTTTATTCATTACGATTTGCCCTAGAAATAGACATACAAACCAGGATCGGACAAATCTTGTGTCCAGAAGCTACCTTAATAATGGTGGGCAACCACATCTTGGATTTAGGTAGTCCAATCGGCTACTACACAACATCATGACGTGTTCTACTTTTTTTTCTCCAAAACATAACTATAACAAATATTTTACAAAGGAGAATAATCTATACTGACTTACGACAAGAAAAAAAAAGAATTCTTAAAGATACAATTATAATCTATATTTATATTGAAATGCATTCATTTGGCTTCTGAATATAAGCTAAAATACGAGTTCTTTTTTCCTCATAGCAAGCTTGGCTATCATCTTTTCTTTAATTTTAAAAATTTGTTGGAACCTGTAGAAAAAAAAGAACACATTTAAAATCAACTAAAATAACTTGCTTCAATGTGTTATGGTAATGCATTTTCAGCTTTATAACAGCTTTTGTTGTAAAATAGGGAAGATTTGTGAACTTTGCAAATTTAAAGATTTTGTTAACTGTGTAATGATGACCCCCTTTCTGACCAACGTGATATAACATCCTAATTCACCGTGACATAATATCCCAATTCACCATGACATAACATCCTAATTCACCGTGACATAACATCCTAATTCACCGTGACCTAAGATCATAATTAGCCGCAATATTGGAAGTCCAGAAGAAAAATTTACAATTAATAGGAAAATATTGACAAATGTAATCAAACTAAAGGTATTATATATACATATATACACTGAGGGTCTGAAACAAACTTACGAGGTAGTATTTAATTGTCCATAAGCAATGACGATGCAAGTAGATAGGATGACGAATTTCGTAATCATTTTCATCAGCTGTAAAAAAAGGTGATTGGTATTGTGAGTTACTATAGAAAAGTCAATGCTTTCAGCGTTATTATTATTATTATTATTATTATTATTATTACTATATGCTGGAATATAGTTGTTAGTGGTTACAACTAAATGTTTTTAAAAATATTTAAAACTAAGATTATTAGACAGTATGTGGTATTGATCATTAAAGATTTGATATAATGATGATATCCCGGATAAAGGACACTATATTTCTCCTTATGATAATTTCATGAACTGAAAATTTAATTGGAAGAGAGAATAATTTGCAACGATGCCCTGCTTGATGAAAAATTAACAGAATCATACAAATTATTATTTCTTCTTTTCAGTAATAAATTCTATTTATGGTAATAATTACATTAAGTTAAATAAAGATATCGTGAATATTTGTAGTGTTATATAAAAACACAAATCAGGGCAAAGATTCCTATTTCAAAAGATGTGCGAAGCAAATGGTAAATTATTTTTTACACACACTATCGCATGAGTAGCGTCTTACCGTTGTTCCAGAACGAAAGTGTTCAGAGTCTTAAGTGAACACAAATGACGGAATCGTGCATACCTTATCAAAATTTCGCAAGTAAAGTGTCAAAGGTTACAACCTACAGATAACCCTGTCCTACTGAATCGATAATCAAGTGCGACTTTTATCATAACGTTTCAAATTTAAGTTCATTGGGTCAGTAACGAGAGTATATGTGTGTGTGTGTGTGTGTGTGTGTGTGTGTGTGTGTGTGTGAGAGAGAGAGAGAGAGAGAGAGAGAGAGAGAGAGCAGACGTGATTATACTATTTTACAATTTTGCTTTGTGTTTTTGTGGGTTTTAACGGAACTTTTAACATATTATTGGCTATAACAAGTGGACACCGAGGTAGCCGACTTAAGCTGACCTGGGCGCGTATCGAACCCGCGACCCTTGGATTACGACTTCGACGCTCTACCAACTGAGCTTAATGCTTGGAAACAACAAAGTGTCATAAAGATCTTTTCCCTAGTAAACTGTTCTTGCAAAGTGAAGAAGTATTAAATGGAGTTGCAGACAATACTGTTGACATGGATGTGATTAAAGGGGAACTTTTATTGCATAGTTCCAAAATCCAAATTTAAAGAGTCATTATCAAGGGAGCGGAAAAGTTGAGCGTAGAGCTATGTGCCATTTTACTGAGCCGCAGTAGCTCAGTTGGTAGAGTATCCGACTGGTAATCCAAAGGTCTTGGATTCGATACCCGCCTATGCCAGCTCTGGGTTGACTGTCTCTGTGTGTCCATGGGAAAGGCACTCAGCTCCCACTTCCTCGGCTTGATATAGCCAATAATGTGCTCAAAGTGCAGTTAAAACCCAACCAACAACAACCATTTTGCTGAGCTTGGATACGTGGAGGCGTATTGGTGCCATAGATCTATGCACAGTCCACGTGAGTCTTTCCAGCATGGTGAAAAAGAAAACAAAATAATATTGTTTACATAGAGAAGTGTTTTGTGTGCAAGTAGCGCAATCATAAAATGAATTCATTTGGCTAAGAAAGAAATAGACGTAAATAGTTTAGTTATACACCGAAATATGCCGATTATAGAAAATAAATAGCTCGTATATAATCCGTCATCCATTCGGATGAAACCAAATTAGTTCGAGAGAGCAATCTCATATTTTGAACTGATGCAGCAGCATTAATAATAATCATAATAATAATAATACCAGAAAAGTATTGATATGTGTTCACGAGTTTGGCATTCTTCCCTGATGAAGTACACAAGGTTGGTTGACACGATTACTCAAAGGCAACTCACCCTTTTATTGCACTCTAGTCCTCTGTTTTTACTAGAACTTTGTACCGCATTTTTCAAATAGGGAAGTTCAAAAATTAGCAATCTATTTCTTGATATGTAGAGGATGCAGTGTGGGTATTAAGTCCACCAGATATCTACACGAATCATCAGAGAACGATATTTTGCACGTTCGGGAACTAAAATTTTTATCAGCCAACTTGGAATCATGGGATCACGGTCGTCATGTTAAATACCTGTAAAAACCCTTTTATGTTTAGTATAGTAAAATGATATGTTGAACGAAGTACAGTGTTATAGCATGGCATTTTGTATGCTCACTATTTGCATATTTGAACTAACTGAGACGTAAGGTATTCACGTGAACTGATCCTATTACCCGTATCATTGTTGATATGAATTCGTCCGAGTTAATGTACATGGGCCCTAATATCTTTGTAGACCTGTACTGCCTATGCCATTTATCACACTCTCGAAATTGTAGCTTCAGTCTTCTTATCAACAAAGAATTCGCGATGTATCGAGTTGTACCCAAACACGCGATGTATCGAGTTGTACCCAAACACGCGATGTATCGATTTGTACCCAAACACGCGATGTATCGAGTTGTACCCAAACACGTGAATAACACGTGTAAACTGCCAAACCGTTTTGTCGTCTAAAAAGAAAATATTAAATACTGAATGCACAGACTGTTTTATACGACACTAATTAATTATTTCGACATATACTCGCATACAGAAATTGAGCAAGCAAATTGTCTGCATTTTTATATTTCAATAGTACCTAGCTGGAACATTCACCCTCTTTTTACTCAGTCTTCCAGATTTGTAACCCTTTTGTACACTTACATGATATTTAACAAATTCAATTGTAAGATATTTTTAATTTACAACTTATCATAAATTCATGTTTCTATCGACGTTGTCGGGCGTACATGTTTCGTCCATGAAAAATGATCTGTACCTAGCAACCAATTACACAGAAGCCATAAATAACTTAAAATTGCATTCCTTCCCAGCACTGATTTATAACTAATATCACGAGCGTGTTCTTCTTTGCAGCGCGTCACAATGTAACACAATGGTTTTACCATCAAAATCCACACAGATAGTCCAGTTTGGCTTGTTTAAGTTTTGAGAAACCCTTGTTTTGGTCTAAAAATAGTATTATTTATACTAAATTACAGGGATTTTAATAACGCTTTCTTATAAACATACATTGTATTCCGATGATTGTCTTCATTTTGATTGGGTATGCTACACTTTTATAGGGAGACCAAGTCGGGCACAAATTGTCACATAAGGATACTTGGACAGTGGGATCAAGTGCTCTCTACACAGTACTTTCTCACATCTCGAGTTAACTATGGATTGGCTGTGTACATTTGCGTGTGCCACGATGACTTATCGGGTTTGCCTACATCGTGATACAAGTTCGTGATGAACGATGTACTAGTAAGCGCCCCACCTCGTTTAAATCCTAAATTGTCTAATCGACGTTTACAAAATCGTGTCGTGCCATTATCTCAATTTTCATTTTTTTTTTCTCTCCACGGAATGCAGCTTTAAAAGTATCACGGATTCTCGACTTCACTCTTACTTCTGTCAAGGTATATGAAATTTTCTTTTCAGACATACAATGTAGCCTTTTAGTTATATTGTCTCATTCTTATTGGGAAACCTGGCTCCTACAAGACTGTATTGATTGTACAGAAACCTGCATGTATAGCATATTGTATTACTGTCAAAGATAGGTCTCCCCGTATTTAGAACATTTTCAGTCTAGAGTAGTAGTAGTAGTAGTAATAGTAGTATGGCTTCACCAATATTTCCTTTATGGTGTTGATTGAAGGAAAGTGTTATATATATATATATATATATATATATATATATATATATATATATATATATATATATATATATATATGTGTGTGTGTGTGAATATAAAGCCCTCAAAATAAATATAAACATGAGGTACTAAGCGATGAAAGTTAAAAGCTAAAGATTTTAAATTTCTGTAAAGTGTATATAAGATGCAAGACAAAGGTGAACACGTAAAATCCTTAAAACAAATTAGTCTCGGGTATATTTTACCTGATAATTTGTGTATACGATATAAATACAAAAGCGGTAAATAGAAACATGGGTAATAAGTGTGGTTCACTTTATAGCGAGTTTGCATCCTTTCTTGCGGCTACAGGGTACCATTTCTAGCGATGTAGCCATCAAAGGCGTTAAGATTGTATAGTTGTCTCACTATCTTTGTATGTGAAAATGCATCAATCATAGGACAATCTATGCACATCTTGGGTGCATGGTAGACTTTCAACTTTAGCTTTGACCTCACTATCGCTTTTGACCGACTAGTCTCCCTGACGACCAAACTGCAAACAACGCCTCTACCTACACAGACCGTTTAACCCAAAATTCAACCTCAAATGGGCTTCGCTTTGGGTTGTCTTTTAGGTAATTTTTGCACGATTTCGACGCAAAAGACGATAAGTTCACAAAAGTAGTTGAAGATCTACAAGAAAAAGTTTTAACACACACATATATTAACTCAAACGTCAATAAGCACTTTAGTAATACCAATGACTATATATTAAATAAATATTTTCACTCGAATCTGATTCCAACCGCACAATGTAAAATCTGATCACAAATGGATTCCCACAGACTGATCTAAAACAGGAATGAATTTTTTGTTTACAAAATCCCTATTTATACACATTTTCACTTCACGTATATCATAACAGGATGTGAAGCAATAAAATGTACAAAATCCAGTTTTACTTCAACAAGACTGGCCTTAAACTCAATGCTTGTAAACATTCTGTTTACAAATGACTACAATCTAAAGTATAACTTACCTTCTTGGACAAGATTTAAAGATGCATCATAGATTAAAAATACATAACAATATATATATATATATATATATATATATATATATATATATATATATATATATATAATTTTTGCGAACTCCTTAAAACTGAGATAAAAGCAAAAACGGCGTTTCTGCAAGAAAGTTGGAGAAAACAACTAATGGTGGCAGTAGCGTATCGATATACTTGAGAGGTGCCACACTGGGAGCAGTTTGTCTCACGACGTTAATGTATACGCATACTATTCGTCTACAGTATGATTGCGTGGTTAAAGGTCAAATGGAGCCGCTCAGTCTTGAGTGAATGCATGAACAAATGCTCAAACACGAGACTTAATTTCCTTCGAGATCTTTTGGTATTTAAAATGAGTTTATTAAAAAACATTCTTGCCGGCAGGCTATGATGTTTTCAACAGAAATTTTGTTGATCTTGCTAACAAATATCGTAAGTTCAGATTGGTTGTTTTGTTGATCTTGTTTACAATATCGTCAGTTTAGACTGGTTTCAAGTTACCTTTTCAAAATGTAATGTGAATTCTGTGAATAACCGTCAACCAGTCTATGTTTCCCCCAATTGCAATGGCAATCTAGTACTGAAACGTCTGTTCGTAAAAATTGAATTCTTTGTAAAAAAGGAATTTTGAGAATCACCGTTATAGTACACAACCATCGCTTATTAAGGGCTACAGAGGCCTTAATGGTTTTGTCATATTTATTTCTTATTATAATGTCTTACATTGGTTAAAGTCGTAAAATACGCTGGAGGTCTGCAATTAAGCAAACTATTTATAGATAGCTCATTTCTGTCAACATTGCAAGTAAATATCAATGTAACCTAATTAAAAAATAAAGTTTTTTAAAATCTGGTTCAACCTTGACATTCCATAATCTACAACAATGACTCTACCCTATGAATGTTTCTGGTGTTTTAGTTTTCATATAGACATACACTTACCTACTGTTTGTTTGATGTTTCATGCTGTTACAGTTTTCATTGTTGTAGGTATTGCATAAAAACAAAAACACCACAATGTTCCTATACCCTAATAATGGACCATTTTCTTCACCTTGGAATTTTCAGATATGTGTCCCAGAAATCTAATATACCAAATGCTGAAATACTACCAGACTAACGTACTATTTGAAACATGACTCATGACCATAAATGAGATTGATAAAAGGCCTATAGTAGTGGTACCGAAAAATCACTAATCGAGATGGAAATATGGAATACTCGATACCCACAATGCAGAGACTGTTCATTTGGGAAATAACTCAATTGGAGGAGATAAAACGCACATGCTAATATGTGGTACGACAATTAAATACATATATCTCTACCAGCATAATAAAAAAAAAACAAATACAAAATTCGAACGGGCACATGAAGAATATATTCAAAGCAGATTGAGAGAATACAAGCCAAAACTAGAAAGAAATATAATGCTGTTGTCAATCAACCAAAAACAAAGTAATGAACCGTGTACTGAGAGCAAATTTTAAATAGTTCATGATCTGATTAAGGCAAGCGAATAACTGACCGATTAATTCAGATTCCAGCTATGCACATTTACCTACATACTATGTACACCTCTCGCTCTATGTGCATGAGGCTACAGTTTGGCAACAAGGCTTGCACTGTAGGTGTAATTAGAGCACTTTTGAAAAACGTTTCAGGAAATTCAATAAGACTGGGAAGGTGATGGGGCTCTTCACATACATATTAAACTGGCAACGTCATTATTCATTGCAAAACAAACATTCATATCTGATATTAAAAAATCATTTTTAGAGAGATACTGAAATACAGAGAGATTGTCAGACAGTCAGTATTCATAGCAGAACAAACATTGATTTCTGATAAAATGTATTCATTTGCAGGGAGATACTAAAACACAAACAGACAGACACACAACACATTGATAGCTGATAAATTAATTCAGTTGCATAGAGATACCGCATCACAAACAGACGGACAGAGACACAATACATCGATAGTTTATAAAATTGATTCAGCATACACATAAGCAACAAAAAAATGGTGTTGTTTTTAACTGTACTTTTAAGACATTATTGGCTATATCGTACTGAACATAGGTAGAGAAACCAGTCTTCACATAGACTTGAAATTACAGTAATCGTAACATTAGTAGGAACATTAGCAGTTCTGGCTATGCGTGTTTTTGTGTGCTTGTGCTTTTAAAAAATTTGGGTAATTGGTTTGTAACAGTTTTGGTTTAAAAAGTTTTTAAAATTTTTGTTCCCATGCAGTGTTGCCTTCCATTTTTATTTTTTCTTTAGGCCATTTTATGAAATATAAAATGGGCTTAAAAGTGTTTATTAATAAAAAATAGTTAAGTTCTCCTTTTTACATATTTATAAAATGTTTATAATGGCCAAAAGAATATTGATTTGTACCATCACTATTATATTATTTATCATCCTATGAGCTTAAACTAGTTTTATTTAGTTCATAAATACCCACCTTATATATTTGGAATCTTATTTATGCATCTTACTTGGGTTTTTTCTCCATCAAATAAAACGTTTTGTGCAACTTAATATTATTATTACTTTTTAATAGAACTTAATACCTTTAGCGTCGCATTCTGTACATCAAATAATAGTTCAACCAATTACCTCATCTTTAGATTGATCACATACATTATTATTATTTGTACCTCTTAGAAAATGATCTTTTCGATATTCAGCTGTAGCGTAAAAATAATATAAGTTTCATAGCTTCATATACATCATCTGTGAATATTTCCAGCATCAACGAGCCTTTGTCAGTATACAACGATCTCACTGTATCACATATTTTATTTTCAACTGATTATTATAAAACTTATACATTAACAATTTTGATAGAACAGATATAATACTGCCAGTGTAGATTGAATTATTTAGCATTATTTGTATTTTTATCATATTTATAAAAGCAGAAATCCTCGTTTAATAATTTCGTACTGAAAATAATGTCTTGCTAAATAATTTTCTTATTCTATATGTTTTGTCTGTTCTGCATAATTCCACATCTACACTATTTCTTACATTTTCAGTTGTCGTGCGAAAACAACATTATTCATTAGTTTATATAAATTAGATTCATGACCTCTACTTTGTTGTTTTGCTTCCCTTCTTAGTTTTATATTATGATTAATATATGATTTCATCCATGGTTTTGTTTGAATTTCATCATTCTGTGAATATGTGTGATTTATAATCCTAGCGGCACATATAATTTTAGTATCCTATAATGCAGAACATATTTTTTTATTCATTAGATTAGGTATTCCTTTGCTTACTCTACCAGTTTCATTTGTACTGAACAACTCTTTTGCTAACGAATAATTAGTATGTACATCATGTAATTCTTTGGGATATTTAAGATCAACTTCAAAAACGTATCCTGTAGGGTTATCATGATCAGTATATAATATTTCATTAATGTTTATTTTTTTCTGGATCAATCTATGTGAATCCTGCATACTGAGGTTTTGTGTCATTGACCAGGAATATAATTTATTATATACTTAAGTGTAAAATATAGAAAAGTATTGGCAAAATATTTCTCATATCTTTTAATTATATTTTTACATGTGAAAAAATATATCCTATATTTTCAAATGTGAAAATACAAGATTTCCCACCAAGCAATTCGACGCTAGATTATGTGTACCTACAGTAGTTATACTTGCAGCAAGAAAAACGAACAATTTGTTATCCAGAACAAATATATGGAAACTGCATTATCTTTCAGACATTGAAATTATTTTTTGCTGAAGAAATTTAACTTGACGCCGTTCACGACTCTACGAAGTTGTTTCCCCTGTTCTAATTTGACAACAATTTAAAAACCCGGTGTGATGCATTTGCTATCGGACTTGCTTTGTGGTTATATAGGGTAAAATAGTTTACAAAATGTCAAAATATGTAATTTATTGCAACATAGGAGGTCATCCCGACCCTACGGCTCTCTTAAATCACTGATATTTTTATGATCAGCTGGTGAATATGTTTGAAAGTCAGGTGAAGTTACCAAAAGGGGGCTGTGGTGGTTTGTTGAAGAGTGAGTTTAATCTTCTAAGGTTCAATTTAAGAGCAATTTTGGTACATATTAAGAGGAAAATTGTCTTTTCCTGCATAAATAACGGATATAATTCATCTTGTGGTTATATTTTAATTCGTAGCCTCTCCACTTGTTAAAACCTCACGTTTGTTTTGTAACACATGATGAAATATATCCGCTATTGACATAGGAAAGGACAATATCATCTGTATTGGAATTTGATAGCTTTGGGAGCTAATGGATAAATTATACATTTCGTACATTGATCATATCATGTTGATATATTCACATGTCAACCACACTTGTTTGTAATTCCATATATTAATCATATTTGAAGGAGGTTCTGGAGAGATCCTTCGGCTGGGAGGAGCGGGCCACGCAAGGCCATTCCTTCCTCATTGGAAGGGAGCTGTGGAATCGCAAACATCTTTTGATCGTCACTGGGCGCCACGAGATAAATAACATCATACTTTCCATTTTTGAATCAATCTAATTCAATGTCAGTGTATGTGTGGAAATGTAATTCTATGTCACTATATGTATGAAAATCAATCATACCCCAATCATACTTGTTGATGTGCCATATATCAATCATTCTTATTTACAAATTTCATACATTGATCATATCATGCTGGTAGATCCACATGTCAACCATACTTGTTTATAATTCGATATAATAATCAAATTTGGTGATAGTTCCATACGTTGAGCATATCCGTTGCTAAACGGGATCATTTGTATGTATTTGTTAAAATTCCATGCTCTCATCGGTTCCATTTAGGAACGATATAATTTTCTTGTATCCTCTATTAAACTTTGTGCAAATCATTTTGTTATATCTATTGTTGGACTTTATGCGCATAAATAACGTGTCAGATTCATTCATCGTTCAGATCATTCATATGCATCATACATAAATATCTCATTCACGTAATTGTGTTTAGTGTTTTCGCTAGATTAAATCCCACCCGGTTTAAATCCTGTGACACCACCTCTTACTGATTTTCCAAAACCTAAATGTTTATCTATATCAGTGAAAATTTTAAGATTTGATCCTGTATTATTTTTCAATAAACAATCAAATGATAATGATGCGCTGCTTATATAATAACATGGATCAAGCTTATATTCTGTTATCATAACTTCTTTATAACGCTGGAACATATAAGCAAGAATTAATGAATCTGTTTTTAAACATAAATCGTGATAATCTCCTAAATGCTTGTAGCCAAATATATCCCAAACCAATTTTCCATGAGCATAATCATTATCAGATATGCTTACGATATGTCATAAACCAATTTTCCATGAGCATAATCATTATCAAATATGCTTTCGATATATCCCAAACCAATTTTCCATGAGCATAATCATTATCAGATATGCTTTCGTTTCTTAAGGTTGAATAAAAATCTTTTTACTCAGGTAATTGTGTTTCGTCAAATCTTTCAAAGCTGACTATATATTCATATGGGTAAATACCCTTATTTATATTGTCAAGTCTACCCATAATAAATTGCATACAATCAATGAATTGTAACTGTCCAGTACTGAAAGTCATACATTGTTCAATATTTTGTAGCTGCGCAGATTATATTTTCTTGTCGTCCATCATCTCCGCGATTGAAAATAACAGGTATTTTTGTTTTACACAGAATAATTTGTTAACTTTAAATTATATTTGTTATGCGTTGAGCCACGATATTTTCGACTTATAGGCAATGCTAGCTTGCTTTATCATTATTTGATTTCTCTTTCAGATATATAACAGAGTTTGAGATTGATATTGTTTTTATCCTCTCATTATTATTTATGACGGCTGTTTGAAAAAAAAATATTGATAGTTTCTTTTGTATATTCAAGATTTGTCATATACTTTTGAACAACATTTTTATCTGCATATTTTATATGCTCATTTTATTCCATCATTTCGGACTCTAATATCCAACAAAAGCAAACATGATATATATTTTGCAATTATTTATGTTTTATTACCTGCATTTTCTTTAACTTGTTATATTAGGAACCTCAAAATAAGCATATATTACAAACTGATCAGGCATCTGGTTTTCATAATTTTTAAAATGAAGTCAGTTGTGTTCTTCATCAGGGCATACCACTTTTTGACATGCTTCATGAATCTGTGCCTATTTACTAAATGTATCAATCATAGTTAGTAAATATTGATACACTTTATTATGTTTACTAAATTGTTAGATATCAACCTAATCTGCTGACCATGTTGAATCTATTTTATCTTTTATTACGCGGAGTTGAGTGAATTTTCCTATTATGGACTTAATCAAGTAAAAATCAAGAAGCAATTTATTTCAAGATAATAAAAATGAAAATCCAAAGACCATTACAGTAACGTGAATTAGAATCCAAATAATCCAATAATCCTATGTGTCCTAATCACGAGTCCTAAATATAGAATGTTCCGAATGAATTTCAGCATCCTTGAACGTGCTGATGTGCCAATAGTCTTAATGTCCTGATGTGCCAGTAATTTTTAATGTGCTGAAGTGCCAAACTAAAGTACTCCAGAATATCTTTGAATACGTTCACATACATTCCCAATACATTCTCTCTGAATTTGGAATGATTTTTCACAACTATAATGACTCTTTATAGACTGATGGTAAGGTCGAAAACTGAAAACTGTCCTTTGAACATGACATATATAAAGATAGGTCACATGACAGAATGTTCTAGAAAATTATATGGTGTATGTGACTTTTAACACACAACTCTAAAGGAAATTCTAGTTTTATCTGTAAACAAAATCAACCCTGACCTCAAATTAAATACACAACTTGTTTACCAAAACCGTTCTTTAATTAAAACACTAAGTAAACAACTCAGTTCAAGGACAATAGTTAAACATGTAAACCTTATACACATCATTAAGGTTTGAGTAAATATTAAAGTCAAGAAACAATTAATTTCCTAAAATATTTATAATATTTTATAAAAATCATACATAACACCTCCCCTCTTAAAGAAAAGAAAGATTTATGCAATAAAGCTTTCTTTTAAATATGCATCGAATATTATAATAACCAGAATTACATAGGAAGGTGTTTTATGATACAAAACTTCATTACGTAAAGCAATATAATACTGCTATGCACGTGAGAGTGCATCTGCGATCACATTGTTTCTTCCCCTGATGTGTCTAATGTCAGTGTTATATTTCCGTAATATTAAACTCCATCTCAACAATCTTCGATTTTTATCTTTTATTTTTTTAATGAAAGTAAGGGGATTATGATCACTCTATACAATGATCGGAGAAGAAGCCGAGGTAACATACACTTCAAAATGTTGTAAGCCAATATCAAGCGTGGAATAATTTTCTGGTGCTTGTTTGGTTTTTGTTTAGAAAAATAGCACACTGGACGATCCACACCATTTTTGTCTTCTTGAACCAACCCCAACATCGCTTGTATCAACAGACATTTTAAATGATTGGCTGAAATTTGGTGCAGATAGAAATGGTGCATTCTTAAGCATGTCCTTTAACTTGTTAAAAGATTCCTGACACTTGTCAGACCAATGCAATTTGGTTTTGTTACTCAACAAACTTGTCAAAGGTTCAGCAATTATAGAAAAATCTGAACAAAATTTCCGATAATATCCAGCCATACCTAAAAATCGCATCAGTTGTTTTTTACAAACTGGCACCGGAAATTCAGAGATAGCTTTGACCTTAGCTTCTATAGGTTTAACTTGACCTCGTCCCACTATATGTCATAAAAATGTGACACAAGCATGGGAGAACTCACTTTTGCTCAAATTAATCATCAGATTTGCATCACTCAGTCCACTGAAGAATTTCCGAATGGTTTCCAAGTGATCTTTCCAGGTGTCGTTGTAGATAATGACGTCATCGATGTACGCGTCACAATTATCTAAACCAGACATTAACATGTTCATCAGACGTTGAAACGTTGCAGGAGAATATATATATTTTTCATTCCAAATGGCTTGACTTTATATTGATAAAGTCCATCTGGAGTTACAAATGCTGAAATTTCTTTTGCCCTTTCCGTGAGTAGTATTTGCCAGAATCCTTTTAAAAGGTCAAACTTGGTGGCATATTTCGCATTTCCAATGTTATCAATGCAATCGTCCATTCTTGTCATTGGAAATTTATCCGTTTTGGTGACACTGTTGACTTTTCTCAAGTCAGTACACATGCGGAATGTATTATCTGGTTTAGGCACAATAATACATGGTGAACTCTATTTACTTTTACTTGCTTCTATAAAATCATTCTCCAGTAAAAACTGTATTTCTTTCTTCAAATATTCCTGTTTGAGAGGATTCATCCTGTAATGATGCTGTTTCACAGGCATATAATCTACATTGTCAACGTCATGATAGATTGTATTTGTTCGTGTAGGAACATCAGGAAACAACTGCTCATACTCATATAATAACTGTTTTAGTTCATTTATTTCCTGTTGTTGTATATGTGAAAGTTTCTGGTCCATATTGTTCAATATTTTTTAATTCCGAAGTTTTGTCCCATCAGAGTCACTATAGTCTGATTGTATTCCATCGTTGATATCTTCACTGTGTGGGACAGGTACTAGTAAATTAATTGAATAATTACCTGGGCTATCTCTGTCAAATTAATCTTTTAACATATTTATGTGACAAAGTTGTTACTGTTTCCGCCTCCCAGGAGTGTTAATGACACAATTTAAGTCATTTACTTTCTTTTCAACGGTACAAAAATCACACAATTTAGCCGAAGAGGATTTTGAGCTCTGAGCAAGAGAGCCAGAACTTTTTTACCAGACTCAAAACTCCTTTCCTTTGTGTTTCTGTTATATCTTATTTTCATATTTGACTGAGTAGAGTGAAGATCAGTTCTTGCTACTTCACAAGACTTTGACAACTTTTATTTGAAATCAGAGACGTAATCAAAAAGATTTATCTTTGAATCTTCATTTGAACGAAGTTTCTCCTTCAAAAATTTCAATGGTCTACGGACAGTATGTCCAAAAACCAGTCCAAAGGGACTAAAACCGAATGACTCTTGAACTGATTCCCTAATAGCAAACAACAATAAATGTACACCCTCATCCCAATCCTTTACTGTATCAAAGCAATATGACCGAATCATATTCTTCAAAGTTTGATGAAATCTTTCCAAAGCCCCTAGACTTTTAGAGTGATAGGTGGAAGATTTAAACTGTTGAATGCCTAATAAATGGTTTGTCAAATTCAGGAATAGGTTGCAGATGATTCTTATGCATGTTTTGATTGGGTTTTCTTACCATTTGATAAGTGTGACAAGATCTACAGTATTTAGAAACATCACTTTTATGTTTCGGGCAATAAATATTATTCAAGATATTGTGATAAGTCTTACTGACTCCTAAATGACCAAACAAGGGAGTTTCATGGGCTAGACTAAGAAAGTCCTGTCGATATGACTTAGGAACGACAATTTGATAGCTCAGTGACCACTCGTCACCAGCGGGTACCTCAAGTAGTCTCCATTTTCTCGTAAGGACCCCATTTTTCAGAAAGTAACAAGCTGGGACTTATGTGGCTTCAGTTTCACTAATAGCCCTCTGAAACAAACATATCTCGGGATCTTGTTCCTGTTCAACGACAAGTGATTGTTGTTTGTCACCCTGATTAGAATAAAGAGAATTAATTATCAAAAGAGGATCTTTGTGATCAATACCTTTTGATTGATCAATACCTGAGGAAAAAGGGACCTCTTCAAAAGATTGGCCAATACACGTGTCAGCTAAAGGAATAATTTTCTGATCAACATCACTCTCAAGAGCTCTTTTTGCCATAGCTCTGGTAACTGCAAAAGCAGGGTACAAATCAGGGATTTCGATTTCGATAGGATCAACGTTCTGATTCAAACAAGGCTTGTCAGCTACAAGTGGATTAACCACAACCTTATCTCCAGCTAGGTCATTGCCTAGTAATAAGTTAATACCTTCTACTGGGATAAAAGTCACTGCTCCAACAGTCACAGGTCCAGAAACTAAGTCTGACGCCTAATTAACAAATTGGAGATCAACATTTACAAAGCCGCACTCTACTCCCTGAATAAGTACTCTTTCACTAGAAGAAGTCTTCTCAGACAAAGGTAAAGTACCTCATAGCAAAATACTCTGAGAAGCTCCTGTGTCCCTTAATATTTTAATAGGAATATGATTGGAAGAATCACCAATAAATGATATAAAACCTTCTGACATGAATGGTTCATAGGTCTTCAAAATAGGATCAGACTAGGGTTTGTTTGACCCAACAAATGTATTGCTTTCAATACAAGACCGTGATCTTGGCCTCTTTGAAATAAGAGCATTTGTAATCGCTCTGTCTTTATTCTGTTGCTTGCTTTTAACCTAATGCAATCAGAAATGACGTGCCCTTTCTTTTTACAGTTGGCGCTTGTAGGAAGAGATGAAGATTTCGGATCAGTCTTATCAGATGTTTGATTCCTAACAGTTGTGCTGTTTTGAAATTTGGAAAGACTCGTTTGAGACTGAGATGTTTTTGTTTTTTTTACCAGAAAACTGCTGAGAGGAAGACTTATTGCCAAATTAAAATTTGTGACTCAAGGAATAATCATCAGCCATGCGAACAGCATTCTTCAAAGTTTCCACTTTCTGCTCGTCAAGATAGGTCTGAACATCACCATGAATGCACCTCTTGAACTCTCCAATCAATACGAGCTGTCTGAGGTTATCGTAATCTTGATCAACCTTCCTGCCTGAGCACCACCTATCAAATAGTTGTTCTTTTTCCCTTGCAAATTCAACATGAGTTTGTCCAGTTTCTTTTCTACAATTCCTAAACTTTTATCGATACGCCTCAAGTACCAACTCATAACCCATCCTAATCAGTGCTTTGTTGTACTGACAGTGAAGTGTAGACTTCACGAGCTTTGCCAATAAGTACACTTTGTAATAACAAAGTCCAACGCTCTCTTGGCCATTTCAAGTTGTCGGCAATTTTCTCAAAATGAAAAAAGTATTTTTCTACTTCTTTTCCCTGAAAAGGGGGTACTAACCTAATATATCTGGTACCATCAAAACCTGAACTTGTGTGTAAAGGGAGAGAGTGTCTTCCGTTTGCCAGTTCTAATTCTCTTAACTTAAATTGCATTTGTCTTTCTCCTTTTTTTCTCTCTCTCTTTGAAGCTGAAGCTCCTTAATTTCCTGTCAGAAATAGATACAGGCTTTCCAATCAAACCCAAAACGCTACTATCAAAAATTGCCTTTCTTACTAAATATTGAATTAAAATAATTGTTATCTCCTGTTTTGTTAATGATGCTTTCGCCTCAGACAGACTATATTTTCTGGCAAGTTCAAGCAACTCATCCTTTCTCATAGACTCTAACCCCTCTTGAGTAGGATTTGAAATAAAATTTTGAACATTAGATGACATTGTGAAGGCTTGTTGGTTTCACAAAAAAACCTCCTAAAATTAAAATATTTGCCAAACACAACAAACATTCTGAGACAAAATCAATATGAATTTCAAAGATAACTTTAATATCTCTAATATGCTTTAAAGAAATTCAGATCTGACCCGGACGAGCCCCCAATTTATGTTACGAGTCTATGTTCTAAGAAAAATGCAACGGAAAGAAAGTTAAACCAACAAATCAAGTAAAAATCAACAAGCAATTTATTTCAAGACAATTAAAATGAAAATCAAGAGACCCGTACAGTAATGTGAATTAGAATCCAGATAATCCAATCACCCTAAGTGTCCTAATCACAAGTATAAATATATAATGTTCCGAATGAATTTCAGTATCCTTGAATGTGCTGATGTGCCAATAGGCTTTAATGTCCTGATGTGCCAGTATTCTTTAATGTGCTGGAGTGCCAATTAAAAATCCAAAATCCAAAAGTCTATGAGCACTTTTATAATCCTATGAATAGACTCTTTATAGACTGATGGTAAGGTCGAAAACTGAAAACTGTCCTCTAAACATGGCATATATAAAGATAGGTCACATGACAGAATGTTCTAGAAAATTATATGGTGTATGTGACTTTTAACACACAACTCTAAAGGAAATTATAGTTTTATCTGTAAAAAAATCAACCCTGACCTCACATTAAATAAGCAACTTGTTTATCAAAACCATCCTTTAATTAAAATACTAAGTAAACAACCTAATTCAAGGACGATAACTAAACATGTAAACCTTAAACATAATATTAAGGTTTGAGTAAAAATTAAAGTCAAGAAACATTTATAATTTCCTAAAATATGTATAATATTATATAAACATCATACATAACAATACTGAACTTACTCGGTTGTTGTTTTTGACGGTTTACCACCTGTTGTTTTTGACGGTTTACCACCTGTTGTTTTTTGTTAGCTTACTTCTTGTTGTTTTTATGGCAGCAATTTCGTCTTCTTTGTTACCACATATTGAGCATATGTCTTTAATAATCCTTTGATTATTCTTTGTATAACTAATAACCTCATTATTTGTGTCAGTTTGGTCTTTGCACTTTAAACAATATGATTTCATGTATTATATAAGTATGTTTTATTGTATTTATATATTGTTTTATTAGGTGCTCATTAAAATGAATTGCTTGATGTTTAAAATCTAGCCAAATATCTATTAGCTTTACATCTCTGTATATGTGTGTGATAAATACACACAGAAATAACCCCACATGATAATATCCATATGTTGTATTTGAGAACAGCTGTAAACAATTTGCTTACAGTCATATAATGTTTAATAATATCGGGTAGAGGTAGTTCAAATGAATAAAATTATGTGCTTTGGGATCATTATAAACAGGTACCCAATGTATTCCATTATCTTTAAAAAGTCAGCTTATTATCTATACTTCTTTCATTTTGTCTTATTTTATTTGGAAGCATATCGTTACTAAAACAACCTCTAGAGTGGTTTTTTCATTATCATTCCAGTTTGATTATTACTAAGATTGTTTATGATTTTTATGTATGGTGTTTGCGTATAGTTGGTTTTTATCAAGTCTTATAGCGTTATAGCGACTGGTTGTTTTGTGTGCATATTCTTATATTGTATATTTGGAGGAGTTTGCTTAAACTCAATCCAAATTCAATGTATGATATGTTATAATATTATATAATATTAAAATCGTCTTTTTTCTTGGTCGAAAATCCTCGTTTAGATAAACCAGAACCATGAGTGGCTTTTGATGTTGCACAATGAACCGCTTCTGTGACTGCTGCCATCCATAATGCTGGCAGTCTATTCCTAATGTTGTAAGTATCTTTGGAGCAAGTGCTTTTGCAAAAGGAATAATAGCGGGAAAGATAGAACCACCTTGTTTTATTATAGTCACTTTATATTTAAAATAATAATTCCTCTTATTTGCAATCATACATTTCCGTGATTGTGTTTTATTTAGAACAATTCTAGCATAACAACCTTTTATTTGATTCGCTTTTAATATTATTGTTAGTGGTTGATTATTTTAAAAGCATTTTTTAACATTCTTTATGTTGGTTTGATAATGATACAGGAACTTTAGTATATCTCATTATAATATATGGTTATACAATAGCATTCATCTTACAATTTCTTGCATTTAATGTTAGGTGTATCTGCCAGAGGATATCCATATTGAAAATTAGCACCTAACTCCATATAACAATATCAGTGGCATTCATTGTAAATTTTTCACCATGCTTGCTAATATGAGAATGAAATATGAGGTATAGAGTTCCAAATTCAAAAATAGTTATATTTGTACCAGTATCAAGGTCTGTGTATTTATTAACTGCATCTTGAAACATCATACAGGCTCTTTAATAATTTTTATTTGGTTCAGTAAAGTTTCATTGTAATGCCCGCCCAGGATATTGAACACTATTAATTCTAACATTTATTCATCTCAAATTTGTATGATCAGATTTAATAAATTTTGTTTTCTTGGTGCTATAAACACATGCTAGTTGTTCAGATGCAGTTGTTTTGATTCTCCATGTTGGATTTAATTAAGTATGGTTATATCGTTGTCCATATACTTTCATCTGTTCAAAGTACATTTTTTGGGTATAGCCAGCAGCTAATTTGGTTTCACTATCACTTGCCACTGACAGCGACAATTCACATTTGGGCATTCACAAGCTAATATGACTAATGGTTAATTTACCTGCAGATACTCCACCTGTTCTCATAATATATCACGCAGTTGGATTTCTATCTAAAATTATGGTGTGTTTGACACGACGAAATACAGTATTTATATCACGACATACACCAGATATCCTACATAATGGTAAAACGAATGACACTTGTTTGTTATCAGCAGGGAGAAGCCAGCCTCTTTGAAATCCTTCATAATTAACAGCTTCTAAGCCTGCATTAAACGCTACTCTGAAATGTGTACCATTTACAGGATCACCATCACCAGGAGTAGCAAATGGCATTAACACAGTGCCTGTTTTAAACCTATTAATAGAAGCATTACATGTGCCACTATCTTATAATAATAATAATAATAATAATAATAATAATAATAATAATAATAATAATAATGTTAATAATAATAATAATAATGATAATAATAATAATAACAACAACAACACATAAGGACATATATATGGACACGATTACAAAATATAAACACCATGAAATTACAAACAAACAACATGCTGAAAATAATTAAGCTAAGGAAACATTGCTAAGTCTTAAGTCTGTTCTTCCAATCGAAATAGGTGAGTTTTAAGAGCACTCTTAAATGAGATCACGGTGTCGTTGTGTCTAAGTTCAATGGGCAATTCGTTCCAGGTAATTGGGACCTGGTATCAAAAGAACGTTGTCCATAGGACTTCGTTTTGATGGTGGGAATAATGAGAATATGAGTGTCGGAAGAGGAGCGTAAGTATCTAGAAGAAGCTTACACGTGGTGAGATCCGATAGATATTTTGGACTCGATGCAGTCAACGAAATGTAGCATAAAGAAAACAGATTTTGTGTTTGATTCTGGAGCGAACAGGTAACCAGTGGAGAGTACATAGCAGGTGGATGAATGCTCGGTTCTTGGTACTCTAATGATGATCCGAGCAGCTGTGTTTTGAACTTTTTGAAGTTTCTGTAGGAGATACTGAGACGAACCAGATAAAAGTGAATTACAAAAGTCCAGTCTAGAGAGTACAAGGGAACAAACAAGTGTTTTTGTGGCATAAACTAAAATAAAATTGAGAATGGAGCTGAAAGCTCCCAGCTCCAGATAGGCAGCCTTGCATATGTTCATGACATGTTGGTGTAATGAGAGAGTACTGTCGAGAGTGACACCTAGATTTCGTACTGATTGTGTGAATTTAATGTTGGTGTTGCTGATACTTATTGTTTGAGGTAAAGGATGGGAATGAGAAAGTCTTTGCGTTGTGATCAGAATGGCTTCAGTTTTATCATCATTTATCATTAACAATATTGTTTGAGCGTCGTCTCGCACTTGCGAATTAATTGTTATTTTCGACTAGCTGTTGATGAGTTTGTGATATATACATATATAGATATATATATATATATATATATATATATATATATATATATATATATATATATATATATATATGATACGTGATTTATAAGTTAGAGTCAAAACCGAAATTGTTTGTACCTGAACCAACAACAGTTTAACTTGAGAAATGTTTACATGCATAGTCTCCGAACAAATCAAACTGGGAAATTTACGGCAATCATTGCATACAGAAACTGCTTTTAATTAAACTACACAACTCTGCGATTAGTGCATTTTTTCCCGATGCCTTTTTTCTTTCTAAATCCTTTTTAGAAATATAACCTACGTTTATACCTTGTAAAAATCCTAAATTTGTTGTATCTCACATTGCATTTTGTTGATATTGGCTTTAAATCCTTGGAAAGTTTTATAGTGTGGGATAAGGTCATGATGCCAACTGATACAGTCGCAATTTATCCAAATCTGTGTAAACGAGGAATACAGCTTTGAGTGGGGTCATTCTATGATATTTAATATTTAATGTCAGGGTCTACTTTTATACTTTTGATTGTACAATATTTTACACGTGTACCAAATAAATATTTACTAACAAATCGCTCAATAAATGTATAGATGTTTCAGTCATTTATTTTTGTGAATTACCCATGTACTATAGCATGAGGGAACTTCTGGCACACTAGTTACTCATGTTTGGTTTTACTCATTATGTAATGAAGTATAAACAGAACAGATATCGGCGAGCAGCGGTGTAGCTGTTGTTCATTAGCAGTCATTTAGAAAAATTTAAATATCGGTTAATAATTATATCAGGTATGCCAGAACGTTATATACTACTAACTCATATAGCTAAATTTATTAATTGTTATCACAGAACGTTATATACTCCTAACACATACAACTAGATTTTTTGAATTGTTATGACATTTTGACAATGATGAGATCAACATCTTTAAATGGATCAAAGCAAAAAGGAACAAAACAAAAAGGAAAAGAAGAACTGGGCTTCTGCGCAAGGGACGACATGCTCATTTCGGCAAGCTTATAAGAATACACTTCCTCTTGGAATATAACAGATAACAGTGTCCCTGATGGTGAGAACGTCCATTCACGGCCTTACTTCTGAATACGGACTGTAATTGTTTGAAACAGATCTTGATGAAACCTCTTGTATAAACAGTTCATTTATTTAAAGAAAAAATAATGCAAGACAGTAATTTCAAGCGGCCAAATGAGAAAGCCTAAAAAAACATGATAACGTATGGAATTAAAAAATATATGCACTTTAGAACAAAGCAATTATATTTTCAGTTAGATTACTGATATGGAAAATCATTCTACTTAAAATGCCTGATGTTGTATAGTAATTGCTCATTCATAGTTTAATCATATATAGTTCCGAGTGAACCATATTAAGGGGGAAATACTATAAATGGCCATATACAAGCTCCCGAGTTAGAACTTTTATCATTAGGTATTCCAAACAGAAATTCAGGCTTTTTTGGGTGGGGGTAGGGGTGGGGATGGGGCACAAGATAATCCTTATAGGAAAATGCATTATGTTGATAATCACCATACTACTCTGGAGAGACAATAGAGAACATTGATCATTTTGATAATCACCATATTACTCTAAAGAGACAATAGAGAACAAGGATCATGAAATTTTTAGGGATGAGTCTGCCAATGGAGTCCATAACAAACTCTGATGTCTAACTATATATCCACCCCTCCCCTGCAAAGGAGGGATGAATACTAGTCCATCCGTCTGTCGCACTTAACTTGTAAGGAATATATTTGAAACAAAATATTAAGCCAAACCAAACAAAATTGCACATTTTGATACTCTGAGTAAAGCCTTAGACCTGTTTATGTTCTGGTGGCTGTGACCGTTTTCCGTTTTGTTTTACACATTGTTGAACTTTTTTGTTTAGTAGCTTTTACCTAGAACTGTCCTGCATTGAGGACAATCCACCCAAGTCATCAATTGCTGTGCAGTGCACGCAGTACACGTGCTGCGTTAAAGGCAATAAGAGTCTGTGCAGAAATCTTTAATTTGCCAAAATATCATCCTTTCTTTCATAACCACGTATTTATTGTATTCGCATACATGATGTGTACACAGAAATCATAAGATGAGGATTTCACCATATCAGCTTTTAATTTAATTCAGTTTTCGTTATCTATTTCTTTTGCTATTCCGTTTTATTTGAAATAAGCCCTCGTACAAGTACACAAATGCAGATGCAACATGTGCTACCTGCCCTATTGTCCATCGCACAAAGTTATACACCTCGTCATGTAAGGCCAGACTTAATTAGGTGTTGAGAGAAGAGGACACGACATACAAAGAGAAGTAGCATAAATCGCTAACCCAAATATAGTCAATTAAGAAATAAAACTTGCAAAATAAACTTTTGAGAGATCAAAACTTTACTGGCTCGTTACGTATGCCGAAAGCAATTATTAGGAGAATTTTTTCAGATTTGCCAAAAGAAAGGGATTTGAATAAAATTTAAAAGAAAACCAAGCAATCATAGGAATAAAATTAGGGGATAAAGTACTATAATTTGAGGATATGAGGACATTAATAGTGGTTCTATTTTCGCAAATTGATATTTGTGACAGTACAAACTACCATTAGCATCCTCAAATCCTCATGCACAAGACTGTTATCCCCATTTTAACACACGTTTGAAGATTTTATTCAAAATATAGCAGAAAATATTATTCTCTTCGGCATGATGTCACAGGGAAAGTCGTGGCGTCACAATGACGTCAAAACATCCATCAGTATACAGTGGATTTTACTGCCGCCAATTTTGACGCTTAACAAATCAGAAAGCGCGTTATTTTTGATGGTGTGTTAGAATGGCCTATAGCTCTTTCAAAGAACATGATGCTTGAAGATGTATGATCCTGTGACCAGTCTCTTGCTACTAATTAAAAATAACTGAAATGTTGCTACACATTACATGTCCTAAGACAAAAGTTTGCTGAACTGTTGAAATATAGTTGGTAACACATGCCGCAAACGTTGGATGATGTATCCCATCAGTTATTTCTTATCCAAACTGAACTTCTTGTGGAAATGTTTGGAACCCTGTCCACAGTGGATTTGGTTTGGTTTGTATCGGTACATCAACACAAGAAACATTATATTGTGCCGAAGCTATTAAAGTGTAGTGCCTTGCCCAGAGACACATCATGGCCGCCAACCTGGCATGGTCAGGGTAGAATTTGAACACGCACCTTCCTGAATTGAAAGTCCAGCACGCTAACCACTGAGCCACCGCGGATTCGTCCACAATGGAATTATAACAAAGAATAGACCACTCGGCACACTGACACACTGACCCAATTATCAATGAAAAAAAGCGTCACTGTATCTCTTTTTGTTAAACTCGCAGCTTTGATCTTGCCTGGTAGATCTTCATAAAAATTCCTCGGCAAGTCTGGCTCAAAATAATTAGTGGAGAAAACCTTCCAGTAATAAAGTTATCTGCCTATGAAATTAAATTTTTGATTTTCCCTTCACATTACACCTAAATTTCAAGCAGTAGTAGAATTTTATTTTGTTATCAATCACCTTCTCGCAGCTTTCAATTGCATGATACTTGGAGGGGTAAATGGCTCCTTGCAAACGCGACTATTATATTACATATGTAAATGCCGCATATATTTCTTTACACAGAAATGTACCTTTTAGATTTAAAGATAATATTTCTAACATAATATTGTAACTTGCAATCACAACAGTAGATTATAAGATCAATCACAGTCCTATTCGGTTGTCCCGCAAAGCATGACTTCAACTTGAAAAATGGTCCGGGGTACATGGCACAACAATTCGAGTAGGGCTGGACAGATTTGATGTTTTATTTAAATTGTTTTAAACCTGTCAATGACTGCGCGCTTTCAGAAATGGTAATATGCCAGACAAAATTGATCTTAAACGATACGCTTCCATTTATAAACTTAAAGATATGTTTGCAAACAAATAAGGGAAACATAAACCTTTATTATGCATCAGATACGGTGGACCTCGTTTTTGGTGTTAATGTTTGTCCAACCTGCGACTTAACTTGGACTATTTCAACAAAGCTTACCCTGAGGACGATGGAAGCTTCTAAAATACTGATGTTTCACGACAGTCTACTATGAATCAAGCAATCATTCAGTCACAATCCCTAACCCCGTTTTATTATACCAGACTTTACTATAGCAAATTTCTTTTAGATATACGTCCCAAAGAGTATCAAAGCTATACATTTTTCACATTAACAACGATATTTTGTGTTTATTTTAGTTCTTTCATTGGCCCCTGAGCGTGGATACATATGCATATAAATATTTGATTTTTTAAATATTCACTACGTATTTGTAGTCCACCGGAAGGTATTGTATCGTAAATCGGTTGATGGAATGAAGTCATTATGGAAACCGGTATATAGTATCTTCTAGTAGTTGATTTATTGTTAAGAACCTTACGATGTCAGCAACTGATACAGTAATGTTTGATGTTTTTTTTAAAACTAAAATGTTATTGTATATATATATATATATATATATATATATATATATATATATGTAAATTTATTTTTCATCGTTGTATTATTTGGGCTCTCTGATTTGTATAACATTGTGTGGATACTTGTCGTAAGTTAAGAATTTTCAATTTGTTTTATTCCATTCTATTTCCCTGAGGTTGAGTGTTTCACAATTGATGACATGGTTACAAACATTAAACATGAACTATATGAATCATGCATACAGTTTCCTATATACGGTATGTTGATTATATATGTGGTATACATTTGAGATTAATGGCCAATCTGTCCCTGGTGTGAGGTCGTACCTAATTTGGAGTAGGGGCAGGTGGAGGTAAACGGATGGCTCCATTCTGGGGTGTGCCAGAAAGACCCACTCGGCCTTTGTAACCGATGGAGAGTGTCCAGACCACATAAGGTCGTGGATACTCAGTGGGCAGGTTAGTTTGGGTATCTTAGATTTGTGACCTTGGCACTTGCTCTCTCTCGGGTTGACACTGGCGGCCCATGATAGCGTTTTAGTAGGCGGTTAGTGTATCCTCAGTGACCATTTTGCTTCCATCAGCTATGGTTGAGAAGAATACGTTTATTAAATAATCATGTGTGGGGTGGAAAATTGCAGTTATCGCTCTTAAGATAACCACCTTTATTGAAAGCAAAACTATGGCAATGGAAATTTAGCATAGGTTCTGTGGTGTTGCAACAATTATGGCAATTAAGGTATTTTGGCCTCAGGGACAGCTTACAAGTCAAAAACAAAGCATATCTTTGACCTCATTCTATTATAAGCGCACTGAGTCTTGAGTGTTTGAGGGACATTGTATGCATTGCTCTGCATGTTGTTTTAAAGGCCTTCAAAACATTTTAAAACTCCCACCCTGAATAACTGTTTCATTGTTCAAGTACTACTGCTGAGGTTATTTCTATTTCAGTCGCAGATTCTCAGCACACATATCTTGAGGGAGGAGTCCATGACATCCTGAGACATCAGTAACAGGAAGCAACGAAGTTTGGACCTTTCTTGCAGTATTATTTGTACTATTACTGTTGTTGTTATCGCTATAAATCGTATTTAATCATATAAGGTAGTTCGTTTCCATAGGTATGTTTTTATTTTACCAAAAATATAATTTGAATATTCACTCAATGAACCGTCAGAATGTGTATCTATGTTTTTATGACTACACATAATATTCGTTGCAAGAACAGGCCTGGATATCAACACACTCATAGTTTCATTTTAGATTGAGTTTTCAATCTCAGAGAATGAAAGTACTTGCCAAAAGTTAAAGCTTTTGTGATTAGTTGACACAAAATCTCAAATTAAAGCTCAACAGTTTTATGATTTCAAGGCCAGACTAAGATACATTTTATCTTGTCGTTCTGTTCGCGTTGTAGCAAGGTGCTTTTGTATATAAATGTATATTTTTGCTAGTCATATTTCAATAAATAGGATAGTGTGATATCTTTTGATAATGCTAGAAGCGCTTTAACTTTAGGTTCACATAATTGGATCCATATGTTTACCTACACCTGCACCCGTTCCCAAGATAACAATGTTTTCGATGTGACGTGATATGGAAGACAATTTAAAAAAGTTACATTTGACATTTTTCAGTGGCCGTGTGCATTACTATGAACAAATTTGTTCGAGTGAGTTGAAAGTAGCACAAGTATTAGGACATATTTTTCGGTCTATGCTCAGGCATTTTCTACTGCTTCTTCGTCAAGTTCTCTTATTAGTGGTTGTTGAGGTTGAATATGTATTTTTAAGATATTTGAGAAAAATAAGGCACTTAATATTTTGACATAAATACATCTGTTATATTTTTGCGAAACACTGAATTATAACCAAATATTCAGAAGTAATAATAATAATAATAATAACAACAATAATAATACACAGTAATACACAGTAATATAATACAAACGTTAAGCTAAAAATAAAAACAATATTACAAATGAGATACAAAGTATTTATAAAAATATCTTTCAGCATGAATACAAAATTTGGTTCAAAGTTTTACATCAGTAAAATTACAGGTACAATAAAACACTACATTGAACCCCTTCTTTATTACGAATCAGTCATTTCCGTTCTACTATGCACAAATTCTCGATAAATTTCATTTCACATTTGTTTATACTTTTCAAATAAACTTTTAAGCAGAATTTGCATATTTGTTTCCAATGAGTAAAAAAGATTTCCGAATATCATCTTTGCATAAGTTTCCACGAACACGTTTAATTGTTTCTGGACCTATGTTATACATTTGTTCCTGAGCTTCAAAATGACGAGTAATTTTCATCGTCCTGCAAGCTGTTTATACAAAAGAAATACAAAATGGGGGTGGGTGGGTGAGTAAAAATATATGAGAAATCCTGCACTTTCATTATGGTTTACTTGTTTTATACTTTTCACCACGAAGAGTTTCACACAAATATGCATATATTTGAAAACAAGCATATAATACACAAACCGTATGGAACTCAGATGACTACCATAAGGGTACACATTCCTGTAATAGTGCAAGTGTTAATAGCATAATAATATAGACAAGATCTAATATTGTATCAACGTTGCGAAATCTGGTTTGAAGATCAACAACAACAAATAGATATTTTTCCCCTATCTCCTAGGCTCATACGACAGCAAACGCTATCACTGAGGGGTTCTCATAGACTTGTTTCCTCCGATCTCTAAGGCCCTTACGTCAGCAGACGCGGTTACTGAGGGTTCTAATACGTACTACTACCACAAATAACTAAAACAAAACCATTTCACCAGGCTTGAATTTCACACTTGTACGTTATATATTTATTTTTTTCCCTTTCTCTGGACGCCTGAAGTAAGCGCAATATTCAGTTTGTCGGACACACGTGCAGTCAACACCATTATTTTCGGATAAGCAATATATCAAATAATGATTTAAAATGCAATATAATAAGATTACCATCAGAAGGTTAAAAAATGTGGTTTAGTCAAGTGACATTAAACAAAGAAGACCCTAGAGTCATAATAAAGTATGTCAGAAAACAATATTTTCTTAAGGTATCATCTGGAACACATTTAGCGGGTGCTTAATATGGAGTACAGCATTATGCATGTAGATACAAACCTTTTATCACTGATATGTATAATGTTCATATTGTTGCTGCTTGTTTATATTCGGATCCAAGAAGCCTCATGATAATCGGAAACAATGTGTTGCGAATTCCCTTAAAACTTAACTAATGCAAATTGTCCGACACATGTGATCGCAAGAACAGTTAACATCATGTGTTTTGTCCCACGCCTCACCTGTTCTTGCGAATATGATCATTGGTGAGTGAACGAAGTAATTGGAAACAATGTATCTTTTTGATGATATTAGACTTTGGGTGGATACTTTACGGAGAAGAACACTTTATGTACGACATCAAGGATGCTTGACTTGAAAAGTGTTCAAAAAATACCTTTCGACCGAAGGAGATTCTCGAGCAGCAGTGCCTGAAAGAAACATATTTGTACTAAATTAAATTGGTAAAGTATTTTCTGTCGTATGAAATAGGGAAAATATTATCAAATATTCATCAGGAAGAACTCTGTTTAGTTTTACCTATGTCTGTGCATCTAGTGCTAAAGAAAAATGTTAAAGTACTTTTGTTTAATAGTTTATAACTGAAATAAGTGAATTTATTATTAATTAACACCAAGTGGCTATGCGAAGTATATAATAAACATATAGGAAAAATGTTAGCTTGGTAAATGATACCATTAATTTCCACATATATTAATGCAGTTTGTCTGATCACAAAGAGAAACATGTAATAGTTACCTGCCGCCCTGCCATACATACATATAGGTAGGTATACGTAAGTGTGGGTGATATGGGACCGAAAAATAAGGGTCACTGGTCCCACTGGGCTTGTGGGCCCTATATATTAGCAAATATAGAGATAAATTGAAGGGCACGACAAAAATTGTTCGTTATGAACGCAGACGCGTGACTCGTTTTATATTGGAGGTATTCACAAGCGGTCGGCCCGATCAGAATTTCTTGTATTTCTGCAAGAAAGTGGATCGGAACAGATTTGTATCGGAAAATATAGCCTGTCTGACAGGATCAATATTCCAAGTATTTTCAATGATAACATAGAAGTAGATGGCTTTTGTGCCACATAATCCATATTGTAGGAGGTGGATGAGTAGAATTGAGTGAGAAAGAGGGATTGATGAAAGAAAGAATGACTCAGATAAAAAGGCTATATGGGAGAAATGTGAATCATCATCTTCATGACTTTCACTGAAGCTGATATTAAGAGGTGCAAGTTGTAAATATAGGTAAAGAGTTGATGAAAGAGTTTATTCATTTGTATGGAAGGATAGAATGAAAAATGATTGCTCGTATTATGAGAGAGAGAGAGAGAGAGAGAGAGAGAGAGAGAGAGAGAGAGAGAGACGTAGAGACGATGATAGACGCGCCTGTTGTTATACTTTTTCTGTTCGCCCTTCGAGTTCGAAGATGACCATGACATCACTAACTGCTTTGGTTTCTGTGAGTACGTGAGTGGGTGATCAGGCCAATTGTTCTCCGAGATTTACGCTGCTCGCGCTTCGCACTGCCTCTGCAATTCTCCTCTGTTCAAAGTCAGTGGCTCGCAAGACTCAGGGTAAATGTTGAGATATTTCAAAGATGACTTGAGGGAATCTTTGAAGCGTTTCTTCTGACCACCCTCGGATAGCTTTCCTTCCTTCAGCTCGCCGTTGAAGATCTTGTTTTGTACTCGCTCTTATGACATCCTGGTGACGTGGCCGGCCCATCTGAACTGTGATTTCGTCAGCAGAGTGTGGATGCTTGGAATGCCCGCCCGTGTGAGAACCCCAGTGTCTGGAACCCTGTGCTGTCATCTTATCCTCATACGTTTCCTCAGGCAGCCAATGTGAAGATGGTTCAGCTTCTTGGCATGGCGTCCGTACACCGTCCAAGTTTCGCATGCAGACAGTAGGGTCGGCAACACAGTGGCTTTGTAGACATTCAGTTTAGTTTGCAGCCTGATGCCTCTGCTGTCCCACATATTTACGCGTAGTCTGCCAAAGGCCACACTTGCTTTAGCAATTCTAGCGTTGGTTTCATCATCGACGTGGACTGCACATGACAGTGTGCTGCCGAGATAGTCGAACTTGTCCACTGCAACGACGGTTTGGCCATTTACTGTAATTGTAGGCTCTGCATAAAGCTTTCATGGTGCAGGTTGGTGCATCTCCTCTGTCTTCTTGATACTGATTGTGAGACCGAAGTTGTCACAAGCTGAAGAGAAATGGTCCATACTCTGCTGCATATCAGACGCAGATTTGGCATTCAGGGAACAGTCGTCAGCAAATAGGAGATCACGAACAGTCACATCCTGTAACTTGGTCTCCTCAGATTGAACAGCTTGCCGTCAGTCCAGTGTCTGATGTTGATCCCATTGTCATAGACACAGAAGGCATCAGTAAGCATGACAGAGAATATCATACTGAAGAGGGTTGGGGCCAACACACAGCCTTGCTTGATTCTATTGGTGACTGAGAATGGTTCAGATGACTCTCCGTCGTCCACGACATGAGCGAGCATGCCATCATGGAATTGCCGAACCATCACAATGAATTTCTCTGGGCAACCACATTTTGCCATGATATTCCAAAGGCCTCTACGGCTGACTGTGTCAAATGCTTTTGTCAGGTCGATGAATATCCTGTACAGGTTGGAGTTTTTTTCCTGGCATTTCTCCTGGAGTTGACGAGCTGCAAACACCATATCTGTGGTCCCCCGTCCTTTCATGAAGCCACAATAACTCTCTGGCAGGAGTCCTTTATCAATGTGATGCACAAGACGATTCAGCAGAATTTTGGTAAGGATTTTGCCATCTATTGACAGCAAGAAGATACCCCGACGGTTGTCGCAGAATTGTCTGTTGCCTTTCCGCTTCTACAAGTGGACAATGGATGCATCCTTGTACTCGTGGGTTATATTTCCTTGAGTCCACATTGACTGGAAGAGTTCAGTCAGTTTATGTGCCATGTGTGAGCCTCCGGCTTTGTACTGGTATAGCATCTGCTCCAGGTGCCATTTAACAGCAGGTCAATTGTTTTCACAGTTTCAGTCAGCGTTGGATGATCGGCAGTTGATATGTTGATTTCCACTTGGGGCAGTCGATCGATTGCCTCATGGCTGATAGATGACGGTTGATTGACGATGTTGTTGAAGTGTTCTGCCCATCTTTGAAGTATCTTTTCTTTGTCAGTAAGCCACGTGGCATTGTCAGCACTAGTTATTGGAAATGTTCCTGATGACCGTAGGGTATAAATTGTCTTCAAAGCATTATTGAAGTTCTTCATGTCATTCCTGTTTGCATAGGACTGAATCACGTCTGCCTTATTGCTCAGCCATGAGTCTTGCAACTCTCTGAGTTTGCATTGGACAGTCCTCTTGATGATGTTGAAGGCTGCCTTCTTAGATGATGAAGTGCTGTATTCTAAATAGGCCTTCTGTAACCGATGTTTCTCATTCAAAAGTCTCTGCATGGCAGCATCGCTCTCATCCAACCAGTCTTGATGTTTACGCGTGGTGGGACCAAGAGTTTTGGATGCAGTTGAGTATACAGAGTCTTTGAAGGAAGCCCAGCTTTCCTCGACATTTTTGGAGTTTATATCAATTGGATCCAGTTGGCTGCACAGTTCTTCGACAAATGCCTGTTTCACATTCTGCTATTTCAATTAGGCGACATTAAACTTTTTGGGGCACTTTTTTGCCTTGTGGTTGTCTGTTAGGCTGAATATGGATATTGAGCTTGGAGACTATGAGCATGTGGTCAGTCCAGCATTCTGCACTTAGCATGACCTTCGTTCCTCGGACATCCTGTCTGTCTCTTCTCCTGACGATGACGTAGTCAATAAGATGCCAGTGCTTGGAGCGTGGGTGCATCCGAGACGTCTCGTTGTGGTTTGGAAGGCGGAAGACTGTGTTGGTGATTAGGAGGTCATGTTCAGCGCATTTCCTCAGTAGGAGCAGTCTGTTGTTGTCACATTTACCAACGCTATTTTTGCCAATGACACCTGGTTATGTTTCGTGATCTGTGCCAACTCTAACATTAAAGTCACCTAGGATGATAAGCTTGTCTGCCTTTGGTACTTCTGCAATAACAGACTCCAGGTCTTCATAAACTTTGTCCTTGGTTTCACCTGGGTTGGTCATGGTGGGTGCATAGGTACTGATGATAGTTGCGTGTCTTTTTCCAGGCAGTGGGAGTCTTATTTGCATTAGTCTGTCATTCACGCCCTTTGGGAGATTTATGAGCTTGGTGTCTAGCTGTGATTTGATGACAAACCCAACACCAGCTTCACGTTGATCTTCTTTACTTCGGCTACTCCAGAAGAAGGTGTAGCCGGCTCCTACTTCGGTGAGTTGTCCTTCCTCAGCTAGGCGAGTTTCACTGAGGGCCGCTAGCTGGATGTTGAATCTGGTAAGTTCTCTACCAACTAGAACTGTTCTTCTCTCTAGTCTATCTGCTGATGTACTGTCCATTAGTGTGCGTACGTTCTAGGCACCGATGGTGAGTTGCGTCAACTTTGTCTTCTTGTTAGGTTTTCGACCGCTAAGGGGCGATCCCCGACAGCCGCGGTATGCTGACCAGGGTTAAGGTGAAGCAGGCAATGTTTAGGGTACCTGTTGTAGCCTCTTCCTCGTGCTACGGAGGTGAGCAGGGTGATCCTAAAAAGGGCTGCTCAGTCACCCAGTGGATGCCTAGTTTCTCTGCTGCTTCAGTCTAATGAAAACAGCACTATGCACTGAGCTGCCTGTGTGCAGGTCTGAAGCTACAGCTAACAGTGTATCCTCACCTGCTGCTTTTCTGCTCGCCCATCGCCACAGGACTTGATAGTATCTGGTGAGTAAAGGACAATAGTGTCATGAACTGCGCATGAGTTAGATTTAAGTGCGGGAAAGTTGCGCAGAGTCGGCCTCACTCTCTCGTCTTGGCCTCTCTGAATCCAGTGGCACTACAATATCGAACCGTCTGGAGACAAATCTGGATGCAGTGGATGGCCATCAGTTCCTACTGCACCTGAGCGGATGCCCTGCGCTGTCCACACAGCTCTTGCCATATACTTTTACACCCGTGGGATGACCATATCTGGTAGGCCGCCTGATCCACCAGAAAGGACTTTCCAGGGGGAGCCAAGTGTAGCTGTCCACACTGGATCAACAGTCACAGGTAGTACCGCCTACTGTTACTTACGGTAGCAGGCGATGCCTGAACTGATAGACGCGCCTAGTACTCATACGACAACAGTGCCTTGTGAGCTGAACATAACTATGATCTTAATATAACACTATTTATGAGTCTGATCATATCCTTGTCTTTCACATAATGATGTTACACTTGTAAACCAGGAATGTATGTACTATTATTGTGAAATTAAATCAATCAGAAATTAGTCGATATCGACAATACTACTACTACTACCTCTGTTTGTACTACTACTACAAATAATAATAATAATTTTTTTTCTGAAAATATTATATTTGGTTCTGAATAATCCAATTTTACATATAGTCCAAAAAATAATAGAATATTAAAACTATAAATGCAACGTATATGTGCAAATACAACTTTTTCTATCTACAGTGTCAGACATAGGAGACATGGGAGATAGGAAAGTAGTGAGGGTATCTAAGTTAGGTATCTCAATTTGTTTGAGCTATGGAATAATTAGAAAGAAAACATTTGTGAAGCTCGTTCTTAAACGAACAGAGTGTTTGTGTTTGCTTAATATCACTGGGAAAGATATTCCACAACACTGCTGTGATATATGTAAAACATGTTTTGTACAGAGTCGTTTTGAATTTAAGCAAATGAAGATTAGAGTTCGAAATAGACCATGGAATATACGAATGGTTATTGGAAGCTGGAATTAAAAGATCACTGATATATTGTGCAGCCATGTTACGAAAAGATGTACATGCTAAAGTAGGTTTAAAGTAATTTACCCTGTAAATGAAAGGTAACCACTGTAAATTAACCAATAAATGAGAGGATGGATAGATTTTCTATTTTTTTAAAATTAATTCCAGCGGCTCGTTTTTGCAGTTTAATTATCAGATTACGATTAGTAGCATTGCAATTCCTCCATATGGTGCAACTATATACAAGCAAAGAAAATGTATATTCATTATAAAACATTTTTAACATCGATTCTGACACATACGAAGACAGTCGGTTCAGTAAGGCTATACTGGAGGGGACTACAGAACATACGCGCTTTGTCTGATTTTCCCACGATAAGTGCGTTTCAATATTCACGCCTAAAAGTTTTTTAAAATTTTATTTTCTATATTGATTAGTTTAATTCCCTGAACAAATATATTGATATTCTCTAATTTCTTTATTCTTTGCCTTGATCCAGTTGTCATACAATGAGGTTTATGTTCTGCGTTTAATTGCCTTTTGTTGGTTTTACACCACAGTATAGCAACCTAAACGTCCGGTTGTAAATTTTTGTCAAGGAAAGGGATTGTAATACTCATAGCATATAAGGTTGTGTCATCCGCAAAAATAATACACTCAGTGGGTTTCATATGAAGTGGTAAATCATTAATTAAAAGGAGAAAGAGCAATGAGTCAAGAATAGATCCTTGAAGAACTCCAGTTTTGACGTATTGTAACGAAGATGCAGCATTAGCCACATAAACGCACCAGTGCTTCCTGTTGTAAAAGAATGAAACCAAGGAAGCGAATTATCACTGATTTTGTATGCCTTGATTTGTTTTTATCAATATGTCATAATATACTAAATCAAACGCTTTTTTAAATACAAATAAATTGCTCTGATTTCATTTTCGTCCTCTAATGCTGCTAGCCGTGTATCAACCAACTTTGTCAGGGCAGTTTGGCATGAATGTTTTTCTCTGAAACCTGATTCGGAGTTATGTAGAATATTATATTTCTTTAAAAATGGGCGATGATGAAGAGGGATGTGTTTTTCAAAAATATTAGAAAAGGTTGGTAAAATTGATATAGGTGTATAATTATTTGCTGACGATCTATAACCTTGTTTGAAGACTGGGAACACTTTGGTTAATTTCAGATTAGTTGGAAAGATTCCCGTATCAATACTTTGATAGTTTTAGTATTTTTAGTGAGATTTCATCTAGTCCAGTTGCTTTGGTGTCATCAAGTTTCTCTAAAATATCAATAACATCTTGAACCCATATGTAAGAGATCTGGATTGATATATGAGGTGGATTTTCGACTCTACACAATCTATAAGGAGTGAAAAATCTTGTGATATGGAAGAATGTTCTCCAAATATTGAAGTTAATGATGTGAAAATAGTATTTAAGTAGTTTGCAATATCTAAGGGTCTGTACTAGTATAACTAACGGTATTTAATTCTTAAAGGAAATAATGAACTTTTGAAATTGAATTAAAGTTGCGATTAATTTTGAAAAACTATCCCTTTTAGCTATAGGGGTTATTTCTTTGGTTACATTTCTGTGTTTTTTTGTAACTTCGTTTGTGACGCATTTTGTGACAGAAATCACGCAGTTTCATGGTTTCCCTTATTTCAGAGTTAAACCAGTCATGTTGCATTATTCTCTTGACCCTTTTGCATTTAGTTGCAATGTGTCGATTTAAGAATGCAAGAGAAATTGCAGTCCAAAGTTGTACATCAAGGACTGGATTTATAAAGGTAGGTTGACAGGTACTTAGAGCATATTTCAAGTCGGTCAAAAATGTATCTTCATGGAAATGTTTTTATAGGATAGGTACGTTATAGTGGTATGGGTCTTTTTGAATGGTATCCAGAACTTGTTTCTTGTGGCACAGATTGGATAGTGGTCACTAATAGATTATGTTAAGACGAATGTCTCGACTATAAATTCAAGGTGCGAAGAATAAATGTGATTGATTTGCGTCATCGACTTGTCAGTGCCTAGAGTAGAGAACTGTATATGATCTATGTAAGATTATATTTTTTTAGAATATTGTTCCATTTACTTTGCAGTCACTCATCAAATCAATATTGAGATCACTCATTAACAAATGTTCTGAGCTAAAGTTAGAAGCAGTAGATAATTCATTTGAAAATCTATCAAGCCAAGATGGTAGCGACTTTGCAGGAAGAGAGAGAGAGAGAGAGAGAGAGAGAGAGAGAGAGAGAGAGAGAGAGAGAGAGAGAGAGAGAGAGAGAGAGAGAGAGATAAAGCACAGAAGAATAGGTTTAGACGATGGTTGTTTCAGTTCGATCCAAATCGTTTCCCACTCAGATGACTCTATATCCATTCTTCTTTTTCTTTCATGTTTTTGATAATATGTAGAAGTAAACCGCCTCGTTATTGTGCTCTGTATTTTAGTTCCAAATGGAAGCCGTCGATGGACACTGAGAGATTGTAAGTATTATCATTCAGAAATGTTTCGCAGAGTCCTAGAATGTCAGTCTGAGTATTACTGAATACAGTATGCTTGAGCTCATCTAGGTTTGGGTTTACGAGTCGAATATTGAGATGTACTAGATGTGAACCTTTTATCTTTAAACATAAATGTATTTTAAAACCAGAATCAGATTAAACGTTTCATTATCAAAACTGATTTGGGATAGACTGAGTTCATCAACATGTTCGGTAATACATGCAATGTCCACTGATTGAGATAATCAAGTGATTTTGTCGTCAGTAGTAGTTAAGTGCGCATATTTTTTAAAAGAAGTTTCCCTTCTTGATATTTGCGGTTCAAAATGTTGCATTTATCACAAATATTGGTTAAGACAATAAACTCATTCCGGAGATTAAATATCAGGCTACCCCAATATACTTCCTAACGGGACATGTTCGTATAATCATTAGTTTGTTTTGAAATGTATAAGTATTTCCGCAGATGAGTCCAAGTCTTAGTCTCCAGGCAACTAATAATGAAACGCACTTACAATAATACTATATGGTTTTCAAACAGTATATAGTATGAACTTTTATTGAACGCAAACATTTATGTATCTTGTGTTTAAGAATCTTTATTTCATGTATTGGATAAGACCCCGTAGGTATCGAGTCCAGTACAGATTATTCAGCTCAACAATGACGGTTAAGATTTATACATCTTTAATATACAGTTCACTGTATGATGACAGTTATATTCTCAATGGAAATACTTCCTGTTTGATTATACTGAAGCCATACTGAGTCAGACAGAAATCCAATATATACATTCTGAATATCGTTTGCTGTATTTGATTTCTACTGCTGTCTTTCGAACAGAGAGGTAGCTGGAGCATCGATAGTTGTTTAGTTCTGAAGACGGAATATCTTGTAAATAGTTATTTTAATCTTCAGCAGCATGCATAACTATCTTCTAAAACTCAATGAATCTAATTTAGTTTTCTGCATCTGTGTTCCTCGGTATTTGTTAGCTAGGAAAAGGTAGACTTTTCATATTTGTAATATCGTTTTGGTGCACGACAGTACGAAACAGGCTTTCTTCATGTATAATGTAAGGTTTTTTGTTGTATATTCATTCATATTGTTGTATAATCATTTTATATTGTTTTAGTTCCTATGGATTTGGATTGAGAGTAGCAGTGGCTGTCTTCGTCAAAAGTTAAACATTTGTACAAAAGCAGGCAGGCAGCCATCGCCGTGCACCTGTTGAGTATACCACATTTTAAAGTAAGCAGGATTATAAAAAAAATCGCGACGAATCATAACAGGCTACACGTGTGTATGACTAAAAACGGGTAAGAGACCGTTGGCAATTGACGTCTATTACATGGGAACATACCATATTCTTGATAGTGAGACTTTAATTGACGCGAGAAGACACAGTGCATCACTGTGCAAAGAGCAAACTCTCACTTACATTTATTTATTTACTTTAGCTGGTTTGGCAACAGAGTGAGTGCACTTTAAATGCTGTAGGAAGATTATGTTTTGCCTTGACGTGGCAGAGACAGACGCTTAGTCGCTCAGACTCGGTAGTAATTCTTCGTAATTTTCTTAAATTAAAAGCTAACCAGACGTAGAGGAGACACAGTCTTACGAGTTCATAGCCATATGACGTGATCTTCCTTAAATGTGTACAGTATCATTGAAATGGGGGTGGGGTGAGGTTCTAAAAAACTAATGACTCGTCTTCAAAGACGATTACAGAATCTCGGGTCAAAAAACATTAGATTTGTTATTTCAACGAATACATAACCAAATTAAATGTATTGTAGATTTGTGATACAAATTTATATTTTCTTTAGTTACGGTTATCTAAATCATTGCTTACTCCATACATTTCCACAAAATGAGGAGATGTGGGAGGTTATGATTTGATAGGAATTTAGAGAATAATAGAATAATATTGCTTTCTGTACCGAGTATTCACTATCTTCTTTCTAAATGAATATTGGTTGAAAATTATAAGAATCCCCTGAGAAGTGACGCAGCTTGAAAATTCCGACTTATCTCGGAACCAAAAATTATTTTGTTTACACAGATGGCGGGACGAAGAGAAAGAATAAGCATAGGAGTATAAATAGGAGGAGGACAAAATTATTTATTAATTGTCATGGAGAGCAATAACTAAAATTTAATATCTAAAATATACATGCACTTTTTTGTATACATATATTACCATACCATGGTTTATGGTAAAACAATTATAATTCACATGCTGATGATGTCGCCCACTTGGATGTTTGTGCCGCTTTACCACTTACTTTTTCATTACTTTTTTGTCTAGTCATGTCCGCTGAAGACATATAGGACGCAAGACAATTAAAGACACAATTATGTAAATGATTTGTTTCTTCAGTTCCTTCTTCACTTAGAAATGTGAAAATATACAAGTATTATTTTATGTGGATATGAAAGGAAATATCATGTCGAAGAAACACAGACTATAATGTGAATTATTTTTTTTACATTTAGCAATTTCAATTATTCACGGAATTAACATATAAATAAACTAAAGTGAAGACTGTACTTTTTGGATATGAGACACATGCTGCATTGATTATATATATAATCAATGTAGCATACATATATTCATAGATCATTTCCTAGACAAGTAGTTATATCTCGTTATTTTTTTTTTTTTTCTTTAATTTAGACACTTTTGGATAGTTTTCTTCTCTGTGCCAACTTATACATTTTTATTGCTCTACAGGTGTCCCTTTTTGTCTGTGAATCTTCGTCTTATTGTTTTAGGTCACAAATATCGGCATACAAACTAGCAGCACAAATATAACATAATACTAAGTTGGGTTCCAACTTTAGTGTCATTATATATATATATATATATATATATATATATACGTGTGTGTGTGTGCATGTGTGTGGGTGAAAGTAGAGGCAGAAAGTGAAAGAAGGGAGTGAAAACAACGGCATCTAAGACGGAAGATACAAGCCAATCAATTAACTCGATTGAGGAGGCTGTCTCAACGTCCTGTGTAACTACGACTTGTTATCAAGGTACTATTCACATATTTGCAGGAAACAACTGTATAATAACTACGACTTGTTATCAAGGTACTATTCACATATTTGCAGGAAACAACTGTATAATAACTACGACTTGTTATCAAGGTACTATTCACATATTTGCAGGAAACAACTGTATAATAACTACGACTTGTTATCAAGGTACTATTCACATATTTGCAGGAAACAACTGTATAATATATTCCATCTAAAATGGCTCTACAGTACTTACTCTATGCATTGCACTGGACCTTGTCGTATTCGTTTTCATTCTTGCTAGATCTTGATAGCTGAGAATAATTTTCTTGATCCTGCAATCTATAGATACTGAGTGTGTATAACCAGGAAATATATTATCCAACAGATGAACCCTCATTCTTTCATTCTTCGCGAATGCGTCCACATCAACATCAAATTATAAAGTGTAAAGACATGCAAAGATAACGTACGGAGATCTGGTGGATAAAATATTCATGAGCATTTGGACACAAAAAAGAACGTGATGAAACAATGATCTACAATGAAGATTCGTAGTGGACAATTTGAAGAAAAGTGGCCATGAGAAAAAAAAGGTATTTGTGCATCTAATAAATCATGTTAAGTTTAAAATATAGTCATAGTTATTAGTTTTCGCTTTTTCTAACTCAAATGTAGTATGTTGCAAGTACACTCCTATAGAATCGAACACACAACCGCCAATTAGTGCAATTATCTATCAAGATCCACGCTCTATGGTTCATTCGGCAATAAAACATGAAAACTCAATAAAGGTTTAATATGATCGGGGAATAGACAATAATAATTATGTACAAGAAGTAGAAGACGAAGAAGAGGAAGGAAAAGAGCTTGACAATGAAGATAACGACAGCTATGACGACGACGGCAACAAAATGACGATGATGATATAAGTAAGAACTTTAACGAAAATACCTTGTGGACATAGGAGATACTCGTGGAGCAATTTCTGAAAGAAGAAAATGGATATGTTTAGTTACGGCCTTTTTCTTATTTTATCTTCAAAAATTATTTCAGTCTTTTATTATGCCTAACCCATTAGTCCTATGAGAACCGAACTACATCATTAGTAACAAAATGTCATATGCATTTGAATGATATAAATGACATTAAGTAAGAAATAAAACAGGTTTGTTAAATAAATCTTTGCTTACAGATAATAGTTTAGATTGAATAGGTATAACCAATTATGATGTCTGCCACAATTTTAAAATAATTTATTTCTAGTTAGTTCTTTTAGAGATGCTTTAACATTGATATACATACGCTATATATGTATCTAGACAAGTACCTTTCACTTCTGAATCCAGTTCAGTGACTGCTATATTATAGTAGGTATCTTCATTCTTGGTATCGCTTCCTGTCCTATAGGTACAGATATGATGAGATAAGAGTTTTTATTTCAGTCTTTTTGGTCCAGAAATGAAACTATAATATAATGACTGAGAATATTAAAGTATTATGTAAACCAACGTGGCATTGAAAAACCTTTAATTCGCATACTCCGAATCCTCATTCCCCATACTGTCTTGAATGTTCATATAAGCATTAGTATCCTCTGCAGGGTGATAGAGGATTTTGCTAGAACTATGATAAGTGATTTAATCTAGACACCAAAGTTTCATTCAGACACTAGTATAGTAAGCCTAGCCTACTTGTTGCTACTCTCGTTCGCATTTTGAACACAATTTTTGTGCAATAGTTCATCAAATAAAATAAAACTAAAAATGATGCAACCAAACATATAACTGTTAAAAAAATTGTTACTTTATCACCTACACTCGCATTTGTATTTTGATTGACTGAATAAAATGCATGATGTCAAATACTTCAGCAAAATTTAGTTATGTCTTTAATTGTATGTCTTTAGTTATAGTAAAAAAATGTTTTATAGACGTGGATTCACTCCATCTTCGTTCTATTAAATCTGGATAGTTCCAGAAATACCTGGTAATGTAGCCAGAAAAAAGCAAATAAACAAAAACAAACAAAACAAACAAAAACACAAAAAAAAACCCACAAAAAAAACAACAACGGTATAAGATACAACTTATAACTAGGTTCGTAAACGGGATATGTCAGTTAAATGCAGTGTAGGGAAATTCGTCGCAAATGTTCAAATATAATAGTTACACGTCTTAGGACTATCAGAGCGTAACTTCATTCATTTGCAGATGGATCTGATTACAACACAGTCAAAAATTGCTTTGGTTGGTTGGTTGGTTTTTAATTGCACATTTAACACATTATTGTTATATCATGCCGAGGAAATGGGAGCTAAGTGCTGTTTCCAAGGACATACGGAGGCAGCTGACCTGGGCTGGGCTAGGATGATATCGAACACACGACCCTTGGATTACGAGCGCGACGCTGTACTAACAGAGTTAGCGCGTCTTCATAGTCAAAGGTTTTGACATCATAATAATTCATAAGGTACTTTTATTCCAAAAGTTTTGTTCACGTTGAATATAATACTGGAAAGCTAACTTTTAAAATATTGGAAGTACCGAATATATGTGTACTTATGAAGGATAAATGTAGCCTTTTTATTTGAATGTATTACATACACATTTATATCTTACTTTAATGTATGGTGATATCTTATACACGTACAGCTCTAAAAATTAATTATAATTTTAAAATCCGGTATCCAAATCAACCAATGAAGTACCATATATACATAATTACAAATATTTACATACCTCGGTGAGTTTGCTTTCCTGGTTGAAACTGAAATGAAGACTTCAATGATTTGGTGAACGCATAGAAAATATGACAAAGTTGAATAACATTGACCCTATTGATAAGAACAATCCAACATTGTCTTGTTATGTATACATTTGGTATACAAGCTTCAATTGAATGTATTATTTTAGGCCCCGCTAATATAAAGGCAAATCAACGCGATTACGTAATTAACTAACATTTCCAAACCGCATTGTTCCGTAATATGCATTAGCTACGATTTATTAAATCTATGTTATACGAACAGTTAGTCTTAATAGGTTATACAAAATTCCTAGAGGGACAAACCTTTTAGTGTGGAACGTACTCAGGCTGAAAGGTTTTATTTCAAGGGGTAACATTTTGATGTGTGTTTTTATTTTCATGTACAATGGTGCCATTAAAAGCTAATTTTCATAATTAAAATACAAATTCGTGAATTTTAATATTTTCGAGATGTCGCTTTATATCATTATTTCACGGTTTGTTGAGGTAAATAGTGCAAATATTCAAGAATGAAAAATAAAATTGAATGCAGACATCGAGTTATCCACCGAATCCATGTTTGAAACTGGATATGGAAACAATATATATCATGTCAATAGTGTCACTTAAACTGACTAGTGTTCATGCATGTTTTTCAACTGTTTTAAATATTAAAAGAAACATTTAAACTGTACATTACCCAATCGCATTGCGTACTGCACTTCTGTTGTACAATAAATAGTACTTCTATCGTTCTTCTATGCTTACATTTACGTCTCAAGAACAATATCAGAATAGTAGCTGCGATACCAAAGACGACTCCGCCAATCCCTGCTCCTACAACAGGACTAACTTCAGTCTTAGCGTGGATAACTTCTCGAGTATCTGAAACTATATTTACATACTCAATATACTGACGTAATTTTAAAACTAAAATTGTAAACAAAAAAAATTGTTTTCATAATCATTATCTATTGCTGAATAATGATTTATATTTCTCTACGAAGACCTATTTTATTTCAATGTTGTTGCAACCTTTGCTTGTGGGATGTTGTGGGCCTGAGTGTCATGTGTCCCGAAGGAAAGTACATGCAGCACGATGCCTTTCCACCTTTGGCCCTTGTCGACAGGTCTTTATTTATGTTGCAATTTAACTGGTTATCGGGATATATTTTCTGCTACACTCTCAATTAGTATACAAAATATTGTGAATTCATTTTATTCGTGTCTTTTTGATGATTTGTCGTTGTTTTTTTACTTACTTACTTGGAATGGGTAAGAGGTTATATTGTTGCCACAGAAGGAGATATAGAGAAAATATAATATGCATGACTGTAAAACTTTGTCATCTGCCAGATTCAGATTTAAAAGTAAGTTTAAAAAAATGATAATTTGAAGGTCGAACTAGCGTGTAGAATAGAAGAAAGAAAGAAAACGGTGTTACGACTCTATGGTCTAAGAAAAATGTAACAGAAAGAAAGTGAAACCAACAAATCAAGTAAAAATCAACAAGCAATTTATTACTAGATAATTAAAATGAAAAAAAAAAAAAAATCACTTACAGTAATGTGTTTTGAAATCCTAATAATCCAATAAGAATGATTGTTCTAATCACAAGTCCTAAATATAGAATGTTCCGAATTCACGGCTGTGTCCTTGAATGTGATGATGTGCTAATGGTCTCCAAAGTCCTGATGTACTAGAAATCTTGATGTGCTGATGTCAAAATGAAGTATTCCAAAATCTCTGAATAAGTTCACTTAAATTCCAAAATCATCAATTAAAAATCCAAAATCCAAAAGTTTATGAGCACTGTTATAATCCAATGAATATTTAAAATAATTCCTCTCTTAGAATTTGGAATGAATTTTTACAACTGTAATAGCTCTTTACAAGACTGATGGTAATGTCAAAACTGAATAAATGTACACCAAACATGGTATATATAAAGATTGGTCACATGACAGAATGTTCTAGAACATGAGTCATCTTAATGGAATTTTTACTTGTAAACAAAAATCAACCTTGACCATCAAATTGAGAAAACATATTGATCAAAACAACCTAATTCAAGGACACTAGTTAAACATGTTTTTCCTGATAAACATAAAGATTTAAACAAATATTAAAGTGAAGAAACATTTATAATTTCCTAAAATATTTATAATATTATATAAACATCATAAATAACAACGGAATGACAAGTGATTGTAAAACCATGTCGCGCTCAAGATTATCACACCGTCTGATAACTACTCCGATTGTTATAAGCTTTAATAAATCTTTCTGGCAAAGATTTTGGATTGAAGTTCTTTCTTTACCAGAAGATTAGCAAAATTAAGCTGTAAATCAAGTTTTGGAGAGGCATAAAGGGCTTCTGTCATAGTTGGCCCATTTTAACAAAACAACTCCATCGTTGTATCTGCAAGTTAGTTTTAGTTCCTCCATAACATGATCATATTTGCTTTATACAAGAAGGAAATTCAACTCGCAACCCACCCAAGCTTTAAGTATAGTGTTTGTACTGTATGAGTTATGACTGCTCCACCCAAGCTTTAAGTATAGTGTTTGTACTGTATGAGTTATGACTGCTCCACCCAAGCTTTAAGTATAGTGTTTGTAATGTATGAGTTATGACTGCTCCACCCAAACTTTAAGTATAGGTGTTTGTACTGTATGAGTTATGACTGCTACAATTGTTGTGACTATTTATGACAAAGTCATCAACGCTGAATTTTGCTGTACCGGTGTGCACATGCACAGCTGCTCGGATCATTCTTAGAGTACCACGAACAGAGCACACCTCCCCCCTGCTCTGTACCCTACACTGGATACCCATTCGATCCAGAATCAAACACAAAATTTGTTCTCTGTGCTACGTTTCATTGACTGGCTCCAGTCTAACATACCTATCTCACCTCACCCATGTGTACACACCAGCAAGATACTTACGCTCCTCTTCCGACACTCTTATTCTCATTATTCCCACTATCAAAATGAAGTCATACGGACAACGTTCTTTTGCATACCAGGGCCCAGCAACGTGGAAAGAATTGCCCACTGAACTTAGACACAAAGACACGGTGATCTCCTTCAAGAGTGCTCTTAAAACTCACCTATTTCGACTGCAAGAATAGACCTAAAGACTTAATAATGTTTCCTTACCATAACTATTTTCAGCATGTTTTTGTTTTCTAATTTCATGGCGTTTGTTTTTCGTAATCATATCATTATATAAGTTTTTAGGTGTTATCTACTGTTGTAAAGCGCTTAGAGCTTCTAAAAATTAGGCGCTATACAAAGTTATTATTATTATTGTTATTATTATTAGTATTATGCACGTTTTAACTTGAATATATATGGCTCCTATAATCAATCAATAAAGTCTGGCGAAAAGTTAAGAGATTTGACCCGTCCAACTACATTGACCTAATTGTTTTTTTAAGAGACCATACACAACTGCAACTTACATCAAAACATAAGTATGCTACTTTTCGCTATAAGCTAACATTTCTTTCGTCGGATCTAAGCAAAGCGCAACTTTAAGCCGACAATTTTATATTATATTTAAATAAAAGTAGGTTTATGTCAGGTAACTATTCTATACAATGACTTTCTCACAATCCTTTCATCTGCAACTCTGAAAAATCACTAGGATATTCGAACCCAGGTCTTCGGGTTACGGCACCCAACGACTTGCCGGTAAGCAACAGCCCCTGTACCATCTCGTCCATGCACACATCACCAAAAAATGATTCTACAAAGCTGGTGGAACAGGCATCCGTTCGTAGAAGGCACACCCGAGAATTTTGATTCGTACTCTAAGGAGATTACAGGTAAGGCGTTGGGTGTTGTAATCCGCAGACCTGGGATCGAATCGCCGTAGAGCGCGAATTACCATTATCCAACCCGTATGATAACATTATTTATTCGTATTTTAAAATTATATTAATGTTATCAATCATTCTCCTGTAGAATCCAGGGACAGCACGTTCCGTTCTGTTTGGTGTATATTTGTAATTCTCTCTCTCTCTCTCTCTCTCTCTCTCTCTATATATATATATATATATATATATATATATATATATATATATATATATATATAACTACATATATATATATATATATATATATATATATATATACATATATATATACATACCTACATACCATTGTTGGTCAAAATGTCTAGTATATGACCTCCCAGGACTTCCTGGATCTCGTAATTAAATATCCATCAGATGATAGGGATCGAACCACTAATTCGTTTCCCATTGAACTTAATGTCAATATATAAAAAACAAAAGGAATTTCTTCCATAGATTGGCATACAACCACATATGCCTGCATTTATTAGAGTTAGAGAATTTTTTCAGCCTTAAAAAAACAGGTGTTTCGCAGCATTTGTTTGCGCCTCGTGATGCTAAACTGGGGACTGCCTAGTCTGCACCTAATAACATAGCCTCGCACCAAGAGTTCTTATGTTATTTTGTCAGTAGGAAATTAAATACAGGATATAAGAATAAAAGTTAATATTTTGTTGTGAACATATAGTACATAGATTGAAGTTTATGAAATGTATAATGGAAAAAATTAAATCTATTGACAAGCTAACGGGTGCATTTGTGCAAATATTTAGTAATCTATTTTTTATTCCCCCACAAGTAGACTGGTTCTCTAGCCGTAAAAATAATTAATGGTCCGATACCGGATATGAAGGAATAATGCGTGAAATATAATGCACAACGACAGTTTGATAGGAACAAAGCTGTAACAGTAGAGATTTAATCTTTCATTAAATGCATGAATTAAACAATAAAAGTTTCACAAACCTTTCACTTGAGCGTCGTTTTCCGGCAAAGTGGTATTCAAAGTGTCAGCAAAATTGCCTCTTCCAACAGATGTGAAGGCATATATTCGAAACATGTAAATCCCTCCTGGCGGCAGGTTTTCTACGACCGCAGCATATCTGCCGTCCATTTCAGTCACTGTAGACATATTAGTCCAGTTGTCAGAAGTGTGATATTTTCCCTCTATGACGAATGATTGAGGGTACCCATCGCTATAACTCGGTTTCCAAGTAAATACCACAGAGTTTACGGTTCGATAAATGATGGAAAAATAAGTCGGATCATCTGGAATACCTGTAAAACAGGGTCTACAAACAAATCATCTTTACAGAAGATGGGCAGCAACCACCACCACAAGCAACATCAGTTACTTTCATACAATTTCAATGAGTAAATCTTTCACGCATAACAAAGATGGCCCATTAATAAATGAATCTTCTTGAAGTCGGATATATTTTCACATGACATTTCTTCAAGTTACTGTTAGTGATAGACCACATCAATCACAACATTTTAAAGACAGTAACGTTTTGAAATAATGTTTGTAAAGCGAGTTATAGAAGATTGTTAACGTCTGGGGCAGTGATATGACTCACACAGTGGTTCGATTGTGTTTTGATAGGTGTTCAAGAAGTGGAAACATACGGCCTAAAAATAAATTTGCACGTGCAAAGGTGTTCAAGTTGCATGCGCCCTAATGTTTAAGTATTTAAACATATCCATTTGAACACCTATATTTGAATTTCTGGTTTACGTACTTGTATATCTTCTTACGTGTCAAAGTGTTAAAAAATACAAAATGAGTAGAAAGTGCCACATTCTTCTTTTAGTAACTATAGTAAGTATATGTAATGCCAATTCTATTGCTGCGGTTTTAGCAAGGTTGACACACACGATGGATAGCATGAAGCTTAATAACAATATCTAGCCATAGCGAGTAAGTTTAAGAATGACACCTATTAAATGCCTGCTCCCTTACTACAATCAATTTTAAAGAAAAAATTCTCTAGCTCAATAAGCTAATTGTGTAGCCAGATATTTAAGTCGGTTACCGTCCTAGACCTCAGGGTTCAAGTTTGATAAGCATTCGAGCACGTGCATTGTACGCTGACGCAGCCAAGATGTACAACTTGCACGTGCTTGGGTATTTATCAGACGTGAACCCCTTTGTATCAGCCATTAACTTTTACTTGGGAAACATGGTTATGAGCACACGCAGATAAGAAGAAAGAAATCATGTAAATGATAGGATTTTTTCGATCAGTTTATTTCACCTAGTGAGCTGATACTAAAGATTGAGCGTAGCAGCGACTGCTTTGTCCAACATAAAAAGGTGTACAACTCCAGGCAATAATTGCCTCGCACCTTGTGAGTATGGCACATTTCAAAGAGAGCTGAATTCTCAAAACTCACGATTCATTCATCATGCTGCATTGCGTGTTATCTGTTGGTTTATGGTTACAAGTTTTGACCTGTTTTACTGGGAAGCAAATGGATTCCAGCTTATACGCAGTCTGCAATTAAACCATTTGAAATCTTACCGTTAATCTTCAATATTGGTCTTTGAGAGGAAAGCGAAGTCTCCAAGTCTATATTGTATGCTAAGCAATACATGCTCTGACCATGATCCTCAGGCATAGGTGTAAACGTAAGCTGTCGACCCGCTCCTCTGAGTTCAGATCCTATGTACCAAAGATACGATGCTTCTGGACGGCTTGCACTGGCCACGCAGCTTAACGTCAAAGCTTTGCCGGATGTCACTTTCAGAATTGTATCGTTCACTGTGTGACCGTCCTTTGTTAGGCTGACAGATGTTATCCTTACTGTGCAAGGGTGACAAAGGTAAGAATGTAAGAGGTTATATAGTTTCATGATCTTTATTGAACAGTATTTACAGTCTATAACTCGTGTTTGTCAACATGTTAAATAGTTGTCATTTCATTGACACGACAACCGAAAGACATTGGATATAGGTAAACATAATTTACTTTATTGCACCTATAAGATTACATTAAAAAATATACACTCTTTTGCTCACACATGAAACTTTAAACAACGTGAATGATGACGAACATCATACCTTCCGACAAAAATTAAATCAGGAAAAGCAAACTCTCTCTCTCTCTCTCTCTCTCTCTCTCTCTCTCTCTCTCTCTATATATATATATATATATATATATATATATATATATATATATATATATATATTATATATATATGTGTGTGAGTATGTGTCTGTGTATGTCTATATCTCTTAAAAAGAGACATATAGGACAGTATGTCTGCATGAGACTGTTAAATGATATCCATTAAATTCCATTTCATAAAATGGACAAAGGATATTTGCTTACTTCGTGAATGGAGAGCATCCGTCCTTTGCTCATAACAGGTACAAGTTATTTGTTAATATCGTGCAGAAAGGGTTTTATAAATGTCATTAAAATAAGCTTTCGTACACTTTAGGCTGAACACATACATACCGTAAACAAAAAGTTGTAAAATGTTATTGTTTGCGTAGACTGGTCCCCTGCGATTGCCACATTTCCAAAATGTGTTGTGTTCCACCTCGTTCTCGGCAGGTATCGTAAGAGCTATTTCTTTTCCATTATCATAGCAACTATAGGTGTAGTTGGTAAGGCTTGAAGGGTCGGTTATACAAGTGGAATTGCTATACCACACTGTTGCAGCTCGAGTTCCTAGATTCTCAGATGATGAAGATCTCCAGAATACGGCATAATGAGTAACATTTTCCAATGAATCAAAGCACATCAGGCTGAACGGCTGACCATAGAAAGCAGTACCATTCAATCTCAAGGTAATTTCTCCAACTACTATAAGTGTAATGTGATTAAAAGTTAATTAGTGTGCAGTTAAACATGAGTATGTATGGACAAAACAGGTGAGTACCTTTTTTATATCGCTTATTTTTTCACGTATAATCCTTCCATATGGATCGTCTGAGAATTTTGGTGTGGAAAAATATATTAATGTGTCAAATGAGTGTTGCCGACTTTCATGGAAACGTTGTATATAACTGCTGAAATGCGTATACATATCTGCAAGCTTGCCAATATCATCACTGTCAAATTTTAGCAATGCATCCCAAACGGTATATAAATATATATTACATTACTCATGGACGCAAGCAAGCATGTACGCACGTATACTGTATATACACTCATGGACAAGCAGAATTGTAGTTTCCTCTAAATATACGACCAGTACGCAGGCATATATATATATATATATATATATATATATATATATATATATATATATATATATATATATGAATAAGTTATTCAATGTATCAAATGCTAATATAAATATATATATATATATAATTCAGTTCTTTTCCTAAGTAATAATAACCATGCTATTATTATTAATATTATTATTATTTGCAACTACTGCTATTCTGAACAAGTAAAATAAGTAAGTAAACAAACCGAGTGTCCAGTTTATATGGATATGGATAAATATAACCACGTTTAGATTATTATAGCACTGCATGCGATTAGTATTACAACAATCTTTTTGATACATACAAAATCTTTTTATCTATGTGTGTTACTGACACTTGTGTAACGATAGTTATGCTCAAATGACTTCGTCTCAAATGACTTTCTCTGTTATACTATCTATGTATTATTAGCTTACTACTTACCTATATACCCACCTAACAACCCAGCAGCCTACCTACCAATATACTTAATTATCTACCTTCCTGCCCAGGTACTCCTCTCTCCGCGAATGACGAGGTCAGGTCAGCTTAATATCAGCCTCCCCCCTCCCTCTTGCTCCAACCTCCGATCGGGAAACTTAAAAAAATAAGAGCTTGAAAGACGTAACGGGAAAGTACAGCCTGATAGGTTTTAATGATTGAATCTTTGAATCTTTGTTGCTTATAAATAGGTTTAATCACAATAGATAGGCTTTTCAACAAATGCAAATAGACTTGAGCTTAGCTATAAAAATGTTGAAGTTTCAGGTGGTGTACAATATTGTGTTGTATACGATTGCGCATTACTCGAGACAAGAGAACTCGAAAAAATAAAAAATGAGGCAGCCAGAATTGTAACTGGTGCAACAAAATTATTATTTACTGAAGCGTTACACCAAGAAATAGTATGGGAAAATCTTGAATCCAGACGACAAAAACACAAACTTACACTTTTGTAAAAAATTACAACTGGTTCAAACCCTCCCTATCTCACATCTGTGATTCCACCAACTGTTAGAGATATCACGCGCTATAACTTACGTAATGTAAACCATTTCCAATCAGTGCAAGCTAGGACAAGTCTTTATTACGACTCGTTTTTTTCTTCGGCCATTCGAGAATGGAATGCGTTATCTATTGAGACTCATCAAATTGCCTCCATTATTATCTTCAAAAGTACATTAAATAATCGCGACACTCATGTTCCCAGACACCTTTATTGCGATAGAAGGACATTTCAAATTTTATATGCCCAACTTAAAAAAATTGCAGTACACTTCAATAACATTTATTTACAAAGAATGTAATCTTATCACCTCTTTGTAGATGTGGATATGTCGAAAGTACGCATCACTTTTTTTTTCTTGCGTTTATTTCCAAGTACAACTCATCGAACTGTTTCAATCCTACACACCATTTGGTAATTGAAGTTTAAATACCTTCTTGTATGGTAATACAACACTTTCATATGAAGTTAAACATTCGTATTTTCGAAGCCGTACTTCAATTTAATGAAAAGTCAAAAGGAGTTACATAAACGGATATATTACTAAAACGCATGGACTTCCACGGGTCATGAGCAGTTGTAAAAAGTAAATTCACCAATTTTCTAAATGATTCGCCATCGCTTCCGCAACGACTCGCTTTAGAAGGTAGTACTGTTCACTTTTAATCTCGCTTTTTTGTTCCTTTTCTATTTATTTATTTATTTACTTTTTTTTGTTTCTCTCCTTTTATTCCTCCCTATTTTTTAAACCTTCTACACAATTTTCGACACATTTTAATTGACAATTTCTCCAATTAATTTCTTTCTTTTCTTTATCCTCGTCTTTCACCTACTCACTCCTTGTTCATCCTCGCGCATTATGTATCTTGGCTAAATGCTACTGTATAACCAAGAGACTCTTCACTTTGACTATTCAATAATTTAATTTTTTTTCATTAAAACTTAATATCGTCCGCCATATATTCATATATATTTAACAATTTTATATCGTCAAATGAGAAGAACATCATAAGCCATTGGCTTTAGTTCTAATCCTTTTCCTTCTTTATTGTACATCTTGTAATGTCCAACGCCGAATTTATGAAATTAAAAAAAATGTTTAAACTAAACACTATGAAAGACGGAGGTAGAAGTTAATTGGTTAGAGGAGTTCAGAATATAAAGGTTATAATGTACAGGACCTCTAAGAGACTGATACAGTCTCAACTAGAGAAGAATTGAATGTACATAGGAAGGAGTCACATTGTTTCTTTTACAAAATAGTGAAAGTATAAAAAAAGACTTTATTTGTAAAGTCAAAGATTTGTATCCCTTTTCATAGCAGAGACATTAATATTCAAATCAGTTAAGATTTTAACTACTTCAAGCTAAATCTGTTCTAATGAAGTTTAGTTTAGTTTAGTTTAAAGATACACGTATTGTATAACCATAAAGTATTACATTACAAAAAGGATATGACACAAGGTCATTAGATCTTACAAGTTCCGCATTGCTCTTCAACATCATGGCGGGTGAAACGCAATAAATAACATTATAATTCAGAAAAAAAATGTAATAAAAGACAGGGAGAGATAAACACAAGCTGAACAAAGTGGAATATATATACATAGATATATATATATATATATATATATATATATATATATATATATATATATATATATATATATATAGATATAGATAGATAGATAAATATATAGATAGATAGATAGATAGAGAGAGAGAGAGAGAGAGAGAGAGAGAGAGAGAGAGAGAGAGAGAGAGAGAGAGAGAGAGAGGGGGGGGGGGAGGAAACAAACACGACAAAGCACGGTGCAAGTCTGCACAAGTGGCCAAGTACTTTCGAGATCTACGCATACATTTTTCAAGGCAGACGGCACAAACAAATAACACTTACAAACACAAAAACATAAATGCCATAATATTAGAGTATATAACATTAGTAGGTTACAGGAATACTGTTTTAAATAGGGTAACACAATTTTACCGGTGTCTACTGGAAATTAACATTAGGCCTCCATTTTGAAATATATGTTGTAACTGTGTAACCTTATGCATCGGTCTGCTCTCTAACTAAAATGCCGTATTACGTCATGCGTTTCACATGAGGTGGCTGTCTGTTTATGACATGTTAGACGTGTTTTGCGGATAATGTGAGTTTGTCCGCGCTTGAAATCAAATGCCATATTTTGTCTTGCTTGATAAATATATGGACATAAAAGTACATTGAATGGGTGTATCACAACAGGGGTGCCTTATAAACAAAGTAAAATTTCCATCCCCCATAACTTCTCTACCTCTGTTTGAAGGGACCGGCACCCACTTATCTTCTAAAATAGAATTCAAATCCCTTATAAACAAAACTAACTTCCATATCTCCCTAACCACCCTAAAATTCCTTTATCAACAAAGTAAAACTTCAATTCCCCATAACTTCCCTACCTCCGTTTGAAGGGACCAGCATCCACGCATGTACTGACCCCAGACGGTAGGATGTAAAACAAGGAGTGTAAATTAGAATTTAAATCCTTATAAAAAAACGAATTCCTCTATGATCCCCGTTAAAAGTTAATCCTTGACCCCATTTATAATTTATAATGTCCCTACCCTCCTCATCTCTCTTATTTTAAACAAAACCACGACCCCATTCGCACAAGGTAGGGTGTAAAAGAACTTGCGTACAATTGAATTTAAATCCTTTATCAATACAAATAACTAGTGTCCCTTACAACCGTATAATCCCAATTATAAATAAAGTTAAAATCTCTAATCCCTTCTATGATGTTTTCACCAACTCCTACCCTCCTTTTTTAAAACAAAACTACAATTCTCTTTACTATTATCATCATTCCTATAACATTACTAGTGAAGTGTAAGAAGAAATTAAAGCAGATCACACTTTTTTCTTATTTTTTGCATTATAGGAAATTACCATCAAGTTACCCTTTTTACGAGTTTCTTAAGACAAGGTGGCTAATAACATACTAAATAATCATTATTATTAATATAAAATATTTTATCACATATTTATCTGGGAAAAAAATAAAAAAATTAAAAAAAAAACAACAACAATAATAATAATAATAATAATAATAATAATAATAATAATAATAAATCGATTCCAACGCGGATCGTATTTCATGGCAAAAATTAAACAAACAAACAAAATCTATGAAATCTGTTAGCTTTCTTTGCTTTTTTTTAAAAATTCTACAACAAATTAACCTTTCATAAAACAAAATTCATATTCTTTTCTTTCATGGTGCAAGAACTTACTGACTTTTACTGTCGCAGTAGCACACACTTTAGTGAAGAAATCTAACTATTACTGTTTACTAACCCAATTTTTAGTGAAGAAAACTATTTACTGTTGCAGAAGCATAATTTTTAGTGACAAAACAATTGCCTTTGACCATTGTAGATGCACATTTGTAGTAGAAATCTGGCTATTACTGCTGCAGTAGCAACATCTGACATGTGACGTCACTTTCAATATATATATATATATATATATATATATATATATATATGTATGTATATATATATATATATATATATATATATATATATATATATATATATATATATATATATATACCCATGAGCGTTTTTACGATGTACCGTTGCTGAAGAGTTCAAGTATAGTATAACATGGCTGAAATGCAGACTTTGTGTTGGGGTACGCCTGCCGTGGATACTTCTTATACTTATATAGCATGACTAATGCTGCTGCTGCAGCGGGTATTCTTCCAGAGGTGGATTACTTCAATTTGACTTTGTGCTATTTCTTATCTCACTTTTGTTTCTCAAGGAAAGAAAACCCATATTAAATAATGAAAGGGATTTCCTAGCAGAACAATTCCAAGAAACTCATGGTAATTTTTAGGGAGCAAGACAAAATGTCTCTGTTATAAATAACCATTGCAATAGGAACAAACCACACAATTCAGTTGAAAATGCAATACACGAAATACAATTTTACAAAAGACAAGAAAAGTTTCAAGTGTGGAGGCTATGCCCATACTTCAAGAGAATGTCCGAATGTTGGGTAGTAATCAAAAAGAGGGTCCTGGATAGTACTCAAAAAGTGGCTGCTGGATATTATTCAAAAAGTAGGTGTTGGATAGTACTCAAAAGTTGGTGCTGGATAGTACTCAAAAAGTGGATGCTGGATATTAATCAAAAAGTGGGTGTTGGATATTAATCAAAAGGTAGGTGTTGGATAGTACTCAAAAACTTGTGTGTTGGATAGTACTCAAAAGTGGATTTTGGATAGTACTTAAAACGTGGGTGTTGGCTAGTAATAAAAAAGTGGGTGTTGGATAGTATCTAAAGATTTTAACATTAGCATTCTCGTTTGAAGCCATGCGTGTTTTAACATGAAAACGGCCTAAAACGACCCCCAATGTAGACCTACGGTATAATGTTAATTTCCGTATAGGGCTATATCGCCCCCCCCCCCATTATTAACCTATGACATAATGTTAATTCCCGTAGAGGGCTATCATTTTTCTCTCAAGTATTAGGTCAACAACTACTAACAATGCAACAATGTATACAACAATATCTTTATAGCCTTAATATTAAATTTCTGTAACACCGGAATAAGATCTTTCGGTCTGCCCTTTAATCTGTTTTTCAACGTCTCGTATTAAATCCGGGCTTTTTTACCTTTGCCCTTGAGGTATCTAATTTGCGGTAGGAACGTTAATATACGGTCAAAAATAAGTCATGAAAAGTGCTATCCTCAGAAACGGGGATAAGATAACCGTCAAGATAGATTTTGGGGTTATCAAAATTCTGTATAATCGGCAGAAGTGCATAAAAACAGTTTTAGATTTCGAAATTTTGGACTCGTTTTCTTCTGACGATCTCTAAATGCTATTTATATATATCCATAGTTGATGTTTAATATTATGGATGCTCTTCGATATACAGCAAATAAAAAAGACGTCGACAAATAATGTGCAGTCAGTGTCTAGATTAAAGCATTTCACTATGTTGTTAATTTTGATGATGAAAAGGATGACTGACAATGTGCTGCTATAACGAACACCCATATCCTGAGCTTTCAGAAAGGGTGATGCCAACATTAATTCAGAAATTTCTGATTGTCAATAAAATGGAGAGGCCGCTCATTAGACCTAGGTTGAGGAGGTCATTTCAGTGTCATAAGCTTTCCCCAACACTAAAAGGTAACTATATGTTCATTCTATATTAAAACTTCTCTAATAAATGTTTCAAGTTTGACTTTGAAATAATTGTGCTTCACTGGCATCTGAATCCACTTTAAAGACTGTGAGTTGTTTCTTGGGCTCAAAATACCAGTGGAGTACGTCGTTTATCCTTCGTTGCATGGTTTTTCAAATACAGCTTGCTAGTGATATGAAAAGATAGTTGAAAGAGTCGGTCTGGACCTTTCCAAGTTTCGGTACTGGTATCACTGTTGCTTCTCGAAGTGACCACGGGGAGTCGCTAGTTTCCCACATTTTATTTAATCTGTTTAGCAATGTATTAGTGCTACATGAGTTAAAAGTTTCAAATGTTGATAGTGGATATCATCAGGTCCTACTGAAGTGTCATGGGCTCGATCAAGAGGGTATTGTTGTTTTCTGAGAGCGAAAGGTTTATTGTAATCTTCATCGTTAGCAGATTTGAAATTTAAAGGAACCTTTTCTTTCAAGTGTTAACATGACCGAAGTTTTCACAGTAATTCTCTTGGGAGGAGTATGTTGAGAATGTTTTGGCCAATGTACTTGAAATGTTTGGCATGGTCGTGACAAATTCATCAGATTTCTTAAGGCGCTCCGAACAGCTTGTGGTTGTAGGTGGTGTTGGGGTGAGGTGGGTGGGTGGATGGGGGTGTTCTCATTTTCCATACTGATTTCATAAAGAAGCGAGAATTTATCCCAAAGACATAAAATATCCAAGTTGTTCTTGAGCTCTCTCTAATAGCACGACAAGCTTTAGTTCGGTATATACGTTATTTATTCATTTTTTCAGCGTTTGGGTTGGCAGTAAAATCTCTAACAATCTTTTACCGTTCCCTGATGGCATCATTGCAGATGAACTGAAACGCTTCTAAATCTGCCTTGTTCAATTTACATGTCTGCCTTATCCCTTGAGGTTTGAGAGTATTACTTCTAAAGTATATTGGAAAGTGGTCACTACCACAAAGGTCGTGATCAAATTCCCAAGAGAAGTCAAGTAAAAGAGACGGATCGCTGATTGTCAGATCTAAACACGGGTAGGATGCTGTGACAGGATGCAAGTAAAAAGATGCTACTTAATATTAAACGGCCAGAGATTGTGTTTGAAACAAAGTCTACAATTTTCTATTCTCTCTCACTGATATCTCTGCAGCTCTAAAGTGTTGGTGCACATTAAATTCGACAAGTAAAGCAAAAGGTAATGGTAACTGTTAAATAAGATGGACAAGGTCAGATTGACTGATTGAAGTGCTTGGAGGGTGATATATTGAACAAAGTGTTAGAGTTTTATGATGGATACACGAACAACTACAGCCTGGAATGTAGTATTGAGATTAATTTGATTGTGAGGAGTTCTCCTATTTATGATGATGGACACTATTCCAGAGGCCTGATCAGTATTTCTTGCAAAGTTGCTGGAGGTTATGATTTTGTTTTTTAGATTCACTAAGTCTTTTTTTAAGAGGTCTCCTAAGGGCTTGTTTATTTGTTCGTGGCATGAACTACCGATCTCATGCTTAGAGTTGCATACTGATAAATCAAACCAGTGTGATGTAAGAAGAAACATACTGGTGTGAAATTAGTCTCGTGAATGTGTGGTCTTTGGTTTGATTAGATGAAAATAATTAGTTGTGAAATTAGCGTGTTTTAGAACCCTTTAGTGACAATGTCTGCTGTCTTAGGGTCCTTGGGAATACACGAGTAACAATGACCTCAAGCCACACTGACGTAGTATTTTCGACATTATGTAATTATGTTATTATTTTTCTTGTTTGCATTTTACTTTCTTTGTATGTTGATGTGAACTTATGAATTAAAATGGTGTACTCTTTTTTTCCGTCACTAGCTATTTTTAGACAAATGGCTTGTTACAGACCTTTACCAGGCTCTTGCTAGGCGTTGATCTCTCTAAGTTATGTTATGCAAAGTCTGTTTTAACAAGACTACTAAAAGTTAACAAACTAAAGACGAGCAAAGTGAACCTATCTTGAGGTCACCCGGTGTGATGTGAAAACATCACTCATAAATGTGCCTCCTTTTACAGTTTTTGTCTTAGTCGGCGGTGGCATCACACCAATTTAATATTTGTCTAGTGATACGTTTGGTTTGACTATCTTAGGCAAAACTACGCGCGCGCGCGCGCGTGTGTGTGTGTGTGATGGGAAATGAGACTACAATTTCAAATGCAAAATGTTAAGTGTTCACAATTTTAATGCTGTACGTGAATATTTCGATATGATCTGCACCCAGTATTGTACGATTTCCACAACATCATCTCATTGACGAGGCAAGACAGTAGGTTAAAACCGCATAAGTTCAGGACATAGGTTAGACTTGGCTTGAAAATTGTGCGGCCGGGTGGTAAGGTGGTGATGGTGGAAGCTTCCATCAGATCCAGAAATTAGTGTGAGATGATATTTCGCGAAATGTCTGTATTTGTATAACTCGTCCAAATAACAACCATCACACAATTAATACTCAGTGTTGATCCTAATTAACCGTTCACCAACTAATTCTACTGTGACCAATCAGAGAGTTAAAACGCAATCACCACTATATCCATTGTTTTTCCGACACCAGGGCATATTACCTATATAATATGTACAAATGTATCTTTCTATTACTTTTACAGATACCTGGGTTTAGCGAAATTCTCAGCAAATACTTTAAAGTGCTTTCTAAGTATGCGTGCACATCTCCACAAGAAAATCGTCACTTGTAAGGAATTTTATTTGTTACTGAACAGGTGGATTGTCGATACATATTTATTTTTTAGCAACTGTACTTACGTTTTATGAAATATACTCAAGTTACTCTACTTTACAGAAATATACTGTTTAGTGAATCTAATAAACTCTGGAGTCATTCGCTCCTGTACTTAATTGGAAAATGCGGAAATCAGTTTTAGATCATATGACAATGGCAAAAAATAATAAGACCGTAGCTGAGCTGCCTTGTCCGCAGTTGCGGCGCGAGGGCGGGGGTCGGGATGGTGTCAATTGCCCCTGGGCGATAGGCGAAAGGGGGGCGCTGTCGGAGGCTTTGTTCTCTTTTTGCAGCTACAATTTTCATAGTATTTCACCTCACCTTAGTGTAACGGGGGGCTTAGATGGCTTAGATGGGGGGGGGGGGAGGGAGGGATGGAGGTTGGCAACTGGCATCAAAACTGTTCTCTGTGCCAAAGTAGGGGCGCCACTAAAGAACAATGCCCACGGGCGCCTCGGTAGGGGCGCCACTAACAAACATTGCCCCACGTCGCCTCGAAGCCGACACCGCTTGTCCGTCAGTTTGTCTCAGTCGTTATAGTGCCCCTTTCCACCACCACCTTTCTCCATCTATTCTATTCCTTAACCCACCCCAAGAAAGACATTTGACAAGCACCTATAACCCTTCGCATATTATTAATATATTCCACTCTTTGACACGCACGAGCGCACTTACAGTCAGGCTGAACTGCACATCCGAACTTCTCCTTGGCCATGGGAGGAACGTGAAGCAAAAATAGAAAGAGTATTATTATGGGGCAGCATTGTGCAAACCTGTAAGTTATATGTTCTTTGCTCTGTGTGACAGACCTTTTAATTCTTTTTTTATTTGGACTCAGTTTTGAAACTCTATGTCTATGTACCACCAGAGAAATTCTTAGACTGTTTGAAAGAATGATCGTTATAATTTTAAACAAATTATAAAAAAATGATCCTATGTTTGAACGATTGTATATTTTGTTTACCTTTATCTTTTACGTTATATATCTTTTACGTAATTTTAGCATCTTTTCCTTTGATATTTTCTTTCGTGTTACCTCTGGGATATTTTATGTTTATTTAGAAGAGTTTATCTTCATAAAGCTCTTTTCTTTCGTTGGGGGTTGGGGGATAGGTTGGGGTGGGGGTGCAATTCTTTATATTTACTTATTAGAACTGAACTTTTATTCGGCACCACATAGCCATTATTGTGATGACATGCCCATAAACCACATACATACATACATACTTACATACCATGTGAAGCGTGTGAATCCTTAAATCTGAAGAGGATTATTTACTGCGATACTGAACATAGAACAAACCTGTCAAGTGTAAACATTATAAATTCTTATCGAGACAAATTTATCCTAGTACATGCATTGAGGTAACATTATTAAAGGTTCAGTTATCAAAAGAAAGCCTTGAAAATGAACCGGAAATAACTCACCTTGATTGTCGGCTAAAACACGGTATTGGTGCTGAGAGTAGTCTCACTCACTTAAAAAATTGAAATGTTTGATAGAACATTTCAATGAAGCTCATTATATACCCTAGGGTGTCCCCTAGTCAGATCAAGTTAGATTTAGCTTGAACATGCATGCGATTTTGTTTAACCATTATTTCAATTCATTGGTATAACAACAGTTACAGACACTACACTTGGTGTATAACATGCAAGAAAAACAGCATGAAAACTTTAAAACTTTATTTTTTTTCACAGTAACATCAGTAACAGGATATCAACATTTAAAGTAAACAACATAACTGGAAGTGGTAAACAACTTAATAACAAAATCAAAACATCTATGACAAAGGTATCACTAAGAAAAAAAACCTAACCATGAAACTTTTGCATAACAAACATAAAAGACATAGAATAATCTTATTTAGGCATTTATCTAACACCAAGAAGAATATTTAAACAAACAAAATCATTAATACTGGCCAAAAGTATTGCAAACTTCCATAAGAGTCAGAAGTACATTGTCCATAAAATTGGTTACAGACACTACAAAACTATAGCATTTCAATACAGCTGCAGAACCATACATATCTCCATAAAATTCACTTCAAAAATAATTCAACATGAACACATTGACTAGAATTATTCATTAAATGAATGTTGATTAGTTAATAAAATGATAAAACCACATTGTAACAGGTATATGTCCAATACTTGTGTTAAAATTATGAACTGGTAAATAGCACTTGAAAGTTTAATACTAAATAGTGTTTGTAAGAGTAAAATATTGAAGTATAATGAATGTTCAATAAATCATAGTCACTAAAGTATTGTTCAACCCAAGGTGCTGACTCAAACACAGACCCATATGTGATTGATCTTAAGGTTACAGACACTACACATTAAACCTTAACTTTATATTGTCATTTCAAATAGAAGTGCTTATGATTTTTTTCCAGATTTGACTTGAGCTTAGACAATTCAGCTGCATTAAACTTGAAATGACCCCTTTCATTGACTATTTGTGGAGCTTTTACCCTGTACAAGATAGCATCTAGAGCCTCTTGTGAATAATCATCTTTTTCAGGCCAAACATACATGTTGCCAGACTTTCTCATGTATTTAAGTCTAACTTCGTTATGAAGAATGTCTATTACTTCTGCTAAGTATACATCTAGAGGTCCCTTCTTTGGCTTAAGTCCTACAGCAACAAATTCTCCAGGGTGGTATTTCTCTATTGGTTTCTCTGTGTTGGTTGGTGCTTTTTTGTCAACTTTGATCTTCTTTGTCACAATGTTTTGTCTTTCTGTTGACTTCCGTTTCTTATTAGGCTTTTCGCTTGTTGCTGAGTTATGATCTTTCTGGTTACTTCCTTGTTTTCTTTTCTTGTCATTATTTTCTATTGTTGATGGATTCTTGTCTTTAAGTTGTTTTCCTTTCTGACTTAAATTATCTTTATTGAGTACTAACTTTCTCATTTCCCAGGCATTAACATTTTCGCTGAAGTTGCATCTCCCGTCAACCTTCATGCATTGCTCACAATAACAGCTCAGATTTCTTATGCTCAGTTCATAATCATTGCTTCCTGACTTTACAGCATGTAATTTTCTTGTACCTTGCAGTGTTTGCACATCAGTTTCTTCTCTATTTCTCTCAACATCTTTAACAAGAATGAACTCCCTTCTCGAAACTGTTTTAGCTTCATTATCTGTATTTTCCATTTTCAGTTTCTCTGTACAGAAATGATATACATCTTCTGCACAACCTATCACCTTTCTATTGCTGATTACAGCTCTGTAGCAAGCATTCTTGACTGTCGCACCGAGACCATCGCAAACACTCTTTCCATGTGATGTTTCGAAATAATTTCGTGTTACAGATGGCTTATTCCTCAGACTTATGTCAGCAAAGGCTTTCTTCCCCTTATACTGGGCAGCACAGCCATCTGTCCACTCATGGATCTCCTCTACTTTCACACCTTTCTTCTTCAGAATTTCTATAGCTTTGTTCTCAAAAGTGATAGCTAAGTCTGCATCATGTTTGGTTTCTTCACTGATGCCAATAATGGCATGCTTTATCTTGAATTCTTTTTCTCCCTGTTTTTCTGTATAGTAACACATGATTGGATGTATTGTAACTTGGTTCCTGTCGAAGAATCCAGATTGTACTTCACTTTGAAAAACACACCCATAGTTCTCACTAAAGTCCATGACCATAGCAATAGAACCCTCACCAATTCTATCAACACAAATTCCCATCTGTTGCTGTTGCCATTTGGCCCTGAAAACGTGCTCTGGATACTCTTGCATGTCAGTTTCTAAGCATGTAATTAATGTTTTTATGTCTGTTTCTTTGGGCACACAGGAGACGCAACGCTTTACTTTATCATCTTTTGCTATTTCTATACTTTCCCATTGATGCCATGATATCTGCCTGTCACTATACTTTTCAACAAATGGTTTAAGGTAACTCTGCAAACATTTCACACCGCATTGTTTGCATTCTCTTCTTAAACATTTAATAGCTGGATTGGTGTCGTATTTACAAAAAGTAGCATCACTTAAGCTTTTCTTATCTACTGAAATTTCATCCAAATCTCCATTTTCTTTCACTGCTTTTTTTACATTTGTTAGTGCCTCACTTTTTAGGGCCACGTTACAGCACTTTTGGCATAAGCATGATCTTCTGCTTGTTTCAGACACCTTTTTAACATTCACTGGTTTCAATTTAGAAAATGAAGTTAATCCTATTTTGTGACTATGGTTCCTTAACTTGTAGTCTTTGTAGGCTTCTTCTAATGTCATAGTCATCACATGTTTTTGAAGTATTTCTTTTTGACCACCTTTTCTTACTTTCACAGTTTCACGTTTATTAGGCACTTCCCTACTGATTTCTGGACTTAGAAAAAAATCTTTCACAGATTTCTTTAATGGAGAGTTAAGTGCATCCCTTCTTCTTTTTCTTTGTTTCGTCTCCCACCATGTAGAACTAGGTTTTTGCCCTTTCACTGATACTTTGAAATACTTTTTTAGTCTGTGTCTTTTATATTTCTTCAGTAATGCGTCACAAATGATGTTGTATGCATGTTTCTTTGCACCCCCTTTCCTTGTTTTCACTTCTGAAATGCTCTCTGACACAGATTGTATAACAGTATCTGTCAATTCAAGTTTTTTTCTGCAATCCGGTGTCATTATCATTATATTCCTATTTAGAAACTTTGATGTTGATGGAGATTCAATTAATTTACTTATGATGACTGCTTTTCTCTTTGGGGTATTTGGTAATACTTCCTTTACCTTTTTTAATTGTCTGTACAGAGTTGCTTTAGGTAACACTTTATTCATTGGTGAATCTCTGGCTGACCCAGTATTTCCTATTTCACAATCAGTCTGAATACACTCTTGCTGTATACTTTCATTCAGTTTGATACGCATTCTCCATGCTTGGGTTCTTTTCACAGCTTCTTTCTTCTTTCTACTTAATTCAGCAGTTTTCGGACTTCTTAAATCAACACTCTTATTAACCGATATTGCCAGGGCTGCTTTTTCTTTCTTTTTCTGGCGATACCTTTTCATTTCTTCACGTTTTTTCCTTCTTAATTCTTGTTGAAGATTTGAATCGGAAAGTGATTGCTGTTTTTTTAGTAGTCTTGCATCTTTTCTTCTTTCTCTATCAACCCTTTTTAGCTCCTCATGTTTCGCCTTATTTTCCCTCTGTTTTTTTCTCCAGGCTTGTACCTTTAGCCTCGTCTTCTCCCTTCTAGCTTTAATCTTCTGTTCATCTTCTTCTGGCTTATCTTTGCTTCCTAAAAGCAAACAACTTCATTCTCATTTTTGTTCCTCTATGTATACGGATGAAATTTAGACTTTACAAAACATACTTGTAATGAGTACGCAATATGCTTTCATACATAAGCAAACTGGAATAACCTGTAGATTCTTAAAGAAAAGTATCTGATTGAAAAAGAAATAGCATAAAACCTGATGATTATTCAATGTTCTAGCATTTACAATGATTGCACACTTTCCTTAATAATGTAAACAACAGTCGGGTCAATTCACATGTCTAGTAGTGTCTGTAACCATTTGACAATATCAGCAATGTATCCAATACTAAGTCTGAGCTCATTGAATTCTCATAATATTTCTGTTTGAATTTACTAGTCTAATGATATGGAATGCAAAAATACTCAGTTTCAATTGCATATTGTAAGAAATCACTGAAAATGTTGCCTGTTATCAGAAATCTAGATGAAAGAAACTATAAATATACCAAAATATTACAAATTGCAGACAGACAATATGTCAAAATTTAGCCTTACACATCAATACTGTAATAGGAAACATAATTTGGCTTCATTTTTTTAAAAAAAAACAGGGATAAAGTCATAGACAGTATAAAAAGGGGATATTGGTTACAGACACTACAATTTAAGAGTGTGGTTTACCATTCAATACAAACTTACCAGAGTTGTTCCCAGAGGTTTGCTTTTGTCGTCTTCCCATGTCTTAGGGATGTACCATGGTAAAGAACAGAAAAAGTAATTAGGCAGCTTCTTCTAGGATAAGAAATTCAGGTTACATTGTCTTGTAGTAAATTACTCAAACAGACAGTGCTGCAAGAATGATGCAATATTCAATCAAGAGAGTTATTGCATCACTTTTTTGCTCTTGGCTGCAGAGGTAAATAGATGATGCAACATTACATCACATAAGATGGAACTTTCTATTGAGAAAAACAATGTTTTAATGACAAGTAGAACAATACTTTTATCTTTCATTTTTATACCTGTTTGTGTAGTGTCTGTAACTTTTTTTATTGAGTTGCTGTTTTTTAATGGTACAATACAGCACCACCAATTTTGGCCAACTTGGACATCACATGGATACACATGAGCCTTTGTAGGATTTATACTTTTCCATAATGAAACAACAAAATTATTGCCATATAAACTTGTAAAGGTTACAGACACTACAAAATTTAGAACTGGAAAGTTTGACAAAGAACAAGCTCTCAATCGAATATCTTGGCTAGCCATGTGATTTAAATGGTTTTACTACTTATTATAATATAAAGTCGAGTTCTAGATGTCAATAAAAGTTATAATGAATGTTATTTTGTACAAAATGTTGGCATATAACAACAGATTAGTGTTTGAATTTCAGTGTTGAAACAAAACTTCTACTGACGGTATTTTGCTTATAAAATCCATAATATTTTACCGATTTCTTTAATTCAAGAAGCAATATTTGCAGGATAGAATTCCGCATAAAACCAGACCAATAAATGCATAATTTCAGTATGATATTTAGAGAATTCTCTATTTTATATTCAAGCTTTTTTCGAGTGAGACTACATAACGCTCAAAAATGGCCATTTTTAGAGCTTGTTTCCATGCATATCTCAACAATGGGTTACACTAACCTCTTGAAATTTTCAGGAAAGTAAGAGAGGTATATGCCAGGCTTACCAATCTTTAAAATTGGTTCATATCTTGTTTAATTTTTCTATTTCATGCATATAACATGAAAATTCCTTTATCAGCACCAATACCGTGTTTTAGCCGTATGTATTAAAGACACAAAGAAAAACAAGGTATATAACACGTACGTAGGCATTACACACGCTTATAGCCTGTCTGGAGTAGGTTTGACCTCACTGGTTCGACCTTACTTACTCAAAGCTTATAATATCTTCCTGGTACAGACCAAAACCAGTTAGCTATATAGGTAAACAGACATAAACGGGATCAGTCGTTTCAAAGTGGGGGGTCCAGGTATCATAATACGCACATGTAACAACACTATCTTATATTAGGATAAAAGGTATAGTGTTGCATCCATTTTTTTTCTTTTTCAAAAAAAGATCTAATACTAACTGTGTTGATAAAGCGACGGTTGATATATGTAATTTTGGTTTGTGTATTTCAAGCACGCCCCTGTTTCAGTTTTTAAATGAGCCTGACCGTGGAACAAAATTAGTGTTGTTGCTGTTTACACTATTCGACCACGATGTTATGACTATGCCAAAGTTTAAGTGCGCTTAAGTACTTGTACATCAAGATGTGCGTAGAAGTTCATAGGTCATTGTGCTTATGCTTGTAATGCATTATTACATATAGAACAATTTGAAGAGCTTATTGGTTTTTACTTTGCCATTAACTGAGTGTACAAGTAGAAAAACTATAGGCATCTGAATAGACAACATTGTGAATCTACACATAGCTAAATCTACACAGTATACCCTTCAATCTGACCTTTGACCTCGGCGTCAAATTGTGGTCAAATTCTATATTTACAAAGATCTAACCTATACATGCTGAATGAAAGACTAGAATACAGTATCGAGTACATACGCGTCACACACTAATACAGTTCTCTCTCTCTCTCTCTCTCTCTCTCTCTCTCTCTCTCTCTCTCTCTCTCTCTCTCTGGATGTTTGAGTGTTTTCTTGCAGATGATAATCCAATTCAGATAGTTTAAACACTGGATGCTGATTTATTTGCCACTACCTCACTTGATACTATGTGATACCTTATCATGTCTAAAATATATACAGTCTGCAATATATTAATGAAAAGCAATGGCTGAATGTATGTTTTTAGACTAGTCTAAGGCAACATCAGAAAGTCCCTTTTTATGAGTTAGCGTACTTCTTGTTCAGGCGGAGCGTTACTGGCTTGACTAAAATTAGTTTCGTATTCTGCACTGGCTTAGAATAGTACTTGCATAGGCATATATGATTTCCTGAAAAGTATTGTAGTATATCCTACTTTCTTTAGAACTTCAATGTAGACTGTTCATTACAACATGGTACCTAAAGGTATATCGTTGTGAGGTTTTGAGACGAAGCTGCATATAATCCAATTGGAACAGCTCGTGGATTTGTTTACAAATTCTTAGTTCATGCATATTGCTTTCTTGCAGATGGAATGGGACTATTATGCCCCATCCGCTATATTGTATGGAACTAATTATCAATATGTAGCCAGGTATCCTGCCATTCAATGTTTTTGTTCGGATGCATATGCCAATAATGAACGTACTAGTTCTGCCCAATGTTCCCTATACAGACTACATAATTCCATTGTTTTTTCCCAGCCATTGGTGGATGGTCCGAGAGCGTTTCGTTGTATTGAATCACCCCTCAAAAAACAAATAAACAAACCATCGGAACATTGTCGGCCTTTATCACGGTTTGATGTAAAGGATTAAACGATTATATTCCGATTTCAACAAGTTATGTTGATATGTGTCGTAGGCACCTTATGGATACAGAGATCTGTGCCATTATTATATAATTCATAATGAGATATTTAAATATATGAGTGGGAGAAAAAGGATATCGCCACAGTGGCGATACCACTTTTATCCCCACAGTGGCGATATAACTTTTTGAACTATTTTGTTTTTCCATTTAGGAAGTATATCTGCCCGTATCTATTTTATTCAGACTTGTATTTCCACATTTAGGCCTATTTCATTTTTTCTTCTTCTTTTCCTTCTCAATCACTCCCACCTTTCCTCTCTCTCTCCTATCAGGATGAATATATCTTAATATGTGTCAAGACTGTTGACCCAAATGTATATATTGTGATGTAAGGCACCATCAAGAATGCCAAAAAAATGAACCCGAAATAACAAAAAGCAGTCTTCAAGTACTAACTTTTTTATAATTAGTTTTCCACACGAATCATGCAAATTGTCGGTGACAGAACTGATATGACCTGTTGTTATATATATTCTGTGTCACTCATACATTATCTTATACCTGTTACAATCAACGACAAACCGTACACATTTGTAAGAAAAACCATTGATTACATATAGAAGTTGCACTTTTAACTGTGATCATAATCATAATCATGTCTGAAAACGATGGAAAAATCAAGCATTGATTAGTGTCGATTGCAAACCGACATTAAGTGACAATCGAAATTTGGGTGCAGCGTCTGTTACCGAAATAGACTGAAAGCTTGCCAACACACAAAAAAGTTCATGTCTGAATGCAGCAATAAAAAAAAAGAAAGAAAAAAACAATATATTTGAAAAAAAAGAAAAAATAGAAACTAAATTCTTACAAGTAAACTCACAGTAATTAAAATCTGTTGATTAATGATGTTACGCTCTGATATATGTTGACCGTTCTGTCATGTTTCTACAGTACCCGCACCCTAGCAATGTTGACTATATCTATCCTCGCAAGAAATGTGTTGCCGAAAAGTAAATCTCTTCATTTCCATATGAAAACATTCATCAATTTTAAAAAATACACAATATGAAGTATTATATGTACAATCAAAATTTTTAAAAGTCGCTGTTCTAAAATTATTGTAAAAGTTAGGAACTTCTTTTTATCGATCTAATAATGCAGCCTTTAATTGCATTGACACAGAGTGGAGAAAAATCCATGCAAATCAAAGGGTTTTGCCTTAAAATATATAATTAAAAGAAAATCTACGTTTTTTGAGTAAATAAAAGGAAATATTTCATCACTATTGACAATACAATGTTTCCACTTCACCAGTGAAATATTTCCTTTTATCTACTAAAATAATGTAGATATCCTCTATATATTAATAATAACCTTTGCTTTTGTTGTAGATTTATTGTGAAGATGATGACTTGTTGCTGCTTCTTGATTCTTTTTCATAGTTACAAAGAAAGGCAGCTTCTCTTATACCGATATTGTTACGTCACAGTAACTCAATCCTTGATTTATGCCCTCATACACCCTCAGGTATAAGCTTTTCAAACAAGATTGCCTCACTTAACATTTAGTTGTTTAAAGGTTTCTGCGTTGAACTTAGAAAATAATGCCTTTATAGTGATATAGCAAGAAGGTCTTAATTATATTCTGAGTTACTGGTCTCTTCACAGTCTGTTGTTACGACTAGGGGTAATGTAACAAAAGAAAAGACTCAAACAAGCTTTCAAGATTTAAAATACAAATATTTAATTTTCGTAAAATATTAAAATATTTCAACAAACAATCAAAGTGAAAGAATTAAAAATAACTTACAGTATAGAATATCCTTAAAAGTCCTAAATTGTTCTAAAGTTCAATGATCCGGAAGTTAATCCAAATGTTCCGAATGAAGGTAGGTTCCGAATTAAACCTTTGCTGTCCTGATGTGTTAATAAGAATTAGTATATCCAAGTTTTATAAATTCCAAATAATCCCTGTGAATGGAATATCACAAGTTCTAGAAATGTTTCCGATAATTCCACGGAGCTGTATAATTTATATAAGTTCAAGGCACAGTACTGAATCCTAAATGCACTGTATTAAAATATATATCTTTGAAGTAGAATATCCACACACAAAAAACCAAATTCGTTTATGACGTCTCAGGCTGTCAGACTATGCTAGGAATCTTAAACACAGGATTACATCCTATTATATATCTTCTTAATACGCAGAATCGAAATAAAAACCCATTTAATCCTTCTAGAAACAACCTTCTCCAAACCAATCAGAAACAAGGTTATGCGTGAAATCTCTAAAGTGCCAGTGTATCAACGTTTTCATAGTCAATAAAGTATTTACTCATAGAATCTAGGTCAGAAGTTCATTTCTCACGCGCTAAACCACGTGATACACTAATGCTACAAGCTTCAATTCTTCCCAATACCTAATGTACTGAGTCACATTGAAATGTCTTATATGTACTTTCTGCAAGACGACAGCTGTTAGACTATTATGCAGAGATCATAAACCTATACCATTATTTAAATGAAAATGATATATAATTCCGTAACACTGTATCAGTGTTTTCTTCAGCTTTTCAAGAAAAGGGGTCCTTTGGGTCCCCTTGGTCGAATGTATGGGTCCTTGCTCACTTTTTATTCCAGATGGCATGCAGATGCTTCTTTTACATTGTAAAGTTTAGGATTGTGCTCCGTATTAACGTCTAATGGGTAGGCAACATGTTGAGTATTTACCTCTAATCCATTGAAGAAAATGAACAGTATTGACCCCAAAAGTTGAGCAAAATAAGAATACAGAATACAGGAGACAGATATTTTGAAGTTCATATTCTTTATAGCCACCATCTATTACTTAAGCTGCTTACGATGTGAAATGTTGAATCTGAAATACCGAGGAAAAGAACATGAATACAGAGGACAATAATTTGATAGTATCTGAAAGTCCAGTAGTATTCAAGACTTCTTTCTATATACCAAACAACTGCAAAGCTTCGGTACTACTGGTGTGCGCCTTAGCAGCGTTTGATCATAGGTTTCTAACTTTTTCACTCATAATGCCATATTCAGTTGTATTTGTCCTAGTCAATACAGGTAGCCACAAAGTTTCGTATGTCGTTAAAATGATGTGGTCATTGTACTTGAAAAGATCATGGCTTCCGTATGATATGGGAATGCTTTTTACAATCAGTCTACCCAAATTGTTTACCACTAAATTGTTGGCATCTCCTTTCACCTTCATATCAAATGACACGACAAATTACCAAGTAAAATCATGACATTTGGGCTTGGCTTTTGCATACAAACTTACAAAGTTTATTCTGGTTTAATGCTGCTAGATGTGTGTGTGATACAATGATGTGTTGGACTGAGAAATCTAAGTATTTGTGGTATTGTATCTATTTGTTATGAGTTGTGTATTCACCGATTGTTGACATTCTAATATTTATCTATCAAGAAATAATCGTGAATATAGTCACTTCTTTACCAAACATGTTAAGCAACACTCACATTAACAGCCATCATACTGTATTTGTATTTTACAGAGTCATCAGCAGGTTGGTAGAAACTATTTAGTTTAAGTTGTGTATGTTTTTCAACTTTTTGCCTTACAATCCTTACAATCAGAGCCGTTTAAATAACTTATGCCATCAGCACCATGAATAGACCCGTATAGTGAAATAAAAACCTTGTCCAGGTTGTTTAAGTATTTAGTCACCAAACCTTGTTCTCTCAATCCTTCATTAAACTGGTCAAATGTCTTTAATCTCTCTTCATTTAATTCTAAACATTTTCTCGATTATTTTGTTGGGTCTAATTTGTTCCTGATTAGATATATTATGATCAAATAACTTGAAAATATAGTTGCTTCTGTAAATGCTGTACCGTTAGCTACGGCTCCTCCAATCATAACGGCTGCTGTTGCCATTTGTTGTATAAATTTATAAGTAACACACTTTAATACTGCTTGCAGGTTTCAATGCCAAAACAAACTATTAAATAAGCTCCGGGATCTTCTAATATTGTTCCCAAAATTAAAATAATTTTCTTCCAAATAGTATGCGCTTGATTCTTTTAAAATAAAAGAATATTTAGATTCCTTTTGTGGATTCGTTGCATAAGTAGTAAATTGATTAAATACCTCAAATCTGGTATAACAATCTGTTATATAAAACAAACCATGATTTTTCAAAACAAGTTGTGCATCAAGAAATATCGTTTCAGGGCATATTTACGTTGTATTATGCGATCAGCAAAATGTAATGGAACATAGTTAAATCTATAACTATTAACCAATGTATGTGGTGTAGTTTCAGTTGTAACAAAAAATATCCAACAAATCTTGTGTATCTTCATTCATAACTTGACCACAACCAGGTGAAAATGGTTTTGTTTTAACAACTTGTATTTCCCCTCTTTGACGTGCAATTAAACTAACGCCATCTGGATACTTATCACGAAATAAAATTAAAAAATCGTAAAGAAATACACATCCTATTAGCTTAGTTTTCTCACTGAACTTCTGTTTTTATTTATTTATCTCCACTTTTGAATGTTCTAATTCTGTCAAACAACGCAATATTTTGTACGCACATTTTCGTGCTCATGTTAGTTTTTAATCTCTTTATGCTTACGTGTATGTCGGGTTTAACTGCCTCAAAGCTACGACATAATGTAAGTCGATTTTATTTACATCTGCTGTAAACGTTTGGTCCAAATCCGATAAAAAGTTTTTCAGCGTTTCATCATTCTGTCTTTTTAATAAATACTACCCTGTGCCACACACATATTGTTAACCAGTTCTCTATCAGCATATATGTTGGTACCTGTTTTAGATTTTGCAACTTCAACGTGTAATTTGTTGTCAACAATTTTTGTGATAATAACATATTTTATCGTTTTAGTCATATCATTCAGATTTGCAATAGATGAATCGTAAGTAATTCTCATAAATATAATAGTTCTTTCATTGATATTCATTATGTTCTTGACATCATCTATCTGTTTGGTTGTCTCTGCTAAGTCATTCTTTTTTCTGCAAATCTAACTGTTTTGTAGTATTAGCTGCTACCTTTTCATTCAGGTCAGTAATATTTGTGTCAAAATCATTCACTATCTTCTAAATGTTATGATAGTTCTGCTGGATGAATGAAGATCTTGAACAGCAGCAGGTAGGGTTCTTAATCTACGTATGAATAATTAATGCGCATCTGAAATCTTTCTTCTCTTATCATCAATAAGTGGAGTGGAGGAGTGGAGGACAGGGTGGTGTGGCATTTATTCCCATACTTTTTATGCATGCAGCTGCGGTAGTCCTCAGACTGGAAACTGAGGAAGCTGCAGTCGTACGACCCTAAAATACGCAAAGATGGGAACCCGGGGAGGCCAATCATGTCCGGAAACAACCATTCCATCGAAAAGATTTCTGAATTCGTTGATTATTACCTTCGGATAAACTGCCTTCATATGTCCAAGATACAACGGACTATCTCAACAAAACACCAAATTCGAACCTTCCAGATAACACTCTCCTCGTAACTATTGACGTCTTTTCTTTATACACCAACATCCCGCACGAATAAGGTATCACAGCCTGCAAGGAAGTGTGGGACGGTAGACCTGATACTTTTCTGTCTACAGACTATTTGGTCAAACCCTTAACACATGTTCTTAACTTTCACAATTTTGTATTCAGCAACTAACACTTCATACAAATTATTGGAACTGCATTGGGCACTAAAATAGCACCTTCGTATGGCAAGATTTTATGGGAAAACTCGAGCAAAAGCTCCTGAATGAGGTACCATATAGACCTCCAAGCTGGTGCAGACTTTTGACGACATAGAATCAAAACGGATCGAAACGGGCGACAATTTAAAAATATTTCTTAACTTCGCCAATGACTTCCATTTTACGATTAAATTTATGTCAGAGTCATCACAAAAGTCCAACATCTTTTGGATACTCAATCTATCATCATGGAGGGGAACATAAAAACTGACCTGTACTCTGAATGAACTGACTCTCACCAGTATCTACTCCCAACCAGCTGCCATCCCCAGCACATAATACAAAATCTTCCTTATGTTATGTGCGTTCGGACCAAACGCATATGCTCTAATCCAGCTACCTTTGAAAAGGGATTCGGAGAGCTCAAGAGGCACCTTAGAAGGAGAGCATACAGAAATAGCTACATCGAGGAGGCTATTAACAAAACTAGACTCCTCGATAGAGGAGCCCTCCTGAAATATAAAACCAAGAAAACCATGAAACGTGTCCCCTTTCTGGTTATTTTCCGCTCCAACGCCCCAAAATGACAACAGATAATTCGGAAGCATTGGCACCAGATTTAATCCTGAGAACGTCTGAAGGGCATATTTCAAGAAGTTCCTGTGGTTGCATACCGTAGACCTAAAATATCTCAAGGACCTTCTTGTACGCGCCAAGGTAACTTCAAACATGATCCCAGATTCAGGCACATATTGCTGCAAAGACAAGCGTTGTCTAATTTGCAAATATATGCTCGAGACTAAATCGTTCAGACGTTCGACGACAGGAGTTAGCTATACTATCAATCAGAAGTTAGGATGTCGAACCAAATATGTGATCTATCTTCTAACATGCATGATATGTGGCACTCAATATTATGACCAAGCCGTTGATTTTAGAAAACTAATGAATAACCGCAAGAGCCACGTTCGCAAAAAAAAATCAACGTGAAACTCGCCAACAAGTACAACCTGCCTGGGCAATCAGTTGAGTCCCTCGAGATGCTACTGGTTGAATATAACCTGGGGTGGACCGATACAGAATGCACATGTAAGGAACGATACTGGATACTACAATTGGAAACTCATGGGGTTTTCGGCCTAAATGAAAAAGTCTAACCTTCCCAATGCAGACGTATCAAAATTATAGCTAGGTTTATCAGACGTACGCAGTATTGGCGATAATATTTACCCAAGTAAATATTCCATAACTCTTTACATGTATTATTATTATTATTATTATTATTATTATTATTATTATTATTTGAACTCTTGTCCATTATCCCGATATACCATGCTCTTTACATACTGTCTTAGAACTACCATGCATAACGTTACTGGGATATAATTTCTATTGTACTTTTTGATGATGGCGTTGATTTTTCCCTGCGCATGGTGTCAATTCTTTGGTTCCAGGCTGGAATTAGGTCAATACATTTTGGTCCTCTGCGTAATAGGCACGATAAACACTTCTCTGCATTTTGTTACACAACTTTCTTGGGCTGATGGCAGCATAACATAGATATGTAGTTTACCCGTTTTAGACCGTTTATTAATTTTGTTTTCTTTCTTTCTTCTATTGTTAATCCTTTATTTGTTTATTTCCCCGTCATTGAAACATGTAGGATTCAAGAAATTCTCTTGCTTTTTGTGTTTAGAGTTTATTTTGTGGATGTAAATTGTTTCTTCCCCTGAAGAAGAGCTTGCTTAGCTAGAAACGTTGGGAAACTGTTTTATATTTGCGCCGTTATCGATTTTTTTGTCATTATATATATATACATATATACATATTATGATTGGGTCATACATAGCCTCAGATACTAATAGTAGATCTGCAACTGAACTGATTGTCTGTATTTTGTACATACCAATTAATTGATATACTAGCAATCCTAATAAATCAAATTTAGTTTGGTCCCCTATTTATTTTTACGGAGAACTTTTTCTTTTTAAAATGTTTACAATTTTGGGTGCCTCAGATAATATTTTAAAAAATAATTTTTTGCCCACCAGATAAAATCATTGATGAAAATTGTGCAAGAATAACAGACAATACAGTGTGCAGAAAACTTTTGTAGCTGAATTAGCATGATGCTTATCATTATACACTTTCACTTACTTTGAACAAATGAATCACATCTGCAATTTGTACATTTTGGTTTATCAGACAGGTCTTAAAAATATGATATCCGTCACTGGTAAATCATTGTATTAGTCAGCAAACCCAAAACTATATAGTTAGGCTCAGTATACGCGCTAGGGCAGCTTGGAGGGCGTCTGAATCGTAATCCAAGGGTCGCGGGTTCGATATCAGCTCAGGCCAGCTCAGATTGACTGCCTCGGCCCTCCATGGGAAACGCATTTAGTCGCCATTTCGTGAGCATGATACAGACAATATGTTCATGATGTTGCTAAAAGCAGGAAAAACAACAGCAAGAACAACAGTACGCTCTGGGTCACATCGCAAACAATCATTGTGGATACAAACAGTGTACGTGAGTGGTCTGATTGCTTATCTCGTGTTCTTTAAATTTAAACTTTAAGTTAACATTCTATACAGGAAACTTTGTATTTATAATTGAGTCGAGGGGACACAAGAATTTTCTTTCTTATATGAAATTAACGTTTCAGTTTGTATCCTACGCGATTTCTCGCTATATCAACTCTCGAAACATGTGAATATATAAAATGTCTGACAGCTTCCAAACCAACTACATATGAAGCTAACTGTACTTGCCTGTAAATTCTGTATCTCTAAGACTACATTATTTACAAATTATGCAACAAAAATTGCAATATTTACTTAGATTGATATTTTTAATTTTATTTCAAAGAACACAATCCAATGGAAGCAATGTATCCCAACAAGAAATATTTCCTACACAGACGAAAGCTTCTGTGGGTTTAAATATTGCAGTAAGGTGATCTCCTCTATCATTCTCTATAATTATTAATCACATGATTGGAGTTTAATGGCACATCCAAACATGAAAGTCTATATCTTGCTAAGGTAGTAAGAGTAAAGTCCCTTGCAAAGTGATACGCCATGGTGGCCTACACAACCTAGTTTGGGTAGGGTTCCAACCCGAACGTTTCTGGATTCAAGTCTGATACGTTAACCACTGTGCCATCGTTTATGCGAAGTCATGCCCATAAACTCGCCTTGGAATAGGTCCTTTTTCTATGTTGCTAGTAAACTTCACGAACCTGAAAACCAGGTGCTCATCAGAACCATGTAATTCTGTATTTGCTACGTGTCAGTTTTAATGACTGCTTGGTGTAACATATCCAATCCAGTGTTGTTTTTTGATCAGATGTACAAAGAGAGGATGTTATGTCTGAATACGTACCTAAATTTACTTAGTTCAAAATTTAAGATTGAACACATAACACAGCCAGAACATCATTTCAATGATAAACTTCAAAAACAAAGAAGTCAACCTTTCCCCGTCTAGTATATTATTGCGATATATATCGTAATAAGTTTTCTACCAATACATGGAAACACTACATATTTACTGAATGGAACCGTAATTTAACAACTTCTCAGCAAACAGATCAATTTAGAAAAGCTGCAGTGTCTCATTGTGCATATTAATTTTAAATAAACACGAACTTTGACGGTGTGAATGACACACGTTTACAAGCAGCTTATTGTAATGCATTGATTTTAAATAATGTATATTATAGTATATATGTTGATCTTCTTTAGACATACACGCAGTCAGAGGGATGTACAGTGAGTTTTGATAGCAAGTAGTATGATGATAACAGTTTGAGATTTTCGGTTACTAATCTACGTCAAAGCCTTCTATCTCCGTGACTTTCTTCTCGGATCACACGCAAAGCAAAGTTACTACGAGGAGGCATCTGCGAGAGGAAAGTCATGGGGGATAGAAGGCTTTGACCTAGATCAGTAACCAAAGAAACTGCTATTATCATACTACTTATACAACTTTATTGGGGGCCCCTGGTGGCCGAGTGGACTAAGGCGCTCGCCTTTACAGATCACTGACATCCCACCTCTGTTCTCGTGGGTTCGAGTTTCGGACTCGGTCAACGTGGGTATGTGAGAAAGCTTGCCAGTAGCTTCCCGTGGGTCGGTGGTTCTTCCCGGTGTTTTCTCGTGTTCTTCCTCCACAAAATATACTCGCAGCCATGTATAGCCTATCATGTGCTAACAAATGACATTAAACCCATAACAACCAACCAACCAAACTTTATTGTGGTGATAGTCACGACCACATGCGCGACTGAATACACGACCACATACATGATTGTTTATTACTATTATTTATCGCGATTACTTATCACGTTTGTTTGTCGTGATTACTTCTCATGATTGTTTATCACGATCATGCTTTGCATCAACGCTCGCGTGGTGAATAAACCCACCATTATTATTGGAATTGTACTGGTCAGAACATAATCGGTACACCGACCAGGCTGAACAGAGTTGGCAACCCGACCATTACGCGAGCGGTACAACATGATCGATACACCAACCAGTTTGTGAGTTGTCCAAACAAGAATCCTAGTAGTTGCTTTAGCCAATCAGTTCTTCCTCAATTTCTTGTTTAACGTCACCTAACAATTCTTCTGTCAACGGTTTGCCTCCTTTTTCCATCGTTGTTCCATAAAATGTTCTGTGATTGTTGTAGTAAAGCGTGCGACTACTGCTGACATAATTGCAAGTGTTAAGCGCTTTCTTAATGGCATTACAATATTGTCGCCAATGATTTTTGATATTTGTTTTATCCAGCTCTGATATTTTGTCTTCCACAACATTGAATGCGCCCATTCATATTTGGAGAGTATCAATTATGGGTTTTAGATCTCTCTTGTCGATATAAGGTGTTTTTATTCACTTAATCTTATCAGTTATAGGCTGGTTGACACCAGACGTTTTTACAGTTGGCAATATTTGAGAGCATTCCATATCTGATATAATTTAGTTGAGCTGATTCCATATATTTCTTGGATTTCTTTGGCAGGAATAGAACCTTGCAGCTTTTGTATTTCCGCAATAATTTGCAACGGAAGGTGTGCTTGTTTACTTGGCATTTACATACTTTTTTACGTTTTGAAAAGGAAACTATTCCGTTGGGGAAACGGAGCTTTTCGCGAACTTTATTTGTGCGCAGAGACGTCAGTGGTTTTTCATTTACACCAGCACCATTTCGAACTTACCCATCCTAATCGTTTTATCACCAATGGCCACTGAGTACAGCTTAGCAATTGTGCTGAGACTACCTTGTTGCGCCTCGAGGAGTTCCGAATAAACACGTATTTGTAAATGCAGCTGTATCGAAATTATTTTTCCAGCGCCGCCAGTCACACCAGTTGCTATTGATATAGTTCCGACAACAATTCCCATTGGTGTATCTCTGATGGTTGCCGTGACCACAATTCCAGCAACACCAAGGTCAACGGTTATTGCCGCAGCGAGTCCACAAAAAGCATCTACATCCACACACAAGCGTCTGTATTTCGTGAGTAAAACGTTTGTTTTGGTCATTTCATCTCGCAGCTGTAGTTCCGCTTCGATTATTTTCTCGCGTCGGTAGCTTTGAGTGTCTATCATAGTTCTTCTATTGTCATCGTGGAGACTAATTGCTCGACAGGCTTGCCTTGTTAAGCTGCAACACGCGCACGCACTTCCAACCAAGCACTTTTCTTCACTTGTCCAATTGTCATACAATCATAGAAACTATCTTCTGGGCGAATATTTCAGTCTCAGACGATTGTGCGTTCCTGGGGTTTGGCACCATGTTTATATAGAAACACGCCAATTACGATCTGCTTACCTTCACTTAGATTATATTTGAGCGTATACGAGGGTCCGGTAACACCAATCTGAAGCAGATATTCGTTGACAAGTGGAATAAAATTACTATCGATTTAGCATCATTTGTTAGCTCATCAATCACCCTGTCGGAAAATTCCGCAACATCGTCACCGCGTTCATAATCCACAAACGCCAAAGACGATTAAGGACCCTTCCGGATAAACGTTGACTACTTCGAACTGAATTTCATCGCCGGCGACCAACGATGTTGATACTGTATATGTGAAAAATTCATAACGAACAACATGATCGGGTTTGTCGATACATGATATTGTGACAACAAAACAATGTGCCGCACATCATTTATCAACATTACCATTCTATCCCACCAACGCTTAGGTCTGTCAAAGCCAGTTTCAAGAGAATGGAAAACAAGTCGACCATTTGCTAATGTTACGACGTCAGTTTGTTTCTGTGTTTCGCAGATTAATATTCCTTAAATTTGGCTGCATGAAGTTACTACGCGTGGTGGCGAAGACACCTTTGCAATCTTTTCATCAACATTTCTTTTGATAAACGCCTTCAGCACACCAGAATCTCTGACTCCCCTAATTTAGTTGATTTCGGCCAGGTTTTTCACGACGGCGCCTCGCAGCTTTATAACAATATCGTTGATGTCCACGTTGGATGTTTTCATTTTCCCAGTTTGATCTTCAAAAGCCACAAGCTCACCGGGGTCGACGTTAACAACAACCTGCTTGTAAACTCGATCAAATCCGCTTTGGTGGCAAACCTGGTCAGATCCAAATCGGCGCGACGTCGGGTAGTTGAGCGTCCGTAAATCTCAATAGGCATTTCGTATACTATCAAGTGTAGTTTTCAAGTGACAATGTAAAATCAATAAGTGCTTGTGGTGTTGGCGAACGCTCGAGTGCATGTAGTGTTTCAACAACAAGATGTCCACATATGGGGCCGTCCATCCGAGTTTGCAATGGCAACGTTGAATAAAACAGTGGTCATCAGCTTCCACCACTCAGTAAATAATCAACAACTTCGCGTGTCGGTGCAAGCCTGTAAGAATAAAAATACGAAAGATGTCGAGGCGTTACCACGTATGCGACCCATCGTTATCGAATCCAGGTTAACAATGCCGGTTTCCCACTTGCGGAGGATCATCGATACAAGATCATCTCGCATAAAGAAAGTTCGGAAATGTTTGACTGACTTTGTCATCGCGAGTAAATCAAAATTGGTTAATGGGCGCGCGAGAAGCTTCGCTTCCATAAATGACGTAGCAACAACCAAAGACCACCTGTTCGGGAACCTTTGGCTCCGACTGGATAGTCGAAGACCTTTTCCTTTTTTTTTTTGCGGCCTCTCACCGCCTTTTTCACAGACATCCCTGATGCAGTTCCGACGGCTGGAAACTCAGCCGCTTTTGCAACCGTGGAAGCCGCAGCCGCCACCAACGCTGGAATGGCTGCAATGAATGGAAATACTTCACCGTCGTATTTGATCGAGGCAACCCCGGTCACTGATAATATCCCGCGTCGTTGACGTTTGGTTGCTTCAGACTTGCGCCTGCGTCGGTGTCAACATCAATGGGATAACTTGTCCCTGGGAAGTTTCAAATGAACTCCGGTTTGTTTGTTCACCGCGGCTGAGATCTTTTCGAGTTAACCTGGTCTCAACGTGACATGTTTACGCAAATGTGACATTTTATTTAAAACGTAACAGGTTCAATTATGAATTTTCCACAGGTGCTCTCATGGGACCACTCAAGCCGTGCAACAACAGAGGCTTCTCAGAGAGTATCACAGCAATACATATATAATTGGGGATAGCTGGTTCAGCAGACTGATTAACACGCGCTTTGAATTACATGTCTACCACGGACTGCTTAACCAGGTCTAGATGCTCGAGGTTAAAGTAATAAATCGGGGTCACCGTAGTAAAGTCATGTTGGGAAATGTGCAAGCCTGTGTCAATAATTTGGTTTCGATCCAGTTATTTCAACAGCCAATGATACACACGCACGACTTGATTGCTTTGAAAGTCAAGCAAAAGGTCTTGGGTTGGTTCTTGGTGACCGTTTAACCTTAGATGCCAAACGTTCGTCTATGGCCCCTGAGGGACTCATTGAAGGCATCCAAAGCGTAAGTTTGGATAACACAACTTTCCGTCGGCGGCACCAGCACCATGCCAAATTGCATCATTAACATGACCGTGTGTTGGGCCCCGAAAATAACATTACGAAAGTCTCTGCAAAATACAAATATGTGTGAGAGTTGGATCGTGCAGGAAAACTCCGCGCTGACGTTAATCTGTTTTCGTCGTGCTGCAAAGCCAAGGTTCAAACTGCGGTTAGGAAACAGTAAGTTTTCTATAGTATTTATAGCGACGGTGGAATCTGCGCGGTCCATTGTAACCGGTAGATGATCATGACGGTCGTTTGTGTCTTTGACGAACATCATAGACGCGCCAGCGAATCTTGCATAATCATCGCTGCATCTGGCTAGTCCTACCATCGTAGTGACAATTCAAACTTGTCCAAACAGGCTTCGATTTTCATTTCGTCAATGAGATAACATGCGCTGCTGAGCAACGCCATTATACCGTTGTTGACAAATCAGATTTTGCTGTTCTCACCGTAAGCAGCATTTTTGTCGGCGCATGTAAGCTTTCCTTGGACTTTTAAGAACACTTCACCCGTAATAAAATATCGAGATGTGTCCTGAACCAGAAGTTCTATTGGTCCTTCCTGGTTTGGCATCCTTGCCTCGTACGCGTAATATTGGAAATCTTGAAAGCTTCCACCTCGCAACACAGGCACGTACATGTCAAACGCGAGATCGGATACATCTTTGAATTGGGCCATCGTTTATACATTACTGTTTCGTTTAATACCTCTTGCGAGACAATCGTTGTCCGCTCCCCATTACCAGATTTGTAATCGTTGAATCGGCTATACGTTGTTGAACGGCTTCATTGATGATTTTACTAACCGGAGCTGGCATTGTTGTTGTCGATAGCAATGGAACCGCGTTTGATTGTCGAGTCACTAATCGTCGTAGTCGATCTCGAAACTTTTGAACCGCCTGCTATCCCAGATGTTGTAACCGATCCACAGCGACGCTTTTGATGCTATCAATAACTCGCATTGCGACTTGTTTAACGATCGGTGCAGGGTGCGAGGCCAATCCCACGAGAACTTTGTAAACAATCCACGGACAACATCGCCAAGGCCAATTCCGTAATATGCCGCAGAAACGTGTTTTCTCGCGTTAACAACACGCATGGGTCCTACACGTCCACATACAATTGTCATTTTATTAAATATCAGGTCAATCTCTAATGTACAGCTGTATCGTCAGGGTCTCCCCGTGCAGGTCCAACATGTGCCTGTCCTTGTCCACAAAGGTAAAACAAAGGTTCGTTAACCGGGCATTGTTGCATGTAAGGTACACGGGGGCCACGGGAGTAATCGATATCAAATTACTCGTAGCCTCAGTTTGGGCGAACCCAAACAATATGTATCCCTGCAACGCTTGTGTTGTCGATACTGAAGTTTCGTAGCTGCCACTTAAGGTCAGATTAATTTGAACCGTGGTTGTGATCCTGGCAATGTCTTGCGCGAAATTGTAAACTAGCAGCAGGTCATACACGCAGAATTCGTTGGTCTGGGGAAATCTCATTAATATCCTCAGGCCAACCAAGAACTGTTCTTAGCGACGACTGTGCAATATCAACTTCGTACTCTAGAGATTTAATAGAGATGGCACAGCTAAGTGTGGCCTAGTGTACGCGTATGAAAATGTTAGGGTCTGTTCCAGTCACCAATGTGATCCTCTGTCTGATCTCATTATTTATTGATTCAGTCTCGTATGCGCTTGTGGGAAGTCATACAATATTCAAGGTGGCGCCACCGTCTGCCGAAAACACAAGCGGGTTATTTGCGGTGAAGCCCCCAAATGGCTGCGATCGAATGTTCGGCTACGATAAACTTGCAACGACGCTAGTGCGATCTCAGATGTGCGGAATTTCCCTGCGGTGATTTGCGTCGGAGAGACCAAGAAGAATTCTCGTTTCTTTGTTGAGATTGTAATCATCAAGGTGACGTTTGGAGTTGTATTTGCAACGACACGCTGCATCTCAGCGTTGATTTCGTGAAGAATGGAAAGCGCTTCAGAACTCATTATTGGTGTATTGGTGTTATATACATCATCAATGTCTTAATGAGTTCGCGAATAAACATGATGTTCTTGGTGAGTAACCGCTGACAAATCTACGTGATAAATTTTGTCCCGTTGTTGCCCGCGGGAACGGACCCCAGCCGATTTACGAGTTCATGGCCTGCACTCACGTAATTAACAATGGGCATAATACCTTCACAAGAAACTTCTTCTTCGGTCTCTCAAAGAATCTCCCGAGTAGATTTTTATAATTTTTAACATCATTGCAAAATTTCTTCCAGTCTTTACCTGTTGCCGTAGACTTTTTAAACCTCTCCCGATATAACCACCCAACCCAATTTGCAGATCCCACATCGTCGGTACGTTTCCTATATGGTTCTGTTACATAGTCTTTCCAGTTGCGGCCTATCTCATTCAATATTTTAGGTTGTGGTATCCTTCGCTTGGATGGCGTTATTTGCGCTGTCAACTGTTCAGTGGTTCAGGATGTTTTGACAATCGGACCAGGTTCATCTTCTGTTCCAATCAGAGCTGTTGTGGTTTCCGCGACTTTCGTCTCGCGTTCAAAAAATAACTTGCCGGCGTGGATATCGCTGCTGCCTTAGCAAAGCAACCTGGGACACCGTGGAGAAAATATCCTGGCGAAAAGCATATTCCTGGATACAATTATTGCGGGCCTGGGACACGGTTGGATATACGACTGGACTCTAATAATCGACCGAAACCCGGAGAAGAACGTGTAAACCGTATCGATGCTGCATATTAACGACATGATCTCGCTTATAAAGCATCAAGTGATATCCGTGCGCGTCAATGTGCTGATGTGGATCTCATCTATAACTTGAACGCGATTGCGGGGCCAGGTGTCGGAGAAAGAATCGCCAGATGGATCATCAAAGGAGGTATGAAGGTTAATATAACAAATATCGACAAAATATATTACAGTCCGCGCGGTTATGGGAAGGGTGAAGCTTCCGTTGAAAAGTTTAGGAGCGCAGGAAAAGTCACCCATGGGGTCGCTCGAACATGGTTGGCCAAACAAGCGTTGTGGCACTTTAACCGTATACTTGCAGAAGGATTATTCTGACATCAATACGTGCAGGAATTATCGATGAATCGTCAAGAGCAATCTCGCGAGTGGGTGACACGGCTTCGGTAAAACATTTCAGCGTTGAATAATGAAACCACACGCACGATTGAATTAAAATCCGCTGAGGTGATTCGCAGAAGACTGTCATCGTTTCCCGCAAAGTGGCTTTACAACCATCCCCGTTTGACCCACTCGGAAAGAATTTCGTTCTTTATCTGTATGCACCTGGGGAGCTTGAAGACGGGCAACGTCGTGCTACTGACCTGGTATGGTCCGTCGATGTATTTACGATCTCGAACCGGATTGACATTCCGGGACAGCCAACACGCTACCGTGAACGAGCAGCGAAGCCTCCTAGTAGACATATGTGCGAGAGCAATTACAAGGTTTTCCCGCAAATACGGAACTACCGCCGAGATGTATTGTTGCCTAGTCGTGTAAGTAGTGACACCATCAGGGAAAATCCATCGCTTGGTATCCAACAGTGACAAACTCACTTCTAATGCAACGATACACACCCATATGATGTTTCTTTGATCGGATAAGATTGGCTGTGTGCGAATTTGCGCCGGTCGCTCAAACATTCCACGTACATAACACGCTTGAGATCCTTTGCGACCACAACACGGGGAACTCCTTTTGCTTTATTGATGTTCTTGCCGGACCCAACCACAATCGAGTACATTGTTGGTCTGAGTACCATGTATGCTTGCCCGCGCACTCGTCTTTGAATTTTCCCACAACTTTTTTGTTAGTTTTGCTGAACAGCGTGTGGTCTCGCTGATACTCGCTGGTATCAAATTCAATTTTTAGACTTGATTCCGCCATGTCTGCGTATTCATAGTATGTTGTTACGTGTAGTAGCAAAGAGTCTGTGTCCGTTTAAAGCATCTTTATTTTGTCGCCGTATCGCGGCTTGGTTTTATCGTAACATAATTCATACATTAAAAGCTTGGTAAGATCAAGCACTGAGACGCCAACGTATATAGGCTTTGTCAGCTTCAGTTTTGATTCTTTACTGTGTACGGCAACGAGCCCACCATCAAAGATTTTACGTGACTCGAATGCCGGGTCCGCGATGAGTCTTTGAAGTTTATTTGGCTCGATGTCCCGGATTTTCCATCGTTTTGCCGAACACGGCATTGTTCATAAGTTTGAAAAAGACTTTCTCGAACTCGTTAGTTGCGTCCATGCCATGATTCGTATTCATTTGTGCATATGGCGCCATCCAGGCGCACTGGCGAAACCTAAGCACCCGATGGATCCCTAACACACGCAGTACGAACCGCAGATGCAACTGCAAATTACCCACGTGAACCACATAGTTGTTTTTAGTTCTCAGGTTTGGGACAAGCTTGACGCATTCTGTAAATTTGCATCCGGAATCGTCCACGATCTTACACTAAGACTGAGACAGCCACTCGGAAGACACTGACAGCGCTTCCGGGACTAGCGGATAATCGTTGCGGGCATGATGAAGCTCGTCCGGGTACTCCAAGTCGACTTCATAAAAGTACCCGATGTCGCTGTTATGATCGTGCCCACATATCTGTTTTGTATATCCACAGTTGAGGGATCAATCCATGTAAAATCTCCTGCATCATCTGCAGCATTGCACATCCAAACAGGATATGGGTGTCAAGATACATGATGTAAATTTTGGGGGACACGGGATCGTATCCGTCCACGCCTGGGTTATTAGCGCGCGTATCGGTTGTTCGCAATTGAAATCACTCCACGGAGTCCTCTTTCAACAAACAGATGCTGACCAATGTTTGTCAACAACTCCAACACAACCTTTGTTTTTGATTAAAGCGCATCCAAAGCCATTCATGGGGATGATAAGTAATGCGCAGGGTCTAGATTGTAGACCTGCATGGCAGTGTCTCAAAACCTTTCAAAGACGTCACCTAGCAGCAGCACAGCCGTGCCAACGTAAAAGTCGTGGTACTCACCAAGATCTTTACAACCAAACGCCGACCAGACGTGGTTTGCGTGCCAATAGTTTTTGGCGGAAGTACCTTCGAGGGACAACGACGAATGAAATGTCTCGATCGGTAACAATTGAGTTTCGGCAAACTTGTCCCAGTAGCCCATATACCCGTATGGGTAAATTCCATTGCGGGTGAGTTAACCACATGTTCATCGTTGGCACCACCGTATTGACGAATAATTATAAAAGGATCATTACGATTCATTGCGATGTTGCTCACGAGTATGTCCAGACTGGAATTCAGAAACTGCATGCATGATCAAGTTACCATCATACCCGCCCAGGTTATGAAGCACAACTGGAATTCGTGTTTTGTTTGTATAAATTCGCAGCTGTAGATTGCATGCGCTGTGTGCGGCTCCTTTGTACGCGCCAGTGATGTGACAGTGATCACACACTCTTCATCAGTCGAGCCAAAAGCTCCTTCACAGATCCAAGAATGAGAGGCCGCCCAAAACGTGCGCGTGTCATTGCGGGTTTTAATCATGTCCTCGGCCGAAGAGAGCTGATGTCGGATCCATTTCGCTCAAACCTCGAGCGATTTAAAAAACACCTCAACAGAGTCCTGGCCACAATACCAAATTGGTGGCTCAGTCACTCCATCGCATCTGACTACAGCGTAGCAAAACCCGTATGGGACTAGTTCTACTACTTGCGTCGTATTAGACGGAACCTCGGGGTGGTCCACTGCAACGTTAAAACATTCAAAAGTCCGCCTAGAAGACATAAGAGATTTTCATTTTTCGTTGCACGGCGGTAAATTTCAGAATGTTTTTGCCAGGCTCTGGTATGACTGTACGCTACGACTTTTAGCTAAATCTATCATATTAAAACTCGTGTTTCGCGAGCAAATGTTGTGTGCTAAATACATGCATGCAACGTTTGCATGGCAATTTTCTACTCTCGTACAAACTGTGCCGGTATACCATTCATGGAAAATTTTTAATCCACACATAATGATACTGCACCATATCGCTCACGGTGGATAGTCGAGTCGGCTGCGAACCTTTATTCCAAACAAATACGTTAACAGCAGTGTCAGGGTTAAGTCGTTCAGACTTACTGAAGTCAATAACTTGTACAGGAAATTATATGGTACCAAACTTATGTTCGCCCAGATATTGTTTGTAATTTCGAGGCTGATCTGTTTTATCGCTCGCGGGATATAGCGCGGACGCGAGCGCTCATTTGAAACATTCATTGTCAGCATTTTTCACGTTTTACCACTGCTCGTTGAAGAATGCACGCTAGTGTTTCAATATAACTCGATCCGCGAAAAGGCTTGTACGGGGAAATATAAAGTTTGACTCGCACGCATCTGTCAAGAGACCATCCTAAACCTGTGGTGATGTACTTTTCCAAAATTTCAAAAATCTTTGCAAAACCTTTGTCGCTTTATTGATGACATCAGTGTCTTCACAGTTAAGATCACAAGGGGACCACCATGAAAGCATGGGTTTGCGATTTTTTAACACATCCTTGTCACAGTTAAGCGGCATAATCAAGTGCACACAGAGAACAATGTCCACTATAACTCCGGAGGTGCCTGAGCGCTGTAGCGTTGATATTATTCCGGGACGCATTTTTGATAAAGGTATTTCCGCATCTTTACCCGGATTACACGTGTGCGGAATAATCGCATCGTAATCTTCGAGATCTCGAATACGTTTATGCAACTTGAATTCTTAATCTTGGGCTCGTTGATGTACATACGTAGCAGTCTCTTCAACAATAGTACGTGCAATACGGCGAAGCTCTTGTTCATCAGCAATCATGCGTGTAATATCAGACCCCTTAGCCCATGGAAGAATCTTAATATGTAACTGTGCTGCCGTTTCACGCAGTTGTCTCACAGTCTGACGAGGTTCGAACGCGAGTCTTAATAACGCAACTATATCAGCTTTTCTTGGACCTCTTGGTATTTTTATGTTACGTTCTCGCGCGGATTGTTTCAGTTGTTTTGCTGTTGATGTCGCCGTTGCCGTTGCAACCGGGGCAACCGGTTGTGGATCATCTACAAGTCCTAATAATGCAAGTATATCTACCTTTCTCATACCGCTTGTAATCCTTATTCCACGTTCTTGCCTAAGCGGATTCACAGTCGGCATGCTGGTATATAAGGAAACAATCATTGTTTAATTGATACATTTTTGTAGTATTGTTTTTTCTTTACCAGGATCAGAAAATGCAATCGCTTCAATCTTGGTTATTGTTCCATTGACTTCTGTATCGTTGAGTTCGTCGGGTTTGTCTACGACCATAGGTTCGATGAGTCTTTGCCGGCGTGCACGATAATACTCGTGAGCATATCCACATTGTCGACAAAACTGATTACACGACTTTACTCAGATAACATTTTTAAGGCATGGTCGAGCACCTAGGCCAACACGAAACGCGAGCATGAGATTTACAATATTCTTAATGGCATGTTCTGCCGCAGAGTTCACATTTTCCAAGGCATACGCATTTGAATTGATTGTGTCTCAATGCCATTGAACTTTTTATATCTTTATGTGAAAACTTTATTTAATTGGCTATTTTTCCCAGTCGCCGCCGTTTTATTTCCTTCTGTAATAGGTTGGAATTCTATGGAGTCCATCAAGCGACTGTGTTATAGTAGTTTGAAATTATAAATCATGATTTTGCAAATAAGCTAGCTTGTTCTTTTTGGAATAATTATAAAATTCCTTTGTAAGCTTAGATAAAATTTCCATGAAGTCGGTTTCAGCCCAAATAAGCTTACATGACTCGTCACTGAGTATTACAGCAACTCGAATACGACCAGACTTTGCACGTTTATACCCAACACCATCAAACGTCCTGGAGTGCTTGTATATCTCAGCTGTGGTTTTTGCTAAATTGGACTCACAAATCGGTATGACGCATGTCACGGAATTGTATGGTTTATATCAATATGTATATGTGATCAAAAATGTATTCGGGTTTCGTTTCCGACTAGAGCGTTACTCGGGGGTTGTTTATTTTTTCGGCTCTAGTTATTTTGAAATACTGAGCGCAATTCACCCCATGCTGCACGTGCAAATTGCCTGCAGTGAAAACTCACGTACCTAGCTGCTGCGCATATCTGTCACAGCTAGAGTACATATAGAGCGAATTCTCTATAAACAAATTACACTACGACGAGTCTTGTCAGAAAGCTTACCTCTTTACGGGAGCAAAACTTCAGCTGTAGAGGTATGTGAAATTTAAGATTGTATTCTTTATCACTATTCGTTTTATATGACATAATTGTTTCATATATTAGATGTTTTAGAATTTATTCTAAATTCTACAGAGAGTCAATACCTAGGTCATACAACGCCATGATATTAGAAATCCTATAGGCTGGTTCAAGTTAGCTATTTGTTGTAACTGAACAGACGGGTATTATTTAATTATACGCGGCATGCATTGAATGATTAATGTAATGTGTAACGAGGCGTAATTCATGTGCGCGCATGCGCAACATATATCAATACAAAAGTACTAACCGTGTCATATGTACTACACGGTTTAGTTGTTATACTTTTAGCTGTTCCATATGTATGGTTTGGTGGTGTGTGAAGTCACAGAACTCTGTGTGGTTTCGTGTGACGTGTACGCTGTGTCTGGTGACGTTGTTTCGGAAGAGTGTACTGGTTTTCTCGATGCGAGGGACCAAGGCTTCTCGATCAACGGGTCTGTGTTAATGTGAAGGCTCTCGAGGGACCCTTCAACAGACTGGGAGGGGTGGACCATGCGTGGTGGCTCCTTGACCATGGACTAGAGCGGGTGGAACCGTAGATACATCTTGGTAGTCAAACGGACGCCACGATAGTTATATTTATTGCGTGTTCCATTTGATTGTTATCTCAATATTGCTATCTGTGCAAAATTACATTCATTCCCATTTCAATATCGCTATATGTGTGATAGATTCATAATTTCATACATCCCCATTTCAATATCGTTATATGAACGACATATTCATAATTTCATACAGCCCCATTTCAATATCGTTATATGAACGACGGATTCATAAATTCATATTCCAACATCGCTTGTTAAATTGATAAATTGACGAGTTAACAGATTGATGGATAAATGAGTATTCTATTGATAAGTGCATAAATCACATGCTTTGGTCACCCTTGGTACTTAATAAGACCTTGTTTATATTGGGGTGTAAATCATATACTCTTATTTGTCGATTGGTGATAGGATGCTATTCACGTTTGTTTAAAATTCCATTTGTTAAATCCATCTTTGATTTTTCTCGTTGAGTTACTTGTTGTTGATAGTTCCATGTTAGGAACTTTATAATTTTCCTTATCTTTTTGTTATAATGGTGTCAGATTTGTTCATCTTTAAATTGCGTTTATAAATAAACATCTTATTAACGCAGTTGCTTTCGGTGTCTTCACTAATCCAGTCCCAACCCGGCTTCATCCTGTGACAAATGGTGTCAGAAGTGGGATCATTGGATTAGTGGGAACACGGACGTTAGTTTGCATAGGTCTTGACTCCGGTAAGATTTTTTTTTAGTTATTTATTTCAGATTGTGACCTTCCTGACAAGAACTAATTCAGGCGGGTGAGTGAATACCTCACTCATATTTTGTTTTATTTACCATTTGTTTGTCATATATACATATTGCATATATTTGGAGAAGGGATATACGGTTGGTTCGTGTAGTCCTAAAAACTGTATGTGTTATATGATAGTGCACTTAGGATTGGTGATCTTATCAACAGTATTTATCATGTCGTCACTCAAAGATCTAGTGGAGTTGGGTAAACAGTTTGGGTATGAGGGGGAGGCCCTTAGAAAATTCGTTCAGGAGGAGCAGGCTCATGAAAGGGACCAAAGGGTAAAGGAGAGAGATATAGAAAGGGAAAAATTACAACTAGAGAAGCAAGCGGAGAGGGAAAAATTAGAATTAGAGAAGCAAACTGAGGAAATAAAGATAGCATTTAAAAGGGAGAAAATGCTATTTGAGGAAAAGAAGATAGAACTAGAGAAGGAGAAGATAGAACTAGAGAAGCAGGCAGAGAAGGAAAGGATAGGTTGGGAAAGGGAAGCAGAAAGGGAAAGAATAGAGCAGGTAAGAGACCTTGAGGAAAGAAAATTAGATAGAGAGAAACAAGCAAAGTTAGAAGCCATTCAGTTAGAAGACAGGAATATGGAGAAAGAACATAGAAGGAAATTTGAATTATTAGAGGCTAAGAAAGATGGTCAACAAGAATCAAAGTTAAGAGGCCCTAAATTACCCCCTTTTGAGGATGATAAAGATAACTTAGATAGTTATTTACATAGGTTTGAGCGATATGCTACCATCCAAAAGTGGAAAAAAGATGATTGGTCGCTCCATCTCAGCGCGTTACTTAAAGGTAAAGCGCTAGATGTGTATTCGCGTCTACCCGTGAACGACGCATTAAACTATGACGCATTAAGAGAGGCACTCCTTAAGAGATACGAGTTGACAGAACAAGGGTTCCGCAAAAAATTTTAATATAGTAAACCCGAGAAAGGCGAGACATTCACCCAGTTCGCCAGTAGGACGGGGAATTATTTCCAGCGTTGGGTTGAATGTGGTAAGATCCAAAAAACGTTTGAGGGTCTTACCGATTTTCTACTTAGGGACCAGCTGTTAAACACTTGTGGTAGGGAATTGTACTTGTTCCTGAGGGAAAAGTCCTTCAATAATATCTCAGATATGGCTACTCAGGCAGACTATTTCGCCGAAGCTCGGGGAGGTACCCAGAATGTGATCTCAAGGGATAACAAGGGAGGTAATCAAGGAAAAGATCAGAGACCCAGAGAACCCGAGAAACTTGGTACACATAAAGGTGGAAACTTTCAATCTGGGAAGGGTACGAATCGTAGGGATAGACAATGTTTTACCTGTAAGGAATGGGGTCACATCACGCCCGATTGTCCGAAAAGGAAGGGGTTTGTCCAGAGGGTCGCGGTTGCTATCGAAAGCAGAGCATGGTCAGGGGGCGGTAAGCGCGATGATTTTCCGCGTGATAATTCAGATACTAATAACGTGAATACGGTGTACGAATCCGCAGCGCGTGCGCAGATCGGTCGTGATGTTATTCAGTCGATCGGCACTTGTCTTTTTCCCGAGGCGAGAGTACCAACTGCTACTGGTACCGCCAACGGTCAAGAAGTTACGGTCTTACGCGACACCGGGTGCACGGGCGTCGTAGTAAAGCGGAGTCTCGTTAGGGATGACCAAATGCTTGGTTGGAAATCCCCGTGCATGTTATTAGATCAAACGATTGATCGCGTTCCCGTCGCGAGAATAGAAATCGAGACGCCTTTTCTGACCGGAACCGTAGAAGCTCTGTGTATGGAAAATCCCATATACGACCTAACTATCGGAAATGTCGAGGGCTCCAGACTCCCAACTCAGTCTGACTTCCGGTTTCCAATTGTACAAACGGCCGAAACTAGGGCGCAGGCGCAGGCGAAGAAAACGCCAGTACGTAAGTTGAAACTTCCGGAAGCCGTGACCGATATCTCGCGCGATGAATTTACGCGTGAGCAAGGGCATGACGCGTCCTTGAGCGCGACCGCGGAGATGATCGTATCCGGTACCGCGAAACATTGTAAGGGCGGTTCAAGTTTGAAATTTATACGTAGGGAAAGTTTAATGTACAGGCAATTTACCACGTTGGATGGTAGAAAGTATTTCCAACTGGTCGTCCCCCAGAAATTCAGGTCCCGTATACTCAGAGTAGCGCACGAGTCCGGTAGTGCAGGTCACTTGAGTAGGAAAAGGACAACGGACAAAGTATTAAGCGAATTTTATTGGCCAGGTGTAAATAGTGACGTAGCACGATTCTGTCGTTCGTGTGATGTATGCCATAAAACTGTTGAAAAGGGCGTTTTGAACGTCGTATGTATTGCGGTCATAGAAGACGAGCCGAGTGACCCCAACACAGAAATTCCCCTTGAGTACCCCATGGTTGTAGGAAATGAGGGAATAGATATGGTCAGCGTGTGCCCAGAATTACCTGAAGGTCAGCGTCAGCAAGTCAGGGAAATTTTGAGTAAGTACCCAGACGTATTTACAGATCGACCAGGTAATACTGGATTAATAACACACGAGATAAACTTGAATACCTCGGAGCCAATCAGAATAAAGGGATATCCAATACCCTTTAACGCACGGGAGACAATCGATGAGGAAGTAGGTAAAATGTTAGACCTGGGAGTGATTGAACCCTCAAACTCCCCCTATTCTTCCCCCGTGGTATTGGTTAGAAAGAAAGACGGAACTAATCGATTTTGTATAGACTTTCGACAACTAAATAAAGTCACCGTGTTTGATGCTGAACCGATGCCAGACATGGAGGGCTTGTTTTCAAAATTGGCAGGGCACCAGTACATTTCTAAATTAGATCTAACAAAAGGTTATTGGCAGGTGCCCATCGCTGAAAATGCTCGCGTATTAACGGCATTCGCGACCCCTAAAGGTCTTTTCCAGTTTAAGGTTATGCCTTTTGGTTTGGTTAACGCCGGTGCGTCGTGCGTGCGTCTTATGCGAAAATTGTTGAAAGGCATGAACAACGTAGATATTTTTGTCGACGATATTCTAGTATATACACATACCTGGGAAGAGCATGTTAGGGCATTAGTCGATCTGTTTGACAGACTCCGCAAGGCAAATCTTACAGCGAGACCCTCCAAGTGTAGCATAGCATATTCTAACTTGGAATGCTTGGGCCATCTAGTAAGTGGGTCAGGGCAGTTAAAACCCCACCCTGATAAAATTGAAGCGATTAAAGACGCTCCTAGGCCAGAAACCAAGAAACAGATACGATCGTTTCTTGGATTGATAGGTTTTTATAGGAAGTTCGTTCCAAATTTCGCCGCTATAGCTAGTCCATTGACGGATTTGACTAGGAAAGGGCAGCCAAATAAAGTTTCTTGGGGTTTATGCCAAGAGAAAGCTTTTAACGCCCTTAAGGCAAGATTGATCAGTGCACCGATCCTAAAGTTGCCAGAATTAAATAGATCGTTCATATTGAGAACTGATGCATCCGACACGGGCTTAGGAGCAGTTTTGCTACAGGAGCAAGACGGGGTAAAGTTACCCATAGCTTATGCTAGTAGGAAACTGCTGCCTAGGGAGCAAAACTACTCCGTGATCGAAAAGGAGTGCTTGACACTGGTGTGGGGTGTAGGTAAATTCCACACGTACCTTTTCGGAAGGGAATTTGTCCTTGAAACGGACCATCAGCCTCTCATATATTTGAACAAGGCAAAAGTTGCCAACGCAAGATTGATGCGTTGGGCATTGACTCTGCAGCCATATCGTTTCCGGATCGAAGCAATCAGAGGGTCGGAAAATGTAGGGGCCGATTATTTAAGCAGAGTGTGATTTGCAGTTTTTTTTCCCTACCATGATATTCTGGTAATGTAAATAATACGTTTCAGTTTGTATTTTTGCAAAATTCCGTGATTTTCTAAAAGTGCTTCCACTTTTTTTTTAAGGGGGGAGGTATTGTCACGGAATTGTATGGTTTATATCAATATGTATATGTGATCAAAAATGTATTCGGGTTTCGTTTCCGACTAGAGCGTTACTCGGGGGTTGTTTATTTTTTCGGCTCTAGTTATTTTGAAATACTGAGCGCAATTCACCCCATGCTGCACGTGCAAATTGCCTGCAGTGAAAACTCACGTACCTAGCTGCTGCGCATATCTGTCACAGCTAGAGTACATATAGAGCGAATTCTCTATAAACAAATTACACTACGACGAGTCTTGTCAGAAAGCTTACCTCTTTACGGGAGCAAAACTTCAGCTGTAGAGGTATGTGAAATTTAAGATTGTATTCTTTATCACTATTCGTTTTATATGACATAATTGTTTCATATATTAGATGTTTTAGAATTTATTCTAAATTCTACAGAGAGTCAATACCTAGGTCATACAACGCCATGATATTAGAAATCCTATAGGCTGGTTCAAGTTAGCTATTTGTTGTAACTGAACAGACGGGTATTATTTAATTATACGCGGCATGCATTGAATGATTAATGTAATGTGTAACGAGGCGTAATTCATGTGCGCGCATGCGCAACATATATCAATACAAAAGTACTAACTGTGTCATATGTACTACACGGTTTAGTTGTTATACTTTTAGCTGTTCCATATGTATGGTTTGGTGGTGTGTGAAGTCACAGAACTCTGTGTGGTTTCGTGTGACGTGTACGCTGTGTCTGGTGACGTTGTTTCGGAAGAGTGTACTGGTTTTCTCGATGCGAGGGACCAAGGCTTCTCGATCAACGGGTCTGTGTTAATGTGAAGGCTCTCGAGGGACCCTTCAACAGACTGGGAGGGGTGGACCATGCGTGGTGGCTCCTTGACCATGGACTAGAGCGGGTGGAACCGTAGATACATCTTGGTAGTCAAACGGACGCCACGATAGTTATATTTATTGCGTGTTCCATTTGATTGTTATCTCAATATTGCTATCTGTGCAAAATTACATTCATTCCCATTTCAATATCGCTATATGTGTGATAGATTCATAATTTCATACATCCCCATTTCAATATCGTTATATGAACGACATATTCATAATTTCATACATCCCCATTTCAATATCGTTATATGAACGACGGATTCATAAATTCATATTCCAACATCGCTTGTTAAATTGATAAATTGACGAGTTAACAGATTGATGGATAAATGAGTATTCTATTGATAAGTGCATAAATCACATGCTTTGGTCACCCTTGGTACTTAATAAGACCTTGTTTATATTGGGGTGTAAATCATATACTCTTATTTGTCGATTGGTGATAGGATGCTATTCACGTTTGTTTAAAATTCCATTTGTTAAATCCATCTTTGATTTTTCTCGTTGAGTTACTTGTTGTTGATAGTTCCATGTTAGGAACTTTATAATTTTCCTTATCTTTTTGTTATAATGGTGTCAGATTTGTTCATCTTTAAATTGCGTTTATAAATAAACATCTTATTAACGCAGTTGCTTTCGGTGTCTTCACTAATCCAGTCCCAACCCGGCTTCATCCTGTGACAACGCATTTAGGCGAAATAATGACTTAATCTTTTCTGTAACGCTAGAAAAGTGCCATTGTTCCGGCAATGTGATTCCCGCAGTAGATACGTTCAGAAATTCTCTCAGAATACTACACGTATCAATTGGTGAAGCTTTTGCCATTATATACGCTAATTATCTAATATAATATATTCTCATGAAAAAGGAAATAATCTCCGCTTGTGCTGTGCTTGTCGAGCAGACTTTCTTTGAGATTATTGACAGTTGTCAATTTGACCGTCTTTTGTATAGGACAAGAAATGCTCAATGATAGGCACGCCAGAATACTCCATTTCTTGCTTAAGTCAAGAAATCCTTATTTCCTCAGTAAAATTAAAGACACTGAGAAATAGCTTGTTTTCCTGCACTTGCTTGTATACATTGATCGATCTGCTAGCTCACAACATGTATTGATCTGCCTAAAGAGGCGCCTCATTGTAACTTAGCTTGTGGGTGCTCGCCTCGGGACACACGAGTGGACATAAATCCCTGTACAATTCCAATAATAGTGGCCGGTTTAATTGCGATAAATAATCATAATAAACAATCATGATAAACAATCGTGTATGTCGTCTTGTATGCGGTCGTGTATGTGGTTGTGACTATCACCACAATAAAGGTCGTGTAAGTAGTATGATAATAGCAGTTTGTTTGGTTACTGATATAGGTCAAAGCCTTCTATACTCTATGACTTTACTCACGCAGGGGCCTCCTCGTGGTAACTTTGCTTGGCGGGCTCGTGCGTGTGATTTTAGGACAAAGTCATGGGGGATATAAGGCTTTGACCATGATTAGTAACCGAAAATCTCAAACTGCTATTATCATACTACTTAGCACAGACAAATCTTCAGTACAGTTGGCTAAGAAAATAATAGCTGCAACAGTAAATATTTCTTTGACGTCGATAAAGAAAGAAAATGTATATGGCACCGTTTCCGAAATAGTGCTTTCTCAAAAGATTTTGATTTTAAAAATTCTTTGAATATAAATTTTTCAAAATCATCAATTGAATAAAGAATAAGAAGAGACAAAAATGTTGTAACATCTTGTTTGTCGTTCTGAATTTTGTTAACCATGTCGATCTTTCTATAGCCTTGTTTTGAGTACTGACCTAACTTATAACCTTGCGTATGACTTTCCCTTTATTTTGGAATGCCTCGTATATAACTCTTGGCTGGGTATTTTCTCGTGATTCTTTCAAGAAAAAACAAACAGGAAAGGTAACTTTTAATATATATTATTCAATTATGCTTGAGGAAATGACTTGTGTTCCAGATAGCTGCTACTTGTAGTTATCTAGCTTAAAAGCTCGAATTGCATAAGTATATATATGCAAAGAGTTTGAAAACTTTGTTGAATGCACCTAAGCAAAAGACTGAATTTTCATAGTATATATCTCTAACAACTGATCTCGTAAGATTACAAATAATCATTAGAGCTGAAACGAATAAATGAATAAGACTGCAATGTTTACAGGTGTAAATGGCTTAAGTTAGTTGATTGCCTGTACATGTTTATACAATTAGTAAACGTGCAAACAAACATGATTGGTTCCTGAAAGCATATGTAATCTAACACTGCTATAATAAACAAGGATTATTTTAATCCCTGCCATTGCATTTCATAGTCAGCTTTATCAGCTCTTTAGCAGTTGAAGACATGAAATTACCTTGGGTTGGCAATATAACTTTTATTTATCTATACATTATGTATTGACTACTTACAACTTACCTGGAAGTAAACAAGTATACCATCTCCCTGCACTAAATACTTGAATTTCTGACTTAAAATGTAGGTACCGTTTGTGGTCCATCACATAGAGGACTGTGCTTGAAAGAAAAGAATATACTGAGAATTAGATTTAATTCCTTGCTCATGCTGCTAGTGTCTGTAACATTTTCTGTAACCAATCACGTTATACTTTCAGCAGGTAGACAAAACTATATAAAAATCTACCTGGAAGGAATATGGCATATATAGCCAACAATGGCAGCTAAGAGATTCAAAGTGAACACTAATGATGACATTGTTACTAAAATACTTACATGTAGGTTCATGAAGTAATACATTCATTACATTCTAGTTTAAAAGGATAAATGGAATTTTATGTCCATCTTAGATCCCATACACCTTCGTTTCGGGATGTATTGGGTTTGAGAAGTTCAGAACATTACGTACACCCCAGTAAACTAATATGTAACTAATATTACCAAGTTTGATAAAATCGGATCAGAAATAGAGTCGCTAAAGTGTTGACAAGCTCAGCCAATCAGATATAAGACCACATCATTGATATGCATGACTCTTGCTTATAACTGTACTCATCCGAGATCTTAATGATTTAAGCCTATTTACCCAGTTTGATCAAAATCAGATAAGAAATTCGGTCTCAAGAGTGGTAAAAAGCGTTAGTCAATCACGTGCAAGATCACCTAATTAATATGTGTGGATCCCACTCATTATCAAACTCATGAAAGATCCTCCTCATATAAGCTCTATATTCTATTCAATGTTTGATAAAAATTGGATTAGACATTTTAAAGATGTGAATCAGACTGGCATAGACGAGTGTATACAAATGTATGATATTCTTCTGAGGTAACATTTACCACATACCACCTGTTTCATTGATGTTAAGTTCAGGATTCACTTTGGCCCTTTTGCTACAAGAAAGTTCCTCTTACTGGTCTGCATATGCAGGCTCTGTTTGTTCGATCTCGGTGAAGAACTGTAAATTTGATATGTATCAGTTTAATTTTGTTAAACCTATCAAATGCATGGAAAAAGAACGCGTACATAATAAGAGACTGCCCCACCTTTTCCTTTGATGTATCAACTCCAATGAAGTCAGAAAAGCATCAGATATAGGTCACATTGACCTATTTTGCATGTACTGATCTTGATACCAGGGCACATCAACATATTAAGTTGCATAAAGGAGCTAACAAGAAATGGTGCTTTGGAAACTGACTATAATATCATAATTTACAAGGTTCTAGTCATAAAAGTCCAACTTAAAAAGTTCAAAAAATGTTATAAAAATGGTAAAATTGCTGTAAGGCTAAATAAAACAATACGTGTGGTTCTGGTTACATTAAAAAAAAACAAATTAGTGTAGGCAGGTAGGTACAAACGTTTTTTTTGTCAGGACTGTTTTATATGAAACATTAACTAGAAAACGAGCGTCATTCGCATTGTTACATCCCTTTCTAATTTTTTCCTACATTTTTTCCTAAATTTATTTCTTGTTTTATCTGACTTTATCTGACTTTTTTTCCCAAATTTTGTAGGGTCGACGGGAAAAAAATAGGGTCGGTCGGGTAAACAGAACCAAACATACTTTATTATTTGGCTTAATGGCTAGAATATCTAATAAAGTCATCTATATATGTATTTGCAAATAGCTGAATGTCATTTGTCTCTGATGAACATTTTTTTTATTTAACAATAATGTTAACAAGCTTCTTGGGATGGACAGATGTAAGTACATAAGTACCGATGTACCAAATCATGATGCATCCAATATGCCTTTTTCCGAATTTCGTTACCACTTTGTTAACACAAGTATTCAATAAGGGCAAAACAGAACATAATCTACCTGTTTAAGTCGTGCCAAGAACATAACTTGATCTGGACCTTTTGGTGCAGCTAGGGTCGCTCTCATCCTGGTCTGAAATAGATGACATATAAGTAAATGCTGCATCTGAAGGCTCTGCTTGAGCTGGAATTGTGATATTCACGTTAGCTTTTAGCTAATACATATAAAATTTTATAACAAAAGAAAAAAATTATGTAATTAAAGAATGATCCACCTTTTGCTCTTGACGCATGAACTTAATCCAAGGTAAACTGAACTCTGAACTCTTTGAAGAATAGCTTGAAAATAAGCTCCACTGAAAAATGTCAGCCCTGCTGAAAATGTGTCTTGATTTTATACGATTTAACAGAAGAACAGTAACCGGAAGACCTTTTGTTGACATAATTCTGTTTGATCAAGAGTGGCATTTTTCACCATATTTTCACGATGATAATAGTGTCTTTGAATTTATCCTAATATTATATTCATATATTAATAAACGAAAACTGAAGTCATTGTTGTTTGAAGAATATTTTGCCGTGTAAGGGCCCATCAACATTCTTTAATTTACATTCTATATTTCTATTTATTAATGTATGTTCTGTTCGAAAATTAAATGTATCATAGGTAATTCTGTCATTGTAATAAATAACAATTACGCTTTAGATCAACTTTCTAATGTAGCCCCTCCATAGCCTCTTGAAAAAAAACAGTTCATAAAAGTCCAAGAAGGACCTTTGCTTTGGAATAATTCAATAGCAGATGAATCTTTGGCTGAAACTTCCTAAAAAATACCTTGTAAATCGCAGAGCTAATTAATTAATCCTCCACAAAGCTGTTCATTTTGCGGTTTTGATTATAGCGATTTTAGGACCTCTGCAAACCTTGAACAATTAGTATTTTTAGGGGGGGGGCAGGAACAAATTTTAATAATGTTATTCTTACCTGTCACTATTGCCTTGATTTCTTTTTCCAAAACATAAATCCCCTCATCCATGCTGATAATTCCAACCTCCCATTAGATGGAACATTCTAGAAAACTAGAACAGAAAGAACCCATAACCATTCTACCTCCCACGCCATAGATATGTGCGGGATATATTTCTTCTTTGACTTGAACCCAGACTACTCTTGGGACATGAAAGCGGGAATGGATGATTGAATCTTGTAACAGTGACAGGTAAGTATTACATTATTAAAATTAGTTTTATCCCCCCCCACACACACACACACACACAAACACACACACTACATGTTGAAATTAGTTTTATCACACACACACAAACACACAAACACACACACAAACTACATTCTAAAAGCAGTAATACACAGCCTATCAATATTGCCAGGTTGAATTTGCCAGTTGGGAGACAGGCCAATGGCTACACTTACGGTAGGAGTGTACTTACTATAATCTGGCAGAAGGTTGAGCCACTTTTTGAGTCATTACCATAGGGCCCAAGGACAAAATGCTTTTGTTCTGGTGCGCCAAGGAACAAACTTAAAAGGAGAAGAAAGTAGTGTACGACCACAAAAACGTGGCTCTCATAACATCGTCCAATGAAGAATGAGGAAGTAGTGATAGCCCTAACTTCATGGATTTTAATTCTCATAAAGGAAAGGTCCCTCTCAGAGTGGGACTGATAAGCTATCTTGATAGCAAGGACAATCCACCTGGAAATGGTTGATGACAAAATACCAGAAGAGCCCTTAATAGATAGGAAGGGAAGCTTATAAGCTGTTCTTATCCCTTTTATAAGTGGATAACTAGAACCATTAGGCTCTAACTAAGCAAATAGGCCTATTTTGATTATTTCTAGCACAGATACGACTGAGAATGGGGATCTCAATAGCAAGACTAGAGCTACTGAAGGGGGCTGATTCTTTGCTAAAACCCCTGGTTCGCAAAGGACAGAAACTGACTAGTAATTACCACTGAACTGTAAATAACCATTTGGCACAGGCAAAACATGAAGTTCACTGCTTCTCCTTACCGATGCAAAGGAGAGCAAGAAGGCAGTTTTAAGGGTAAGGTTCTCAAAGGAAGCTTCATTCAACGGTTCGTTAAAGAGGGTTTTGACAAAGCCCACAAAACGCACGAGAGATTACATCTTGGCATCAGTTAGCAAAATACTAGCTCAGAATATTTTATAAGATCGGAGAGATGAGGGTCTGGTCCAATAGATAGACCCTCAGATACCTTCAGCGTGTTGGGCAGGGCTGCCCTATAGCCCTTAATGGTGGAGATCATAATTCTTTTTCCTCAAAAAGGAAAAGAAACTCTGCCACTGCGCACAAAGGGGACAGTCTCGATTGACGAGTTTCCTTCCACACCAGTGACAGAAGATTCTCCACTTCGCATCGTAAGCCTTGGAAGTGGATCACCTCTTATCCGAGGTGAAACAACTTGCAAGTTTGCTCTAGAACTGGTCCTGGCAGATTGATCGCTTAATATGAGCCTGTGAAGGTGTAGATTTTCAACATGGCTGCGATGGTGGCCATTTTTGATACGCATCAAGAAGTCTTCTGGTAAAGTGCAAAATATAACTTTTCGTTCTGGAGGAGTAGCAATGTCAAGATTTTCAAGATTGCTATTACACAACAGATCTGCACCATTTTCATTTAGGACCAACTAGACATCATAAAATGTCTTTTGGTAAAACCCCATGTCAATCTGACTTTACATTCTGGAGGACCAGAGAAACAGTCATGAGCTGGTTTATTGTAAAGAATTCAAATGTCTAACAAATGATGATCAGTGCACTATCAAAAATGGCCTACTGTTGTCGCACTACAAAACGGAGCGAATGTATGAAGATTTCAAAATGTATTATATCACATGCACGTTATATGGCAGAACGTTTTTTCCCTCATTCTGAGTCGAAAATATGGTTACGCATTATACACTAGTGCGCGTTATACACACCAAAATATGGTAGAGATCAGACGATTTTCAAGATGGCTGCCATGGTGGTCATATTGGAAATCAGATCGGCACCATTTTCATTTAGAACCTACTAGACATCATATATGAAGTATTTTCCTGAAACGCCATGTTGATATTATGATCCATTCATGAGAAGTAGAGATGCGATTTTCAAGCTGGATGCCATACTGGTTGTCCGTGAGACACCATGTTCTTTTAGGAACAAATGGACTACAGGATGAATGTGTGTGTAACGTTTCCTGGCAATCCTCGTAGTGGTTTATGAGGAGTAGCAATAAAAAAAGTGGTCTAACGGACGGACGACAGACGACAGACCATCCGATCAGCTCTATGACCAGTAGAGCTAAAAACGCGAACACTGACACTACTGTAGGGTCTGTATGGATGAACAGATAGACACTACATGGATGCCAAAGTGATCACTCTGTTGAGCTTCCACCACGTTTCTACTTAAACACATGAAAAGCAATATGGCTGCTGAAGTAACTGGCCATCCGGTAAAAGCTGTTCTGGTGCAAGACATACGTTCTGCCATGGATGCCATTATATAAAGAATTAGTTATTTTGAAGATTAAACTAAAGTGACCTTCAAAAAAGAAAAAATACTCTGGCTATTGTTAGTGGGCTGTATATGACTTTCATAAGGCTTAATTTCAGTTTTCTCAGGTTTCAGGCTAATACATGATTTAACAAGATTTGTGAAGCAGCTTAACAACCAGTGTGTACAGTCCTCTATGCAAACTGCGGCTTTTCGCTGTGGACTATAAGTGCACTTGTCCTGTTGCTCTTGAGAGGAGGAAAGAACTTATTACCAAAGCAGGAATGAAACAAGGATATAGTGAAAGTTCTGTTATCTCACTAAGACATGCAATGTTTCATTAACTTATAAAATTTGATCTGCATAATTATCTTGAAACTTTATATTTTCTGAGTATGCCACTTGATCTGAGAAGGCTGGTTATCATGGATTAAGTACAGTGGTTCCCCTTTTTGAACTAACCCACACCCCTCCCCCCGACCAGCGGGCACCCGCTTTTTACGGCCAGAAGCCCCTGGCAGCGACGAGTTTGTGTTCAATAGTACTACTCAAGGACAGCAACCCCTCTTTAGTTCGTTCCGCACATCATCGCGAATGATATCCGTGTCTGTTTCTCATTTAATTTACACGCTAGCGTCTCTGAATATGACTAAAATTATCTTATCTAATTCGCTTCGTGCACGAATGATTTAAACATAATTCTTATCAACATACCGCGCAACACCATTCATTCGATACATGCTGAAAACAATGATCGCGTACATGTAATCCGCCATGTTCGTCCTTGTGTTGTGGAAGAGTCCATTTTTGATACAGCACTGAGCCTTATGGGAACCGTCGCGTGCCACATGTAAATAAACATCGTCTGCATCGTCTATAGTTTTCTTTAATTTGCATTCTGCTTTCACTTAAAATGTCAGTCAACAACAAAAAAACAATCAAAGAAAAAAATTGCCTAAAATTGAATATAATCAACCTTTGAATATAACGAAATGCACAGTAAACACATTTGGATAATAATAATAATAATAATAATAATAATAATAATAACAATAATAATAATAATGAAAATTTTCCTAATGTTCTGTTTCGCTTATTCCAAATACTATCTTAAACACTGCTTTAAATGATTGTTGTATAGATTGACTTCAGTGTATTATTTGTGATTTTTTAAAAGGTAAATTATTTATATATTTATTTATGAATTTATTTATTTGTTTGAATCCATATGTTTTTCAACACCCATATTTAAGTGCCCAAAATAACATTATCTCGAATTTTGAATCATTGGTAAAAATTCCACTGACTATTTTGGAATTGAAAGGTTCACAGCTTTATGTTAAGCTGAAGATGCAAAGCTTATTACAAGATATATATATATATATATATATATATATATATATATATATATATATATATATATATATATATATATATATATAAAGGATATGTATTTACTAGCGAGAAAAGTGAGAGTCAACTTCGCCGTGATTTCTGGACACTCTGGGGTACTTAAAAGCACCAATGCCAAGTATCAATTCACCCAAAGTGTAGTGTCACGTACAAAGTATTCTAACGAGTAGTACTTCATTTCACTGGGAAAACTTATTTCAAGGAGAAAAACCGAAACGAGTTGTTATTGGCTTTGTCAAACAAAAGTCAGTCTCTGGAAGTTATAAATTGGATCCTTTCGATTTTTTTTTAACTGTAGCATTCAATACATTTGCCTGTAGGAGGGAATCCCATAAAACTAGGTTTTGATACACAGATGGTTCATCTGTTATGCGTGCAGTTTACTAGAAAGTGGAATCATGATCTGGAAAATGATATTGCTAGAGAGGATTTTGTCAAAGGGACAACTCCTACATTTCAACTGGAACCTTACTTCTCTCAGCATCGAGAGTACTTATCCCTGGTAAAGACGGATTGTAAATGTACAGTTCAAGAATGCGCTGATCGGTGAGTAATTTGTTTTAAACGTTTTCAATATTTTTTAAAATGTATAAAATTAACATTTTCATGTCAAAAACAGTAAATTAAAAAAATATTTTTGTCTTTTCACAAGCTGTACGCTTCATTGTGTACAGTAAATCCTTAATATATTTTGAAATCAACAGAGAGATAGACATCATGACATAATGAAAACAAAGCAGCTTCAGTATTGTATTTACTGTGATCTAATTCTATGAAAACACGGATGAGTTTCTGCTGTTTATCGTTTACCAAACACTCGTTCAGTACTTCCCTATCGATTTAATGTTAACACTGATAAACATGCTGAGGAAGGGAAGCATTGGTGCGGATTTTATTTTGCTGTGCTGTACTGGTAAAAGCTTAATTGGTTGGTAGTTGTGGAAAAAAGATCTGACTATTATAATATAAACTTTATGAAGTATTTAAAACAAACATGTTTCAGTCATTCTTGTCAATAAAAAGCAAATAAAAATGACAATTCAAACGTGTGTGGGATATACTCTCTATTTTATCTTCAGCATGAAGTAAATAATATATCCATGAATGTCATTGCAAAACGTTTTTGTTCTATAAACTTACACGCAAATGATTTATTTATGTATGGATATATGCAATGTATACTTCCTCGTTGTGTAAAAAATGAACATGTCTATAGTCAAATATGTAAAGCAATGAAAAGTATATAATCAATTATTTTGTATGTTTCTTGTTTCTTTGTGACTGTTTATACTTTTTTTTATTTTATTGTTCAAACACACACGCACTTGAAAGAAGACATGATCTTTCCTTTATAGCCAGCCGAGTTTTATCACCGGTTGATTTAACACTATGATCAGTGAAAATATGAATAATTCTAGAGAAAGTGAGGCACCTAGGTGCTATAAAATAATGATGACTAATGCATGGAAACGATTTATTTCCTTTTGCATGAATGCAATAACAATGGAAGTGCTATGTGTAGATGAATTGTTGCTTGATTTTCCGACGTATCACACCGTTTTGAGAGTGAAATACAGTCTTTATAAAGGAAGCCAGAGGAACCTGAATTTAGTCACATTGATGAAGAACTGATTAAAAGATGCAAATGAATTGAGAAAAGGGTTCAAGCACAGCCGGATAGTATGAAAAGGGGATAAAGAATCACATATGTGATACTTGTGGAAAAACGTTTAAAAAGAAGCACAATTTAATAAGGCATGCGTAATCTAAGAATTTCAGAGGAAAATGTGAAACGTACTCTTTGCGGAACACAGTTTAAGCGACGTGCCTATTTACAACGTTATCAAAGTCCTACTCGTGAAAATCGCTTACATGGTGTAAAATAATTTAATTCACTGTTCCCGCACGTGATCACACAGTATGCATTCCGTCTAAATGAAGCCAGTGGAAGAATAGGTCCTCCCTCATCAACAGCCTTAACTGAAACAACAAACATAAAACTTTCACACCAAAATAGAGCTCCACATAAAATTGTTACCAACAATGAACAGTTGCTACAAAGAAACTATGAATTGTTTCACAGTACGAAAGAAAAGGAATATTGTCCGCAAACACAATAGAGCCCCAGAGTAAGGTGCATTGAATAATGTAGTTCATAATCGAGCCGTTTATCCCAATAATCAGGAAGAGTACGATGTTTTTTTTATAAATTTTTTCATGAGCGTGAACTCGCAAATAAGAGATTATTTGCTATCGTGAGGACAAAATAATGGCATAAAGTGGTATTTAAGTATTCTACTTGGAATGTGTAGGGATACCCAGGAAGGCAAAGTTAAAACAACAAATCCCTCATTTTTGAGGTAAGACCTACTTTACTCTTTCCGATGAAACGTTTAATGAATATTACTTAAATGGAGATTTACAAAGAAATTCGGTGAGTCTGAAAAATTGTTTGATGGAATGTAAAAATGTACTACAGTTGGAAATTTGTAGTCTTCTATTTTCCCATACCAGGATCCAGTTACATTAACTTACCAGTTACATTGAACAATTCGCTTTGTATTGTGAACAATGAAAATACAAAATGTCTACCTGGAGTATTCTTGCATCGCTTCATCCTGTAGAGCTATATCAAGATTTGAACATTTTAAATGTAAGCTCAGCATGAATGGAATTGGCTATCTGGTAGAGTTATCAAAACGTGATAAATCTGACACAGAATCCAGCGATTTTTGTGTAAATGTGTGTATGTTTTAATGTAGTGAAATATTACCTTCAAGAATCACAAGAATTTACTTCTTTTAAAAAATAAAGAAAACTTCCATTATAGTCCTATCAAAATTTTTAAGAGATTCTTATCAAGGATAAAATGTTTTGAACATAGATATTCCTTTTGCTTACACGGATTCACAGAGGAGAGACTATTAGAGTTCTAGAATCCAGGAAGCAGTAATGGAAAGTTTAGACTGTGATGGAATAACGGCTTTCACCAGTTCATCAGGAATTCCCCTTGCCTGAACACACACATTTATTACTGCGAAAAGAAGTATATCCATATGATTAAATGAATCACGAAGATAAATTTCAAGAAACTCAGCTTCCACCCCAAAATGCATGTTATTCTGAATTCAACATATAGGTGACTATCATGGTTTGTATCTCACAAAAATGCACTTTTTGGTGTGATGTTTCTGAGCAATTCAGAAATGTATACCTAGGACAATACTAGTTAGACCTTGTCATATTTACAGTTCACCCGGACTTTCATGGATTGCTTCTTTAAAAATAACAGGAGTTTTTCTTGAATTAATAACTGATATCGATTAAATTGTATTCATGGAGAAAGGTACACGTGGAGGCATATCCCAGATTTCTAGCAGATATAAATGTGCTAATAATCATTTGCTCTTTGAAACAAACGCTATGATCATTGCAGACGAACTTCCTATTCAACGTACCTTGTTATGAATAATTCATATGAAGAATCTATGATTCAGTATTTGAAACTGGTCTATTCCGCGTCTTACACGAAAACGAAATACAAAAATTAGATATTCAACCAGTTCCAAAGTATGTCGTTAAGGTTAAAGTACCCAGAACCTTTACATAACAATCATAATGACAATCCTTTAGCACCATGAGGAAAACACATCTGTTATCACCATATGCCAAAATAATTTGAAAAAAAAACATTACATGGAAAAGGGGAAGATGACAAACTTTCTCCTAGAGCTAAAGTTGAAAAATTGGCAACAATTTTGGAGGATAAAGAACATTATGTGCTACATTGCAGAACCTTCGATTATACCTTCCATTAGGAAAACAAATTTATCGAGTGCTAGAAATTTTGTAAAGAAGCGTGGATCAAACCATATATTGACCCTAACAAAGAGATAAATAAAAAAGAAAATTCTACGTTCGAGAATTTCTGCAAATTTATGAACTGTTCTGTTTTTGGCGAGATATTTTATTTTATACAACTATAATTGGACTAAATTATCTGAATTTGTTTTGTATACTATTGTCATTAATATACACACAAAGAATTACAATACGCCTTTAATATTTTCAATGCTTAGGCTAATAGATAATAAGATATCTAATTAAAAAAGCTCTTGTGAATTGTAGTTTCTTAATGATTACAGAGTTGACTAATTGATTGTCTTATTCATTCATTACAGGAAAGACCAAGGAAAATGTTCGCAAACATGCGGATGTAAACCTAATCCAGACCAAAAAAAGAAATTATCGAAGCTTACGAGAAACCTACATTCAAAAATTGTACAATATTAAATGATAATCTATTGGAATGTGTATATTAGATCTCTCCAGGCTCCCTGTGTGTGACTTCTAAAATAATTGTCTAAAGAAAACGTAAAAAGACTAATTGTAATTACAAATGACCGATACGGAAAATATGATGTTTTTAATGTGAAATTGAGAATATCTATAAAGATATGTGGGATCATATGGATTTATTTAACACTTCCAATTATCAAAAAGATCACTCTCTATATGGTGGGAAATGTTAAACCATTACATTATGTATATGCTTTAAGGCCAAAAATGTTTGCATTTGTTTATGAAGGAAAATAAAACAAGAAAGTAAAATGCATAGGTAAATCAACTGCGAGAAAGGATCTCTAATCTGAGACTTACCAATAGACACTATTTAGATAATCTAATCTGCAGACTCTGACACGCAGTAATCCTCATCAACTGTTTTGTGACAAAGAGTAGCAAAAAGCTGTAAATACACGGTATTTGATAGATGATGGCATTCAAAGTTTAACACATGGACATTACAATACAAAATTAGGAAAGCTTATATATATATATATATATATATATATATATATATATATATATATATATATATATATATATATATATATGCAGTCTATATATGCAGTCACGTGTGTGCGTAGTTGTGAATGTGCTCTCTTGATAAATAAATAAACAACATAACCAATATCTTTTGTTAATATTGCATTATATTTACACTGAGTTATAAAATGAAAAAGCTGCACTAAAGATCCTATATCCATATAATTATGAATTACATTTGGACTGCGTTATATAAAACCGTAATTAAAAAGTCAAATGGCATGAATGTTCATTGTTGAGTTCATTGAAAAGTTATTTTCTTTTGCAACAAAGTCACAACCTCAAAGTCTTGTTATTTTGAAAGAAAATAGAAACAAAACCATAAGAAAACGCTTTGTAATTTTACTCACGAATTATAATTTTAATAAAGGTCATGAAAAGCAAGTGGGCATTGCAGGAATCCTGCAAACTAGCTGGTTTTTAAGTGGTAGTTCAGGACTTTGTACTGGCTATGGCAGACGTGGACGCTGCATAGTTGGTAGGTGTTCCATCATTTAGATTCATGCTCTGCAGCTGGAGACGCCATGTACTGCCTCGAGGAAAGATATACTATTTGCCTGTAAAAGGAGAGCATGCCAGAATCTCCACAGTGACGAATTTTGTGATTAAAACGTTTCAATACGTATATAAAGAATGATGAATTCTCTATTCAACAATACGTGCGGGAAGAGTAGAATCTCCCGAAATTGTACTTACCATACTGGAAAACGCGTTTAAAATCCATTATATATATATATATATATATATATATATATATATATATAATTCATTAATCGCTGGAGTACATAAATGAAATATTATATTACTTAAAACGTGCAAATTGTGGATCAGGAAAATAAAAGACATTGTGCCTTTACACCTTGTAGTCGTACTTCGTTGTATTCATTGTGTCTTACATCATATTCAAAATCCCTCCTGGGTTATTACTAGGGGCTACGTGTGTGTTTGTCTGTGTGTGTATGCATGTGTGTGCATGTGGGGGATAGCGGGTTAGATATACATTTAGACAAAGTCATGTTGCTGTATTATTTAAAGTATAGAAAATGACAAACATGGATATATATGAGTATATTAATGTTGCACCATTGCATCGTCTCTAGTATCATATCAATACACATTCAGTATAAGAATTACCAACTCTGACATTCTGTTTACTTCAAGTTTAAATAACAAAAAATAATTTCATTCAGCATCCGTAAATGGCCAAGACATGTTTCACAGTGATGTCACAGGAGAATATAAATGGGTACGCCTCCAAAAGAACATGATGTCGCAAAATCAAGTTCTGCGTTTGATGCACAAAGATATACTCCTTCCTTTTTCAGTACAAATAATACGAGTCACACAACTGCACATATTTATCTACTATTAAATACGACTATTCTACTACAAAATTTGACATCATAATTGGTGTAATAAGTATCTTTTTGATCACTCCTATTTTAATTGTTAAGTAGACACTGACTTGAAAAATAGATATTGCTAAGAAAGACATGATACAACTAACTAACAAACAAAATCAATAAATAATTTTAGTGGTTAATTTAATGATATATTCGTTCAATTGTTTTCTTTGCATTTAAAGTCGGTGTTGTTAGTTATTTAGATTTGTTATATAGATTAAATTTGTATGTCGATTTTTAAGCAAATAATATTTTTGTAATCATATACACAGGAAAAAGTTGGTTGATAGGTATTTGCCTCAAATTTTATGTGGTTTCCTATATTTACATTTAAAGCAGAGGTGTGTGTGTGTTTGTGTGAATGTGTGTATGTGCGTGCGTGTACATGCGCATGTTTGTTTTAAATGATTTAGATTTAACTAGATTAGATTTTTCTTTTGATTTTTAAGTATATTAGATTTTTCTAATCATATTCAGGAAAGATACGTACAATACTGTTAGCGCCACAACAATTCATGACAGTCCGATACTGGAACGTAAGAACAATGTTTCAAATCGGAAAAGTAGCATAGATGATGGACGAGATGGACATATTATGGTTAGATATATTAGGAATAAGTGAAGTCGTTGAATAGGCACAGACAAGAAATTGTTTTCCAAACACATCATCAATTCTGGACGAAAAGATGAATATCACTGAGAGAGAGAGTTGCAATCATGCTATCGATGCAAGCAGAGAGATCACTTCTGAGATGCGAGTCCATTAATAAATGCCTAATTAATGCGAGTTTTCAAACAAGATTCTTGAAATTGACAGTAATACGATGCTTTGCACCAACAAATGATCACGGGGATGAAAACAAAGATAGGTTCCATGATTCATTGATCAATATCATCAGTAAGGTCTCAAAACATGACTTGTTGCTTGTAATGGGAGATTTTAATGCCAAGGTAGGAAGTGACAACACAGGCGTTGAAAGAACTATAAGGACCAATGGGATGGGCTTCACTAATCACAATGGAGAGAGACTTATGGAACTTTTCCAGATGTCCGGATTGGTCATCGCGGATACTCTGTTTCCATACAAAGAAATTCACAAAATGGCATGGCTATCTCCAGATGATAAAACTAAGAACAAAATTGGTCACACATATATCAACTCAAGGTTTAGATCACCTATGCAAGATGCACGTTCCTACAAGCCAGCTGATGTAGGTAGAGATCATCAGTGTTGTATTGCCCAGATAAAGGTGAAACTAAAGAAAACGCTCAGTCAAAAAACTCTTACAAAGAGAATAAATCCTGAAAGATTGACAGATAAGTAAATACAAGAGAAATATACTAAATGATATTTAGACAACTTTAAAAAAAAAGGAAACAACGATACATTTTTGTTAAAATAAATCTTACACTGCGCTTAAAAAATTTTAGGATCAAAATGCGTCTTTATGATTTTCTATTCCCCGCTTTGTCGAATGCCATAAACAAGATAGAATATGCGCACGCAGTTCTGAGAGAGATATATGCCTGCAATTGAGTAAAAAATTATATTTTCACAGAAAAAAAACTATAACGTCACTTAACATCCTGAAATTTTTCCGTTACAATCCGGCTTTATTGTGCTCTTATTTTTGTGTAAAGAATACAATCTAAAAGACGATTGGTAAATAGTCTATCTGCTCAGCTGACAGGCTTAAAGATTTATGTAATTGTTAACTTTATTTCACGGTATTCGACGGCATTCGAACCTACATAAAGGTTTCTTTTGTCTAAATTAATCGATGACATATGTTATGTATGATGTTTATATAATATTATAAATATTTTAGGAAATTATAAATGTTTCTTCACTTTAATATTTGCTTAAATCTTTATGTTTATCAGGGAAAACATGTTTAACTAGTGTCCGTGAATTAGGTTGTTTTGATTAATATGTTTTCTCAATTTGAAGGTCAAGGTTGAATTTTGTTTACAAGTAAAATTCCATTAAGATGACACATGTTCTAGAACATTCTGTCATGTGACCAATCTTTATATATGCCATGTTTGGTGGACATTTATTCAGTTTTGACATTACCATCAGTCTTGTAAAGAGCTATTACAGTTGTGAAAATTCATTCCAAATTCTAAGAGAGGAATTATTTTAAATATTCATTGGATTATAACAGTGCTCATAAACTTTTGGATTTTGGATTTTTAATTGATGATTTTGGATTTTAAGTGAACTTATTCAGATATTTTGGAATACTTCATTTTGACATCAGCACATCAAGATTACTAGTACATCAGGACTTTGGAGACCATTAGCACATCATAACATTCAAGGACACAGCCGTGAATTCGGAACATTCTATATTTAGGACTTGTGATTAGAACAATCATTCTTATTGGATTATTAGGATTTCAAAACACATTACTGTAAGTGACTTTTTGATTTTTCATTTTAATTATCTAGTAATAAATTGCTTGTTGATTTTTTACTTGATTTGTTGGTTTCACTTTCTTTCTGTTACATTTTTCTTAGACCATAGAGTCGTAACACATATTTCGTTGCTTTTGCGACAAAACAAATGTTAATTAACTATTTACCAATCCCAAGTAAATACAGAACAATGAATTACCCCACGTTATAAAATATATTTAACTTATATTGATTTAATGTAAGCGTTCTCCTTAATCCTAAAAGCTTTAAGTGCGGAATGTTTTTAAAAAGAAGTTCCTGGATTTATCCCATAACTTAATAAATAAGTGGATACTATGAACGTTAACATGAATTTAACTTACTGAACAAATCATATCACATTCTATTTTGACATTAAATATCGCTGAATGCCATGCACATTGTATTCGCCCATACATTACTTAATGAAAGGCAGTGCGCATATCTTGCAATTGGAATGTTCACTGTATATCATCCATAAGTTCTTTGTAAATTATATACATTTTTCTCTCTGCTTACGATTTACTGTTTATTGTTTTGTGTTTTGTTTTGGTTTTTTTTTTTTTTTTTTTAAAGGTAACATGAGGACAGTGTTGGCGCAATATTTCACATGTTACCATCGTGACACAATTAAATCAGTATTAATAACATCCGGAACTCTGATGGGCTCACTAGAATAAGGACTTGGAAGTTCATGGCAATGAACTGGCTCCTGATAGTCAAAGACAATGTTAAAGCTGCTCCGTTTTTTAACACCTGTCAAGTTGTATTTTTCCACCTGTATGAAGTTGTCATAATTCACGAATAACACGTGACCACCGTTTGCAAGTTCAACTGTAAACTTTATTCTGAAAACAATAGTGAATGTGTCTTTGGTATATCGTGTTTTTATTTCACGGAAACAATGCAATAGATTCTCAATGATTTAAAATATTTTCGAATAGAATGCTTTGTTTTTTCTCTGAAAGTAATTTACGATACGATATCGTTTCGAGATTGTATACGTCAATGTACGTCAATGCTCTATCTCTTAATGCCCCTCCTTTAAAACAATCCTCTACTCAAATGCAGTTCGATTCTTCACCTCCAAACAGGAATGTTCAGAATTTTATCGAAGTTAGGAGAGTCTATATATTTGATCAATTAGGTGCATTTTGCTGAATTATTTTAGGTTTCAAAGGCTTGATGTTTCCCTTGTGCTATTATGTTGTGAAAATTGCTTTTATATTGCTGTTGTAAATTCCAAACTTTTTCATTCTAAGTTGTAAGCTTTGGCTTACTTTGCTTTGCTCTACATGGTGAAATCGATATCACATTGTGAAGCCATCAATCAATTATTACACAGTGCTATAAAGTTTTCTTGGTATTCTTTGCCGATTCAAATTAGCATTTTTAATTATTATTATACTGGAGACTCATTATCATGGTTTCCTCGAAACACTAAACAATTGCTTTTTAAAATTGGACATAAGGTCTCAGACAAAAATGCAGAGAATATGAAGGTCAGAAATTTTATACTTATTGAATGTAAAATGAGATATTTCTCATTCATCCTTGTATGTGATGAAAAATAAATCAATTATATGAGCACTCCTTTAAAGTTCTTTTCAAAAACAAAGCTTTTGCCCTTAAATTACTTAGGTAGCAATGAATCAGGATTAAGAAATGTTCAAACTCTTGAAATCAATAATGTGTACATTCACGCTAAACTTCGTTAATATTTAAATCTTTTTATTGGTTATGTTAATACAAATCTTTTTTATATGAACTTGAGTAATTAAAAAATCGTTTCACAATCTGTATACATTGTGTTTAGAAGAAAATCTGTGTTAACTTTATTTGATTCGTCAAGCAAATGTTTTTTTTTCTTTCTTTTTCTTCTGTAAATGAAGCCCGCTAACAAACAACATAAAGTGTACACAAGACAGCAAGTGATATTAATGCCTCGCTTCGTGATATTATTATTAAGATAATACTAGTGGGTGCAATCTAATCACGAAATTAATTAATTAATTAATATAAAAGGATATTTTACATTCGTTGATTCCATATAACGAATCATAAATCGTTATATAAGGACACTTTTTCTGTGACACTAAAAAAGTGTGTATATATATATATATATATATATATATATATATATATATATATATATATATATAATATATATATATACTATTATTATTATAGGAGTAGATACCTTAATTTTCGTTCATTTAATACATCATTTTGAGAAGTTGATGGCGGTCGTCTGGTACAAATATTGTCATGAACATTTTTTCTTTCATGTTGCAAGATAACCGTCGCATGTTACAAATGGAAACTAATTTCTACCTTACAAGCAGTGGATTTAAAAGAACATGAGATCATTCAATACCTAGCGACGGATGAAAGATTACCACATAAAATAGTCATGCAAATAATGATGAATGTAAAGTACGTGTAATGTGCATTTATTCACAACAGCGGTTGTATTAACCGTTGTTTACGTACTTGTCGATTTTTATTGGGTAAGCGACATTAGTTTATATTCTTAGTCGGGACCTTGTTGAGAATACAGCAGTTTGTACTCCAATCCGTCTCTCGCTCTCTGTCTCTTAACATGTTGATCAAATTAAACCTTAATTATCCAAATTACCGGTTTAACCGAACCTGCTGCATGTCGCTCCAGCTTGTATTATTAGGCAGACCGTAATTTCATTATCCGCACCGTGTAATTTGTAAATATGATGCACGATTTCTTACAACATTGTAGGCTGGTAAACGAAAAAATCTTTGCGAGAAAAAGGTTGTGGTAGCCAGGCAAAGGCAGAAGAATAAAATAATGTGAGACGTATCATAAGTGTATACCTATGTATTTCACATAATGACAAACTGTATTACTCTTCGTTTCATATTTTTAACTGATCTTAAGACACAACAATATGATGTCATTATTATATTCTTTAAACCAAAATCCAGTCATTTGGAATTTTGTTGTAACTAATCAATATTGTTCCTAATTGAACGTAGATAAGGTCAAATTGTAACCGGAATTGTTGCACGAACAGCTGTTTACACAAACATATCGTTCGAAGAAGGTGATTGCAGGGTAATCAAAGTCTCAATATTTAGATTTCAGAAGGCATTTGGAGGTATATTGGCGGACGGGACAATGTTTATTGACCGAATAAGAAGCAAATAAAATCGAAAAGATCGGTATAACTGCGCTTGAAAGGAGAGAGACACGTATTGTGTACAATTTTGAACTGATTTGGTAACAAATTCCAAATTTTAAAGCAAAAGAAAATGTTCAAATAACGGTAATGATTACTTACAGAAATGTAGACGTTATGTGGACAAAACGAGGAAGAGTACTGGGAATTTTGCCACCATGAAAACTTTACGGGCAAGATTTCAAGGTTTATTGATAAAGTCAAGGACACACAATAGGGTATGTGAGTATAATATAATATCTTTCTCTTGAATATTGTTGTCTTAAACAGAGTAAATAATGTTATAGCAACATATGTTGAAGCAATGCATTTATGCAAAGATAAACATATATACCTACAGATAATACTAAATATACAGTTAAGTACAAAATTTATATTAACACGCTGAAATTACTCATATTGAAAAGAGTGTTTATGTTATTCGTATTGCAATGATTTAGAGCGTGTAGACACTTGAGTATAAATAAACGTGTCTTGGTATAAAGTCGGTGTGTTTATTGTGAAATTGTGAAAATGTTGGCAATTGATAAGATAGTGGCATTCGTCATCAACTTCAGTTCAAGTGCGCATTGACAACGTCTATCATTAACGTCAATATTATAAAATCTACCACACTTAATCGGTAATATATGATTTCCTGTTTTTAGTTTACAGTTGTAATGTCTTGACTTTAATATCAATACAGTAAAGAACTCTTCAAACTTAAATTCAGATTTTTTACAATTCTGAAGTTAGCATTTATAGAACAGCTGTATATGCTATCATATCAATAATGTTTAAACTGATATTTCTGTCTACGTTCTACTGTTGATTTTAGACTGGGAAAGGTTTGACCATCGAATGTGTTAGATAGTACACACACATTTAAAATATTTATAACAAAAAGTAATAATGTTGTCTGATAAGTGCCATTAACATAATTGTACAATAATACACTATAAAATATGATGGATAATTTATCTTTTAGCAGTCGCTAGTTTACTCAGGCCCGCCTCCTTCCCGGACATTTATAATTGTTTGTTTACAAGAGCAGTCATGGGAAATTATATTAACTCGCCATGTCTTGTGCATTTTGGTGTACATTTAAAAGCATTTAAGAAAATTTCATATGCCGTGATTCAGCAATTTTCGAATCTTCAAAGCTCTATACTTCTCAACCATGTACAAGTTAAAGCCGTAACATCAAAAAATGCAGTTGCATATCAATAGGTAATTCAGGAATAATAGATTCTTTTATTATAGAAACCCTGTACAATATTGCAGAAAACATGCATTCAACAATCAAAGCTAACAGCTGCATTTCCGTTACCGCAATTATGTTATGTCACAAATGGCAAGCTTGAATGTGATACATTCATTAAAATTTATTGAATTTGTACTGGAAACTATTCGTGTTGATTCATTACCTTGAAGGGCAGACTAGCAAGCTAGGCGGCACTGCTAATACGATTCGTCCACGCAAACAGTATTCAGTGCAATACAATGGTAATTACCTTAGAGCTTGTCAGTCAAAGGAGAATTAGGAAAACTGTAACTATTTTGAACAGTGGTTTAAAATAAAAACTTTCAAAACCTATTGAAGACGTTGTGATATAACTTGCATCAAAGAGGGTTAAGTCATATGGTTAAAAACTTAGCATATGAAGAATTCTTAACAATTCAGTAAAGCTAAGTATAGGTAAGGGAGAAACTCGTGAAATTGAAAAATATATTCAAGTAAAATCAAATATACATACGGATGTTGCAATCTGTACCATCTTCAGATGTCAAATCAGAACAGCATCTATACAGTGTAGCTGTCACTATTCTATTCGACAGAAGTGTTGCGATGATAATAAAAATAAAAGCATGATTACTAATATTAGAAAAAAATCAAATTTAATGATGACGCTTATATCCATCAGTTGCCTACTTGTTGACAATATTTGATGAATTTGTGAGGATCATGTTGTCTAATACTGTTCAAACGAACAGAGTTTTTATCTTTATCTGCTAATATCTTAAAAGAACAACTAAGCAGTAAAGATTTATATAGTGTCAAGAGCGGGGACATTTTTAAACTGGAAGATGACGCTTTCAGAAGCATTCCTAAATATCTAGGCAATGGAAAGGAAACAAAATCAAATGTGAAAACAGATGTCTATTTAAGAAATAAATATCCAGAAGAAATAAACAGACGGAAGCAAACCACTGTGCGATTAAACACATTTAAGTTCAGCACATTCTGTTTTAATTAAAAAATTGCAAATAGTAGTGAGGGAGAAAACCAACCAATGTATGTATAATTTGTACATGTTTGTAGATTTATCTATGAAAATATGCAAAATAATGTGTAAAATTTATCCGCATTTTCTCAGGAAATGTCAGTGTCGAATTAATTATTTTATATTCTGAGAGATACACCAGAACGTGTCGAGGAGCTGGGGAAGCTGACATTTGTGGTACATTATTGAAAACGACGCGTATTTTGTGGATTGAAATCAGAATAATCCATCTCATCAAGAGCTTCTATACAAGTTGGATTACTCAGTTTAATATCTTAACATCACGAAAAATCCTTTCTTAAGAACCACTACTAGAATACTCGATTTGTAGTTGTTTATTATAAACAGGTTGCATTCCACTACATTTATTTGCAGCCGAACTTTACTCCAAATTTCGGAGAAATTTCAATAGATAATTGAAATATGAGGAAAGATACTTTCACCTTCGATCTGATCACCTTTCGCCTCTAAGAGAGCACTTGCATTTAATAAAATTATATATTACATGCATTTTTAAAGCTTCTAATACCAAAGCAACTACTCGAAAATCTAAAATGACATTTTCAACTTTGAAAAATCCTGCATATGTAAACATGTTGTTGCTCGTAGAATTGTTTCTTCTGTATAGGCATTTCTTACCTACCCCCTGAGTAAAATGTCAGTCTCTAACATCGGCATGACTACATTTCAATATATTATATTCGCTGTATAAATATTTATGAATATGCCAAAAGAAGAGTAGGCCACGGAGGAAAATATTGCACTTTCTGATTAAAATAATTGCATTATGTAGTATAAAATCTCCTTTGGGACCTTCAACATCTGAAGACTGGGTTGTTATGATAATACTGATGTTTAACAGATGTCAAATCAGGCACACATTTTGTTATTCAACTATCTGCATAAGTATTTAGTTTTACCACTTATAAAAAATTAATCAATTTATCCTTCTGTTTTCTTTATATTAAATCTAAGTAAATACATATGAACTATGTACTTATCCAGCAAAACAAAATTTCCATACTTCATTCAATATTTGGAGCAAACGAGAGAAAACAGAGTAATTTAAATATTGTGGGTTGAGATCTAATTATCACGTTATAAAGTAGCTATTGGTCTGCGTTACAAATCAAATTATTCTTTAAATTACTCCAGAGACAGTTTGAAACCTCACTCTTCATAATGAATGACAATTATAAGCATATAATTATTGTCAGGGATTTTGATATAATCTTTTTGAAGCTTCTTTAACTTCAAAGTGTATTGCTATTATGAGAAATTATAGTCTGCGAAATCTGATACCTCATCCTTCCCTAACTTCTCACACTACAAAATCTCTACTTAGTTCTATATTCATAAGTGGTGATGTATCAATGATTGACAATGACGTATTCAAATTTTGATAGAATGATTATTAATCATACTACTTCTAACATTGGCATGTCTGTAAACGCCAACATAGAATTACCTAAAAGTGACAATAAAATGTTTCCACTTCATTCGTGAAATTGTTTTTCCACCCACTAATAAAACGTAGAGTTTTTTATTATACTTATTTAAACACAAAAAGTCGATTTGCATGGATTTCTTTTCTCAGTTCTGTACCAATGCGACTAACGCCTGCATTACTACACCAATACAAAGAAGTTCCGATTATTTTTAAAGTGTAAAAAGTGTAATGTATGATCATGGTGGCCGATGATTTTTATTTCTAAAATGGCGGAGAGTAGGTTCGTGGTGGTTACTATATTACTTTTTTGTTGGGCTGTTGTTGTTTATTTATTTTTTTTATATTTTTTTTATTAGTTTGTTTGTTGTTTTTTTGGAAGGGTTTGAAAAAATATATGGTATTGGCTTTTCGTTTATTTTGGTTACTAAATGACATTCATTGTTTGTTAGGTAGGTTATTTTTTTTTTAAATAAAAATAAAGAGTAGTGGTGTGGACCAGGATATATACGACCTATACTACTGCTAACAGACAATCACTTTACTTAGAAACTGTGTGGAAAACTGTTCGAAGCAGACAAAAAAGATAAAACTATGTACTCTTCTTCAAGACTAGAAGCGGGCAAACTCTGGATTACGTTACCGATTAACTCTGACTACAGGTCTCAGAGTGTACAACAAATACTCTTCGACGTTGTCGAAACACATGTATCAGAGCTATTACATTTTTAAGTATACAATTAGTGTGTGTCCTTTCAACTGTATTACTACAGGATGATCTTGAACCAGCAATACAAACTAGTAGATCTAAAAGTGCTTTCAAACAAAGCGCTATGTCCTAATATTGCATCGACTATATAAAGTTTATTTGCTGACGGTTTATTTTTGGGGTCAGTATGCGTAAGAAAAAGAAGAAAAAAAACACAAAAAAAAACAAAACAAGTAAGACACAAATTTAAAGAAAAAGAAAAATATTGAAACAATTTTACAAAGTGGCGTAGCTTGCTGAAGCGTTTTGAAATAAATCTAATATGCTCTAAATATAATCTGCACCAATATTTCCATGGAGACAATCGTCACATTTTAGCACGCACAATAGCCCTCATTGCCACTCACTGTTAATAATGTCGTGTTATCAGAATATATTAAAACTAACATAATCTTAAATGACAAAGATATAATATCATACTGGAATCTGCTGCACATACTCCACCCCCTGCCCCCACCCACCACCACCACCACCACCACAAATCCGCAGGTAGTAGTTCTCCGTTCTGTCTTAGATTCAATGTAGGGTCAGGCATGACTTCCCCTGAAGAAAAGTAAGAAAAGAAAACTTGAACTTCCTCTAAATGAAGGACACATTACAAGCAAAAGAAACGAAAGAAGTTTGGTCAAATTAAAATTGCAAATTCATTTACGGGGGTTATTTTGTACGAAGAGAGAAACTGTGTTATAATATTTGGAGGTAATAGTGGCGTACTAAGGGTAAATGGCGCCCGAGGCGACGATGATGGCCCAAAGGGCCAGAATACGAGGCCGGAATTTGTATCAGCTGTTTTGGCACAGCAAGGTAATAACTGTTAATATTTGGACACTACACCCCCAGTTGTCTGGAAATATGCTTCATAAGTTAGGAATAAGTACTCTAACGACGGCATTTATTGACTAAAACCAGACAGTAAAACTGAGATAGATTCAAGAAGACATAAGATAACCCAGTGAAAAATCTCTTACATCTTTAAGACATTTCTGTTAATCGTTTAATGATATGACCGAAAACTTAACCTCATTACATATTTAAAGAAAGTAAAGAATATTTTTCTTTAATTGAAAGCATGATATTGGTTGACAACCTAAATATCTGTCCAGTGCTGTAATTTTCGGCTGCCTTAAATTCCATGTTATAATTTAATAATTTTTACAAGACTGCAATAATTTAAAAGGGTTATTGTTGATATTAGATATTATCATCTTTATGAGACGATGCCTAAGAATTACGTACTGTGACACTTGTTAGTCCAGTAATCGACACCATATATCTAATAATGAAGGATCGTAAGTGGTATAAATGCTTGAAGATTGATTCTTAAGGTTATGTGGCATGGAAAGCTCCTGATGTGATTTCGTTTTCTACCCAAAATGGCGAGGGTATGTAAGGGAGGGGGGGGGGTCTCACAACTCAAAAATACAGCCTTATTATTATGTAATTTTGAAAAGGTTATAAGTTTAGATAGTATCATACAAGATATTAAAATTAAGCAAACAGTCGCGTGCGATTTGCTATTTAATAATGTGCTTTTTGCATTCTACATTGAGGCATGCTTTATCGCAGCGCGATGTCATATATACGCGTGTGATCCGTCTTTATGTCGAATTATCTTAATGTATTGTGATATTATCCAATCTGAAGTATTATCTTGATGTAATGAGCCTGCACGAATGCATCATGTGCATATGTTAGGTCGAAGCTGTCTATACGTTAATTATCGGTTTTATTTTAAATTCTCCCCTCCATAAAAGAGATAATTTTTGAAAAAAGATTAATTTTCTTTCTGCGATAATTCAAGAAATATACAATCAGTAAATGCAGCTTGTTCTCTAATGGTGTAACAAAAACTTCATAATTGTTAAGAAAATAGGTTTTTCTTGTAAAAAGGAAAAGGTAGTATTTTAATATGGGATAGTGTGCATGAAACAAGCCTTGGCAGAAAGAGCATTTCTTGTTTTAAAAATCGGAATGATGCTTCGTTACTTTTCCATCTGTGAGTAAAACTGATTTAACCAAAACTTATTTTAAGGGGGGAAAATGGAATTCATTGATACTTTCTTTACTTACCCTTTCAACGATTCACTCTCCACGTCGCAGATAGCAGATCCAGTGGAATAAATGACGATTACAATTAGAACAGTCACCGTGTTCATATTGCAATTGGTGTGCTTCTCACGTACTATTTCATACAAACACTTTCGCGGGTTTTATAATTTCTCTCACCTGCCAGTCGGCTGTCAGAGAGAACGTATACAGATAATAACATACAGATTTATACCTGTTTTTAGTTCCTGATCAGGCTCGTCGATTTCTATTGGGCAAGAGAAGTCGATGAATGTATCTACGTTATTTAATCCCGTATAAAACAGTCTTATCGTTCTTGCTTTATGTATTTCAGATTAAATTAAAAAAGTAAGTATACATATGCGAACTTGTGCATATACGACTAGATTAATTGTTTGTTTAAAAGGACTATAATATATAACAAAAATGTTTTACGTTAGTATCGATACTACCGTTTTGGCCTTTAACCTTTTTTTAGTGTGTTTACTTTTGTGTGGAGATTCCTCTCTCTGTCTGCATGAAGTGTGTGATATGTGTATGTGCGTGTGTTTGGTGTGTGTGTATTTGTGGGTCTCTCTCTCTCTCTCTCTCTCTCTCTCTCTCTCTCTCTCTATATATATATATATATATATATATATATATATATATATATATATATTAATGCCTCTTTGCTTGTGTACATAAGCAAAATATAATAGTCAGCAAGTGAGTATTCCAACTAAGGAGAATGGGTGTTTAAACCGGTTTAGAAAATTTTATTACGGGCACCAGCATTTTCGAAGAGTAAATAGCTATCAAATAGCACCCTTCCTGGAAAAAATCCATGATGTCAAATACATTGATAGTAGTATTGACGTGATTCATTCTGGCACAGCCACCGAAAACTATTGTTAAAAAAATATCCTATACTCCACGAAATAAATATTAATAGCCATAAACCCATGGCCACCATCAATTGCATTTCCCCAATTAATATCACCCTATCATAAACGAACAAAGCAATTAAACATATTATTAAAGTGATTCATTATGAATCAGCCACTAACAACCTTAATTTTATCTCCCAATTCCCCACCAAAAGAGACAAAAATAGTTTTTCAAAAACCCTTCAAAAGACAAACATAATGTTTCAGAGACAAAGACTGTACCACCCACAGTACTTTTTTTAGACCATATTCATTCTATATCAGGCCACAAATAATTGTATTATCATTTGTTTTAAAAAATCCGCACCTACCCTTGTAAAAATCAGCACCTACCCTAAAAAGAACCCCCATCAACCTACCTCTAAGAAACAAAAATGAGACATTTTTTTCAAAACAGCTCCCTATACCCTGCGATGTATTTTTGTAAACACTATGATACCTGGCGCTGTCATACATAACCATATTTTTGAAAACCATAAACATACCTCTACGAAACAAAAATAAAGTATTGAAACCAGCTCTGTGGTTATAACCATTCATACATAAATTATTAGTCCATAGCGTCGCCATTCGATATTACCGTAGCGACTTATTCAAACGCTCATAGCTCAATAATTTAGATAAAAATATGGTGGACTCCAGATTTTAAAAAAATACGAAGAAGCGCATTTTACCCTTGTCCATCAACTCATTTAGACGCTCCAGTTAACATATAAATCCCAACTAAATATAAAAGATGAAAACATATACTACACTGTGAACAATCATTTTATGCACAAGCCATTCAATATTTTAGATAATTAAACTTTAAAATTTGACATTGATGACTCAATGAACAGAGCACAGTGGGACATAATTTTGGCAAAATCAATTAAATTGTGTAGTATGGATGCAAACATCAGAATGCGGAATATCTCATTGGCATCTAAATGACAATAATAATACCTGAATTAGAAAAATCAACATATAGGCTCCACATCTACTTTAAAATAAGAAAACTGTTATGGAATGCAAATTACTATTGCATAATGACTAGCATTTAATTAAACAAATAATGAATTGTAGAGATCTAAAAATGAACATAATCTGTAATAACTTTAACATTCCTCCAAATCATGATTGGAGATATATTAATGTGGAAAATACATATTAAACATGGTCCTTAAGAACATAATACTCTACATCAAGATTTTGGAGAACCTACACCATAATATATTAAATAAACGTGAATATCATTAAGGACCTGGAACAGTTCAATACTGGAAAAACATGCCTGATGTCGAAATAAATTTAATGTTAACGCCTGATGAAAAGAAAAAAGAAACACGATGAACCAATTGCTTTTTGCAAGATAGCAACAGACTAACAGCACAAGGAATATCTGGACTACATGGAACTATCTGATCTTATATGTGATCTGTTTTAGGTGATCAGGTACAAAAAAGAACATCTATTACCCAATCTGTTTCAACTGTGTAAAAGAACTTTATTGAAACTTTAATTTCGGCTAAACACGGATATGACTCAGATGAAAACATTTAAATATTCGAAAGTTGGGATAACCTGTGCTGTTGGTGATGGCAAATGTTTGTTACGAAGTGATATGGTGATAAAAATAGCCAGCACAGTAGGTTACAATAACAATTTACAAAAGTCGCCACATACATTTAATCTAAGAATAAATAATGTTATAAATACTGACGTGGAAAAATGTGGAACTCCAGCAGCTGATAAACATAATCTGTAATAATTCGTCATAAGATGGATTACTAAGAAAAGAGGAGACTGTGTGTAATAATTATGTAGACAAAAAGAATAAAAAGGGTCAAAGTCTTGTGAACCACACAACGGACCCTGTGCGGAATATTTAGAAAAAAAACGCCCCCCCCCAAAAAAAAAAAAAAAAAAACCCACCACCAACAACAACAACAACGAAAAAACGTATGACAATGGTTGGAGGAGCTGGAGTACATTACTTTTTCGAGTAAACTTTTCTAGATCTGTTTTACTTTATATTATTCTTGCTGCCGTGTCTTTAATCAAACTGCAAATAGCAAACCGACTGATGCCACAATGAGCAAAATAACACGATCAGGTAATACAGAGACAATTTCAGCAACTGATTTAGAGAGCTTATTACACTGCTGATGATATCAGGCTATGATGATGCTGCATTTTCAACTAACTCAAACAAATACTTGGCAACATTTTCCATTCCTTGCTTACCTTTGTCAACGAATGCATTTGTACTACCTGCGTCACCAACACCACCACTTGTCCCCTGCGTACTCCAGTCAAATTAACAGTATTAATAGATTACATCACAACAAATGGAATACCATATTTATGTTAGGAATACCTATTTCTGCATTGAATGCAAGTTCAATAACTTTTAAAGGTATACATTTTAAAAAACAAATAGATAATGAAAGTGAGAGTAGTGAAGCTGATAAAGTACAGAAAGTTCTAAATAACAAATCACAAGTTCGTGTAAATTAAAACTTTGAAAATAATTAGCAATCTATGTGAACTGGATGTTTTTTAATCCATGCATTTGTTCCACTGACCAAGGTTGCAACACCTTATGTTTTTACATGAGCGTCTATCTATTACTTGGTTAAATATTTTGGAAAGCAAGGAAAAAACGTCCAAGAAACAAGATAAAAAACAGAGTAACATATGTGGTTTAAAATCACATCAATGATAAAGTTAGCAACTTTCAAAGCTTATTCGTTTCGATTGTCTTCTTATATTATTTTGGTGACGGCATGTTGTCATTTTTGGACATTTTTCCTCTTTTTCGTGTTTGACAAGTGAATGAATTGCTTTTTTGTTCTGGATCAGAAAAATTTAAAAGATCCACAAGGAATAACGTGATCTATGTCTACATCTTTTATATCAACAACCTCGGGCTTTGTAAAATTTAGCTTATTGTGTCAAAATTCATTTGATAGAACACCAATCATTTTTAATGTTGTCTCTTATTTGACGTTATTTTTACTGCCTTAATTCCAACTCTTGGTAAGCTAATTATGTTGTGCTTTTTATTGTTATGATCCTTTGTTTCATGTACTTATTTACATGTTTGTTTATTCTTTTGCCTCCAATTTGTAAAATAATTCTCATTACTTTTGTGTCCATGTTTTTTAGATATGGCCTACATCAAGCTGATGTTGGTGTACTCTGTAATGACCTTTTAATGTTGCATTTTTGAGATGTACTTTAGACCTTTGTGTGTTACTGTAATTATGCTAGTTTCTCCTTTCAACGTGTTCTTAAAAAGAGTTTACGTTGCTGAAAAGCATAATTAAAAGATGGTGTTCAATAACTTGAAAGTAATTTTAAAATTATACTTACGTTAACAAGAACTTTACTTGCAAAATAAATGGTAGTGCGAAACAAACAAAAAGAGTTTTCAAAGGTTATAGAGTAACCAGAAAAGGTAACTTCACAAAAGAAGAAAGATCCAAGTAGAGTTGAACTTGGAAAAGAACTTGGTACTGGTTAGTAGACAATTGATTTGTGGATATTAGGTAACTGGGTGCTGGATAGTAGATAATTGGTTGCGTTATAGTAGATAACTGGTTGGTGAATAGTAGATAATTTGGTGTTGGATAGTAGATAATTTGTCAGTGGATAGTCGATTACTCGGTGCTGAATAGTAGATATCTATGTGTTCGATAGTAGATAACTGTTATTGATAGTGGACGGAAAATATTGTGTCTATTTTCTACATCAACGTAGTCTTGGCTTTCCTTTAGAACATTTGGTGACTTGTTTAGAACGTGATTTCTCTAGAAATGAGAATAAAATAGAAAATTGGTTTTGCGAACATTATGGTTATCTATTTTCTTTAGCTCAGAAACGTAGTGTGCCTCGATGGTAAAATTATACTGTCTTAGATCATTGAAAATCTAATTTGACTCCACAACGTTGTCAACCTTGTAACTATGTTTTTGTTAAATATTTCGTACGTGAATAAGGAAGGGACAAGGGCTAATCCTTCCTCTTCATTTTAAGTGAGCGGGGCTTAATAAAAAGTTGATTTTGAAACCTGGTGTTGACTTGTTGTTTTGTGTGTCCTTTTCACTTCTCTCTCTCTCTCTCTCTCTCTCTCTCTCTCTCTCTCTCTCTCTCTCTCTCTCTCTCTCTCTCTCTCTCGCACAACCACAGACATGCACATCACACTCGCGCACACATGCATACTCACCCCTCACATTGACATAGAGACAAATTCATCTTGAAGCATATGACATCATACGGTATTTACGTTTGAGTGCAGACCATTGACTCATGCTACACTGTTAGAAAACATGCCTTTCACCATGGCGACCATATTTAACACAGCCTCCCCCACTCCCCCCGTTTGCCTCTCAAGTGACACAATCAGTTCTGACAGGAGTACCTAGATTATATTATTATAATTACAAATAGGTATAAATAGTTATTCAACTGCCTAAAGATTAACAATTAGCTTTGAACTAACCCCTAAACATGAAGTTGTAAAGTGGAGGTTTCTCATCCCTAACATCAGTGGTCCTTATGTTTTAAATAGATGAACACTATGGTGTGAAGACTCCTGTGCATGTGTCCGTATGCATATTTATAAGGGTTGTTTGAAAACAGTTTTTAAATGTTTTTGACTGTCATTTTCTGATAAAGTTTTAGATATTAAAAAAGTAAAATAAATTGCATGTTTAAATATTTAAACAAATAATTAATCAACTGCCACTTAAACAAGCAATTTTTTAACAAAATTTAGTTTCTAAAACTTTACCAGAAAATGGCAAAGTCGAAAACATTTCAATTACAATACTGTAATCTAGGTTCTCCAAAGAGTTAAAATTAGTTACAATGTTTAGTTTATGATGTGCTCATTGGAGGTCATATGGCCAAAATACATGGTGTGATAATCAAGAAGGGCACATAAACCTTAAAGTTCTCTGCATGGTTTGCTAGTCCCTTTTTGTGTGCAGTTAAAAGATTTGCATTAAGTGTAAATCAAGCCCGAACTCATAGGGATGAATAGCCATTCATAAACATACCTGATGACACACTATTTAATTACATAGGTGAGTCTACCTTTTTATCAAGAAGGTCAGAGGCAATGTACAAAATGTAAACAACATTTTAACAAAACAATTGAACGAGGAGTTATTCATACGTTCTGCGGCATAATGGGTCTAAGCGTTGTGTAGACATGTACCTAAAATCGACGTGTAGATAAGGGTTAGCATATATGCCAGCTGACCACCCTAATTCTGGACCAGTTCATGTTTAGTTGTAAATAAATATTAATATTTTGGACGATCCCATATGTGCCGTTAGGTCTGTGTATAGCTGTAATGGACCTGATCTAAAACCAAAACAAAAAGCATACCATTGTACATGGATATTGTGAACGCACTTTACTTGACACCTACAATCGGACTGACCCTCCGGGAACCAGTAGATGTCCTGGGGCGCCCTGGGGTCTGGAGGCTCGCAAGATGTAAAACTGTTGGCGATTTTCTGAGGGAGGAACGGGGCGGGGTGGGGGCTAGACCTCCAGTCGGATAATGTTTATACCCGTAAAAACGCATTGATGCAAGCAGGGAAGTTAATAACAGAACTCGCTAAATATTTGTTTACTCCGTTGTCAAACCTCCTGAAAACGCCTGCATAATGGATATATATTTTTTATTTACCTTGTTTGTGCTTGTGGTTTCTATCAATTATCGAGGTAAGTGTACTATTGGTGCTTGTTAGTGCATGCATTAATGTAAGGTATCTGCCTTTATCACTATGAATCTATAAACGTTACCTCGTATTGCCCATCGTCTTTAATGAGTTACACTTAATGCGTTAGATGTTGCATGAGTTTCCATGTTCACTTTTGTTTTTAAATCACTCAACAGTAGAACGGCTGTGAGGGAGCTAAACCACTTCTGATAACCGCATTCCATTTTTCGCCTCGCACTGTTATTTATTTCCATGGGATAATCCAATGGTGCCGGTCAGACTGTTCGTAAATGTGTGAATATGTACCTGTGTGCAACATTCCTACCGGAGTCCGAGTTTGAAAACTTGATGGATGATTGAAGCATGATTGTTAATATTCTCACGGATTTAGCATATTTGACTTCTCGTCTCAAGCGGAACTATCAACTGAAGGGTGAAAACTGGAATGGCAAGGGTCAGAAAAGCACAGGACGATTCAGCTTTGATTGTCTGTGATGTGAACATAGTGATTCTTACGTCTCGCTTGCTTTCGCAGACAGAATAATTAAACATTTTGGAGCTTATCCTAGGTTTTACATATTTTATACACAGAAATCAATATGCTGGGGCTTCTAGCTCATCTGACTATAGGCCACGTGAGCTATATAGCCCGTGTCCGTCGTCCCTCGTTTTCTTTGCGCCCATCTGAGCAAAGTGCGATTCATTTTTGTAGGCATGTTTCTTTTGATGTGTACTACGAAGATATGGCTCAAGGGTTTCGTTAGTATCCGTTTGGTTTCCACAGCAACCAAAAGTTCAACTATTTTCAACAATTCTTCCACAAATACAATGTCGACTTTAATGAAACTCAGTCAAATGATTACATAAAGACAAATTTAGGTTCCACAGCAACTGTTTGGAACACGTATTTTGTAGCATCTCCTGCAAACCTTCATTGGAATTTGTAAACATTTAAAATCATAATGAATGAAGCGAAATCTTGAAAAGATGGATTAACAGACAGACGAATGAGTTGACAGATAAGGCGTGTAATACATTTAACATCACCGGCAGTATGTGAACATTCATCGAATTATTCTACATGCATTTGAACACTCATTCAAAAACCGTGTTAATAAAATATCTACGATGTTTAAAATGCATTGATGTATGCGTATGTGTATCCAAATATTGTACATACATACATATATATATATATATATATATATATATATATATATATATATATATATATATATATATATATGCATTAACGTTGTAACAAGATAACCGGGTAGAATTTCTGATTTATAACAGAACACTGTTGATGGTGATAAAAATGCAATGTTTATTGATGAATGACTTGAATGGGAAGAAAGGTTATGATTAATACGTGCGTGTATAGGGTCCAAATATTGGACAAATTAACATAATCCGCACGAACCTAATACGGTAACCCAAATATGAACACAAATAAATAAATACACAGTGCAATGATAAAGGCTAATGATTTATCTCACACGATGAAAGGAATGATGTGTTTTACTTAGAGATCAAAAATGATGTATTTTTACTCATATAGCAAAAATGTATACCCTCAAATAATGAAACATGAGGCCGTGTTTTACTCAGATAGCAAAAATGATGTATTTTTACTCATATAGCAAAAATGTATACCCTCAAATAATGAAACATGAGGCACTTTATTCAAATAATAAAATGTGGTGCAAACAAATGGGATAGATATCATGCAACATATCTTTACACTCCCAACCACTGGGTATCACAAAAACCCAAAATTAGCCCACGGCTAAAAGATTACATATATGGAGTGACTCACAAACACTCAGTCACTAGCATAATTGGCTGCTAGTCGGACTGGTCAATCAAGCGATCCACGCCCACCAATGGGTCAACAACGCCCGATCACCTGGTATTCAAGCAACCCACTGTTTATTCAGCTCCACGGCTGCTATGATTAGCTTTAGTCAACTTCTATTGTCCCCACTATAGCTGGGACCTCGTCGACTCTGATCTCTACAGCTCTACAGCTGAAAATAAATCTAACACCGTGTAGTATGATTGACACAGGCATATACGATAACACGTAATGACGTTATATACGGTAAGTTATACAAATTATATTATCGGCACAACATTACAAAGCAATAACCGAGTTCATAAGTGAACCTACACGTCACTGATAAGAATCTTATGGTACTAAACGTTTCCTAAAAATACCACTTTTTATATTGCTAATATAAAGCTCTTATTAAGAACAAACAAGAATAGAAAGTATACAAACAAGAATAGAAAATATTTGCATTGTACTACGCAAGCCGAAGCTACATAGAAAGTATACGCTATAAATTAATAAACGATTTACGTACCTCTACAGCTGAAGACGTGCAAGTCCTTAAGTAGACTGCTCACTGACAAGACGTTCCGTAATGTAATGATTTAGTCTTACGGTGAGGCATTTATACACGGACGATGCAGCTCAACATCGTCCGTACGCTTGGTGCATTCGGTTTTTCCCATCGAAAGCACTTCGCACGTGCGGCATGGGGTGAACCGAACTCACTGTTTCGAAATATTGTACAATATACATAACTCACTCTCGGGCATCGTTGTTATACTGAAAAACGAAACCCGAGATCATGTATTTAATAAAAGGGATTTATACAATTCCGTGACAAATGTCATCTCCTCGAATCCGATATGGGCTTAATTTAATATAGCTATAAAGTGATATGAGATGTCATTGTAAATCGTTTGCTACAACGGTAAAAAAAACAGTTGCTCAAGATAGACAAAAGCTGTCTTTTGTGCGAACTTGGGGATTCATGCATACTTACTTACGTAACTCAAACTCGTTTTACAGCAGCTGGAGAAATTACTTTAAGATTGAATGGTACTGCGTACTACGGTCAACCTTTCAGCTTGGTGTGCTTCAATTCACAGAACAATGAAACCCAGTATGCCTTATTCGTCAGGTCGTTGTCTTTTGAGAAAAGTGGATCTATAGTGGCAGTAGTGTTATATATAAACTCAACATGTAGCAGCACACCGTCGAGCTTTCGTAACTACACCTACAGTTGTCAAAGTAATGGAAAGGAGATATCTTTGACAGTCCCTGGTGAAAACGAGGTGGAACACAATACATACTGGAGATGCTCCAATCCGGGGGGAGTAAATGAGGATAACAATAATGTCGTGAAAGTTTTTGTTAATGGTAAGTATTCAATACATACAGCAGTATACAGAAACTTATGAAATATACATTATATTTTATCAGCTTGGCAAACTTGACTGAGAAGTTTGAAATAGACGTTTTTGGATAAAGATATCTTTCACATTTACGTTTCCGTTGTACATAAAGCCAGTTGTATTATTTTTCTTTCACTATCACATTGAGCTCTATCCATATTTGTGTTTGTCATTATTTCCTGAAGTAGTGAATCTCTCAGGATTATATCGTATTGTACTTTTTTATCTTTTAGCAGGTATACTATTTTACTATTAAATAGTTGAATGTGGTGCGACCAAAAGCTTGACAAAATACAAATAAATAAATCTATAAAATGATGCGGACCACAAGGACATAACACAGAAACAACCATTATAAGTTCTGACTGTCCATAGCACGTTCTGCAGGCACGATGATTCAATGATAGAAGATTTGAAACAACATTAAATCACATGGTATTACATAATTATAGACGTTTCAATCACCCACCAAAATATGCCATCGCGTCAAAGTTGAATATATGAACACACGTCACTTTTAATTCTCGCATATGAGCATGGTACGATTCTGGAATTTAGCATTTGATACAATTTAGTGCAGTCATTATACTTTATGCGAAATAAATAAAATTGTTATTATAGTGAAAGAAAAGGTTGGGGTTTTTTTTTACCTCTTTTCTTGTTAGTTCTTACCCCAAAACTTATAATGGCACTAAATTGCAGTGAGGATAACTTCCGTGAATTTGACAAGGAGCGGTCAGATAATTAACGACACGGTCTTCACTGTGAATTCTGGCGAAGCTGTGGCCTTGACCTGTGTGGCCAGTGCCAGCCGCCCAGAAGCGTCATTCTTGTGGTATATGGGATCAGAACTTATAGGGGCAGGCCAGCAGCTCACGTTTACACCTAAACCTGAGAACCATGGTCGGCAAATACATTGCTTAGCATACAACACAGATCTGGACACTGCTGTTTCCTCACAGACACCAATTTTGAGGATTAGGGGTAAGATATCGAAATAGTCCAATGCAAAGTGTATCTAGATTTTACGATTGGTAGCTACTATACAAAACGATATAAACTGTATGTATCTCATAACTGTCGATATAAATCATTGTTTAATGCAGAACTGACTTAAATTTAAAATGAAACGTTTAGTCTAACATAGCCCGAGATAGTTTGACCGCCTTACATTGACCTGTAAGCCAAACGGAATGGAAATTATTCAGATATAGTGAAATAAGTTTTCCCATATTTTATCATCAGCTCTATGCAAACCAAATGAGCACGAGGAAAGGGTTTCAACAAGAATGTTCTTGATAAGACATGAGAGGAAGGGCTACGTGGTAGTTTTGCTTAAATGTAAATTGCTTTTTATCTTCCTTTTTGTACTTCGATGCTGGTATAATAATATAACCACATATAGAATATGTTTATTTTATTAAGTACCTGACGCAATGCTGGATGAATGATTCCGGACGGTTTAATCACTTTTGTGTCAAAAGGCTTTATGATATACTTTATAAAACTAATTTAAAGTTTTAATTTGTGTATAAAAAGGCTAGAGAGGGTAGTTAATCGTCTTTGTCTGTATACATGTTATGAACCCGGATGTACTAAGATGCTTGTGTGATAGTTTCTAGTTATATGTTTCTGCAGGTATTCCAAATAAGCCGACAGATTTTTCTGTCCTTTATCGAACAGTGGGTACTATCGTCCTGTCTTGGATACCGGGTTACAGCGATGGATACTCTCAAGCCTTTGTATTAGAAGGAAAACTGGGCGTGTCCGCCAACTGGACCAGTATGTCATTCACTACTGAGATGGAGGCACGACATGCAGCAGTAATCGAAAACCTCGAGCATCGTGGAACGTACCTGTTTCGGGTGTTTGCCATTACCACGGTCGGAAGAGGGAATTATTCTGACCTTTTGAATGCAACTTTGCTGGAAAACAATAATCAAGCAAACGGTTCGTGTGCATTTTATTTTTTCCTACATGTAATGAAGAATGTAATTTCTGGTGTCTTCATTTTAGTTCTATTGAAGTATGTCTTTGCGTGTTGAGTTTCACACATTACATGATAAGGCTTTCATTACACGAGCCATCGATGTCAATTTCAGGAATTTATGGCTATATGCAAAATATCGTTTAACGGGTTATTTTTGCGTATTGTTGTACATCTGTACAAAATAGCTCTACAAATAAATGGGGCTTTCAACTATTTTTCTGAATATCTGTTTTATTGCGAGTTAAAGGATCAAATAGTAATTGATTATTACGCATGTAAATGTTTATATTTTACATGGAATCACTAGATTAGCAAAAAATTAACAGCGCATCAAATACCCGTTAGACAGAAACTATGTTGCATTTTCTTTCAGGAGTATAATCTAGCAGTCTAATTTGTTGTGAGGGCACGTTGAATAAAATTATATATATATATATATATATATATATATATATATATATATATATATATATATATATGATTATCTTTGGATTTTAATTTTAAGAACCCTAGTTGCATTTAATACTGTATTTGTTATAATTCAACTGTAATTTAAATACGAAAACTAAAAGGAGCAACTAAAAGGACACAGATAATGCTTAGCATTCCCCTATAAACTTTTAAATGTGTTTTTTTTCTTTTTTCTGATTATCCTGTGCCGCCGTTTTTTGTTTGTTTGTAGATGACATGTTTTAGTAATGATTTGAAACATATCGCACAAAGTATCTTCTCTTGCTTTTGAGCTTGTTTGACGCAGAAGGGGGTCCATATAGAAAACTTAGCTCACAATAACGCCATCAAAACATGGGAATTTTATATTATTTCACACGACGTTTGAATAATATGGTCTGTTTCAAAATATAAGTTTGACGATCTCCCGATATGTTAAAGGATATCAACGTCTAATTTCTTCAAAATTGAACCATAAAACGCACAAAGTCTTTTCCTTCTCAATTTAATGAACATCAATATGTCCCAAAATCCTATAACTTTTACGAGCATTATCTGCAATGATTTGTGTTAGGTGACATTTTGACACAGACTTTGTCGTCTGAAGGCCAAGTTATGACTATCAATTTCCTTCCTGTGTTTCGATATCGTTATTGCGTCAGATACAGTTTGTCAGCGATAAAATGACTTATATGTGACTTGATGTCTAGTGTAATGTAATGTAATATCTGAATATTGCGATTGCGTCCGATACAGTTTGTTAGTTGTAAAATGACTTACTTCGTGTCAAGTGGAATGCTCTGAACTGTTGTACTCACTGTGAATGACTCTGAACAATTCCACTATTACCATATATTATCATGTTCCTAGCATATAACTGGACACATTCTATTACGCTTCGCATTGTTTCAAGTTTCCAAGTATTGACTTCAAAGATTTTGCTCATCAAGTGTCAATATCATTAAATTGCAGATTTCACTTACGATGGTAATCAAAAGCATTATCTTTGCAAACTTTTCATTTTTGTAATTTTAATAGTTTAATACGCTTCTTAACGGATGGCCACTCTTTAATTATCGAAAATTGCTTATGTATTGGGCACACGAAGGTAGTGCATCAATCGCTCACTGGAACGTAGGACGTGAATAGCTCAACTGTTGGCGTACATATCTCAAATTGACTGTTTACAGTGACCTAGTTTAAGAGAAATACCATATGTATCAAAGTTGATTAGTATCCGAATCATGTTTAGTGCAGTCGAAGTATATATCCACAGGAAACCACCATAAAATTAAAACGCCTATTTCACATTATCACACATGTCCCTATATAGACATATATGAAAATATTAGTGTACACACAAAATGTTTACTGTTATATAATCCCAAATTTTGGGACAGCAGGTTGGGTTTTTTAAACTCTGAGTAACATAGCTTATATGTGTCTCGGTCACATCCAGCATAAAGTGCTCAGTAGTTTTCTGAAAATGATTCTACTGATTTGTTTATAGTCAACTTGTTCTCTGTGTAGACGTAAGATGGACTCCACCAGTTGCGTTTCTTATTGCAGATTTATCTATAATTGATTATAAATGCTGATCACAAAAACTAATTATATTTATAGGCACACTTTGCATTGGTAATAGTATTTCTCTACTTAGACAAGCAAACAAGAGGAAAATTATCCAAGAGTAATTCTAGTATACTTTATCAATATGAACTATATGTACTTGCATTGCTTTACGTTCACGCCATGTGGTAATCGTGAAATGGGGGAAATATGTTATGAGTTAAGAGTTTGAAAACAGAGATTTTCCATTTCAGATTTCATTTTATTGATACGGACACCAATTTCACCTTAATCGGGTTTTACTACTTGGTTATTCTTGTGTACTTTGCCTTTCAGGTATTTGGCGATAACAGGAATGAGAATCTAAAGTCCTGAATCTTGTCTTGTCCATCCAATGTATAACTATTTGACGATTATATCTAAACTTAATATAAATATTACATGCCTTTTTTTTCTTTGTCTTTAAGTTATTAATAATTTATGAATAGGGTTTTTAGCCTGGCAAGAACAATTTAAATCCAGAAGACGCCACTTTAGAGATTCAACAGCAATAACAGCAACCCAACATGACCTGCATGTATTTATCTTCGTCTTTGTATATATATATATATATATATATATATATATATATATATATATATATATATATATATATATATATATATATGAGCTGGTTCACGGGAAAACCGGCCTTATGGCATAGAATTTCGTTTTGCATTTTCTGATAGAGTAATGTTTTGAAACCATAATAATATACAATTTAGCACCATAGTGTGTCCATTTCTTTTATCCACGGGCTTGAGAGGGAATCTATACCGCTTTCACGGTGCAGCGTCATGACCTTAAGGTACCGTTGTACAAACTGTAACATAATAGTTGAACTGGTTACATAAATAGAGTCATTTGCAATTTATCACTTAAACTTATTTAATTGCATAAAATGATGTTTAGTTATTTAATACTAAACAATTTTATGGAACTGGGTTCAACATTTATGATGCTGCTTTTATTCTCGGCACGTATATCTTTTAACTGTGTTAAGTCGGTTAATAGATGTGATATTAGGGGTGTTAGATTGTGCGTTTTAGATTTTTGTAGCTAAGATAGGTCAGCCCTACTATACCCCATGACTTTTGGAATTTTTTAGTGTATATGATGTGGGATGATGGAATATAATTTTGAACGCGCGTGTGTGATTTTGCATAGGAAAATTGGCGTCTAGCTGTTATTAACTTTCCAATTCCAATTATTATTGTCACTATTTATATTTCTCTTTGTCAACAAAATCTGCTGGCAGTCAGGCCTGTATTATTGATTACATCTATTCTTTTCTGTGCGACTGCAGAAATAGGAATATTGATCGCCAACAGGTACACCTATCATAGTTGTCGTGGCCGTGATTCCCGCCACGCCGAGGCCAACAGTTGATGCAATGGCAAGCTTGCAAATAACATCTACTACCACACACATATGAGTTTGTATAGCACGAGCAACGCGGTTCTCTTGACGACTTCATTTGCAGTTGCAGTTCCGCTGCGATTATTGTTTCACGTCGGTAAGTTTGAGAGTCCATTATAGTTCTATTAACAATGCGACTGCGTAGTAGAATTGCTTGACAACCATGCCTTGTTCAAGGGCAACACGCACACGCACTTCTGACCAATTACCATTTTTACTAATGCAACTGCTATACAATTATAAAAATTTTTATTCCTGGGAAATATTTAAATTTCCGGAAATTGTGCGTTCTTAGACGCCACACTCACTTAAAACCAGAGTGATTACCCCCTTGGCTAGTATCTGAAACGATTGTATTCGTCTTCGCCCAAGAACTGTTACATGGACATGTGCGTCCTTCTTAAATAGCAGTCGAGATCTTACTCTCCTTAGTTCAGTCAATGTTGGTTTAATATAATCAATGGGAAATGATGCCGGGGTGGATTCAGCGGTGAATATTACTTCATCGCTATATAAACAATCCCTGCGTGTTTTTATGCCTGGCGGTGCAGTCAACGACCGGCAGTTTTCACGTGCTAATGCTCTGGCTGCAAGCTGGTCCCAACGGTCAATTTCTGTATTACCTTCGCTTAGATTATATTTGAGTGTATGTTTGGGCCTGGTAACACCATTTCGAAGCAGATATTCGCTGACAAGTGGAATAACATTTATATCGATGTTAGCATCCTTTGTTAAGTCATCAATCACCCCGTCGGTAAATTCCGCAACTTCGTCACCGCGGTCAGGATTCCTTGCTTAAATGTAATGATAAATCTAATCTTAAACACAAACGCCAAAGACAGTTAAGGACCGTCCGGATAAACGTTGCATGCTTCGAACTAAATTTCACCCACGGTGACTAATGATTTTGATACTATTTATGTGAAACGTTCTGGAACAACAGTGGCCGTCTGTCAATACGTGATACAGGTGACAAAAAACCAAGATGCCGCTGATCATTTATCAACATTACCATTCTACCCCAACTATTATGATCCTCACTGTCGCACATTTAAGATGTGACGTATAGGTCTATCAAAGCCATTGTTAAGAAAATGGAAAAAAAGTCGGCCAATGAATAAGCTTAAAAAATCAGCTTTTTCCTCTCTTTCTTTGAATAATACTCCTTGAATTTGGATTAATGAAGATACTGCGCGTGGTGGTGAGGGCACCTCACCGATATGTATATCCACATAATGCTTCGTTGCATCATCATCATCATTAATTGAATCTTTCATTATTTGAATTCGATTTCCGATCATGATAAGGTCTCCGCTCATTTCATTACCGGTTTTTTTAACTTTCGATTTTGTATTTGTGTCGACGTAGTCTTTGATAAAAGCAGTCGACTTACCAGAAACTTTGATTCCCCCGACTTCACTGATCACAACCAGCTTTTTCACAACAGCGCCTCACAGCCTCACAATAACATATTGAATATCCACGTTAGGTGTTCGCAATTTTCCAGTTCGATCTTCAAAAACAACAAGCTCGCCTGGGTCAACACCAGCAACAACCCGGCTGATAAACTCGGTCAAATCCGCTTTGGTGGCAAACTTGATTAGATCCACATATGCGCCGCTTTGTCGTGCGGTTGAGTGTCCGTACATGTTAATAAGCATTTTTTATACTTTGAAGTGTACTTTAATGTCAAATCAACAAGTGTTTACGGGGTCGGGCTTCTCGCGAGTGCGAGTCCAACCGAGTTTGTAACGGCAGAGTTGAATAAACGGTGGTTGTCGTCCGTCTCGGGTTAAATAATCAACAACTTCTAGTGGTGGTTCAAGCTCATACGCGTAAAAATATTGAAGATGCCGAGGCGTTATCATGTATGCAACCCAATGAGTGTCAGGTCCTGTTGATGTATCCAGGATAACGATGCCGGTTTCCTCGTACGGGGAATCATAGATGCAACTTAATTTCGCACAAAGACAGCTCGAAATTGTTTGACTGATTTTACCATCGCGAGTAAATCAAAATTGGTTAATGGAGGCACTGCGATCATCAACAGCGAGGCCTTTTGCGAGTTGTACCAGGTAATCGAAGACCTTTTCCTTTTTACGTAGATTTTTTCCCCAAGCACCCTTTTTGTAGCCATCCCGGATGCGGTTCCAACAGCCCCTAACGTAGACGCTTTTGAAACCGCAGGAGCCGCAGCTGCTAACAACGTTAGAATAGTTATGATGATGGAAAAATCCCACCTATTTTTTTATATATTTTTTTTCTTTTTGCAGTTGCATCACTTCTAATTTCAATAACGTTAATGTCATCGAGGTGTTCTTTTGTTTGGCTGCATTCAGCTGATCGAGTTGAGTTTGAGTCAAACACACAGGGACAATTCCAGTTAACTTTTCCGGAGAAAGCTTCGATGTGACCCCGCAATCGTTTCGTATTGCGCTTTTTATTTTTCGCAAGCTGTTTTGGGCTGTGATCAACCTTAACTTCGTTGTAATACATTATTTTATATTATGTTGTTCAATCACAGCAGCAACAATCACAGCTTTTCGACAGGCGCGTCCATAATCCTCATTCGACCACCTGCGCCCTCCAACAGCAGCATCTTATCGATGAGAATTACATCAATGCATCTCTAACCGCCAGGGACGGGGAGAACGGCGCCAGGATTGCCTGCGGGAACCTGAGTTACATGTGCATGAAAGTGTAAATATACCACAGATTGTCTGTACAGGTCTAAGTGTTCCAACCAAAAATAAAAAACAGTACAACGTAGCAAAATCATGGTTTGAAACCTGTAGACCTGTGTCAACGTTTTGATCCCGGCCCATGAACGAACACAGCTTCTGATAGGCACATACAATATAATTGTTTGTAAAGTCAAGCAAAATTTCTTCCGCGGGTTCTTAATAACCATTTAACTGCAAAGAAACTTCAGACACTCCTAGACGGCCAAATATCATTTTACTAACAGTCTGTCCATCGCACGCCCGAGCTGCAGTTTGAAATGCTATAAATACATCTCTCGCTGCGCTGATACCTTGTTGGGTATGTATTCGGCATGATAATTGTTGAACGTTGCCTTCATACTTGTCTGTGGAAAGCGTGTGAAATGACAGCGGTGATGTGCCTCCAGAACCCATAAACGTCAACAAACGTGTTTCTGTAGCCAGCAAGGAATTATCACAGGCATCCACAATGCTAATTTCAACAACACAACTTTACGATCAGCAACACCAGCACCACTCCAAATTACACCACTATCAGTATTTTTTCGGTATAATGTGACTGTATGTTCGACTCCGAAAATAGCCTTGCGAACATCTCTGCAAAACCCAAATACATGATTGAGCATACCCAAACGGAATATAACCCTGAGCAGCTAAGGTAGCGGACGTTCCGCTCTTATAACTGGCACTGATGGCGTCACAGGTTAAATTTATTTCAATCGTTGAGGTTATATTGACAATGTCAGGCGCGATATATTATCCCACGCGTACGATTCGTTTGTCATCGGGAATGTTTTCAGGCCAACCCAAATTGTTTTTATTGACGACCGTGTAATGTCAACCGCGTCCGGTGCATATTTAATCGAGACGACAGAGCTGAGTGTGGGCTCATGTTAGCGTATGAAAATTTTAGAGTTTTGTTGGTCGTTAACAAAATCCTCCGTCGAATCTCTTCATTGATTGATTTCATGTCGTATGCGCCCGCAGAAAGTTCATCTTCGTTCCAGGTTACGGCATCACCCATCGGAAACACAAACGAGTTAATCGCGGGAAGACCACCGAACGGCCATGATCGGATATTAGGCCAACTGTAATAAGCCCGCAACGATGCAAGTTTAATCTCGAGTGTGCGGGATTCCCCTGCGGTTATTAGTGTAGAGAAAGTTACATACAATTCTGGTGTTGTTGATGATATTGTAATCATTGAGGTAACGCTCGGGGTTGTATTTACAACAACACGCTGCATCGCGACATATATTTCGTGCAAAATACGGAGCATCTCAATCGCTTCAGAACTCATCATCTGTGTTATATACATCATCAATGTCCTTAATGACTTCGTGTATCAACAAACGAAACGCCCCCGGGTCCATAATATCATTGGTGAGCAATCGTTGGCAAACCGATGAGGCCTCATTGATGACTTCAGATGCGTTGTTACCACAACGAACTGACCCCACTTATGTTTCTAACCCATCCACTTGTTCATTTACTGGTTGTTGGTCTGCAGACACATCTTTGAACTCCTTGGTTGTCATATAAACTTTGGTTGTCCCACGTTTACGTGCACGACCCCTGACACCTTTTCCATTTTTGGGTAGTTCCTCCGCTGGAGGGAAATATGCTTCTTCCTGGGGTGGTTTTTCCCAGCGTAGTTGGTAATTTTCACGATAAGTCTACCAGTCTTGCTTGACCTCTCCTTTACCATATGTTCTATATGCATTAACAAGTTTTATAAATTCCGGCCACTCAGGCTCATCCCTGTTAAGTTTGCACATGTCCACCCACTCCTTAAATACCCATTTAGGCCATTCATTATAAATGTTACGAAGGCCAGACTTCTTAGGGGGTAATTCGCTCTCCAGCATAATTTTCTTCAAGTCCTAGTCTATAGGCTTGAATGCGGCAAAATCTAAAGTATCTTCTGATGGCGTGCCCACTCAGAAAATTTTTTAACTCTTGTTGGTAAGTCCGACTTGAACTCAGGTTGTGGTTCTTCTTCTTGAAAATTCACAGTTGCCTCTTCATCACTTTGGTGATTTCAGCTATGGTTTCATCTAATCCTTTTTATATTTGCTCTGGTAAGAGTTTCATAGCCTCCACGGTTTGTTCTGTGGCTGCTTTGATATATTTGGCGATTTTGGATATCTTACGAATTGGACCCAGTGTTTCGTTTGTTCCCATCATTGCTGTCAAACGTTCTGCAGTTTCCTTTATTGTAATAATTAGTGGTACAAATGTTTATTCAAAGCCCGCTGTGAGATCTTCCCGTGCACTTTGTCTCAACTGTAACATATCTTTGATACGTTTGCGTGCATCTATATACTCGCAGTTCCAGTTCATCGCGTGCGGCTTGGATACGTCGGTCAGCAGCTTCTGCTATAGCATCACTGGCGGATCTTGTTATTTTATGTTTATCATAGTTGTTAAATTTGTTTATCCAAACCCGCACGATATTTTCAGGAGGCTTTAGTCAGGTCAATAGTGAAGAAACTATATGCGTCCAAGGTGGCATTCGCTAACATATTTTGAAACGCATCCTACGTGTGGTCGCCAGCGCACCAGGGCCAATGAATATTTGAGAGACCATGCGCGTCAACAGCATAAAATATCATCAACATGTCGCAGTTGTTCCGAATCACTTTAGGCACGTGTGCGTATTTTTATTGTGTTAAATGAATCACCTCTGTGTTTTTATCGGCTTTGGGGAAATATTCGCGCGGGATTGATTTGCTGTTGAAGCATTACATCATTGTGAAGAAGAAATCAACGGTGACTGAAGCGTCGCCGTAAAATATCTGAGCACGTCATAACACGGTTGATTGTCCGCCGACGGCGCAATCACGTACACCATCGTCAAATCATATTCAACAACAGTAGAGTTTTGCCTGACCCAGCCGGACCAATGAACAGCGAACTGAGTTTGGAAACTTGACGCCGTGTTCTTGAGTGGTTTGGGCTTTGCTTGCGCGGAATAATTAATGACGGTAATAACAGAGCTCTTCAAATTTGAAGCTTTTCAATTTTTCGGTCCTTTACCTTTTTTGTGATGCCATGTTAAATGTCAACAAAATGTTTATATAATACAGTTACGGCTTCATATTGTGTGCGATGCCGCACAAAAACACGTACTGCAAATCCAACTCGAATTCAAACACGTTATGGTAGTGCTGCGATCGCTGGAACTTGTGTTCGATGTGTAGCAAAGAAGTTCATGTTTGTGGGAACTTCCAGGTCTAAAATAAAGTCGGTGGTAATGTCACTCCCGCTTTAGCGAAACTACCTAGGACACCATGGAGTAAATACTCTGGTGAAAAGCACATTTCCGGATACAATTACTGTGACCCTGGAACAAGGCTGGATATACGACTTGATTCTAACAATTGACCGAAAACCAGGAAAGCACAGCGTCGATGCCGCATGTTACCGACATGATCTTGCTTATAAAACATCAAACGATATCCATAGACGCCAACGTGCTGATATAGATCTTACACATGACGCAAATGCTATTAATCCTACACTTGGAGAAAGAATCGCTAGATGGATCATCAACGGAGGTATGAAGACAAAGATCCTCATTGGAGGTAAAATATTTTGATATAATAAACGTGGATAAAAAAGCGTGGTTTCTGAGCGGACTTTATCCAACTTGTACGACAGTCCGCGCAGGTATTGGAAAGTTGAAGCTGCTGTGGAAAAGTTAGCAAGCGCGGCAAAGGTCACTCATGGGGTTGGTCGAGCATTGTTAGCCAAACAAGCGCTGTGGCAAAATTACCTACATGTGCCAAGGAAGATTTTCCATGGTTGGTTTGATGTCCAAACACCTAACGAAGTTCATCAAGCTAATCTTTTGTTTCTTCTACATGATCGGGTACCTGGACACATATAAAAATACGCGTTAACCTTTGTAGATATGGCTAGCAGATACAAGGAAGCGCAGCTGATGTCTAAAGATTCAGCAAGTGTCGCAGATGCGCTTAAAAGTATTTATGCACGCGGACCACTAATATGGCCAAAGCTGTTGCAAGTGGATCCAGGTAAAGAATTTCTTGGAGCCATTGCTGCCGTGTTAACAAAGCACCATGTGCGGGTTCGTGTTGGACATGTTAGTATACAGTGTGACCAAGCTATTGTAGAACGATTTAACCGTACACTTGCGGAACGATTATTTGGACATTAGCGAGGGCAAAATTTGTTAATGAGGTCTCGGACCCAGAGTGCTCGGTCTCAGATCCAGAGTGTGAGCACTCTACAGCGACCTCACGAGTGGGTAACACGGCTTCGATCAGTCATACTAGCTAAAATAAAGAAATCACACGCGCGATTGGATTAAAACCTGCTGGTGCTATTTGGCAAAAACTGTTACCGTTACCAATACAATGATTTCGCAACCAGCACCGTTAGAATCACTCGGAAAAAATTTTGTTCGGTATCTATATGCACCTGGGGAGTTAGAAGGCGGACAACGTTGTGCTACTAACCCGGTATGGGCCGACCATATATTTACAATTGCTGATCGGATTGATTTTCCAAGACAACTTACTCGTTATTATTTGGATCAGTCACCGAGTGGACCTCGTCCACCAAGTAGAGCATTTGTGCTAGAGGAATTGCAAGTCGTTCCTGGAAATACGCAACTACCACCAAGATCTATTTTAGTGCATCAATTGTAAGTTGATTTGCAATCGCGTGATGTCCAAATGCGTCAGTGGTAATTGCATTTGGGAATATTCATCGTTTAATATCAAGCGATGACAAACTCACCCTGGTGCATCGGTATACACCCATACGATGCTTTTTTACTCCATATCATTCTGGCCGTATGTGTGTATTTGCATCGCTCAAGCAAATATTTCACATAGATCTCGTGTGTGAGAATCTTCTGCACAATAACCCGAGGAACACATTTTGCCTTTTTGATATTGTGTGGTTCGATCACCATTGAGTACATTTTGGGGTGTAGTAGTAGGTATTCATTCAATTGGTTTACCCAAGCACTCTTCTTGGAATTTATCAATAACTTTCTTGTTTGTATTGTTTTTCTAGCCTGTGATCTTTGGGATAATCGCTGGTGTCAAATTCATTGTGTAATTGTGGCGACAAAATGTCATCGTATACGTTATCGGTCGTTATGTGTAACAAAAGCGAGTCTGTACCGATGTAAAGGATCTTCACTCGATCGTTGTAAAACGGTTTTATTTTGTCATAATAAAACTCGTACTTAAGAAGTTTCGACAAGTCTAGCACGGACGCGCCAGCATAGATTGGCTTGTCAACTTCAGTTTTTATGCTTTACTTTGAACAGCTTTGAGTCCGCCGTCAAAAATTGTGCGTGACTGAAATGCCGAGTCCGCAATAAGCCTTCGAAACTTTTCTTGTTCGCTATCACGGACAAGGTCAAAGTGAATCCGTTTCGGCAAATTTTCCATAGTCTTACCAAATACAGAATTATTCATGGGTTTAAAGTAGTCTATCTCAAGCTCGTTAGTAGTCTTGGTGCGAAGGTCCGTGTTCATCTGGATATAAGGAGCCATCAAAGCGTGTTGGTGAAATCTAAGCAACCGATTATTTTTACTTACGTGCATTCCTAATTGCAAATACAACAGCAGGCTTTGTACACGGACTACATAGTTGGTTTTAGTTTGAAGATTAGAAACAAGCTTGGTGAATTCTGTAAACCTGCGTTTGGATTCGTCTACTATCCCGCACGGATTCAGAGACGACCACTCGCGGGGCACCGACAGCGCTTCCGATGCCAGCCGGTAGTCGTTGTGGACTTGATGAAGCTCATCTGGATATTCCAGATCAACTTCAAAGAATTATCCGTGGTCGCTGTTGCTATCTTGATCGTGTACGTGTTTATGAATGTATGTGTGTTCGATCAATCCATTCAAATCCACCAACAGGCAGGGGTTGCATTATTGCCCATCATACAAGTTGTTGGCGCCAAGATACATGATGTAACTGGTTGGTTTGGTTTTGTCGTATTTGTGCACGTTGGGGTTGTTAGCCGCGTATTGATGACTTGCTATAGAAATTCCGCCCCGAGGTGAGCTCTCGATAAACAGATGCTGGTCAATATCGGTTAACAGCTCCAACTCGATTTCGTTTTCGATAATAACACATCCCATGCCATTCTCGGTTACGTACAATAGTGCTCGGGGTCAAGATTGTATACTCTCATGGCGGTATCGTGAAACGCCTCAAAAATATCCGCGAGCAACAACGCATCGGTGCACAAATACAAATCGTGATAATCACCCATGCGGACCAGACTTTGCTCGCGTGTGTGTAGTTGTTGGCGGAAATACCTCCGCGAAACTTTGGACAAATACAATGCCTCGATCGGTAGTAAATGAGTTTTGGAAAACTTGTCCCAGTCGCTCGTGTACTCGTAGGGATAGATTCCTTTACGAGTCAGCAGTTTGAGCTTCTCCATATCAGTAGGATAAGCACCACCGTATCGGCGAATAATTGTAAAACTATCATTACCAATCGCTGTAAGGTTGTTTACTAGTTTGTTCAATGATGAATTCAGAAACTGAAACGAACCAATGAACTGCAGTTGTCCGGTCCTAAACGTCATGTATTTTTCCATATTGTTGTGAATAACGCTTATTGGTGCATTCGATGCCATTGCGACTCCTTGCGTTATTAAGTGGCCATCATACCCATGAAGGTTATGAAGCCTACCAGAATTTTTCTTTTCTTTGGTTTCATTTGCAGCCGCAGATTGCATGCATTGTGTGACTCCTTTGTACGCGCCAGTGATATGATAGTGATCATGAACTTTCGCATCAATGAAACTAAAAGCACCATTCAAGATCCATCAATCATTCGTCGCTATAAACTTATCAATATCATCACGGGTCATGATCATGTTTACAGGCGAGTAAAGCTGTTTGCGGATCCATTTCACCGTAACCTTGAGCGATGCCTAGGCTGCTGCGTGTATTCGTGAACAAGAAGTACATGAGTTTAAGTTTCACACGTGTAAGGGTGGTTTAGAAATTATCATGGGATTATTCCAAACGCGTACGCGCCAAGTATACACGTTATAAAACTTTTATCGAATATGCGCCCGGAAATTTTTTCGACGTTACATATTTTTGTTCATGCACATTTGACTATGCCGCTTAATCACAAGTCATCTGACAAGGATGGATTTAAGACCACAACCACGTGGCTTCATAGTGGTCCATTTATAATCCTGAACCACAAAGACACCGAGGCTATCAACGAAACAATCGATAAAGGTACTGAAACGATTCTCCACATTTTGGAAAAAAACACCAACGCAGGTTCCGGATGGACTCTTCACATCATATTTTGTTTGCCGAGATAAATATAAACAGGGACAATAATAATTGGAATTGGAAAATTAATCACAGCTAGCCGCCGATTTTGCTATGCAAAATCACACGCGTTTATAATTATATTTTCTAATCCCACATCACATGCACTAATATGTGACGGAAGAAAAAAATACAAAAGTCATGGGGAACAGAAGGGCTGATTTATCTCAGCTACAAAAATCTAAAACGCACAATCTAACACTACTATATTGGAGTTGTAACTTATTCTTCTGTGAAACTTAAAGCACGTAATCTCCGTATTTTTTTTTTTCCTCGTGCCGCACCGCACCCATTAGTCTGGTTCACTGCCTCTTTATCCTATGCATTCAACCACACGACTAACAAATTGGGAGACAGAGCTTACTAGCTACCGGCCAATGATATTGGCTTGCCAGTTTAGTCCGGTTACCAGCGAAACATCGTGTCTACTCTACATCCCTGAGCACACGCAAAGGGTTGGATATATATGTTTGTTTGTTTGTTTGGTGCTTTAAGGCACAGCAACACAAGTAGGTTATTTTGTGCCGAGGCAATTGGAGTAAAGTTCCTTGCCCAAGGACACACCACGGCAGCTGACCAAGGCTGGTCAGATGATATGATTCGAACCCGCACCCTTTCGGTCGTGAGTCCGGCACGCTTACCACCGAGTCACCGCGGCTCCCGTATATATATATATATATATATATATATATATATATATATATATATATATATATATATAGAGAGAGAGAGAGAGAGAGAGAGAGAGAGAGAGAGAGGACCATTACATAAATTATAAGATTACACTGAATTTGTGCATTTTTGGTATTTTTCTTATCATCCTATTATATCTCTGATATTCTGCTGACACAAAAATGCCTAAACAGGAGTTTTCCTACACCGGTTGAAAAAATATATCACATAAAACCTTTATATTTGCATTAAAGCTTCAGATACAAGACAGGTTATCCATGCTACAACAGAAGTCGGTCCTATTGTAGGGGCAGGGATTGGTGGACTTGTCTTTGGTGCAGCAGCTACTGTTCTGGTATTTGTATTCAGACTTAAATGTAAGCATACAAGAAAAAGATGGTGATATCTTTTAAAATAATATGCAATATTCAAAATACAAATTACAAATGTCATGCATAAAACAAATAAGTTAGTTTGCATTTTGAAATGAAATTAACATACTATCTAAATTGTTTATTCGATAGATACTAATTTCATCCTTTGAATTAAATCAGTACTCTTGCTCACACACATTCTATACTATCATCGAATTAATCATCATACCTCGGAGAATAACTGTCTTGTAACAACGCTCCTCCATACTCACCCCATCTCCTATTTTCCTCCCCCTCCACACCCTCACCCACACCCCAATCGCAGCGCGCAGAAAACTTCACACAGTAGTTTCAGCAATTCAGTGACATCCGCTACCAAATGAAACTTGCCTTTCGCTCTTTTGGTACGACTGTCTCGCAATGTTATTTACCTAATCCTCGATCGTCAACATCTTTGATCTTTTTCACTGGTTGGTGCAAACTACATATAATGAGAGAGTCTCAGCGCTTTTAGAGTATGGGGGGGGGGGGGTGTCAAAAGGACCCACGTTCCGTCATACGAGAGAGAGAGAGTCAGTATTATATTTATTTAATGTAGCTTGAATTTACTAAGTAAAAAGAGATTGAAAAACCATTTAATTTAAACTAAATTAATTTTGATAATGTTAAACAAATGGAACTGTACACAATAATAATAATAATAATAATAATAATAATAGCTTTATTCTCTACAGCGAAGAGCATCGGAGCACCGAGGATGTTTGATTGTCTACTTTTATTGCTTAGTGATATACAAGTTTGAAATGGCAATTTTATTTTTTGCCAGGCTCCTGTAATAATGTTTAATAAAAAAATCGTTTCTTAGTGTTTCTTAGTGTCTTAGTGTTAATATCGAACTAAATGAGATAATTTCAGGCTTCGAAATTGATACTGTATATTTAAAAGTTATTTTTCAGTTTGGCCGTTGTCTGTGTATGTTATATTTCAATTCTACCACAGAACTAAAGTATTATTTCATGCTCCTAACATGTAGTGAATATAAATGTTTTCTTTCTGATTTGTTAAATCGCAAACAATCTAGACACAGAGTGTTTTGGTAAAATGTAATGTTTTGAGGATGTGTGTCTGTCTGTCTGTGTGTTTTTGTGAAACAGAGAGAGAGAGAGACTTAAATATATTTTTAAAAAAACACACAAAACAGGGTATATCTAATGGTAAAAAGTTTCTCTTGACACATTTCAGGGTCAAAATAGGACTACTCCGGCACAAAACTAAGTTATCTGACATACAAAAAAGCCAACTAAGCTCTAGATTTTATATAATAAATAAAATGTACCCTATGAATAAAAACTGTTCAACAACGTTTTGGGAGTGCATGTGTTTGAAAAAGTACAAAATAAAAGTCACAGAGCCTTCTATTTCACGTAATCATTTTGATTAAGGTAACATTTGTGTATATTAAAACAGGAATAGATACTCATAATTTAAATCTACATCATTCCATATGTAGATCAAGGGTGTCTGTCAATATTATAAAGCATACCCGACATTCTGTCAACGAAGGGTAGTGTACTTTTTTACATCGTACTCGGCATTAAAAAGATAAATATAGCGCTATAAATGTACATCGATCCGAGTTCGTGATTTATGAGAGAAAAAAGTGAGAATGGGTCATTATTATTATTATTATTATTATTATTATTATTAATTGTTGATTATGTGTGTGAGGGGAGTGAACGATATGACTACCGACATGGGTGGGTGTCAGAGATTCAGAGAGACAGAGGGAAATAATCATTATTGTTATTATTAATCAGACCCTGACAGCAACAATATTTAGTGAAAGTTTTTCAAACTAACACATTCGGAAAGAGAGGGAGAGAGAGAGAGAATATCTAATTATTCTACTTGAAACATATCAGAACACAGATAAACTTACTTTTATGGCATATTTTCCTTAAGAAATATTAAGCTTACATCCCCACAATTCACATCTATAGGGAAAAATCTACCTTTTTTAGGGTACATGCGCAAAGCCATTTAATACAATCCAAGCGTAGATGTAAGAGGATATCGCAAATCCAGTACTTTACTGACAGTTGGGCGACTGCGGATCATGTTTTTTACATTCGTCTCACAAAAGTCCATTTTTGCTTTAATTATGTCTCAGGCTAGATAATGAAATAGTTCTTTACATTTCACTTCAATCTGTACAAAGTAGTGGCAAATGCGCTCATGCAGTTCCAAGGGTAGACTCTGAATGAGGCTCTTATCAACAGTCCATTCACATGAATGTCTTTTTGATGGAATAGTGATACTTTTTGCCAAACGGAATAATCATATCGTTGAAAATCAGTCATTAGCTCACCACACACGACACGTCGTGGAGAAGTTTCTTCTTGAATCGATACTTCTTTTAAAAGTTGTTTGTATTCCTGTAAATCGTTAACTTTTTCCTAAACATCATTCCATGGAATTCTGTGTAACACACCAACCTCGTAGCTAGATGCCGCGGTATACAAAGTCTTCGTCATGGACATGGGCCAGGAGGTAAACTACAAATCCTCTCCACTTCTAAAGTATCCGACATGAGGATCATATTTTGAACGGACCAAAGGATGGGTGTCAAATCATGTTCAAAGACTCCGTGGTGTTTATCGACCTAAGACTGACACAATTTTCATTGATTACAAACTGTACGATTGGTCGTGTGTTAGTTTTTTGGGGGTCTTTTTGTTGTAAAGCGACTAAGGTGAGGCGCAGAAAAAGAGGTCTAAATTTTTTCACTGTATGAATAACAACTGAAACCGAATCCAAGAAAACGCGGTAGAAAATATGTATTAACCAATTAAATCACTTTATTTTAACGATGTGTTTTGTTTTACATTTTGAGACAATGAGTGTGGCAAATAATGCCTATGATCTGGCTTTTTACGCACGCTCAATACTGAACTGTAACATTATTGGTTCGCGTTTTGAAACTGACAAAAAAAGTTTTGTCACTTAGTCATATAGACATACACACACACATAGGTAGAGATAGAAGGGTTACACTATTTAGTGGCCTTTTTTAAACTAGTGAATTTGGTGGCTTGTATGAGATTTCTGGTAAAGTTGCAAGTGTGTGTGTTTGTATAAAACGGTAAACATCCGATAGAATTTTGTTGTCACAACATGACAGAGGAATTGTAGCATTTGTCTGTTCATGACGGCTGTAAGGTTACAATTTTGTGTGTGCAAGCTTTGAAATGGCAAAATTAAAGTAACCTTCTTTTCACGTAGACATTTCGAACCGGGCAAATTAGACATTATCACAAACATAGGTAGAGAGCGGGCATTTATAGCTGTACTGTTAGACGTAAATATTAGGTCCCAACAGGCAAACTCACAATAGTGTCTTCGAGATGTTCATTTGTCCAAGTGCCTAAAGGGGAGTCTTCGAGGCTTGAAGGATAATCGCCAGGCCGATCGATGTAAATGCGTCTATTTTTGTGGCGTAGTAAACAACTTTGTTTCCTAGAGGTTCCATTTACCATAAAGTTGGCATCAGTTTTCATTCATTATAAATCCAAGATACGTTAGAGATAGTTTGTTTTATAACCCGACTTACTTCAGTTTACGTAAGATGCGTAGTGAAATCGCGACTGTAGCTGACTACTGCTGAATTTAATTTCTATCATAGCGATTTAAAGAGAAATGTATTCATCAATATCTTATCATAATGTCAGCAGAATGATATATACAAGAGCACGTCCTAGGTTTATCGTGTGTGGTGAAGTCAGGCATATTTTATCAGTCTTTTGTTACAAACAGATATATTTCTTTACATTTATAAATCTATTGCAAAAGTATGTGAAAAAGATTAATTTTGTGTTTATAAGTTGTGTATCGTGTGATTCCTTAGTCTACATTTATTCCAGAACATCTACTGATATAAAAAGAAATTTACGAGTACAAATTCTAGATAACTTACAGGGTCATTTTCAAGACATATGAAGTTAAATATATTGGCAGCATGGGTGATCAAAGTATTGAGAGACTGTAGGTGGAAACAAAATATAAAGAAGAAGGGATATGCAAAAGGTCTAGTCCACGGAAATCGATATGGAAAGATCTGGACCACTAGTTATTTTTCTAATCAGTTTCTCCACTCAAGTAATTTTATTTGCTTTACTCCGACATCAATCAAACAACAGTGATTTGTGTTCGATCACACGCTTCACAATTTCAGGTTCGGCTGAACCACAAGGATTTAAATCTGCTTTACACCTCTTTTTTAACATCCTACCCTGGTCTTGTTATAAACAACAACAAAACAAAAATACAAAAAAAAATAATAAAATCCTACACATAATAAATCTGAAAACCTGGAGTTTATGTCATCCATAGAGACGACCGTCATCATTCAGTACTTATGTTACGATACACTGCTTCAATACACTGTTAAAAAAACCATACCTTTCAAAATGGCATCCTCGTGTGAATTTCCCATTCGTCCCCATAAACTTTCGACTCTTTGTCCTTATATACATTAATTTTCCCATGTTAATTTCCCGTCGTCCCCTATAAACTTTCGACCCTATTTAACACAGGACTCTTCTACGACGTTTCATTTAGATAGCAGACAAACTCACATTTTCCTCAAAACACACGCAACATTGTTACAAAACAAACAGACTCACTTGATGCAAAACAAACAGACTGACCTGACGTCATAGGGTTTTTCCATTTTCTAGTGCAGACCGTCATCCATTAAGATTTAATGTTTACCTCGCCTGTTAATCGTTTCAGTATTTCATATATGAGTAATAGAGCATGCCACTTTAGACCCAAACGGAGAGGGGGTTTCTGTGTTAAATAGGGTCAAAATATTGGAGGACTCTACGGGAATTTAAGATAGGAGCCATCTTGGTTCATATGGTTTGTAACAGTGTAACATGAGATGACGGTTAGCACTAGAAAACGGAAAAACCCTATGACGGAATAAATCAAGAAGTTGGAAATAAAAATTATTTGTTTTTAGCAGTTAATTTAGGCTTAAGTAAGCATAATTATCAAATGAGACCTGGCCGACATTTTAAAACATAGATAATAATTTAAGTATAGACTTACGACATTTGATTAATAAATTATAAATCAAAATTAATTTTAGTCAATCAGATAGCTGGATTCAATTCTTAAGTTTTAGCCCAGAGATTCAGCGCTTAAGTTTTAGCCCAGACATAAGTTATCTGCTGAAAGCCCGGTATGCAAGAATAAATTCAGTGAGAGTCCAGATATAAGATATATATATATATATATATTGCAAATAAATGTTCAGTCATTTTGTCTGTCAATTACAGTTTCTTTAATTTGTGTCCTTTTTCTGCTTATACTAAATCTCATTGCAATTTTCCTTTCAGTTGCAACCAGGAAAAGAAACTCACTGAGGTTTGTAAATATTTATCTCGTTTTATATACATACTTATGACATATAGTTTGGTCGACTGGATAAATACATTTATTATGATAATTCAGTTTTTAGAACTGTGCATATATAGGACAGTTTGTTTTTTTTTAATGTTTTTTTTGCTTAATTCTAAATAATTAATTTAAAAACGGCATGATTACAAATTTCATTTAATTGAAAAAATGATGTCGCTGCAAATGTGATAATCTTTCTTTGTGCTTAGAAGTACATAATTAAGTGGATAATTTCAAATATCCTAAGATACCCAGGCAAATAATAGTTTGGTCGGAGTATCATTGTACGCTTTCCACGCTAAGGTAACTGGTTGATGTTAAGTTAACAAACAAAGATATAGACTTGTTTAATTGAAAAAACCGAGAGATTAATTTTTCTTTTTCTTTTTTCTTTTAAATTTTATCTCTGAGAAAAATTGCAGAACATTTATCTATAACAAGAATTTCGATATTTACGGTTATATTTTCGTCTATATTTATGCACAAAGAGTGTAGATATGAGAGCTGGACCAATTAATTAAAAAATTATAAAATCCTGTATATATACGAGAAACCAAAATTGAAAATAATTAGATAGGCACTTTTTGTATATATTTTCAAAATCACTAAAATTACTAGATCACTGTAACTACGAAGAAGACTAGTAAATGGCACAGCCTGTGCAAAGCACGTTAGTACTTTCAATTTTTATAACACATCAGAAATAATGGCACAAAAGCTATATTGTGTTAAAAGTGAAGAATTGTTAGAACTGTGACAAATATGTCATGAGTATAGCATGAATGCAGTAATGTTGGTACTCAGACATAATGTGTATTTGTTTATTAGTTTAGAGGGATAAAAGTGCTGTCAAAGCTAGTCATGTTAAAAATGTTTATTTCAAGCATGCAAAGGAGATAATACGCTGCTTTAGAAACGATAGTGATTACAGATTACTTTCAGTGATGATAATGTCAATATAAACATCATCATCGCCGACACAAAGATAGTTAAAACAATACGGTATGATGGAAGAATAATGACATCTTAAATATACAAATCTGTATTCGGCTACATTGATAGTATAATATGAAGATCTCGTAGCTTTTAAACTGTTAAACTATAACGATTAAAAACAAAATGCAGAATGCCTAGATAATAAAGTTGACTTAAATCAACGTAATGCTGAATATATGTAGCAATATTTGTAGATTCAATCATAGGATCGGCTAAATCTGACATAAAGAATTTAGAGAAACATTGCAAATTGCAAAAATAAAAATACCAGTTGTACGCAATCGTCCTCTTAACTTCGTGATGGCACCTCAAGCAGAAACTATTCTCTGGTTGTTCTTATAGCATTGTAAATTACATACTTTGGAAACTTCAGCGGTGGACAACAAAGAGCAGTATTCAAGACATCTTTGCGACGATTCTGAAGTCCAGCTGCATCCATCAATATCAATCAACTGTGGGAATAAATTAAAGGGGACAATATTAAAATATAATATGATGAATTGAAGGCATGATTAACTAAACAGTCTACCTATGCATTACGGCAGCAAGCGAGAAAAAGATTTCTTACAGAAGAGTTTGTGTTAGCCACGTGGGTAACATGTGGCAGACAGACATTGTTGACGTGAATGCGTATGAATAATACAACAACGATGGATACAAATGTATGTCGACAATGATGTCTTTCCAAAATACTATTCAGCTGAAAACGTGAAAACGATAAATGTAGAATACACACACACAAAGGAACCTTTTTTTAACGACATCTTCAGAGAAAGACTGAAAAGATAAAGTTTGATGATAGGAAATAATTCTACAACATGAAAGTTAAGAATTTTCTGTAAAAGGAAAACAGTGAATCGAGTGTATGCTTATTCAAACAAAAAGTGTTTGTAATGAGAAGTTTTAACAGAAATTTAGAGACTGAATGTGGAATTACTTCACTCAAATTCAAATCAGAAAATGTATTGACTTTTTACCAAAGCTAATTTAGGATACAATATCACCCATCACAGATGTATGTACATGGCTCCTTTTTTAAGAATGGAAAAAGTATAAAAGTTCGGATCAATTTATTTGGTCATCTAGCAACTGATACATCTGGACTATCTACATTTTGAAATTGGAGAAGGAAATTCAGAATTGCGAAATACACAATATTTTGAAACAGCTACCTTCCTAACTTTACCAAAAAAATATTTTAAATCAGACAAGTACATTTAGGCGATATAGTCGTCTGCAATTTAGAAAACTTGAAGGAAGAGAATGCTGAAAGTACGTTTCATAAGCAAGAGTTTTCCATGTACGACAAACAAGATGACATTCGCAAAGTTGAAATGATTTCAAAGACCAAGAAAGTGAATGGCGAAAAGTATGTACTGGTTAAATAGAATGGATATGATAAATCATTTAATAGTTGGGAACCAGATGAAACATTGAATAAATGTTGTATTAGAAGTACACATCTCCATCAGAGACGACCGAAGTACAAGACATAAAATGAACTATCGAAGAATAAGAAAGCTTTGAGATTTTGAAGACAGTGAGTTTATTGAATGTGCCGCATATGGCAAAAATGGTGCCAAAGAAAATGAAGAAATTAGAACATGACTGATATGTAAATACCAGAGGGAAAATAAATCAGAAACATGCGGGTAATACGTGACATGAAGGAAATAATTAAAAGAGACAACATTAACAAATATGAAGTCGATTGCAACTACGTCTGACACAAGCTTAAAAACAGATACGGTGTTAAAGATCACAAGCAAGTGTTTGAGATTTTGAATAAAATAAAAGGTAACAAAAATCACATACATGTTGTGGTAATCATGAGGGCATTTAAACATAACAACATACATGTTGTGGCAATCATGAAGGCATTTAATCTTCACTCGAATTCATTCAAAGAAGGTACAGCAATTGAGCCACATACACTATAAACTATGGATTTTTCCTGGGCAGACCTTTTAATACGCACAATTTTAGCACGTATATAAAACCTTAAATCACAAAGAATTACTATAAAATTAATCAAATTTCAGTTGCTATGGCAGGAATTTTAACTCCACCTGTATGAAGTAAAATCTAATGCAATTTAACGGTCTGCAGATATACATGTCTTGAAGATCCAATTTTCTCAGAACTTTTATTTGACACATAGTAGCAACTGAAATTAAAATATACACATACATGTTACAATCAATATTTGAGACAATGTCGTTGCGGGAGGTGCGCTGGAATACATGTGCCGAAGGTACAGCGAGATGTTTCAAAGAAACAACGTATCTGAGACAGAGTACAACAGAGGTGCAACCAGTTACAAAATGTTACAAAATGCAATAGAGAAACCCTGAAAGAGGAAATGGAAGAACGAAATGTAAAATACAAGAGACGCGGAGATTAAATAGCAGAAACTAATATTACAGCGGAGGAAAGGAAAATACTTGATGGAGAAATCAAGAAAGAATTACAAGTGAATGTGGAAAAACAATGTGTAGAGGCTTAATGTATTTGCACAATACAAGTTAATTTCACATACGAAGGATCGGTGAACATTATTTGACACATTCAATGCTTACTAAAAGTCTAAATAATAGATTTAAATGGGTTTACTTACGGATGAAGATACTATGGTGCTTTTGTAGACTCATATTTGAAGGACCTTAGTCCTAAGGTAATACACTCTACTTCTGTTATGATCGTGCCATCGACATTTGTATAGAGGACGATCGCGACTGCTGAGCTCATTTCATCTGACACGATTGTGCCTTCGGCGCTGAACTTCAGATTTAAAATAAATAAATAAAATTAAATGGTGTGCAAACATAACCAAGCAAACGCATTAGCGAGATAAAAATTAACTAAACTGAAACTAATTTTTTCGCATGCAAACCTTTAAACATTTCTGATAACAACACTTAAAACTTTGTTGTTGATGACTCTATGAAACGATACAGAACACCGTGTAACATGAGATTTTGGCAGAACCACCTAAACTGGGCAGTGTCAGTGGCAGCTTCTGGTTGCGGGATTCTTAATTGACATTTAATAGAAGAAAAAAAAAACGTACCAGAATTATTCATATCAGTATGCAAATTTAGTTTATTTTTAAATAGAAAACTGTTGTCTGAATGTAAAATGCCTTTACCCAATGACGATGTTTTCAAATCAAATATCAATAGCAAAGACATGAAAAGATTTATTTTTAATGGCCCAAAAGAACAGAAAAATGTACACCAGTGTTTTGCGGAATCTGCACTTGCTGTTGTGTTAGCTTCTATCAAACGTAAGTATAACTAAGGAGTAGGTTTTGTTAAATATTGGAAAATATTGACAGCCGATGAAATGAATTATGGGATAGAAACAAATGAAGCTAATGGTGAGAATTAAGTTTTTCTGCAAGATTGCAACGGACTAACAGATGTCAGATAGCTTTATTGAATAAATAACAAGGTCTTATATAATCTGCCTATTACGTACACACTTGCAAAAGATAATACATTTTAGACAGTTTGTTTCCAAACACTCGTATACATTGCAAAAAAAAAATGTTGCTGTTAATATTTGGAGAGAATAGATACGACATAGTTGAAAACATTATGGTAAAATTTAAGCAGTACATAACAAATTCCAAAGTGAAATGTGACTATTCTTTTAGTGGTGACGGTATCTTTTTGTTATCGAATGACACTATCATGAAAATGCGTAGTATCATCGGATGCAACAACAATTTACATAAATCCAATGACTCATTTAAACTTATTCGAAACCCCACCATTAATACCGATATAGGAAATAACTGTATTGCGAAGCCTATTAAACAAAGATCATGTAGACAATTAGGAATATGATGACGATAGTCCTACTGTTAGATATGTTGATGCGATTGTGCCATTATTGTCGCCATGGTTGGCGAGGTTTCCCGAAGGAAGATTCGCATAAGTGCTCTGCACGATCAGATACTCAGACATTCAAACGACACGTAATATTTAAAAAACGTCCCAAAATATATAAACACAAACAGTACCCTATTTAGATATTGATGTTTGCAGGAGCTGCTAAAGTTTACCGTTTGAAGTAGGTTACAAGATCTAACTCTGTAACCTGCTATGTTTATACCTACAATCAATACTTCAAATAACAATCCCACACTTGCCAAAATAAGTAGAATACTATGTTCAGCAAGACAATAAAGAACCTGCCCCTTTTTTATGTTTTATAAAAGCCAGCTTAATACACAGCCAACAATTCCAGGCAATGCTATAAATGCTTTTTAGGCTAACTAAAACAAATAATTGACAACATTTATGAAGCTCCTTTTACTTTTTGTCATGAATGAATCCGGTTTGCCTCTAGATGAAGCACTACTGAGACCTGACCCTCTACCACCAACCAAACTTTTTATCAGTTTACAATAGATAGATCAACAGCAATATAGTCACACATATTGCAGTGGCTATTGTTCTATCCGTGCCACTCTTTACTTTAAATGTTGTTTTTTTTTCTCCAGCCTTTCACCTATTGGTAATTTTCTCTACGATTTGAATTATTCTTTCAACGTTTTTCTCTGAAAACTTACTCTAACTGTATTAGACGTCCAACTAATTTGTGGTTTTGTACTTTCAACACTATCCTACTGTTCTTGCACTACAGATGGAAGCTCTCCACTTTGAATGCTTTTGTAACTATCGTAAACTGTACTCTCAGCTTTAGTTACTTTTTCACCAATGTCTCATTTATGTCGGGTAATTTATTTGTTTGTCTTTGTTCAACTGTGTGTTCCAAAGGATGTTTAGGTTGCTTCTCTGCAACTGGACTTTTTCCTAGGTCTGTTGTTTTTCCAGGACCTCTATGTCTATTTAATTTTTCCCGAAATTCTTCTCTTGCTGAGGAAGAAGGAACAGTTTGTCTACTTGCTAAAAATCGTCAGCATTTCTTTCTTTCATAAAACTAGATCCTTCATTTTCTTCTCTTACTTAACTAGGTGCTAAAAGATCTTTGTTGCCATTTTTATTAAATTGTTTCGTCGCCAATTTTACCTGATCGTCCATTAGATAATATATAAAGTCCCACTTTATAACCATTTTTATTTAATAGTTTCTCCAATTAAATTTCCTCTTGTACTATAGCCTAATATCCAATACCAAAACGTCATAGATATATTCCAAGCGTTTTTTTTTACATTATTATCAAAATCATTGGCAATATTTACAGTGTGTTCAGATTCTTTTCAATATGTGTATCTATATCATCATCATCTTCAAAGAAAATATTTTCAAATTCTTTCATTTCAAAATCTGCAGTACCTTCAGCCATTTATATGTTATACAGTTAACAAAGAACTGATAAAGTCCAACCGGAAAAAAGAATTAGGACTCATCAATGGCAAGAAGAAAAATAAATATATTTCAACAGAATTGAAAGAGTGGAAACAAGAATAAAAAATACCAATTGCGAAACGAAACATACGAAGAGATAATCGGTAAGAGCTTAACTGAAAAGAGTTAGAACAAACGGACGAGAAACATACCAAGACGAGAAATAAAATCTTTGTCAGTATTAGAGTTGATACAATTTCCAAGCCATTGTCAGATGTTTTTATTTATACTGCAGATTAACCGATTTATTCCAAATGATAATTTTAGTTTGAAAAATGAACTAAAAGGTGATTGCCTTACTTCAAATGGTAATATATCATTCACTAGATTTTTGAAATTCAAATTGGGGCAACTCTACGTGCTTTGAGTGTTGGTTTAATAACTTTCCGATATATTGTGGTTTTGAAGAAACTCCTCTCGAAAAAAAAAGAGGAAATAGAAACTACTGAAAAAATGCTTATTAAATACATGTGTAGTGGTTACTTTATTGTTGATGAATTTTAGCATTTAACCAAACTTGTTACAATTGTAGTTATTACCAAAGTCTCTGTCTATAATGGAATTATGCTTATGGATTCTACTTCTGCTCCAAACGCTTCTACTCGCTCAAATATATATGCTGATGCAAAAAAAAAAAAATGTAAAACTTAAGAAAAAGAAGTAGAGCTAAAACTGAATGATTTCTACCAATCTTCTAATGATCAAGTAAAATAAAAGTACATATTAATTTAACCTGTAATGTGTGTTAGCGTGTTAATTGCTTAGAAGGCTTTGTAGGAAATGCATTGTAAGATGTCGACGTACTAAGATGTCGACGTACTGTAAGTACATACCTACTCACTCCACACAACCAGGAGAGATACTGCAATGAGCTAAATATCTGAATCCAACACATCAGAATATCACATACACCCCCGAACAACATTAAAACTGAACAAACATTACAAATAGCAGTTTCAAAGTCCAACTACATTGATTGTACTGTATAGTTTCTTTGTGCCGTTTGATGTTAAGGTAAAAAGAAATACTCACAATGCAGTGGTAAACAATTTAGGAAAAATGCTGATAAAAGACATAAACATATCATGTGGCAGGGTCACTCTTCTTAAATTGAATACATACAAAAGTTTCATGACATAAAAAGATTTGTGGTTAGGTATTTTGGTTAGGACAGATGTGATTGAACAAGCATTATGAATGACTATACGTTAAGAAAGTTAAGATAGGGCGCAGGTAATGCCTAACATACTGTTACAAATTTTTATTTTCTTTATAAATATTTTTTATTTGTTGTATGACAAGAAGTTTATATTACTACTTAACTTCCAAATACCAAGAGATCATTGTCTACTGTATCTACGTGCTTTTCTTAAGGATTTGACATTTACCGTAACACTTGCAAAAGCATCAGAAGTAATTGAATATAATAGGCAAGAATAATAACTGGAGAACATTTATTGTGCAGCTCGATACGATTACTTTAGAATCAATTGCGCAATCGATAAATGACAAATGCAGAAATGGAATTGTTTTCTTTTACGACTACAGTATGAAAGAGAACATTTTCCATGTTGCAGCCAGTACAACTATGACCTTAATTTTTAACGGACGTCGTTTAAAGCAATGACTCTATATGTCTAATTTGCAATTTGACTGTTTATCTACATGTTCACTTATTGTATTAAACACAGATTTAAGAGGATAAAAGAAACATCTACCGTCTTAATCGTTTACATTTATATAAGCTTTTGGGTTCTTAATTCATCCAAACAAATCTATGTATAAGCTCCCCCTGCGCGGTTTATATCTTTCTATGAGCAATATTAAATGTTCAATCCATTGCAATATCAATTTTTGTACTTTCGTGTGTTTTGTGTCCGAATTGCAATGTCGCATATCTAATAAACGTTAAATGACATTAATAACTTTACCTGTTTAATATTTTAGAAAGTTTGGTTTATAGTAACAAATTGTATACTCAAATTGCTCTACTGTCTAAGTAGGCCGTTTTCTAAGTCTGATCGTTAAGTCAAGACATACTTTTACAAACGTAAATTGTCCATCTTTCTACTGATTATCTTCAAATATGGTTTAATTTCATTGAAAATACAAATATTTATTGTTACTGCCAAAAACATTTAAAACTCATTTAAATTTCTTTTAAATTGAAGAGCTGTGTCTTTAAGGCATAATTATGTGTACGTTTCAATTCCTTTCTAGTTAAAACGTATTAAAGGTGATTTATTTTATTCATCAAGTATATGTCTTTATTTTGGTTTATGTACATAAAAGAAATTAAATGTATATTTAACTATTTGTATTTGTTTAGCTAGAATTGTTGAAATATATATTTCACTATTTTGTATTTTACTTAACTAGAAATATTTCTGTATATATTTAACTACTATTTCTAGATACTGCGACCTTTAAGGTTTACTTTGACAATCAACCCAACCTTAGGGACTTAGAGCTTAGCCCGACTGTTTATTTTAAGACACACCTAGACTCCTCAATGCTGCTTTTCAGTTCCCCGACAATACTGAACTCGCTCCAAGTCAGAAGTGTAGCAAGCCTGAAGGCGAGTTCACCTGACATTTTAATCCCCTGTTACCATTTATAACATGACTACAGCGGAGGTTAGGCCTTTCACTCTAACTGATTGCATATTCTGGCGAATCCGAACCCAGCAAAATCCGACAGCTATATGCGACTTAAAAGTAAGCCATTGCCGGTGTCGCAGAAAATGTTCAAGGTGTAGTCAAATTTGCATACAATGCACTAGTACTACAAAAAGATGGATTCCTATACGTTACGCTTAGAAGTTATTTACGGTGTAGAAATTTATGTTTAACAGCAGCCGGCAAGGTTTGTCCATTCGTGCTGACGACATTCAAATATAAGTATAGTATGGCGTCTGTACACATCCTCTTAAATCGAAACCATAATTGTAGAATTTATTTAAATAAGATTGCTATCAGTTGCCGCAAGATCGTTTCTTACTTTTGACTCTGCGCGGTATATTTTAAAACAGTAGAGAAAGTTTTTTGTTATTAAAAAAACAGCACCCCCCCCCCCCCAAAAAAAAAAAACAAAACAAAAAAAAAAAACATTAACATATCATGCACAACTATTTTGTCTTCACAAATATATTATAATATAAAGCAATTTTACAGTAATGCTAACGGCTCAGGTCTTGGCATGTAAATAAAATATTCATTTCACAAAATTGATATTTTGTATCTGCTAGTACATTTGAATGGAAAGCAATTTAAAGTCTTCCTAATTATTCAGACCATTGTATATAGTAAAATGTTTATTTAGCAAAATAAGGCCTTGCTGCAGCCAGAATGAATTAATATGTCATTCTTAAGTGACATAAATGAAACTTCTCACCAACTAGTATGGCGAGGAACTAAAACTAAATCTTAACAGGTGACACTGTATTTACTTGTACTTCAGTATGAGTGGTCTTGTAATTTTAAGGAACTTCAAAAGAGACAAGTCTGACTGGTCTAGTGATTCTCAATTTTGATTTTAATGTTTTCGTAGCCCTATACGGGATTTTGAAAATAAAGAAACGATTGGCCCAGTTTTTCTCATCTCTATACTACTCCCACATAAACACAAGCCTTAGTACTTCCAAATTCAGGCTCGATCTGGTTTCATAAAATGAAAGTGTTTTATTCAATCAATCACAAGTCAAGAATGTTTAATGTGTTTTTAAAAAATCCATCTAGTAGATAATAAAATTAATAGCTCCTAATAGCAACACATTTTTCTCTTGTATTTTTAAGACGTGGGACACAGTCCAGGTAATTGCATTTCGATTGCCATATCACTATTTACTTTGCCAGAATGTTTATCCTAATATCCCCTGGTTTTCTTAGCTGCCTTATTTTATACTTTGGAAAGAGCCCTGCCCCACCGTTATAAAACGTCACTCAACATTTTGAATACTAAATGATAATTCGGAAATAAATCTTACACGAAATGTAGAATTGCAGCGCTTTCTGAAGTTAACTAAATGTTTATGACAGATGGAGAAAGAGAGAGAGAGAGAAAGAGAGAGAGGGGGGGGGCAAAAGCAATGTTAGGGTCGGTAATAATGATAAGTAAATCATAATAACGATTTAGATCAACTGTAAATAACATTAAACGTTTGAATTACCTCTTGTTGGTTAAGCATTTCGCTTAGCCTATTCTCCCCACCCTCGTTTCAATATACTTTACAAATGATTCAATGGCTGCGCGTTTACTGTTCGAGAAGCTGGCCATGCAATGTGTGTAGTACTCTACTTTCTTCACCAATATAAATGAAAATCCAAGCTCAAAAAAGAAGCAGTTAACAATTTCCAAAAGGACTGTGAATAGCTGATATAGATGCAGAATTACATTTTATAGCGAACACACTGCGCGGGAATGTGAAGAGAGGTTACTCCCTCCGTCAATACACAGTTTTCTATAGTCAGTATTAACTCCGTTCGGAAAGTAAATATGTGTATTTGTATGTGGTATAAGTGAACTATATGTATAGTCTGTACCCAGTATAATTGATATTCCATACGTTATATAAATTTGTCATTAAAGGCGTACACAATACATACATATATACAGAATAATAGAATAATAAGGTTCTAAAACAGATCATTTTTAAATATTAAAATGTCTGAAGATCTCTCTCTTCTTCTCTCAGTCTGTGTTGGTTGCTCAGTCAGCATGTCAGTCTTACAGCAATTGACGAAGATTTCTCTCTCTCTCTCTCTCTCTCTCTTGATCTATGATGGTGACACTGACAGACTAATCGACCGACAGAAAAAACGGAGATGGACGATATAAACAATCTTAAAGTCAATCCCCCCACCCCAACCCTGGTCTATCTGTTGGTTGGTCTACCATCATGTCAGTTTTACCCCAATGGATAATGGATCCAATTCTCTCTCTCTATCTCTGTCTCTGTCTCTCTCTCTCTGTCTCACTCTGTCTCTCTGTCTGTCTCTCTCTGTCTCTCTGTCTGTCTCTCTCTCTCTTTGCCCATGGCATGCGATTGTGTATCTTGACCAATGGTAGTAAAACTGCCAGACAAACTGACCAACACAGAAAGAGAGAGAGAGGGAGCGAGAGAATAAAAACAATTTTAAGGTCAGTAGCAATGGAAAGTAAAGGATAATAAGTACGCAGATTAACTTTAAATAACGTTAAATGTTTGAACGATCTTTTGTTGTTTCGTCATTTCGCTTAAACTATTCGCCACTCGTTTCGATATACTCGCCGATGATCGACTGACCGCACTTTCACTGTTCAGGACGCTAACCAAGCAATCTTTGTAGTGCTCACCTTTCTTCGTTAAACCAACTTTCATGTTTAAATCCTAAGCGTATTTTTTTATTTATTTAATCACTATGAATGAAAAAAGAAGCTCGAAAAAGAAGCAGATTAACAATTTCCAAACGGATTGTTAATAGCTAAACAGATGCAGAACTACATTTTGTAGCGGTCACTCTGGTTCACTCCCTCCGTCAAAACACCGTTTCCTGTAATCAATCTTAAACTCCATTGGAACAAAAGTATGTGTATTTGTAAGTGGTATAAATAAGATACACGTATAACGTCATCTCCGTTCCATGAAATATTATACAACTCGTGGTATATCAAAGATACAGCATAATATATAAACCTTTTGAGTATGGAGTTCAAACTAGCTCAGGAAGTTTGGACAGTCTGTAAATTTACTAAGAATAAAGTTAGAACACTAACATTTTCAAACTTTCCTTAACGTGGGTGTCTCCAATTGTACAGAGTTTAAATAGTGTCCAGTTGTTCAGATTTTAAATAGTCTCCAGTTGTATGAGTTTAAATAGTCTCCACTTGTACAGAGTTTAAATAGTGTCCAGTTGTACAGAGTTTAAATAGTCTCCAATTGTACAGAATTTAAATAGTCTCCAGTTGTACGGAGTTTAAATTGTGTCCAGTTGTACAACGTTTAAATAGTCTCCAATTGTACAGAGTTTAATTAGTCTCCAGTTGTACAGAGTTTAAATAGTCTCCAGTTGTACAACGTTTAAATAGTCTCTAGTTGTACAGAGTTTAAACAGTCTCCAGTTGTACAGAGTTTAAATAGTCTCCAGTTGTACAGGGTTTAAATAGTGTAGATGTTTTTAAAGTATCGAAATGTTTTTAGAAGTTTAAATAATCTCCAAATGTACAGAGTTTAAATAGTCTCCAGTTGTACAGAGTTTAAATAGTCTCCAGTTGTACAGAGTTTAAACAGTCTCCAGTTGTACAGAGTTTAAATAGTCTCCAGTTGTACAGAGTTTAAATAGTCTCCAATTGTTCAGAATTTTAATATTCTCCAGTTGTACAGAGTTTAAATATTCTCCAGTTGTACAGACTTTAAATAGTCTCCAGTTGTACAGAGTTTAAATAGTCTCCAATTGTGCAGTGTTTAAATAGTGTCCAGTTGTTCAGAGTTTAAATAGTCTCCAGTTGTATAGAGTTTAAGTAGTCTCCAGTTGTACAGAGTTTAAATAGTGTCCAGTTGTACAGAGTTTAAATAGTCTCCAATTGTACAGAGTTTAAATAGTCTCCAATTGTACAGAGTTTAAATAGTCTCCAATTGTACAGAATTTAAATAGTCTCCAGTTGTACAGAGTTTAAATATTCTCCAGTTGTAGAGAGTTTAAGTATTCTCCAGTTGTACAGAGTTTAAATAGTCTCCAGTTGTACAGGGTTTAAATAGCGTAGATGTTTTTAAAGTATCGAAATGTTTTTAGAATTTGAAGCTAGAGCTTGAATTTTATGCACAAAAGTTTCGGAGTAAGGGGCCAATGTATATGAAAAGGGACCAATGAATATAATATTCTTACAAAGATCAAAAAAGACACACTACGTTTTGATCGCGTAACCTGACAAACTTGTTGCTTTTACTTTCAGGAAAAGCAGCAGTGGTCACACCAAGAATGAAGACACCTACTATAATACAGCAGTCACTGAACTGGATTCAGATGAAAGAGGTAAATGCATAGTTGCAGTTTACATGAATTTATAGTCAATATTAACATAATTCTTAAAAAAAAAAAAAAAAATTCTCGCAAAAGTACTGTGAGTCTGTGGTTGACATAAGAATGATTTATATCTATCGGATGTGAAATACATATTTTGGCAGAAGTGTAATATTAAATAAGCATGTCCACTTACTGCCAACAGTTTATTACATCTTTCGAAATGGGGGAAGGGCATTTTTTATGATAACATATTTTCAAACACTATAAGATTGTTGGGTGTGGCATTATAAAACACGCAAGTAAGTTTCATGACAAAACAAGATATATATGCTCTTTAGCAGGACCATTTTGTTTTCTTTCAGACATTGCTTCACGAGTTTCTAGTGTGTCCACAAGGTATTTTCCATACAAAAAATCTCACTTATGACCTCCTCCTCCTGATCATCATCATCTTCTTCTTCATCTTCTTCTACTCAATTTTTTTTTCTTCTTCTAGTTAAATGAAAAGACCTGAGTTTAAAAGACTATCTTTACGCTATTATACTTTTTTATATATTTTCTTCCTTTACTAATTTTATTCTGTGTCATATATTTGAAAGAGAAACACACACTTTATTGGAAATCACAGTACAAATTTTCAAAATTTCCGCTCATGTACACGATGAAATGATGCAAGTAGTGCAACAAACTTTATTTTGAAAGAATACGAGTCTGTGTCTCCCACAACAGTCTAAGTTTCCTCTGACCTTTCTCACCCCGTTTTAGATATTTCGACAGCTATGTTGGGGTGGAAGGTCAAAGCGCTTTACTTTTTGTAAACATGGAATCCGCCAAAACCACGTGGTAGCGGCACAGGTAATCGCCTTAAACAGTGGCTAGGAAAATTAAGCACATTGTATCAATACCTATCTGCCTGATATGGATAACGAAAACATATATCTTTTTCAGCATAATAGTTAACACATAATTTGTAACTTTAATAAGCAGACTTATGAGCCGATATATATATATATATATATATATATATATATATATATATATATATATATATATATATATATATATATATATATATATATATATACATGTACATGCCCATTTTGCTTGCATAGCTTGCAGGGTCAAGATAATTATTCTCAACTGTCGAGATCGGTCAACAATGAAAACGAATACGACAAGATCCAGCCCAATATATAGTGTAAGTAGTGTGTAACCATTTTAGATGAATAATACATTGCAATTAAAATTTATGACACGAGCTGACTCGCACAGATGGAAATTATTCAAGTAGCTGCATAACTTTGATTTAAAACTAGTGCAAGCGTAAGGTTATATTTATTACGGGACGAAACTAATTTATTTTATCGAGCTAACCTTGGCGGGAGCTCAACATAGTGATCACTTTAGCGTCCGTTTTGTCTGTATGTCCGTCCACACCATAGATCAACGGTAATGTTAAAGGTTTTTAGATTAATCTCAAGGTAAAAGCTTTCTGACTTTCTGAATAAAAATTGCGCCCCAACAGAAAGGGGTCTCTTGCTTTTCAATATAACCGGACCCGAAATTATTGTACTGAAATGACTACATTGTATATTCTAATGCTTCAGTCATTAAGTCATTTATATTATAAGACGTCAGGATGTCATTTGTGACGTCATTATCGGATGGTAAAACTGAAGTAACACTTTACCATCATAAATTAAAAGTAGGATATCATAGATTAATGCTAGCATGTGGTAAATTTTATAATATTGATGTTAATGATAGTGTCTGTTTTTGTATTTTTAGGCTTGTGGGCGACGAATATGACTATCTGGTGACTGCAGATTTGACAATGTACGCAGAGAATTATTACGAAAGAGATTTTATCTACATCTATTTACGTTCCTTGAAAGTTAAGAGTTACTGAATTACAGATAAGAATAATACTGTTTTAAAACTGAGCACATTTTTAAGAAATTTTGTTCTTAATTGTGGATATAATAATACATGTAGGTATATATGATTGTTTTTATTTTATCGTACATGCCCTGCTTTAACATAGTTTGTTATACCACTATTTACTCTATTTCAAATGGTATAATTAATCTAAAACACATATATATTACATTGTGCTCACATTACATGTATAGGGTCATTGAGTTCATGAACTAAATATTGAATCTTGAAAACCCCAAATTGGGTCAAAGCAACATAATATAAATTATGACATGGGATAAGTATTTGATTGGTTCTCCATTCTTGAATGTTTTATGCAAATATTTCAGGCTAAAATAATCTTTAAATGGTACTCTACTAAAAGTTGTATTTGTGCACAACAACTAAACAGTCTCCTTACTTTAACAAAAAAAGAAACAAATCTTGTTTACGGCCAATCACCCATGTATGTGTGGCAGTAGGATATGTGAACTAGGCGCCTTTCACTTTTTCCAACCTTACGATGGCTATACTTAACGGATCTGACTAACTTTGCTATAAAAGTTAATGTGAAGGTAAGCGCTATCTTATCATGGAAAAGTTTGAACAGATCAAAGGATAGAGGTCAACTTACGAGCGTACTATACCATATGTTCCCTAATAAAAGACAACTCATGATTACGCTGTGTGAACAGTAGCGAAGGAAGAACATCGCAATTTTACCGTGTATACTCCTAATAGTAGACTATTTTTCTTTATATTTTGTGCGAGTACCCTAAAAGTGCATTCTATTGTGATTTAATTACAAACCCAAACATAGAATCAGTGACCTTCATTCTCTGCCAGTGAAAATGAATCCAGAACTGGCGAAAGTTGACATGGAATTAGGAAAAAAATAGATATCCCTGAAAAGTGATTTCTCTCTTGACGAATTATGCTTCTTCAACAAAATTAAATACAGAGATATGATTTGTGCCGACATGCGTATTCGTCTACCCAATCATTACAAAAAATCTCTTGAAAGCGCAGCGCTTTACATCAGCAACATGCTAAACAAAGATGTACTGCGTTTGAAAGCTCGAAAATGGGGGTATCATTTAACGAAACCTGAACGTCAAAAAGAGAAAGAATCAACCCCTTCCAACACTCCATCTTACACAGTCACAGAAAGTGGTGCCACTCTTTCAGAGCTGGATGATGATGAATCAGGTCGACATAGCTTCGATGCATATTCTGATAACCTAAATGAGCAGCAGAATGAAGCGATCATTGTGGACGACAGTGAAACAGACATATAGAAATTCAAGCAGTGTCTCGTGAAACCTGATGAAAAAAACACCAAAGCTGAAAATGAACATATATGTAGTTCTGACTGTAAAGCAATAGATAAATCATACAAAAAATTTAAAAGCATGACATGGTGTAACATTTGCATGTCTTGGAGCCATGATACTTGTGTTGGTATTAGCAATACAGACCCAGTAGGATTCTGGCTCTGTACTCAGTGTGAAAAATACCTAAGGACTTGAGAGCTGTTCAGTCTTCGATAGATGAATTATATGGGTATACAAAGGTAATTTTAAACCAAATACAAACTCTGTTATACAATAGAGAATCACACACATCCAGCATCACAAAACGCATGGCTGTGTATGACGAATCAACCTCAATGCAACTTGAAGAAACAAAGCAGCAAACATTAGATGCCAAACTTGAAACAAATCAAAAACAGCTGTATCACTAAACAAAACACAAAATGTAATCGAATTGATGAAAAAACTAATACAAAGTATCCTAGATCGGAACACGAAACGGCCACTATCCATATAGACATGGGTAAATCAGGAACCAACAAACCAATATACACTAAAGAAAGTTATGAACAGGCTCAGACAGATCAAAATCGATTTAGTCATGCTCGTCTTCCACCAACAAAGACCCTGATTATAAGATCATCTATCCTGAAATAAATGAACACCAGAGGACTTTCACGTGATGTACATGTGAAATCATACCCTGGTGCCACCATTGACGGTGCCAAAACATAATTGAACAAGCTTGATCTCAATAAATACCACACAGTTATGGTCAAGTAGGAGATAATTATGCTGATAGAGGTCTGGACCTGAACCAGTTTGAGATCAAATACAAGTCCCTTATCAACCAGTTACTCCTCCAGGTATATAAGGTCGGTGTATCTGGCCTTATTCCAAGAAGGGACGTGGACATGACGCAATATGATAACATATTGGTAAATATTGGCATATCATTCAACCTACCATACATATTAAAGCACGACACCTTTTTGCCAGCGTCGGGTCAGCTACCATCCACTTTCTTTCATTCTGACCTGATTCACCTGAGATACCCTGGTACACCAAATTGTTCGAAAATATGCACAATGTTACTCCTGTACTCAAACAAAAATCAACCAACGTGAACAAACACTACCCAACAACTCAGTACCAACCTATGCAACAGAAAAGACACGGACGTGCCATGCAAGCTCGTAATGGGTGGGAAAACAACCCAAATGCACAGAATACATTGCATGGTTACCGAGGCAGACTCGATCGCAATATAAGGCTCTGGAAAAGGTACACATCGATTAAACAACATTACATACATGACATACATGACGTATCTATCTGGAATTATACACATTAGGTACATCAGTCTGGGTACAACGATAATACATGTACCTCAGTCAATAATAGGTATCATGTACTCGGTGATATTTGTACTGAGTATTTTACCGTCTTAAGTATTAATTCTTACTGTACATGCCAAGGTTTTAATGTGTGTTGCTGTAGCTCACAAATAAAAAATAAATATGTCCTTGATTCTACACCGATTGGAAAGAACGTACAGTAAACTGTACACCTTTTGGCTTGAAAAAGAAAGGTATGCAACTTATCAACCTCAATGTAAGACACATCTTACCAAATATCGATGAACTAAGACTTACGATACAAAATGAATCCAACCTTGCAGTAATTGGACTGTGTGAAACCTTTTTCGACTGTAATGTACCTGACTGTAATTTATATTAACAACTTTTCATTGGAAAGACGAGATTGAAGCCAAAGCATGGGGGGTATAGTCATGTACGTTTCAAAAAGCGTAACCTACAGGATAAGCATTGATTTAGAAATATCCACTGTAGTTTCAATATGTGTAGAATTAAGTATCCTCAATTGCAACTCTATTCATATCTGCACTGCTTACCAACTTCCAAACTCTCTCTCATCATGGACTGATCAATTTGAACGCGAGCTAGAGGCCGCTTTAGTTTTTAACAATGAAATAATTCTTATGGGAGACTTTAATATTGATTTAATCTCCGATATTAAGGCTAATTGGCTTCATGTGATACAACTGTACGACCTTGCACAGGTAATCAATGTTCTAACAAGAGTAACCGCCTGTACTTGTACCCTGATCGACTACATCTACACTACCAAACCTGACAACCTCTACGAGATTAACGTACCCTGTTGTTCTATTAATGATCACTATCCCATATGAGCAACTCGTAAGCAACAGGGCGCAAAGAAAAGCAATTCACACTCTTATATGCAATAGCGGTGCTTTAACAAATTTGCTGAAAATGAATTTCTCTCAAAACTGTATCAAAATATTAGCTCATTAACGTTCTCTAAAACAGACCGGGATTATGATTTATCTACCTGGAACTACTGTTTTCTTACTATCCTAAATAAACACGCTCCCATACAAATCAAAAGAATTAAACGATCAAAGCAACGTAAACAAAACTAGCATCATAAATGTAAAGAGTTTACCTATTATCGTTTATGGCGGAACAAAGTAAAATTCCTCATTGTAAAAACATAAACGCTCCTTTTTCAAAAAAGTCGTTGCCTCAAACTCTGATAACAGATCCATCTGGAATCATTTGCGAGAACTAACTTCTACGAAACCAATACTTCTAAGTCCATGTAAAATTATAGTTAATGGTACTAGTTACACTGATGATTGCGATATTGCAAACCAAATGAACAGATTTATACTAATATTTTCCAAACACTTAACAAGTTAATTTACAGAGCCTAACACAGATAAACTTGCTGCCTTCGTAAATGAAAAGGGTACCCGATTGTGTTTGTTTTAATATCCCCCTAATTACATTAACTGATACTATTGATATTATCACTAAAACAGACGCTAACAAATTGGCGGGTCTAGATGGAATTCATCCCAAAATTTTGAAGCTGTTGGCTTTATCAATCTCTGAGTCATTAAATAAAGTAATTAACGGTAGTATTACTTCCTGTAAATTTCCAGAGTAATTGCAATTAGGAAAAGTATTCACAATTCATACGGGAAATGAAAAGAATGACCCATCTAACTATCGACCCATATCTGTTCAATCTGTACAAATAATTATTGAAAAACATGTCAGCAAGCATCTTTTAGAATATCCTAACAAGTATCAACTCCTCCATAATCACAATAAGGTTTCTGATAAAAACATTCATGTCAAACTGCATTGACGAAACTTATAGACCAGTGGCTACTAGCAATCGAATCGGACGAAGTTACTGGTGCAGTCTTTATTGATTTTAAAAAAAGCATTCGATTTGGTTCACTTTCGGTGCTCATTAAAAACACTATCAGCCTACAAAGTTTTCTTTAAACTAATTTACTAGATTCACATCATATCTCACTAACAGACCCCAGGTTGTTTGTACGGGTAAATATACTTCAGATTCAAATCATATTTTAAGTGGTGTCCCTCAAGGGTCTATATTAAGACCTCTTCTTTTTCTACTGTTTATCAATGACTTAGCCTTGTATCCAGTGCATTATAACACATATCTTTTTGCTGACGATTCTGCACTGCCTACATCTGATAAATCTTTTGACTCCATTGAAAATAAACTTCAAATCGACCTCAACAATATATCAGTTTGGTGTCAGCAAAACAGAATGCATATTAATGCATCTAAAATGAAATGTATGACAATAAAAACAAGGCAGCGCCTATCCACTAACATGGATTTACTTCTAACTCTAAATGGCTTAGACATATCTAGTGTTAAAAATCAAAAACTTCTTGGTATCTACATTGATCAACACCTCGGCTGGAATTCACATATCGATCACATATGTGCAATGGTCGTCAAAAGGATGACTCTTACAATTACTGTCGAAATTTCTACCTCCCCAGTCGCTTGAACTTTTTTGGGTTGGGGGTGGGTGGGGGTGGGGGTGGATATATACTACCACTGATTGACTACGGCTGTTCCATATGGGGAAACACATTCAATTAGAATCTATCCAGAATTGACAAACTCCAAAAAAGGGCCGCGCGATTAATTCTGAAACTTCCTATTACGACTCCCTCGGATGTTTTGTTTTCACGTCTACAATGGCTACCTATAGAAAAACGTATTCTTTACTTTAAAGGAATCATGACATATAAGTCTCTAAACGATCTTTCTCCAGATTATATCTCTAACCTAACTGAACTAAGATCATCAAATACTGAGCATAATCTCCGAGCAACAACTAACAACGAACTCCAGATTCCGTGGTCGAAAACCAACCATTTCAAAAGCTCTTTTACTGTATCAGCACCCACCTTTTGGAATACCTTACAATTGAGGATACGTAATTCTAATTCCCTTGCTTCGTTTCAAACCTCATGAAAGAAATTCTTTCTTGACCAGCTGGAATGATGTATTAAAACCTCCCAGTCATTGTATCCAGAGATAATCGGTGCATGTTTAATTCTATCTATGTATATACAACTTCTGACATGCTGAAATGAGTATACCTGTGTATAGTATATTGTGCATATATGTGCCTGTTGACCGCAATAGTTACATACATTAATCCATTTTAATTTTGTATAAGTACGTGTGGGAGCATACGTGAGTGCGTGTTGGTGACTTTTTATTTTTTATTGTTTTATATTTTTAACATGACCTGTTACAAAAATTGAGAACCACATGGCAGATAGGTCTTTTATGACTAAATGTGTTATCCTCGTTAAATAAAGATTATTATTATTATTATTATTATTATTATTATTATTATTATTATTATTATCGTCTCATAAATCTTACGCGAAATTGTTTCGATTTCCTTCTTTCACTTGCTGCCTCTACAGCTTTCAAAATACACATACCCAAAGCAACACGAGCTTCATGTTGAAATATGTTAATTAGCCCCATAGCATTTCAGCTGCTAAAGATAAAACAGTATTTCATATCTTAACGCATGTTTTAGCATAATGAAACTGAGAAACTTTATTATGTACATTTTGTCGCTAATTTTATTGTGTCCTATTTGCATTTAGCAGACATGTACTGCAAGAAACATCGCAAAAAATGAATATGGAAAAGCGGCACAAAATACCCAATGGAAGACAACAAGAAACTGCTACAACATTAGTTTGCTCTAAATCCTACAAATGTAAAATTAGTACATACTATCGTGCATGCATGTCCATTACAGTTTTAGTCGCAGATTTAAAATTAGTCCTTTCCTACAGGTAAACCTACACAATTAGTCTTTTCCTACAGGTAAACCTCTAGAATTAGTCTTTTCCTACAGGTAAACATACACAATTAGTCTTTTTCTACAAATATATCAGATTGCATGGAAGAAAGCTAAACAAATGTTGATAGTACAAGCAAATATGTTAGTGGAACGTATGTTTAGCTATCAAACAAAGTATGGATTTTGTTGTTGTTGTATAGATGTGTGTAAAATGTGCGAAGCCATGATTAAACGTATATTATGATATGGATCAGAAGCCATGATACAATGTATATTATGTTATGTATCAGACGCTTTGGGGAATTTGAGTATTTTGATGAAATGTAGCAATTGCAGAGTAATATTTGTATGTGGTATTTGAACGTGTATAGTATACTAGTAATACTGCTATTCTTGAAAAATGCTATAGGTGTCCGTTATACCATACATTATACTTGTTATATATTGGCTATTGTATTAGGAGCATGACATAAACCCGTATCAGTGCTATATAATGCTTTGAATACTCAATGACACAAAGAGGACTACATGAGTGAAAAAGAAAAAGAAAAGAGTTGACAAATCTTATTTTCACGTATGGGTTCTGATATATGTGGCTTCAGCAAGATGTTGGAGACATGCGTTTATTTCTTCTTGTTTTTGTAGAAAGAGTAAGAGATACTGTTTATCAAAATTGGACAAGCAAACTTTATGTAACTTCCAAATTAGAGTATTACTATCAATATTAAAAAAAATCATTGGAACCAGCAAGTACCTACCATTGGATATACCACATATTTTAAAAAATAAAATCTCTGGTTCAGTTTAGATGCTTAAATCATGATTTGATGATGGAGATTGGAAGACAGAAGAAACGTGAAAGAAAAGATCGTTGTTACCCACTGGCGGTTTTCCCATTAGGCAGACAAGGTAGCTGCCTAGAGCGGCAAACTTCAGGGTGTGGCAGATTTTAAAGCATGAAAATCTGGCTTTGTTTTCTTTATTTTGTAAAAAAGTAAAGGAGAAAAAAAGCTATAGTTAACTTTGACCATTATTTAAAGACGTAAAGGTCTTTAAAGGCTCTAGTTTAAAGGTTTTGTTTTGGGTGGGGGGTTTTTTTCGAGGGGGGAGGGAGGGGCGGCAACTCTGACAATGCCTTGGGCGGCAAAAATCATAAATCGGTCACATTTGCTGCCCTGAATGTATAAAGCAAAATTTTTATGTCGTCGAAAACGAATGTCATTTCTTCTGTATCTGCCAAGCGTATAGTGAATTATAAAAGCTGTATATAAAATATATTTATTATGTGTGTCCTGCTAAAATACACTTTCCCTAATGAACTTTAACAATCTAGTAGTAATATTTCATCTTATTATTTATATCATAAATTTGCATCCAGAGCAAACTTTACTAGTCTTACATGATGACTTTGAGACACGTTAATAATATGTGGCAATGATAAGTATATATCGATATCTAGATGTAGAGCCTGCAGCTGCTCTAAAATTATATATTGATGAAAATGTTATTTGTATTATGGGCCTGTGGCCTAAATTACAAATATAGCTTCAGTTTGTCAGTCAGATTAAACATGGTACAAGGTTCAATATTTTTGTCTAAATTATTATATACGATGAGCGTAAGGACCATTATTTACTTGTATATACAATAATGTGGATAGCATTTGATCATAGCCTTTCATGTTGCAAAGTTTCGTCATGTATGAGTAGCAAACTGTTACGACTCTATGGTCTAAGAAAAATGTAACAGAAAGAAAGTGAAACCAACAAATCAAGTAAAAATCAACAAGCAATTTATTACTAGATAATTAAAATGAAAAATCAAATAAATCACTTACAGTAATGTGTTTTGAAATCCTAATAATCCAATAAGAATGATTGTTCTAATCACAAGTCCTAAATATAGAATGTTTAGAATTCACGGCTGTGTCCTTGAATGTTATTATGTGCCAATGGTCTCCAAAGTCCTGATGTACTAGTAATCTTGATGTGCTGATGTCAAAATGAAGTATTCCAAAATCTCTGAATAAGTTCACATAAATTCCAAAATCATCAATTAAAAATCCAAAATCCAAAAGTTTATGAGCACTGTTATAATCCAGTGAATATTTAAAATAATTCCTCTCTTAGAATTTGGAATGAATTTTCACAACTGTAATAGCTCTTTACAAGACTGATGGTAATGTAAAAACTGAAAAAATGTCCACCAAACATGGTATATATAAAGATTGGTCACATGACAGAATGTTCTAGAATATGAGTCATCTTAATGGAATTCTACCTGTAAACAAAATTCAACCTTGACCTTCAAATTGAGAAAACATATTGATCAAAACAACCTAATTCAAGGACACTAGTTAAACATGTTTTTCCTGATAAACATTAAGATTTAAGCAAATATTAAAGTGAAGAAACATTTATAATTTCCTAAAATATTTATAATATTATATAAACATCATACATAACAAAACATATAACCTACGATGTAGATGACTCACTATGGGAAATATTTAATAAGCAAACATCAAAAGATTTATGTTAATATGAGCTGACTGAAATAGTAACATCATGATTTTTAGTCGGATTAACATTAATTGGATATTATCTTTTGAGAAAGGTCTGTCATTTTCAGAAATATGAAGAAGAACATAATGTCCGAAATTTCACGAGTAAACCTACAAAATATTGACATATGGCCTACAGCTGCAAATGCTTGAAAGTTTGATCAAAAATAGAGCACGCCTGGAAGATATTGTAATATTATGTCAATATGATTATGTAGGACAATTATCGTAAAAGATTAATTAGTATACTAATCTACTTTCAAATTAATGAAAACTGAGCATGGATAGCCATAATGTTGCCAATTTGTGGCCTTAATAGTTTAGATATCTTTTATTCTTTTATATTTTGAAGAACATATGATGGATATTTGTATGCTTTAGTTGGATCCAATTCTTCATATCTTTAAAAAAAACCAATAGATAGATAGATTCGTGCATTGGTGGGTATTCTAAGGATTTAAAACCTCTTTCATTCACACACGGCACAATACGTTTAATCCCTCTTTTTCTTTTTTTACTTCAGAATGTGATCTGAAACGCACTTATTTCAGCTGTTTCTCCCACATATATCATTTACTATTATTATTATTATTGTTATTATAATTATTATTATTATGATTATTATTATATGTATATAATTTATTTTAATTAAAATATTTAGAACTTTGCTTTAATCGGCACCATATAGTCATTATTGTGCTTACGTGCCTTTAAATCCTCTTCTATTTCCTCCTACTACTATTACCACCCAAGACTGTACACGTTCTGAATGAGTTGAGAACTATCTTTGACAGTAATACAATATGATATATATGCAGGTTTCTGTACAATCAATACAGCCTTGTAGCAACGTTTAGCCAGATTTTCCGAGAAGAATGAGACAATATAAATAAAAGGCTACATTTTATATCCGAAACAAAATTCCATATACCTTGCCAGAATTGAGAGTAAACTTGAGAATCGGAGAGACTTTAAAGCTGCATTCCCTGGAGTAAAAAAAAAAGATAATGGCTGGATTTTGCAAACGTCAGTTAGACAATTTGACATTTAAAAGATTTGAAGAGGTGGGGCGTTTCTAAGTATATAGATCGTTATGCACTTGTATTACAATGTCAACAAACCCAGCGATGAGTCACAGTGGCACATGTAACTATACACAGCCAATCCATAGATGACTCCAGATGTAAGGAAGCATAGTGTAGAGGGCACTTGCTACCGGTGTTCAAGCGTCCCTATAAGACAATTTGTGCCCGATCTGGTCTCCCAATACAAGTGTAGTATATACCCAATCAAAATGAAGACAATCATCTGAATACAGTGCATGTGTATAATTTAGAGAAGCGAGTCTCTTTATAAAACTCCCTGGCATTTAGTGTAAATAATATTATTTGTAGACCAGAACAAGGGTATGATAAAAATTAAACAAACCAAACTGGACGATCTGGGTGGAGTTGGGTCGTAAAGCCATCGTGTTACACTGTGACGCGTCGCAAAGAATACGCTCCTCATAACCCTTACAGTGCTAGTAATATTATTATACATTGAGAGAGACAGAGAGAGGGGGATACCCTTTATGAGTTTTCTGAAGACAAGGGTAAATCCTATGTTAGAAATGTTCATTGGCATATTTGTTTCATTGATCAGTTTCTAAAAGCAGTGTTATATTTTAAAATTGTATGGAAGGAACGTAGTATGATTATGCATGTGCCAAATTTAAGTCTAAAATTCTGGTAGGCTGCATTGCCTATACCATCACCTGGCAAAGGCGTGTGCTAGATCTTAAATATGCAACAATTCGGATAGCGTACTGTGAGGCCAGAGTTTAATTCATCCAATTTATGAGATATATCAAGAGCTAGTTTTATTTTTTTGATTTTTTTTTTTTTGTAAACGGACTGGCGGATAATTTATGCAGCACAACAAGAAAATACAACTAACTCTGTTGCCGTCTCAAACAACATTTGCAATAAAAAAATCAGATCATACATTGTTACATTTTTTAGCCAATGAAATCGCTTTATAATTACTAAAGTGGTTGGGGTTTTTTGCCAACTGAATCGCTTTATAATTACTAAAGTTTTTTGCTCTAGATTCAAGACGACATACACTCAAAATATTTACCTTGAAATTGGCGTTTTTGACATTGCATTTCAGTGCATACAAATTAACGAATATTTTAATCACGCTAAAGATTTCTTGTACCGTAAAGGTTTGAGTTTGTTCCAATTTTTGTGAAAACAGTAACATTAGACAACTAGCAAGTTTATTCAATATCCAGCCATAACACAGGCCTTACTTGACAGACCATACAAAATCGTTATTATTATTATTATTATTATTATTATTATTATTATTATTATTATTTCATCGTGATAGAGAGATGTATGTGTGCGTCTGTCTCTATGCCAATAGGGATGTGCGTGTGTGTGTTGTTGTAAAACAGAGACAGTGGACCTTACATGGTAACACCATATGCGTGAACAATGGACGTCTGGATCACTCTGTGTGTGTGTGTGTGTGTGCGTGTGTGTTTGAAAGAGGGGGAGAGGATTACCCTTTTTATGAGCTTCCAAAAACAAGGGTAAATCCTATGTCAGAAATGGCTCATAGATTTTAATGTTTTATAAATCCTATAGGCAGCTTAGCTATCCTAACTTTTGTATTTCTCGCAGCCAGTCAGTTATATTTTTCTGCATAAGAAAAGTACATGTTCTCATTCATCAATTTAAAAAAATCAATGTTATATTTATTGTCGAATGAAAGCAGTGACATTTGGCGTGTGACACAAATCTAAGGTAGGTAAAATTCTGGCACACGTCTTGAGATTACATAGAATGCAGTCTGCCAAGACCAGACTATGTTACAATTCTCAACTATAAACGGGGCTAAAATTGCGTTTTTATCTATCGTAAGTTTGATATTTTTTCTCACGTAGTAATTTGGACTACGTCAAATGTTTGAGAGGCATCTTAAAGCGGAATATATACCATTATGATTTAAAATTAAATCATTCTATAGGAAACTCACATGTGTTTGTCTGTCTGTCATTTAGTGGATGTGTGCATGTTCGTATTTTTGTGAAAGAGAGAGAGAGAGAGAGAGAGAGAGAGAGAGAGAGAGATAGAGAGAGAAATAGAGAGATATGACCTTACTGGGTGACACTATAAGCGTGAGCAACGAATGTTGAGATCGCTGTGTGTGTATGCGTTCTTCTGCTGTTTCTTCTGCGTGTTTTACTTTGAACTTCTTTACTGGAAAGGGTTCTTCTGTGTTTAATCTTCTTCGTTTTCTTCTACTTCTGCTTCAAAAACGTCCCCTTTTTTACTTTCTTGGCACACTCTTTAGAACGGTGTCTTTTTTCTTGACAATGGTAATAGCTGTCTTTACTTTTGTCTCTCTTTTCTCCATTCTTTCCTTTTTTGTCATTGTTGACATTCTGGACCACAATGTTCTTTCTCTTGACAGGTATAGCAAGTATCTTGACGTTTATGTAATTTGAAATCTTGTTAGAAGGGTACTTTTGAACGACTGTTTGTAAATGTCTGACCAGAAGTGTCATCTGTTTTGGCTCTTCCATCTTCACGGATTAAAATTGCATGAGTGTATTCTCTTACGCAGGAGTACTATTATATAGTGAGAGAGAAAGAGGTATCTTAGGTAAATGAACACGATTAATCTACTGTCATGAAACGATCATACCATTCCAAGCAAACAAGAAGTCAAAAGACAACGAGGTTCTATATCGCCTCATGCGTTAAGAGAAGTATTAGAGGAAATTCACGCTAGCGATTTTAAAGAAGACACCTGGAATCCTGAGCCAATACAATCTACATCCACTTCATTTCAGAAACTTTAGAACGACTGTTTATACTTACACTGTAGAACGACTGTTTATACTTACACTGTAGAACGACTGTTTATACTTACATTGTAGAATGACTGTTTATACTTACACTGCTATAGTTAAACAGTTCAATGTTAGCCCGTTCACTTTTTACATATGGCATGAATTTCGCCTTGTTTTGTCGCTGTACTGGTAGCCGTAATTTTTAGGACCACAAGCAAAATTCAAAATAGGCTCTTAGGAATGTTCGTAGGTCCAAGCTTTTAAACGGTTGTCTTCGATGCGTGGGGGATAAACTGAACAAGGCAGATTGGGAAACGTTTCAGTTCCTCTGCCATAACGCCATCAGGGAACAGTAAAAGATCCTTAAAGATTGCACTGCCAATCCAAAAGCTGACACAAAAAAAAGAAAAAATACCGTATGTACCAAGCTTAAGCTTGTCGTACTATTAGATAGAGCTAAAGAACAACGTGGATATAAAATGTCTCTGCGATGAACTCTCGCTCCCTTATGAAATCAGTATGTAAAATGGGAATCATTCGCACCCCCACCCCTCCCCTTCAGATGTTGATAATGGATATCATCAGGTCCTGCTGAAGAGAGTATTGTCGTTTTCGTGATCAATTCATCTGATTTCTTAAAGCTTTCCATAGAGCTGGTGGTTGTAGGCGGAGTTGCGGATGGGGGTGGGAGGGTTTACATGTCTGACCTAGCTCTTGAGGTTTGAGAGTATTACTTTTCTTCAGTAAATTGGAAATTAGTCACTACCACAGAGATCGGGATCAACTTCCCAAGAGAAGTCAAATAAAAAAGATGGATCGCAGACTGTCATATCAAAATACGGGTAGGATGCTGTGACAAGATGCAAGTAAGTATACGACTTAATATTAAAATGGCAGAGATGGTGTTTTGAAACAAAGTCTACTGTCGTCTAATCTCTCTCATTGATATTTATGTAGCCCCAAAGTGTTGGTGTGCTTTAAAGTCGCCAAGTAAAACAAAAAAGGTAATGGTAACTGTTGAACAAGATGGACAAGATCAGATTGATTAATTGAAGTACTTGTAGGGAGATATATTGAGCAAAGTGTCAGAGTTTTGTAATGGATACCCGAACGACTACAGCCTGGAATGTAGTATTGAGATTAACTTGACTGTGAGGAGTTTTGTTATTTATGATGATGGACACTCTTCCAGAGGCCTGATCAGTATTTCTGAACACATTGTTAGAGGTTATGATTCTTTTTTAGATTCACTGAATCGTTGTTTTTTCTTTTTAAAAAAGGTTTCCTAATGCAGAATAGTATATGACCATGTTATTTCAGTAGGACACTTATTTCATCAATATTTTCGTTTAAACCTCGGTGATTCTATTGCATAATCATGTCAGACATATTTGTGAAAGTGTTGGAAATATGCTACTTTTGGGAGATTTAGCTGGCGCGGTACGATGGAACTATCAAGTTTCCATACTATCTTGATTCCAAATGTATTCTATAGACCTGTAACAAGCATTGGGCATGTGCTATTTGTATTTACATCTCCGGTTTAAAGATTTAATAGATTTTAGGTACTATTTGTTTGGTTATGGGAAATTTTTGTTGGAAAGATATTTTTCAAACGCAGTAATTAGCAAATTGTAGGTACAGTCGTCATACTAAAAGTTGTTTTAATTGGACCCTGAACTATTTTAATATTCTCACTTAAAAGTGCTAAAAAATTAGACATGTATTAGGTGTTTTGGGCCTGTTTTGTTGTTTGTTGCATGAACTACCGATCTCAGACTTAGAGTTGCTTACTGATAAATCAAACCAATGTGAAGTAAGAAATTAGTCTCGTGAATGTGTGGTCGTTTGTTTGATTTGATGAAAATAATTAGTTGTGGTATTCAAGTGTTTTATAACCCTTTAGTGACAATGTCTGCTGTCTTAAGGTGCTTGGATATATAGGGGTAACAATGACCTCAAGCCACACTCACGTAATATGTTCAACATTATGTAATTATTCTGTATTTTATCTCTCAATTTTGATGTGAACTTATGAACTAAAATGGTGTACTCTTTTCTCGTCACTAGCTACTTTTTGACCAATGACTTGTTACAAACCTTTACCAGGCTCTTGCTCGGCGTTGATCTCTCTAAGTTATGCAAAGGTCTGTTTTAGCAAGACTACTAAAAGTTACCAAACTAACGACGAACAAAGTTAACCTGTCTTGAGGTCAACCGGTGTGATGTGAATACAATCGCTCATAAATTTGCCTTTTTTTGCAGTTTTCGTCGTAGTCGACGGTGGCGTCACATCAGTTTCAGGTTTGTCTAGTGCTACGTTTAGTTTGAGTATCCTAGGCGAAACTACGCATGTGTGTGTGTGCGTGTGTATGTATGTGTGTGTGATGGAAAATAAGACGAGAATATCAAATGCAAAATTTAAAGCGTTCAAAATCTTAATGCTGTAAGGTATATTTAGATATCATCTGTACCCATTATTGCAGAACTTCCACAACATCCTCACATTGACGAGAAAAGACAGTAGGTTAAAACTGCCTAAGTTCAGGACATAGGTTAGGCTAGGCTTAACAATTGTGCGACCTGGTGGGGTAGTGATGGTGGAGGTTTCTATCAGTTCCAGAAATTAGTGTGAGATTATATTTCGCAAAATATCTGTATTTGTATAACTCGACCAATTGACAATCGTCAAACAATTACTACTCAGTGTTGATCCCAATGAACCGTTAACCAACTAATTCTACTGCGACCGATCTGAGAGTTACAACGCAATCACCTCTGTACCCATTGTTTTTCTGGCACCAGGGCATATTACCTATATAATATGTACACGTTTATCTTTCAATTTACTTTTCAGATTTTGCCCGGGTTAGCAAAATTCTCAGCAAATACTTAAAAGTCCTTTCTAAGTATTCGTGCACATATTCACAAGAAAATGTTAACTTGTAAGGAATTGTATTTGTTACCGAGCAGGTGGATAATCGATATATATATATATATATATATATATATATATATATATATATATATATATATACATATTAGCAACTGCACTTACGTTTTATGCAATGTACTCATGTCACTCTACTTAACAGAAATCTACTGTTTAGTGAATCTAATTAATAAACTCTGGAGCCATTCGTGCCCGTACTTGATTTGAAAATGCAGAAATCTGTTTTATATGATATGACAATGGGAAAAAAATAATAAGACCGTACCTGAGCGACATTGTCCGTGAGCTTGTCTCAGTCGTTATAGATTCCCTCCTACCATCACCACACCACCACCACCTTTCTCCTTCAAATCTATTCATTAAACCACCCCAAGAAAGAAATTTGACAAGCACCTATTGCCCTTTGCATATTACTAATACGGTCCACTCCTTGACACGCACGCGCGCACTTACAGTCAGGCTTAACTGCACATCCGAACTTCTCTTTGGCCATGGGAAGAACGGAACCAAAAATAGAAAGAGTACTATTATTGGGGAATATTGTGCAAACACGTAAGTATTATGTTCTTTGCTCTGTAAGACAGACATTTTTTAAAAAAATGTGAACTCAATTATAAAACTTTATGACGATGTACCACCAGAGAAACTCTTGGACTTTTTGCAGGAATGATCATTCTTTTTAAAATAAAAAATTTAAAAATTATCCTATATTTTAACGATTGAAGTGTTTTTTACCTCAATCTTTCATGTTATATATCTTTTACCTTATTTTAGCATCATTTTCTTCGATATTTAATTTCGTAGTACTTATTTTTTTACGTTTTTTTGAAAGAGTTTATCTTCCTAAAGTTATTTTCTTTCGGGGGTGGTGGTTGGGATTGTGCAATTCATTATAGTTATTTATTTAGAACTTAACTTTTAATCGACACCACATAGCCACCATTGTGATGACATGCCGCTAAACCACATACAACCATATATACCTGCATACGTACATACCATGTGAAGCGCGGGAATCAAAAATCGAAAGATTATGATCTACTGCGATACTGAGCATAGTGCAAACCTGTAAAGTGTAAACATAAACTTGTATCAGGAAGATATTGATCTCTGCACATGCATCGAGGTAACATTATTAAAAATTCAATTATCAAAAGAAAGCCTTCAAAATGAACCGGAAATAGCTTACCTTGATTATGTATTGAAGACACAAAGAAAACCAAGGCATATAACCCATATGTAGACATTACACACTCTACTAGCCTGTCTCGAGTAAGTTTGACCTCACCGGTTCCATCTTACTGATGCAAAATTTCTAATTTCTTACTGGTACAGACCAAAAACTTGTTAACTGCATATGTAAACAAAACATATAAAGTATCAATTGTTTCAAAGTAGGAGGCAAAGGTATCACTTAATAAGTACATATAACAACACTGTCTTATATTAGGATAAAAGGTACAGTGTTGCATGAATTGTTTCTTTTAAAAAAATGCCTTATATTAACTTTGCTGATAAAGCGATGGTTGATAGATGTAACTTTGATTTGTGTATTTCAAGCACGTCCCTGTATCAGTTTTAAATGAGCCTGACCATGGAGCAAAAAAAGTGTTGCTGGACTTTATACTATTCGACCACGATGTGATGACGACGTCAAAGTGCGCAAGTACTTACTTGTACATTAAGGTTTGCGTAGAAGTTCGTAGGTCATTGTGCTTAGGCATGAAAGGCATTATTACATATAGAACAACTTGATGAGCGTATTAATTTATACTTTGCCATTAACTGAGTGTGCAAGATAAAAACCATATAGGCACCCAAATAGACAACATTGTGAATCTACACATTGCTAAATCTACACAATAGACCCGACCCGTCAATCTGACCTTTGACCTCGCCATCAAATCGTGGTCAAATAGTAGGATTATCCATGTACAGACTAAGAACTAACCTGAACATGCTGAATGAAAGACTACCTTAGTACCGTGCAAATACGCTCCACAAGTCAATAAAGTGCTCTCTCTCTCTCTCTCTCTCTCTCTCTCTCTCTCTCTCTCTCTCTCTCTCTCTCTGTGATGGTAATCCAATTCAGATTGTCTAAACACAGGATCCTGATTTATTTGACACAACCTCACTTCATACATACATACATACATACATACATACATACATACATACATACATACATACATACATACATACATACATACATACATACATACATACATAACTAATGTCAAAATCACTTTCAAACTTGTAAGTACTCTATTTGAAGAAATGTGAATGTTGTCCTTTTCCGCGTAAATCAAAATATAACGGACACATTTTCAGTGCAGCTGCTCATATTTCATACATTGCTGAACTAATAATAATACTGATAATAATAATGCCAGCATCAACAAGATTTTATGTTTTTCTTGTGCTTATTTTGTTCCCCCTCTCTCTCTCTCAATATATATATATATATATATATATATATATATATATATATATATATATATATATATATACACACACACACACACACACACGTTTTACCTGGTTTGTAGGCATTCATCCCGAAACTGGGTTTGCGGGATGGCAGTAATCTAATTTAAATTTCAAAAATATATAGGACTTTTTCTCATATAGTGGCAATATTGAGATTCAGTATATATACTTTTTTATAATCCTATAAATATTTTGAGGTAGCGGCCATATATAAATATTACGGGTAGAATTTGACCTTTGCCGACCTTAAGATTAATGTCGACTGAGGTCTTACCTGCCCATAATCATTTTAAACTTTCAAAACGTCTATTTTTGTTTGAGGATGATGACTTGTATACATTTATGTCTGCTGTTGATAAGAGATTTGATTGGTTCAGAGTCGCTATCTCATTATGCATAAAGAATCTATCCCGGTTGCTTAACCGACACAGCAAGCACCACGGTAAAAAGTTTCCGTGCAGACGTTGTCTGCATTTATTTAGCACGCAAGAACTGCTTGACGATCATGACTTTTACTGCGGTGGAATTAGTGAAAAACAGCAGCGTACGATTATGCCAGAACCAGGCAAAAACATTCTAAAGTTTACAGCGGTGCAACAAGAAATGAAAGTCCCGTGTATCATTTATGCGGACCTTGAATGTTTGAATGTTCCTACTTTGCCAACAGAAGGTTCCAACAACGTTCAGTCAAATACAGGACAACTGTAGTTCATTGGTTCGTTTCAGTCTCTGAATTCATCATTGAACAAACTAGTAAACAACCTTACAGCGATTGGTAATGATAGTTTTACAGTTAATCGTCGATATGGTGGTTCAACCTGCTGACTCGTAAAGGAATCTATAATCTATCCTTACGAGTACCTGATCGACTGGGACAAGTTTGCGGAAACTCAGTTACCACCGATCGAGGCGAGGGTATTTCTGTCAACGACTACACACACGCGAACAAAGTCTGGTCCGCATTCGAATGCAAAACATGGGTGATTATCACGATTTGTATTTGCGCACTGATGTGTTGTTGCTCGCGGATGTTTTTGAGGCGTTTCGGCATACCGCCATGAGAGCATACAATCTCGACCCAGCGCATTATTTTACGTCACCGGGAATGGCATGGGATGCGTTATTATCTAAAACGAAAATCTAGTTAGAGCTGTTAACCAATATTGATCAACATCTGTTTATCGAATGCTCACTTCGGGGCGGAATTTCTATGGCGAGTCATCGATACGCGCGCAAACAATCCAAAAGTGCATGGATACGACAAAACCAAACCAAACAGTTACATCGTGTGTCTTGACGCCAACAATTTGTATAATGGGCGACGATGCAGCCCCTGCCTGTTGGTGGGTTTGAATGGATTGATCGAACACACATAGACATTAATAAACACGTACACGATCACGACAGCAACAGCGACCACGGTTACTTCTTTGAAGTTGATCTGGAATATCCAGATGAGCTTCATCAAGTCCAGAACGACTACCGGCTGGCACCGGAAGCGCTGTCCGTGCCCCGCGAGTCGTTGTTCCCGTATCAGTGCGGGATAGTAGACGAATCCAAACAAAGCTTGTTCCGAATCTTCGAACTAAAACCAACTATGTAGTCCACATACGAAGCCTATTTGAGATTAGGAATGCGCGTTAGTAAAAATCATCGGGTGCTTAGATTTCACCAACACGCTTTGATGGCTCCTTATATCCAGATGAACATGGATCTTCGCGCTAAGGCCACTAACGAGTTTGAGTAAGACTACTTCAAACTCATGAATACTTCTGTATTGGGTAAGACTATGGATTCGCTTTGACCTTGTCCGTGATAGTGAACAAGACAAGCTTCGAAGGTTTATTGCTGACCCGGCATTTCAGTCACACAAAAATCGTTGACGGCGGACTCGAAGCTGCTCACAGTACAAAATCGAAGCTGAATTTGACAAAGCCAATCTATGCTGGCGCTCCCGTGCTAGACTTGTCGAAACTTCTTATGTACGAGTTTTATTATGACAAAATAAAGCCGTTTTACGACGATCGAGTGAAGATGCTTTGCACCGACACTGACTCGCTTTTGTTACACATAACGACCGATAATGTATACGATGACATTGTTTTAAGTACACAATGAATTTAACAACAGCGATTATCCCAAAGATCACCCGCTTCAAAACAATACTAACAAAAATGTTGTTGGTAAATTCTTTGATGATGAGTGCTTTGGTAAATCAATCGAGGAATACGTAGGATTACACCCCAAAATGTACTCGATCGTGATTGGACCGAAGAATATCAAAAAGGCGAAATGAGTTCCCCGGGTTATTGGACAGAACGATCTGAGACACAAGATGTATATGAAAATTTTGCTTGAGCGACGCGAATACACACATACGGCCAACATGATCAGGAATAAAAAAACATCGCACTTTTGTATACCGATGCGTCAAGGTGAGTTTGTCACCGCTTGATACCAAACGATGTATTTCCAGATCCAATTACCACTTACGCGTTTGGACATCATGCGATTGCAAATCAACTTACGATTGATGCATTAAAATATATCTTGGTGGTAGTTCCGTATATCCAGGAACGACTTGCAATTCCTCTAGCACAAATGCTCTACTCGGTGGACGAGGTCCACTCGATGACGGGGCCAAATTATAACGTGTTCTGTGTCTTAGAAAATCAATCCGATCAACGATTTTAATACATCGACGGACCATATGGGGTCAGTAGCACGACGTTGTCAGCCTTCTAACTCTCTAGGTGCATATATATACCGAATAAGCAAAACTGTTTCCCAGTGATTCTAACGGTTATAGTTGAGAAATCATTTTATTGGAAACGGTAACAGTTTTTAATCCAGCCGCGCGTGTGATTTTGTTATTCAGCGTTTGTATGACTGATCGAAGCCTTGTTACTCACTCGTGAGATCGCTGTAGAGTGTTCGCATTCTGGATATGAGACCAAGCATTCTGGGTCCGAGACCTCATTAACAATTTTTGACCGTACTGATGTCCAAATAATTGTTCCGCAAGTGTACGGTTAAATCGTTCCACAATAGCACAATAGCACAATGTACTAACGTGTCCAACACGAACTCGCACATGGTGCTTTGTTAACACAGCAGCAATGGCTCTAAGAAATTCTCTACCTGGATCCACTTGCAACAGCCTTGGCCATGCGAGTGGTCCGCGTGGATAAATACGTTTAATTGCATCTGAAACACTTGCTGAATCTTTAGACGTCAGCGGCTCCGCTTCCTTGTATCTGGTAGAAATATCTACAATGTTTAGCGCATATTTGTATGTGTGTCCACATACCCGATCATGTGGAAAAAACAAAAGATCAGCTTGATGAACTTTTTTAGGTGTTTGGACATCAAACCAACCACGGGAAATCTTCCTTGGCACAGGTATGTCAGTTTGCCACAGCGCTTGTTTGGCTTTTCAACAGCAGCTTCACCTTTCCAATACCCGCGCGGACTGTAGTACATTTTGGATAAAGTCCGCTCAGAAACTACGCTCTTTATATCCATGTGTATTATATCCAAAATATTTTACCTCCAATGAGGATCTTAGCATTCATACCTCCTTTGATGATCCAGCTTTTCTTTTTCCAAGTGTAGAATTAATAGCGTTTACGTCATGGGTAAGATCTATACCAGCACGTTGGCGTTCACGGATATCGTTTAATGTTTTAGAAGCAAGATCATGTAGGTAACATACAGCATCGACGCGGTTGATAGGTGCCTCCCTAGTTTTCGGTCGATTGTTAGAACCAATGTAATTGTATCCGGGAATGTACTTTTCATCAGGGTATTTACTCCATGGTGTCCCGAGTAGTTTCGCTAAAGCGGCAGTGACATCACCACCGAATTTTTTTCAGACCTGGAAGTTCCCACAAACGTGAACTCTTTTGCTCCACATCGAACACAAGTTCCAGCGATCGCAGCTCTACCGTAACGTGTTTGAACTCGAGTTGGATTTGTAGTACGTGTTTTAGTGCGGCATCGCACACAGTATGAAGACATGATTGTATTATACGACAATTTTGTTGACAATTAACATGGTATCACGAACAAGGAAAAGCACCGAAGAATTAAAAAGCTCCAAAGATTTGAAAAGCTCTGCTTTTACCGACATTGATGAGATTTTACGGTAGTGCTTCAGTCATCATTGAGAAGTAAATCGTCCACAGTTAAATTTCTTCTTCACAATGATGTAAGGCTTGAACACCAAATCAATCACTCGCGAATATTTTCCCGAAGCCGACAAAAAAAACACAGAGGTGATTAATTTAGCACAACGATACGCACACGTGCCTAAAGTGATTAGAGACAATTGCAACATGTTGATGATATTTTATGGTGTTGACGCGCATGGTCTCTCAGATATTCATTGGACCTGGTGAGCTGGCGACCACACATAGGATGCGTTTCGAAATATGTTTGCGAATGCCACCTCGGACCGGTATAGTTTCCTCACTATTGACTTGACTAAAGCCTCCTGAAAATATCGTGCGGGTTTGGATAAACAAATTTAACAACCATGATAAACATAGAAAATGACAAAATCCGCCAGTGATGCTATTGCAGAAGCTGCTGACCGACGAATCAAAGCCGCATACGATCAACTGGAACTGCTACGCGAGTACATAGATGCACGCAAACATGTCAAAGATATGTTACAGTCGAGACAAACTGCACGGGAAGATCTCATAGCGGGCTTTTAACAAACATTTTGCACCACTAATTAAACCGGCAAAGGAAACCGCAGAACGTTTGACACCAATAATGGGAGCAAAAGAAAAACCGGGTCCAATTTGTAAGATATCCAAATGCGCCAAAGGTATCAAAGCAGCCACAGAACAAACCGCGGAGGCTATGAAACTCTTACCAGAGCAAATTCAAAAAGGATTATATGAAACCATAGCTGAAATCACCAAAGGTGACGAAAAGGCAACTGTGAGTTTTCAAGAAGAAGAATTATCACCCGAGTTCAAGTCAGAGTTACCAATAAAAGTTAAAAAATGTTATGAGTGGGTACGCCATCAGATCTTTAAAGATGCTTTTGATTTTGCCGCACTAAAGCCTACATACTAGGACTTGAAAAAAGTTATGTTGGAGAGCGAATTACCCCCTAAAAAGTCCCGCCCGAGTTACATTTATAATGAATAGCCTAAATGAATATTTAAGGAGTGGGTGGACATTATCAAACTAAACAGGGGTGAGCCTGAGTGGCCGGAATTTATAAACGTGTTAATGCATATATAAAATATGGTAAAGAAGAGGTCGAGAAAGACTGGGTGACTTATCGTGAAAATTAACCACTATGCTGGGAAAAATAACCCGAGGAAGCAGCATATTTATGCCCATTGGAGGAACTAATTAAACATGGAAAAGGTCTCAGTGGTCGTGCACGCAAACGTGAGACAACAAAACGTTATATGACAACCAAAGAGTTCAAAGATGTGTCTATGGACCAGCAACAATTAAATGAACTAATGGATCGGTTGGAAACATCAGCGGGTAACAACGGATCTGAAGTCATCTATGATGCCTCATCGATTTGTCAACGGTTGCTCAAAAATGATATTATGGACCCGGGGACGTTTCGTTTGTTGATACAGGAACTCGTTAAAGACATTGATGATGTATGTAATACCGATGATGAGTTTGAAGCGATTGAGACGGTCCGTGTTTTACACAAAATAAATGTGGCGATGCAACGTGTTGTTGTAAATACAACCCCGAGCGTTAAATCGATGATTACAATATCATCAACAACACCAGAATTGTATGTAACTTTCTCTACACCAATCCCGCACACTCGAGATTGCACTTGCATAGTTGCGAGTTTATTACAGTTATCCTAATATCTGATCACAGCCGTTCGGTGGTCTTCCCGTGAATAACTCGTCTGTGTTTTTGATGGATGATGCCGTAACCTGGCAAGAAGATGAACTTTCCGCCTGCGCGTTCGACATGGAATCAATTAATGAAGAGATTCGACGGAGGATTTTGTTAAAGACCATCAAAGACTCTACAATTTTCGTACTTGAATATGAGCCCACACTCTGTCATCTCGATTAAATCTGCAACGTACGCGGTTGACATTGCACGGTCTTCAATAAGAACAATTTTGAGTTGGCCTGAAAACATTCCCGACGACAAACGAATCGTACGCGTGGGATACCATATTGCGCCAGATATTGTCAATATTACCTCAACGATTAAAATCAATTTCACCTGTGACGCCATCAGTGACAGTTATGAAAGCGGAACTTCCGCATCCGTAGCTGCTCAGGGTTATATACTGTTTGGATGTTCCCCAACTGTGGAACCGGGTGATTTTATATAAATTATTCCCGCGGCACCTGCGTATCTTTCATGTCATATTCCCCGGTTAACACACATTTGTTTCACTCTTTTGGATCAGGATGGGCACACGTTGGCCATGCGAGGGGAGACCTTGACAATAGAACTATACATTAGAGATCGACCTGACAATTGTACGTAGACATGTAATACCAGTGCGTGTTGTTAACGCGAGAAAACACATTTACAGCGTATATTATGGAAATGGACTTGGTGATGTTTTCCAAGGATTGTTTACAGGATCACCAAATGAGAGCAGTTGATAGCATTAAAAACGTTGCTGCGGATCGGTTAAAATATCTGGGATTGCGAGCAGTTTAGTCAATTCGAGATTGACTACGATGATTAGTGACTCGAGCACCACCAAAGGCGATTACACTTCCATCGACATAAACAATGCCCGCGCCAGTCAGTAAAATCATTAATGAAGCTGCTCAAGAACGTCTAACTAATTTAATGATTACAGATGCGGCAATGATAAGCGGATTACGGTTGTCGACTGGACGCGAGCGGCAAAGCCGTCTCACAAAATGGTATTGGACGAAACCGATAATGTATAAATGATGGCAAAATTTGCAGCAGTATCCCATCCCCATCCCGCCTTTGACATGGACGTGCCTTCGATGATTGATCAAATCATTAAAAATATTTATTAGTATTATTTGTACCCTTGCAAAAGATCCTAATCAAAGAGGTCGACTTCATTTACATTCGTATGATACGTCTCGGTATTTTCTCCCCTGTGAAGCCTTTTTGGAAATTAATGGAAAACTTTTACAACACGACGGTACTGATTACTCCGCCAATACAACGGTTGGATTTTGTAACAACAGTATCATGGCATTGTTTAGCAACTCACATTGTTTCATCGATGGAAAGGAAATTGAAGGATGTGTGAGCAACGTTGAATTGAGACAACAAGTCTCGCCAGATACAGAGACGATTATGCAAAATATGCTGACCCGTCTATGATGTTTTACAAGGATAGATTCGATCGTGCGTAGGCGACCTAAACTAGTTTCCACACCGGCTAATGATGCAGATGTAGAAGCCGTAATTACCGGCACCAACGCGAATTACAACCTTGGATTTATTCAGCGTCGATGACAACTTCATGGAGGCCCATTATCGTTTTCGTGTGCAATTCCTCTCAGTGATATATTTAAGATTTACTGAGATGTTGGCAAGGCTATTTTCGGAGCCAAACATACAGTCACATTATACCGAAAAAATCCAATAGTGATGCAATTTGAAGTAGTGCTGGTGTTTTTGATGGCAAAGTTGTGTTGTTGAAATTAGCATTGTGGATGCCTGTGATAATTCCTTCGGTGGCTACAGAAACACGTTTGTTATTGTAGTTTAGGGGTTCTGGAGGCACATCACCGCTGTCATTTCCACAGACACGTATGAAGGAAACGTTCAACAATTATCATGCCAAATATCTACCCAACAAGGTATCAGCGCACCGAGACATGTAATTATAACGTTTCAAACTGTAGCTCGGGCGCGCGGTGGACTGACTGTTAGTAAAATTATATTTGACCGGCTAGGAGTGCCTGAAGTTTCTTTGCAGTTAAATGGTTATCAAGAACCCGCGGAAGAAATATTACTTGACTTCACAAACAATTATATTGCACGTGGCTATCAGAAGCTCTGGTCGTTCATGGGCCGGGATCAAAACATTGACACAGGTCTACAGATTTCCCAGCAAGACTTTGCTACGTTTTACCGGTTTTTTATTTTTCGTTGGAACACTTAGACCTGTACAGACAATCTGTGGTCGATTTACACTTTCATGCACGTGTAATTGAGGTTCCCGACGGCAATCCTGGCGCCGCTCACCCTGTCCCTGGCGGTTACAGATACATTGTTGTAATTCTCTCTGATAAGATGCTGCTGTTGGAGGGCGCAGGTGGTCAAATGAGGAATTATTGACGGGCCAGTGGAAAACCTGTAATTGTTGTTGCTGTAATTGAACAACATAATATAAAATAATGTATTACAACGAAGTTAATGTTGGCCGTAGCCCAAAATAGCTTGCGAAAATAAAAAGCACAATACGAAACGATTGCCGGGTCACATTGAGGCTTCTCCGGCAAATGTAACTGGAATTGTCCCCGTGTGGTTGACCCAAACGCAACTCGATCAGCTTAATGCAGCCAAATGAAAGAACACCTCGATGACATTAACGTTATCGAAGTCAGAGGTGATGGAACTGCAAAAGACCGGTGGAATGTTTCCATTCCTCGCTGCTTATCCAGCGTTGCTAGCGGCTGCGGCTCTTGCGGTTGAAAAAGCGGCTACGTTAGGGGCTGTTGGAACCACATCCGTGATGGCTACAAAAAAGATGCTTGGGGGAACAATCCAAAAGGAAAAAGTCTTCGATTACCCTGGACAACTCGCAGAATGACCTCAGGCAGAGGTCTTCGACTACTCAGTACAACTCGCAAAAGGCTTCGCCGTTGACGATCTCAGTGCGTTCATTAACCCATCATGATTTACTCGCGATGGTAAAATCAGACAAAAACTTCCGATGTGTCTTTATGCGAAATGAACTAGCATCGATGATTCCTCTCACAAGTTTCGATGTGTCTTTATGCGAAATAAACTTGCATCGATGATTCCTCGCACGAGTTTAACCAGCATTGTTAACCTAAATTCATCAAAAGGACCTGACACTCATTGGTTTGCATACGTGATAACGCCTCGGCATCTTCTATATTTTGACTCGTATGGGCTTGCACCACCACTAGAAGTTACTGAACTCTGCCGTTACAAACTCAGTTGGACGGGCCAGTATGTGGTCATCTTGTTGTTGAAGCAATTCGTGCAATCGCGGGAAGCCCGATCCCGTACACACTTGTTGATTTTACATTCAAGTACACTTGATAGTATATAAAAAGCTTATTAACATTTACGGACGCTCAGCCGCCCGACGAAGCTGTGTCGATGTTGATCTAATCAAGTTTGCCTCCAAAGCGGATTTGACCGAGCCGGGTTGTTGTTGGTGTTGACCCAGGCGAGCTTGTGATTTTTGAAGATCGAACTAGAAATTTCGAACATCCAACGTGGACATTCAAGATGTTATTATGAGGCTGCGAGGAGCTGTTGCGCAAAACCTGGCTGTGATAAGTGAAGTTGGTGGAATCAAAAGCTCTAGTACGTCGATTGCTTTTATAAAAGACTACGTCGAGACAAATACAAAATCGAAAGCTGAAAAGACCGGCGATGAAATGAGTGGAGACCTTATCATGAATGGAAATCGAATTCAACTGATGAAAGAACCGATCGATGATGATGATGCTGCAACGAAGCAATATTTGGATATAAAAATCACTGAGGTGCCCTCGCCACCACGCGTAGTAACCTCAGGAATCCAAATTCAAGCAGTATTGATCAAAGAAGGAGAGGAAAAAGCTGATCTCTTAAGGTTATTAAATGGCCGACTTATTTTCCATTCTCTTAACAATTGGCTGATAGACCTAACCGACACATCTTAAAGGTGCGCGAGTCTGGATTATACTTGTTTATCATAACCGGAAGTAAAGGTTGTTGGAGTAGAATGGTAATGTTGATAAATGATCAGTTGCATGTTAGTCTTATGTCAACTGTATCACGTATTGACAGACCGGCTACTCTTGTTGCAGAACTTTTCACATATACAGTATCAAAATCATTGGTCATCGGGGATGAAATTCAGTTAGAAGCATTCAACGTTTATCTGGAAGGATACTTAACTGTGTTTGGCGTTTGTGTTGAAGATTAGATTTATCATTACATATAAGTAATTAATTCTGACTGCGGTGATCAGGTTGCGGAATTTACCGACGGGGTGATTGATGACCTAACAAAGGATGCTAACATCGATAGTAATTTTGTTCCACTTTTCAGCGAATATCTGCTTTAAAATGGTGCTACCAGGCCCTCGTATACACTCAAATATAATGTATGCGAAGGTAAGACAGAAATTGACCGTTGGGACCATCTTGGAGTCATAGCATTAGCATGTGAAAACACCCGGTCGTCGACTACACCACCGGGCATAAAACACTAGAGGATTGTTTGTATAACGATGAATCCGCTCCGGTTAAATTTCCCATCGATTATATTAAACCAACATTAACTCAACTAAGAAGAGTAAGATCTCGACTGCTATTTAAAAAGGACGCACATGTCCGTGTAACAGTTCTTGGGCGAAGACGAGTACAATCGTTTTAGATACCAACCAAGGGGATTATCAATCTGGTTTTAAGTGAGTGTGGTGTCCCAAAACGCACAATTGCAGGAGATTTAAATATTCATCAGGAAGATATTTCCTATGATTGCATAGCAGTTGCATTAGTAAAAAATGGTAATTGGTTAGAAGTGCGTGTGCATATTGCACGTGAACACGGCATGGTTGTCAAGAAATTGTATTATGCGATTACATTATTAATAAAAGAACTATAATGGACCCTCAAATTTACCGACGTGAAACAATAATCGAAGCGGAACTGTAACTGCAAGATGAAATCGTGAAGAGAACCGCGTTCCTCGTGAAATACAAACGCATATGTGTGGTAGTAGACGCTATTTGTAGCAAAATCACCTGGCACAGATACGTGACCAAAAACAGGTAGCGGATTTACAGACAGTAACAATCGAGTAACTGTTTGCAAAATCATTTAAGTGACCAAATAGTGTAGTTACTGTAATTTTAGAATAATAACAATCACAAAATTAATAACAGCTAGCCGCCGATTTTAATACGCAAAATCTTTCAAGCTAGCGTTAGAATTAGAGCTGGTATAACATATTTTCTGCCAGTATAAAATACGCAGCTGTGGAGAAAATATTCTCAGAATAACTCTGTAGTAAACAATATTTTCTGCCAGTATAAAATACTCAGCTGTGGAGAAAATAATGTTTTACACAGTGTAGTGGCGATCAATAATCCTATTTCTGCAGTCGCACAGAAAAGTATAGATGTAATCAATAATATAGGCCTGACTGCCAGCAGATTTTGTTTGCAAAGAGAAATATAAATAATGACAATACTAATTGTAATTGGAAAATTAATAACAGCTAGCCGCCGATTCTGCTACTCAAAATCACACGCGCGCGTTTAAAATTATATTGTATAATCATACTGCATATGCAATAATATGTGAAGGAAAAAAATAAATTCCAAAAGTCATGGGTATAGAAGGGCTGACCTATCTCAGCTTCAAAAATCTAAACCGTATAATCTAACACTACTAATATCATATCCGTTCCCCGACTTAACACAGTTAAAATATATACGTGCCAATAATAAAAGCTGCATTATAAATATTGAACCCAGTTAACTAAAATTGTTTAGTATTAAATAACTAAACATCATTTCACGCCATGAAATACGTTTTAGTGAGAAATTGCAAATTGCTCCATTTATGTAACCAGTTCAACTATTAAGTTACAGTTTATGCAACGGTACCTTAATGTCATGACGTTGCATTGTGAAATCGGTATGGATTCCCTCTCAAGCCAGTGGATAAAAGAAATTGACACCATGGTGCTAAAATTTATATTATTATGGTTTCAAAACATTACTCTGTCAGAAAATGCAAAACGGTATGTATCAAAATTCAATGTCATAAAGCCAGTTATCTCGTGAACTGGCTCATATGTATATATATATATATATATATATATATATATATATATATATATATATATATATATATATATATGTATATATATATAAAGAAGAAGAATATATATATATTTATATATATATATATATATATATATATATATATATATATATATATATATAAAGACGAAGATAAATACATGCACGTTTTGGGTTGCTGTTGTTACTGTTGCTTCTCTAAAGTCGCGTCTTCTTGATGTAAATTGTTCTTGCCAGGATAAACCCTAATCACAAATTATTAATAACATGCAAAAAAGCAAAAATGTCTTGTAATATTTACATTATGTTTGGACAAAATCGTCAAATAGTTATACATTGGATAGGCAAGACAAGATTCAAGACTTTAGATTTTCAGTTCTGTTATCGCCAATTGCCTGAAAGGCAAAGTACACAAGAATAACCAAGTAGTAAATCCCGATTAGGGTGAAATAAGATAAAATTTGAAATGGAAAAGCTCTCTTTTTAAACTCTTAACTCATAAAATATTGAATTTACCCTTTGCACAAATGCAAGTACCTATAGTTCATATTGATACAGTATACTAGAATTACTCTTGGATCATTTTCCTGTCGTTTGCTTGTCTGAATAGAGAAATAATATTACCAATGCAAAGTGTGCCTATAAATATAATTGGTTTTCGTGATCGGCATTTATAATCAATTATAGTTCATTGGAGATAAATCTGCAATAACAAACGCAACTCGTGGAGTTCATCTTACATGTAAACAGGGAACAAGTTGACTATAAACAAATCAGTAGAATGATTTTTAGATAACTACTGACCACTTTATGCTGGATGTGACCGAAACATAAATAAGCTGTTTCGAACCTAACGTCGTCAATTATTAACAATGTCTTACATATATATATATATTACCTCGAATAAAATAATGCAATCTGCTCTCCCTAGCTTATATAACAGTTAGCATTTTGTGTTTACAATAATATTTTCATATATATATATATATATATATATATATATATATATATATATATATATATATATATATATATATATATATAAGGACATGTGTGATAATGTGAAATAGGCGTCTTAATTTTGTGGTCGTTCCTATATATATATATATATATATATATATATATATATATATATATATATATATATATATATATATAATTGGACTGCACTACATATGATTCGGATATTAATCAACTTTGATTCATATGGTATTTCTCCTAAAAGAGGTCAATGAAAACAGTCAATTAGAGATATTTGCTCAATTCACGTCCAACATTCCGATGAACGATTCATGCTGTACCTTCCGGTGTCCAAACATTCATAAGCAAGTTTCGATATTTAAAGAGTGGCCATCCTCTACGAAGTTTATTAAACTATTAATAGTACATAAATAATAGTTTGCAAAGATAATGCTTTTGATGACCATAGCACGTGCAGTCTGGAACTTAATGATCCTCACACTTGATGAGCAAAACCTTTGAAGTCAATACTTGGAAACTTGAAACAATGCGAATCGTTAGACTATTTGTCCAGCTATATGCTACCAACATAAGGGAATTGTTCAGATTCATTCACAGTGAGTACAAACGTTCAGGGCATACCACTTGACATAAAGTCATTTTACAACTAATAAACTGTATGTGACGCAATAACAATATTAAGACATTCCATTACATTCAATTAGACATAAGTAATTTTATCGTTTACAAACTGTGCCTGACACAATCACAATATTAAGACATACCATTGCATTACACTAGACATCAAATCAAACATAAGTCATTGTATCGCTAACAAACTGTGTCTGAAGCAATTCCAATATAGAGACACAGGAAAGAAATTTACAGTCATATCTTGACGTTCAGACGATAAAGTCTGTGTCAAAATGTCACTTAATACAAATCATTGCAGATGCTACTCGTGAATATTAAAGGATTTTGAGACATATTGATGTTCATTAAATTGAGAAGGTAAAGACTTCGTGCGTTTCATCGTTCAATTTTGAAGAAATTAGATGTTAATATCATTTAACATATCGGGAGAACGTCAAACTTATATTTGAAACAGACCATATATTCAAAGGTCGTGTAAATTGATGTAACATTGCCTTGTTTGATTGCGTTATTGTTATTTATGTTTTCTATATGGACCACCTTCTGAGTCAAACAAACTCCGAAAGCAATAGAAGATACTTTGTGCGATACGTTTCAAATCATTACTAAAACACATCATCTACAAAAAAAAAAAAAAAAATGATGGCACAGGAAAATCGTGTCAGACAGTTTAAACATGTTTTGATTTGATAATAGCGGAATGCTAAGCATTCTCTGTGTCAATTTAGTTGCTTTTTCTTGTTTTTGTATTTAAATTACCGTTGAATTACAACAAATACAGTCTTAAATGCAATTAGGGTTTTTAAAATTATAATCCAAAGATAGTCTTATATATATATATATATATATATATATATATATATATACATATATAATTTTAATCAACGTGCCCTCTCAAGGAATAAAACTGCAAGATTATACTTCTAAAAGAAAAGGCAACATAGTTTCTGTCTAACGGGTATGTGTATGCGCTGTTAATATTTGCACGTCTAGTGATTCCATGTAAAATATACACATTTACATGAGTAATAATCAATTGATATTTGATCCCTTAACTCGTAATAAAATAGACATTAAACAATATAACTGAAAAAAAATCCATTTATTTTTACAGCTAATTTGTACAGATATACAGCAATAAACAAACATAACCCGTTAAATGTTATCTTTCATACAGCCATAAATTGCTGAAATTGACCTCGATGGCTCGTGTGATGGAACCCTTATCACGCCATGTGATATAAAGGAATCATGTGTGAAACTCAACACGCAACGACATACTTCAACAGAACTAAAGTGAAGACACCAAAAATTATATTTTTCATTACATGTAGGAAAATATAAAATGCACACGAGCCGTTTGCTTGATTATTGTTTTCCATCAAAGTTACATTCAAAAGGTTAGAATAATTCCCTCTCCCGACTGTTGTAAGGGCAAACATCCGAAACAGGTACGTTCCACGATGCTCGAGATTTTCGATTATTACTGCCTGTCTGGCCTCCATCTCAGGAGTGAATGACATACTGGTCCAGTTGTCGGATGAGCCCAGTTTTCCTTCTAATACAAACGTTTGAGTGTATCCGTCGCTGTAACCAGGTATCCAAGACAGGACGATAGTACCCACAGTTTGAAAAAGAACAGACAAATCCGTCGGCTTATTTGGAATACCTGCAGAAACATATAACTAGGAAGTATCACACAAGCATCTTTATACGCCCGGATTCATAACATGGTTACAGACAAAGGCGATTTACTACCTTCTCTAGCCTTTTTATATACAAATGAAAACTTTAAATCAAATTTATAAAGTATAGCATGAAGTCTTTTGACACAAGAGTCCATAAACCGACCGGAAACATCAATCCAGCTTTGTGTCAGGTACTTAATAAAATAACCATATTTAATATGTGGTTATCTTAATTATACCAGCATCGAAGTAAAAAAGGAAGAAAATAAAAAAGCAGATTACATTTAAACCAACTACCGCCTAGCCCTTCCTCTCATGTCTTATCAAGGCAATTCTTGTTGAGACCATTTCCTCGTGCTCACTTGGTTTGCATAGAACTGTTGATGAAATATAGGAAAACTTATTTCACTAAAGGTAACCGAATAATTCCATTCTGTTTGGCCTACAGGTCAATGTAAGGCGGTCAAACTATCTCGGGCTATGTTAGACTAAACGTTTCGTTTTAAATTTAAGTCAGTTCCGCATTAAATAAAGATTTTAGCGACAGTCATGAAATACCTACAGTTCATATCGTTTTGTATATTAGCTACCAATCGTAAAATCTAGATACACTTTGTATTGGACTATTTCGATATCTTACCCCTAATCCTCAAAATCGGTGTCTGTGAGGAAACAGCAGTGTCCAGATCTGTGTTGTATGCTAAGCAATATATTTTCCGACCATGGTTCTCAGGTTTAGGAGTAAACGTGAGCTGCTGGCCTGCCCCTATACGTTCTGATCCAATATACCACAAGAATGACGCTTCTGGGCCGCTGGTACTGGCCACACAGGTCAAGGTCATAGCTTCGCCAGAATTCACAGTGAAGACCGTGTCGTTAATTATCTGGCCGCTCCTTGTCAAATTCACGGAATTTATCCTCACTGCAATTTAGTGCTAATTATAAGTTTTGGAGTAAGTATTGAGATGAAAGAGGAAAAAAAAACATTTTTTTTTTCTATAATAATATCTTACCATGCACATATGCGAGAATTAAAAGTGACGCATGTTCATATATTCAACTTTTACTCGATGTCATTTTTTGGTGCGTGATTGAAACGTCTTTAATTATGTAATACCCTGTGTGTTAATATGGTTTCAAATATTCTATCATTGCATCATCGTGCCTGAAGAACGTTCTATGGACAGTCAGAACTTATAATGGTTGTTTCTGTGGTACATATGGTATGCATCATTTTAAAGATATATTTTGTTGTTTTTTTGTCAAACTTTTGGTCACACCACATTTAACTACTGAATAGTAAAATAGTAAACTTGTGAAAAGATAAAAAAGTACAATGTGATATAATGCGCGAGAGATTAACTACTTCAGGGAATAATGACAAACAAAAATGTAGATAGGGCTCAATGTCATAGTGAAAGACAAAAATTAAACTGACTTCATGTACAACGGAAACGTAAAAGAGAAAAAAGATATCTTTATCCAAAACCGCCTATTTCAAACTTCTCGGTCAAATTTGACAAGATGATAAAATAAAATGTATATTTCACAAGTTTCTATATATATGCTGTATGTATGAAATACTTACCATTAACAAAAACTTTCACGACATTATTGTTGTTTTCATTTACTCCCCCCGGATTGGAGCATCGCCAATATGTATTGTTTTCCACCTCGTTTTCACCGGGGACTGTCAAAGATATCTCCCTTCCATTACTTTGACAACTGTAGGTGTAGTTACGAAAGCTCGACGGTGTGCTGCTACATGTTGAGTTTATATACAACACCGATGCGACCCTAGATCCACTGCTCTCAAAAGACAACGACCTGACGAATACGGCATACTGGGTTTCATTGTTCAGTGAATTAAAGCACACCAAGCTGAACGGTTGACCGTAGTACGCAGTACCATTCAATCTTAAAGTAATTTCTCCAGCTGCTGTAATAAGAGTTTGAGTTACGTAAGTAAGTATGCGTGAAATCCCAAGTTTGCACAAAAGGGATACAGATTTTGTCTATCTTGAGCAACTGTTTTTGTTGCCGTTGTAACAAAACATTTACATTGACATCTCATATCAATTAATAGCTATACTAAATTAAGCCCATATCGGATACGAGAAGATAACAGTATTCTAGAAGTGTGAGAACTAAATATTAATGCATATATATATATATATATATATATATATATATATATATATATATATATATATATATATATATATATATAACATTTGGATACACATACGCATACACTAATGCATTGAAACGTCATGGGTATTTATTAATACTATTTCTGAATGAGTGTGCAAATGCATGTAGAATGATTCGATGAATGTTCATATACTGCTGGTGATGTCAAATGTATTACATGCCTTATCTGTTAACTTAATCGTCGGCCTGTTAATCCAGTCTTTCACGATTTCGCTTCCTGCTATCTGATTTAAAATGTTTGAACGAAACTTGTGATCGACACCATACAGCCAATATTATGCTGACATGCCGTTAGAAATAAAATAATAATACATTCTTCACCCTAATTCTTCAAAATATGATAATGGGTTTAAGAAGTCTTTAGCTGCATAATTAGGCTGTTGTGTCATGCTGAATGTCTGGTTATTTTCAATTACAAATTCAAAGGAGGTTTGCGGGAGAAGCTAAAAATACGTGTTCCAAGCAGTTGCTATCGAAGCCAAATATGTCTTTATGTAATCATTTTACTAAGTTTGATTAAAATCTACACTATGTTTTTGGAAGAAAGTTGAAAATAGTTGAACTTTTGGTAACTGTGGAAACCAAACGGTTACTAAGGGAACCCTTAAGCCATATCGTCGTAGTACACATCAAAAGAAACATGCATACACAAATGAATCGCAATTTACTCAGATGGACGCAAGAGAAACGAGGGACGACGGACACCGGCTACCATTAGCTCACGTGGCCTTTAGTTAGATGAGCTAAAAGCCCCAGCATAATGGTTCCTGTGTATAAAATATGTGAAACCTAGAATGAGCTCCAAAAGTTATCGTTATTCTGTCTGCGAAAGCAAGCGAGACGGAAGAATCACTTTATCTTCACATCACAGACAATCAAAGCTGCATCGCCCTATGCTTTTCTGACACTTGCCATTCCAGTTTTCATCCTCCAATGGATAGTTTCACTTTGAGAAGAGTAGTAAAATTTGCTAAATCCGTGAGTACATCAACAATCATGTTTCAATCATCCATCAAGGTTTTAAACTCGGTACATGTTCACACACGTACGCACAGTCTGACAGGCACCATTAGATTATCCCATGGAACCAAACAAAAAAATGAAGTGTGGTTATCAGAAGTGGTTTAGCGCCCTCAAACAGAAGTTCTACTTTCGAATGATTTAAAAGAAAGAAGGAAAGCTGTGCATGGAAACTCAAGCAACATCTAGAGCGTTAAGTATAACTTCATAGTGATAAAGACAGACACCTTACAATAATGCATGCACTAACAAGCACCAATAGTACACTTACCTCGGTACTTGATAGAAACCACAAGCACATACAAGGTAAATAACAAAGATATATCCATTATGCGGGCGTTTGCAGTAGGTTTGACAACGGAGTAAACTAATATTGAGCGATTTCTGCAATTAACTCCCTTGTTTATATCAATGCCTTTTCACATTATTCTGTCTGTGAAAGCAAGCGAGACGTAAGAATCACTTTATGCTCATATCACCGACAATCAAAGCTACAGAAATATTAGGGTCATCTGAATCGATAGTTTAGTTGTTTTTGATAACAAGCACGACTTACGTCTTCTCTTACAAAGTTTGTAGATAAGCGTTGAGCTATTTATGGCCAAGTATAAAACCCCACTAAAATAAAGAGATTGAATTCCTGTGTAGTTGTAATATTTATCAAACTGAAGGACCGGTGCCCGGTGTATGTCAAACAGGTGATAACGATAAAACCTCAACCTTTAAACATTCGTCCGCTTGAATTTATCATGTATATTCTATAGTACATGTATCTAGAACACGAAATGTGAACTGGTTGTATGGCATCGCAGTTATCTTAGACTCATACGTATATAACGAACACCACTTATGTAAGCTCTTGATTGAAATGCCTGTACATAATTCAATTTAAGAGGTAAAATAAATTCTATCCCTGGTGTTACTTAATGCAGATGTTAATATGTGTTACGAATGTGTGAGAGCTTGTTATGTAAAACGACTAATGTTTCTAAGCGCCATACATGTATTCTATATACAGCATGAAATAAATTGCTGTTATACAATGCATTATTTCGATTATAAGAGACTTAATCCATACAGTGGACACACGAAGGTTTATAAATTGATAATATATGACCACAGACAACACGCAACTTAATGAAATGAATATTTCCTGCTGGGGAAATTATATTTTTCAACGTTCATCTTTATTGTGTTTCCATGGCGAAATTGTACCTACAAAACGATGCTTACACTTTACCACAGCTGTATAATTGTCGGATGTTGAGGACTGGAATTAGCTATGCTCTGTGCCGACCAATAAAATGCAGTAGGCCAAAAGTGGAGGAACTATTGGTTAAACTATTTTTTTTCTCTTACAAAAGAAAACAACCCTGTTCATGTTATATGTAGAAAATGATACTGGCACATATGTTTGAATTAACGTGGTTGTGTGTTTTCAGCAGGACCTTTAATATCCAGTATATTTTTTCAACTATTCTAAATGAAACATATTTTAAATAAGCTAAAACATAAATAAATATATAAATAAATAAATAAACAAATACATATGTAAATACATGTGAGAGGTTGAAGAGTTAATATTTATTTCACGAAGCAGTATTATTTTGCATTAATATTTGACAAGTGATAATTACCGTCCAAGGATTAAAAAAAGAGATTTGCATATATGTTTTCTCTACTTTGCCTGGAAACTAACTATATTACGGAACAAGCAACATTCCATATTTAATGTGCATACTTAAGTTCCAATTTTTCTTGGCTGGAATACTCACTTGCTGTTTAGTATATTTTGATTGTGTACACAAACAAACAGGCATTAATATATATATATATATATATATATATATATATATATATATATATATATGTATGTATATAGAGAGAGAGAGAGAGATAGAGAGAAAGGGAGAGATTCTCAAATACGCACGCACCAAACAGACGCACAGACATCGCACACTTCATGCAGACAGAGAGAGGAATGTCCACACAAAAGTAAACACACTAAAAAAAGTTAAAGGTCAAATCGATACTAAAGTAAAACATTTTTGCTATATATTATAGTGCTTTTAAAGAAGAAATGTGTCTAATAGTATACGCACAACTGTGCACATGTATAATTAATTTTTTAATTAAATCTGAAATACATAAAGCTAGAACAATGCGATTGTTTTATATGGGATTAAATAATGTAGATTCATTCATCGATTTCTATTGCCCAATAGAAATCGACTAGCCTGATCAAGAACTAAAATAAGGTATAAATCCGCATGTTATTATCTGTATAATTTCTCTCTGATAGCCGACAGGCAGGTGAGCGAAATTATGTAGCCTCCGAAAGTGTTTGTATGAAACGGTCCGTGAGAAGTACACCAATCGCAATATGTACACGGTGACTATTCTAATTGTAATCGTCATTTATTCCACTGGATCTGCTATCTGCGACGTGGAGGGTGAATCATTGAATGAGTATGCGGAAAACGTATCAATACATCCCATTTTTTCCCCTAAAACAAATATTGGTTAAATCAGTTTTACTCAGAGATGGAAGAAAAACGAAGCATCATTCCGATTTTTACAACAAGAAAGGTTCTTTATGTTAAGGTTCGTTTCATGTACACCGTCCCATATTAAAATACTACCTTTACAAGAAAAGCTTATTTTCTTAACAATTATGAATTTATTGTTACACCATAAGAGAACAAGCTGCAATTAATGAATGTATATTTGTTGAATAGATGCAGAAAGAAAATTAATTTCTTATCTTTTTTGGGGGGGGGGGGAGGGGGTGATGGTGGTGGTGGAATTTAAGATAAAACCGATAATTAACGTATTGTCAGCTTCGACCGAATATTTGCACATGATGAATTTATGCAGGCTCATTACATCAAGACAATACTTGAAATTGGAGAATATCACGATCCATTAAGATAATTCGACATAAAGACGGATCACACGCATATGTATGACATCCCGCTGCGATTAAGCATGACTCATGCAAAAGCCCGTTATTAAATCAGAAATCGCACATGATCGTTTGCTTAATTTTAATATTTTTTATGATTTTATTTAAACTTAAAACCTTTTTAAAATTACATGATAAGGAAACTGTAGATTTGAGTTGTGCAGCCCCCCCCCCCCCCCCCCTCTCCCTTATATACCCTCGCCATTGTGGGTAGAATACGGCGAGATCACACCACGAACTTTCTATGGCACATGGCCTTCAGAATAAATCTTCAACCATAGATACCACTTATGATCCTTAATTCTTAGATATCTGTCATCGTTTACTGGACTAACAAATGTCACGGTACGTAATTCTTAGGAATCATCTCGGTTTTAGAACACTAAACTTCACTGAACATAAAGATGATAAAATCTAATATCAACAATAACCGTTTTAAATAATTGCAGTCTTGTAAAAAATTTTAAATTATAATATTAAATTTACGGCAGCCGAAAATTACAGCTCTGGAAAAATATTTAGGTGGTCAACCAATATCATACTTTCACTTAAAGAAAAATATTCTGTACTTTCTTAAAATATGTAATGAAGTCAAGATTTGGGTCATATCATTAAATGATTTACAGAAATGACTTTAAGGTGTAAGAAATTTTTTAGAGTTATCTGATGTCTTCTTGAATCTTTCTCAATTTTACTGTCTGGTTTTAGTCAATAAATGCCATCGTCGTTAGAGTAATTATTCTTAACTTATGAAACATAATTACCAGACAACTGGGAGTGGAGTGTCCAAACATTAACAGCTATTACCTCTTCTATAGAATACTGAATGTCTAAATAGTGTATTTCACTTAGACACGTTTTTACCTCCAGATATTATAACACAGTTTCTATTTTCTTACAAAATAACCCCCTGTAAATGAATTTGCAATTTTAATTTGACCAAATTGCTTTCTTTATTTTTACTTGAAATGTATCCTTCATTTAAAGGAAGTTCAAGTTTTCTTTTCTTTCTTTTCTTCAGGGGAAGTCGTGTCTGCCCCTACATTGAATCTAAGACAGAACGGAGATCTACTACCTGCGGATTATGGGGGTGAAGTAGGTGCAGCAGATACCAGTATGATAATATATTTTTGACATTTAAGATTATATTATAATAAATATTCTGATAACACGACAATATTTACAGTGAGTGGCAATGAGGACTGTTGTGCGTGCTAAAATGTGGCCATTTTCTACATGGAAATATTGGTGCAGATTATATTTAGAGCATATTAGATTTATTTCAAACGCTTCAGCAAGCTACTCCATTTTGTTAAATTGTTTCAATATTTTTCTTTTTCTCTAAATTTGTCTCTTGCTTGCTTTTTACTCGTTTTGACCCCAAAATAAACCGTCGGCAAATACACTTTATATCGTCGATGAAATATTAAGACATAACGCTTTGTTTGAAAGCACTTATAGAGCTATTAGTTTGTATTGCTGGTTCAATATCATCCTGTAGTAATACAGTTGAAAGAACACAAACTAATTGTATACTTAAAAATGTAATAGCTCTGATACAAGTGTTTCGAGAATGTCGAAGATGATATGTTGTACACTCTGAGAAATGTGGTCAGAGTTAATCATATTCCAGAGTTTGCCCGCTTCTAGTCTTGAAGAAGAGTAAATAGTTTTATCTTTTCCGTCTACTTTGAACAGTTTCCACACAGTTTCTAAGTAAAGTGATTATCTGTTAGCAGTAGTATAGGTCGTATATATCCAAGTCCACACAGCCAATCTTTATTTTTATTCTTTTTAGAAAAACATTAACCTACCCCACAAACGATAAATGTAATTTAGTAACCGAAATAAACGAAAAGACAATACTACCAATACAAATAAACAAACAAACGAAAAATAAAACAAACAAAGAAAAAAAAAAGAGAAAAAAAAGCTTAACAAAAAAAATAATTTAATAACCACCATGAATCTACTATTGATCATTTTAGAAATAAAAATCATGAGCCACCATGATCATACAAAACACATTTTACACTTTAGAAATAATCGTAACTTCTTTGTATTGGTGTAGTAATGCAGCCTTTAGTCACATTGGTACAGAACTGAGAAACAAAATCCATGCAAATCGACGGTTTTTGTGTTTAAATAAGTATGATAAAAAGAAACTACGTTTTTTGAGTAGGTGGAAAAAATATTTCACGAATGAAGTGGAAACATTTTATTATTACTTATCTGTAATTCTATGTTCGCGTTTACTGACATGACAATGTTAGAAGTAGCATGATCAATAATCAATCTATCAAAACTTGAATAAGTCATTGTGAATGATTGATACATCACCACTTATAACATTTGAATCAAGTAGAGATTTTGTAGTGTGAGAAGTTATAGCAGGATGATGTATCATATTTTGTAGACTCTATTTGCTCATAATATCAATACACTTTGGAGTTATAGAAGCTTCAAAAAGTCGATATCGAAATCCCTGACAATCAGTATATGCTTGGAATTGTCATTCATTATGTCGAGTGAGGTTTCAAACTGTCTCAGGAGTAAGTTAGAGAGTAATTTGATTTGTAACGCAGATCAATAGTTAATTTATAACAAGGTAATTAGACCTCGACACACAATAGTTTAATACTTTATTTTCTCTCGTTTGCTCCTAATATTAAAATGAAGTAGGGAAATTTTGTTTTGCTGGCTAGGTACATAGTTCATTTTTTTATATCGATTTAGATTTAATATATGTAAAACAGAAGGATAAATTGATTAATTTGTTATAAGTGGTAAAACTAAATACTTATGCAGGTAGTTGAGTAACAAATTATATGCCTGATTTTACATCTATGAAAAATCAGTCTTATCATAACATACCAGTCTTCAGATGTTGAAGATCGAAATGGAGATCTTATACAGCATAATGCAATAATTTTGATCAGAAAGTGCAATATTTTTCTCAGGGGCGATTCTTCTCTTGGGATATTCATGAATAGTTATATGGCGAATATATTATATTGAAATGTAGTCACGCGGCTGTTAGACCGACATTGTGCTCAGGAGGAATGTAAGAAATACATACGGAGAAGAACAAAATTCTACGAGCAACAACACCTTTACATATGCAGGATTTTTCAAAGTTGAAAATGTCATTTTAGATTTTCGAGTAGTTGCTTTGGTATTGGAAGCTTTATGAATGCATGAAATATATAATTGTATTAAATGCAACGTGCTCTCTTAGAGGTGAACGGTGATCAGATCGAAGGTGAAAGTATGTGTCCTCATATTTCAATTATTTGTTGAAATTTCTCCGAAGTTTGGAGTAAAGCTCGGCTACAAATCAATGTAGTAGAGTGCAACCTGTTTATAATAAACAACTAGAAATCGATTATTCTAATAGTGGTTCTTAAGAAAGGATTTCTCGTGATGTTAAGATATGAAACTGAGTAATCCTACTTTTATAGAGGCTCAGGAGAACTGATAAATTATCCTGACTTAAATGCACAAAATGTGCGTCATTTTCAATAATATACCACCAAATGCGCGTCGTTTTCAATAATGTACCACAAATGTCAGCATTCCCAGCTCCTCGACACGTTCTGGTGTATCTCCCAGAATATAAAATCACTAATACGGCAATGACATTTCCAGGGAGGATGCAGATGAATTGTAAAAAATTGTAACAGATTTTCATAGATAAATCTATGGAAAAGTAAAAATTGTACACACATTGGTTGGCTTTTTCCCTCACTAGTATTTGCAACTTTGTAATTAAAACAAAATGTGCTGAAATTAAATATTGTGATTAATCGCACAGTGGTTTGCTTCAGTCTGTTTATTTCTTCTGGATATGTATTTCTTAAATAGATATCTGTTTTCACATTTGATTTTTTCCCTTTCGATTACCTAGATATTTAGGCACGCCTCTGAAAGCGTCATGTTCCAGGTTAAAAATTTCCCCGCTCTTGACACCATAACAATCTTTACTGCTTACTTTTTCTTCTAAGATATTAGCAGATAAAGATACAAATTGTTCGTTGAACTGTATTAGACTATATCATCCTGACAAATTTATCAAATATTGTCAACAAGTAGGCAACTGGTGGATATAAGCGTCATCATTAAATTAAATTTTTTTAAATATTAGTGATCATGTTTTTCTTTTTATTATCATCACAAAACTTCTGTCGAATAGAATAGTGACAGCTAGACTGCATAGATGCTGTTCTGATTGGGCATCCGAAGATGGTAAAGATTGCAACATCCGTATGTATATTTGACTTACTAGAATATATTTGTTAATTATCTCCCTTACCTATACTTAGCTTTACTGAATTGTTAAGAATTCTTCATATGCTAAGCTTTTAAACATGTGACCTAACTATCTTTGATGCAAATTCTATCACAACGTCTTCAATAGGTTTTGAAATTAAGTATTTTAAGCCACTGTTCAAAATAGTTACAGCTTTCCTAATTCGCCTTTGACTGACTGACTCTAAAGTAACTACTATAGGTTATTTTATTGCACTGAAAACTATTTGTGTGGATGAATCTTATTAGCAGTGCCGCCTAGCTTGAGAGTCATCCCGTCAAGGTAACGAATCAACACGTAGTGTTTTCAGTACAAATTCAGTAAATTTTAATGAATGAATCACATTCACGGTTAAAATTTGTAACGTAACATAATTGCGGTAACGCAAATGCAGCTGTTATCTTTGATTGTTGAATGCATGTTTTCTGCAATATTGTGCCTGTTTTCTCTAATAAAAGAATCTAGAATTCATGAATTACCTATTGATATGCAATTGCATATTTTGATGTTACGGCTTTAACTCTTATGTGGTTGAGAAGTATAGAGTTTTGAAGATTCCAAAATTATCGAATCACGGCATATGGAATTTTCTAAAATGCTTTTAAATGTACACCAAAATGCTCAAAACATGGCGAGTTAACACGATTTCCCATGTCTACTCTTGTAAAACAAAGAATTGTAAATGTCCGGGAAGGGGGCGGGGCTGAGATAAACTAGCGACTGCTAAATAGATAAACTATCCATCATATTTTATAGAGTATTATTGCACAGTTATGTTAATGGCACTTATCAGTCACCATTATTACTTTCTGTTAGAAATATTTTAAATGTGTGTGCACTATCTAACACTCTCAATGAACAAACCTTTCCCAGGCTAAAATCAATATTAGAACTTGGACTGAAATATCAGTTTAAACATTATTGATATGATTGCATATGCAGCATTTCTATAAATGCTAACTTCAGAATTGTAAAATCTTAATTTAAGTTTGAAGAGTCCTTTACTGTAATGATATTAAAGTTAAGACATTACAACTGTAAATTAAAAACAGGAAATCATATCCTACAGTTTGAGTGTGGTAGATTTTATCATATTGACATTAATGATAGACAGTGTCAATTGCGAACTTGAGTTGAAGTTGGTGACGAATGCCACAATCTTATCAATTGCTGACATTTTTAACAATAAACACACTGACTTTATACCAAGAAATGTTTATTTACACTCAAGTGTCTACACACTCAAAATCATTGCAATACCAATAACAGAAACACTCTTTTCAATCTGAGTAATTTCATCGTGTTAATAGATATATTTAGTATTATCTGTAGGTATGTATGTTTATCTTTGGTTTTCATAAATGCATGGCTTCAATATATGTTGCTATAACATTATTTACTCTGTTTAAAACAGCAATATTGAACTGAAAGATATTATATTTTATTTTATACTAGGCATTGAATTACTGGATATTATGAGAGAAATAATTGTGATATTTTACTGCAATAATAAAAGATCATATTACTTCACTGGCTGTCAATAGAAATTGATTACAATAGAAGTAAGAAATTTCAACCTTTCCGTAAGACGCTAGCGTAATGTAGAGGTTAAGATGGCCGCTTCGCATCCAGACGAACTCCGTTCAAATCCAGCAAGTGACTAATTGCTTTTTTGTTGTTGTTTTTTATATCTGCTGTTTTACCTTGGATTGGGAAGGAGCATTATGTAACTACTGACATTTTATGTGCAAATATACAAAAAACAGCAGAACATCAACGGTAAACTGCTGACATTATTGCGCGAGATGCAGTAAGAAATCAGCTGCTTCAGTGTCTTATACAAATTGCTAGACAATACGCTTGAGCATAAAATAAAGAGAATATTTGCTTGCTCCGAGAGAATAACGGATATATTTCATCTCGTGGGTGCAAAACTTGAGTATTTTCACCAGCTCGATGTCATATGTCCGTTATTCACTCGTTTCAAGCAAATATCCTCTCTATACTCACATACCCTATAGTGTATCCTTGAATTTTATCAATAAACCTTGAAATCTTTCCCGTAAAGTTTTCATGGCGGCAAAATAGATTGTACTTTTCCTCGTTTTGTCCACAAAGCATCTACATTTCTGCAAGTAATCATTACCGTTATTTGAAGATTTTCTTTCTCTTTAAAAGTTGGATTTGAATACCAAATCAGCTCAAAATTGTACAAAATATTGGTTTCCCTCCTTTCAAGCGCAGTTCGACCGATTTTTACGATTTTATTTTCTTTTTACTCGGTCAATAAATTGTGTTTCGACTGCTACCTGTATTACCAATATACTTTTCAAATTTTGTTTGGGATGCATTTGATTCTATTATTGTCGCTTAATTTTGCTGCCGCAATTACGTTATCATTACCAAGTGCTTCAACAATAATATAAGAATCGTAGCCTCTCAAATTATGAAAAACAACGGGAATAAAATTTGGCAATTTGAAATGTAAATTACAACTATCATGTGCAGCACCTCTATATTTACAATTTATTGTCCGCATGTTGATCGGAACAAATGCAACATTATTTGCTCAATTAAACTCATGTTCTTGTTCTGCTGTTAACGGTAACGTCGGACTAATTTTTTAAAATAAATTTTCTTGATTTCATTTACTTCCTCAATTAAATTCAACAACAACCATCGCGCTGGATCATCACTTCTGTAAAATTTTAATATCTTACTGTATTGGTCATCAATTGCACAGACAACTTTATATGCAACGCCACACGGCAAATGCTCTTGTGTTTTTGTTGTTGATTATTTGTTAGGATTACACTTCACATCAACTACCTCTGCTTTTAAAAATGATTCGAAATCAGCATAGATTACAAATGGTACCTGCATCTGATGGTTGTAATTTAAAAATTTTAAATCGGAGTTATCCTTGTTTGGCATAGTTATCGACTGAACATTTTTACAATATTGAATATGTCTATCAAGCACAGCCTGTGTTTTACAGCATGCAGACATCTGTAGCAAAAGTATTTTCTATGTTGCGTTATATTGTACTGTCCACCAACAAGTCCGTCAAAATTTTTGATCCAGCAATAGTGCCTATTGTAGAGCAATCAATTTATTGTTTTCTGACACGTTTTGTCTCTTATAAATCTTTGATAAATTTTATCATTGTCATCAACAACAACAACATTAATGCTAATATTTTTCAATGTTTCAAACTTCGGAATCTGTCGTTCTTCTACCGGAAACAAGGCTATCAAATTTTAATTTATTTGAAAACGGACGATAATTACTAATTTGTTCAGCATGCTTATCAACAGAAAACATTGCTGACAATACTGACCACATGCAACACATGTCATCATTGTTTTTGACATTAATCACACATTTGCTGTTCTTAATTGTGTCGGGTAATACAACGTACGATGAGCCTCTCAGTGGAGTGTACTTCATCGTGTAGAACACCACATATTTTATTGCCACAAATTGGCAACCAGAACAAGACACAGTGTAGTCCTCAATTTTCTTTTGGATTACATGGTAAACAGTGTTTGATAACAACCTCAAATCAGTACCGTTTAGTACGCGTTTAATTCTTGATGAAATAAAAAGCTCTGCCAGTTCTTCATCAATATCGTTCTCACCATAAACATTGAACATTTTTAGAACAACCTGAAAATGACTATCAATTTTATTGCGACGTGTTGCTGCATTTCAGATTGAACAACAGGTGACATAATATGAAACAAATCGTCAGCTGATATATCTTTTAGTGCAATTTGGTTATCAACTTTCCAACCTTTATCGAAGCCAGGGTAGGCTTTCTCAGTTCGCTTTGCAATAAGTAATGATCTTCGTGATAGTGTCTTTAGGCTTTTCATCTTTATACAATATGTCAGACTAGTTCTTCAATACGACGTCAAACCATATGATTAAAAACAAGCAATTAGAAGAAGAGAGTATTCTATAAATGGCGCTTAAAATAAGCACAATGATGATACAGATGATCTCGATTCGATATGCTGCTGACCTCGAGGACAACTTCATTCATCAGCAGTACAATTATTACGCCGCTTGTCTTCTAGGTGTTGTAAAAAACATTGCCACAGAGAGAACGATTGGCAAAATTACTCAAGCAGGCCTAAAGATCAAGGTGAAAGGTAAGGATGACACAGAGTTTACTGACATGTTTGCGCATAATTTAGTCTGGACATTGTTTAATGGAGCCATACCAGAAGGCAAGCGAGTTTATCACAAGAACAAGTGTGTCACGGACAACAATCTTTTCAACTTGGATTTACAAGACGAATGGCAATGTCATCCTATTTACAGTTGTTACGAAGCAATTGATAAAGGTGAAATAAGAAATGTGATTACAAAAAATGAAGTTGGTAGTGTTGACAAACATGGTTATTTTTAGGTTGGAGTGAAAGGTTTTAACACCAAACAAGTTTCATATCGTTCACATCGTTTTACATTTGAGTGTTTTCACAGACTTTTACCCGAAGGCCTTGTTGTTGATCACAGGGACGGCAATAAAACAAACAATTGTTTGGACAACCTTGAAGCAGTAACACAAAAAGAAAATTATAAAAAGGAAAAAGACTAAAACGACTAATATTATCACTTAATCTTGAAACCGACGAAGAAATTGAATTTCGTACAATAAACGCTGCTGGAAAATACTTTGATATTACTCCAATGTTAATAACATTTGTAGCTGACGGTATTAAGCATTCAGCAATGAGCAAACGTTTTGGTCAAAAAATTAATTTCCTCTATTCGGATTAATCATGTTTCTCCAATAATTGTATCGTTTCTTCCAACTTTACCACAGCACCAGAAAGTGTATCAAAATAATTTTTTCGTTCAAAAAATGGGTAATATACTTCATATAATTTCCAACACATTATTCCGATTAATTCGTTTGTGATTTTTCTGTGCATCAACACAATGTCACCGTATTCTTTTACAAGCTCACCGCCGCACCCTTCATTAAAAAACAATATGAACCTGATTAAGTACAACATCACCATCTTCTACCTGTTCAAGAAACGAAGTAAAATCATCAGCATCAACATCACCATAATCAACTACATTTGAAATTTTGTTGTCATATTCATCTGCAGAATAAACACCAAAAAACATCAATTGCAATTGGTAATTTTTTTTCCAGACGATTGTAATCGTAATGTAATTCCTTGTTGTATCCTTCACAAAATCAGTAATCTCTGATCGAGTACCGTCTGAAACAAGCATCAACAAACAAACCAAATGATGCAATTGGTGATACTTCGAGACCGCATAGTACCTTAGGCAAATAATACGACGGAATATTCTTAATTTTCTTAACTCGGACACTTGAATTCGATTCATACAATTTTGTAGTGGTCGTCTTCTTCTTCTGGCACCGTAGAATCGAGTAATTTTTCATTGCGAAATCTGCCAACAACGTATTCATCAAGACTGAACCTGACGCCGTAGTTTGTTTTGATGCAAATGTTTGATCCCAATACTTTTTCACCAAGATCAACTTCAACACATTTTGCTATTACTGGCTCAAACAATTTGCCCCAATAGCATGGTATTGATGGACTAAATTTATTGAATTTTCCTTGGCGCATACTAATTTTTTCCTTTGCTAATGTCAACAGTAATTTGTATGAATTGACTCCTAATACGGTTGCGATTTCTGATCCACCAATTGTTCTTGACATCAGGTCGTACCAGTCTGCTGTTCTTTGTTGTAAATTGTTGTTCACAATAGTTTTGATAAACTTTTTTATTGCATTATAACATTGATCTTTATTGTTCATTTTGTATTCAATATTGGTAGACAATTGTTAGCCACTATTGTTTGTCACGTCTGGTGGCAAATATTCTCGCAAACTCTTTTGGTGTTAAACAACAATGAGCAAATTGCATGAGCATATCCTTATCATAACAAACAGCAATTTCTCCGTTTCGTGCAGATATATACTTCTGTTGTTTGGTTAACAAATCATCGTGGTCCATGCCGTATTCAATTTTGAAATCAATTGATATTTTTCGTTCAGAATCAAGGAACATTCGCCTAATTTGATCAAGCAGATCAATGCGATCAATAATCTTACATCTTACAATGTAATGTGCGTTGTCCTCCATCTATTTATGTAATTAATGTTAGACAAAAATTATGTTGTGTATTGTTGACCAACAATGGTTGTCAATACAATTATGGCGAAAAAATTATCAATTAAATGATAGCATTAATAATAATGCTGTCAATGTTGCGGCGATTATACGAAACACAACCTGTTGTTGTAATAAAACAACCACAATATGACGCAACACCAACACCAATTGTTGAACAATATGATCCAGAGCAATATCGTGTTCAGATTAATAAACAAGAACCTGGTGAGATTGTTGAAGAACAATTTGACAACAATTTTGTCAAACAAAGATACAACAGACCATCTACTAGTCGTTACGATGTGAAGTATCGTCTAACAAAAAACAACAAAATTTAATTTTACAGATGATGAGCACAAATCTTTTTACAACCGTTTGCAGCATTTTATAAACATTTCAATCCATTGAAGGCAAAAAAATATCAAATTTGATTTCATCTTTGTTAAGATACTTAATTTGATGACAGAATTATCTGTTGATGGGAGACAAAATTTGAATGCAATGTGCAGGCCAGTAAAATGTAAATCAGTGTTGAAAAAGTATGAACAGATTTATGCCAACATTATTAGCAGAATTAATCTATTGTAATGGCAAGACTATCTGTCAGACATTAACTGGTGAACCTCAGGTCTGGTCTCGTAACGACAACAGGATTATCCTGATTCGATAATGCTGACCATTGTTGACGTCACACCAACATTCCAGAAACATATGGTTCCATATTTTTGGTTGGATATTCTCTCCATTTGACCAAAATTGTATTGCCTTTTGTTCGCAGCACCTTTTTAATTACAAATACATCCTGATCAACTTTCTGTAATTATGGTTCGTAGAAACTACCAGCAATTGGTTCACCAGAAAGGTTCTTCAATTTGTATGTTACAGGTATTGTTTTAAACACCTCATCAACAACAAATACTAATTCAGACCAATTTGATGTTGCGCCTTTTTTGAATACTTTTTTTGTTAATGAAATTCGAACTTTATCATCAACCTTAAATTTATGTCTGCGATACACGTTCTCGTTTGCTAATATTGGATTTTTAATCGCTTCATTTGGCGTCACATTTAACGCACGATGTTTCGTGTTATTGTAATCAGACACAATCTCGTGCAAATTATCAGTGTAATTGTTCGTGTTGTTTGTTGCAAAGTGCAAATAAATTTTATCCTTCAGAGTACGATTAAATCGCTCAACAATGACACTTTTTCCTTCATTACCTGTCGTGTACTTCTTGATGTTATGGTCTGTCAACAACTGTTCACATTGTTTGTTGTACAACTCGACACCGTGATCAGTCCAAATTTTATTAGGCTTGCGACCGCTCTTAGTAATTATCTGATTAAAAGCTGTTGTTATCGTGTTGCCCATCTTATTCTTTATTGGTGCACTAAACGCGAATTTGCTCTGGATATCAATGACGTTAAGCAAATATTTATTGCCATCATTGTAGTCAGTAACTGATGACATATCAGCAAGATCAAATACCCAAATATAGTCTACAGCATCGGCAACTACACGTCGCCTCAGACATTTTTATTTTGTAGTTCAGACGCTAATCTATTGCCTGATACATTAACGCCAACAAATGGTGGAACACTAATGCCTAATTTATGTTTCGCACCAATAATGCCCTGTACAAATCGTCTGTCAACTCGTTCTCGCATATTCTGCGGTTGCATTGCTGATAGTTCATCTAACATTACACGATCACAGCCACGTTTATCATTTTCATTCTCCCGATAACAAATGTCGTGTCTCATTGCAATTTCATCAACTTGATTGTAAGGTTCCTGTCCTGACAATGGATTATCATTTTCGTCAAGTTGTTGATCAAGTGGATTCCATGGACCTGTGTATTTATGTCCTGGTAGTGTCCAACCACCTTTTGGTCTCGGTAAGTTGCCAATTATTTTGTAAATATCAATGGCGCCACCAATAATTGCACGGTGATTATATCGTTTGCAATTTGTCACTGACTTATTGCCTTTGATACAAAGATGACGATCTGAATCACAATCAGAGTGCAGCATGACTTATTTATTAATTGTTGACAACTTTTTGATGCCATTAATTGTTGACAAATTTCTGGTGAACAATGATGCCATTAATTGTTGACAAATTTTTAGTTGACAGGTGCCACACAAATTTCAGGTGAGTCTGGCCATACAATTAATCCTTCACCTACTGTTTCAGTTGGCTTCTTCAGGAATACACTTTTCTTCTTGCCGCATATTTCACAAATGCTCTTCATCATAAGCCTACCGTTCTTTGTTGTCACTGTTTCTTCATCAACGTTGCCAGTTCGTGTTTTACACTTCAAGCAGTATGTTGTTGTCGTGTCTGTTTATGTTTAATTTTATACAAAATTAACAATTGACATCAGTGTTGTTACACTAATGTTAGACATCAATGATGGACTTCAATGTTAGACAAAATTAACATCAATGTTGGCAACAATTGTACACAATGATGGACATCAATGGTGGTTCACAGCAATTGCATCATTATTGATGCTTGGTGTCACGGAATTGTATGGTTTATATCAATATGTATATGTGATCAAAAATGTATTCGGGTTTCGTTTCCGACTAGAGCGTTACTCGGGGGTTGTTTATTTTTTTCGGCTCTAGTTATTTTGAAATACTGAGCGCAATTCACCCCATGCTGCACGTGCAAATTGCCTGCAGTGGAAACTCACGTACCTAGCTGCTGCGCATATCTGTCACAGCTAGAGTACATATAGAGAGAATTCTCTATAAACAAATTACACTACGACGAGTCTTGTCAGAAAGCTTACCTCTTTACGGGAGCAAAACTTCAGCTGTAGAGGTATGTGAAATTTAAGATTGTATTCTTTATCACTATTCGTTTTATATGACATAATTGTTTCATATATTAGATGTTTTAGAATTTATTCCAAATTCTACAGAGAGTCAATACCTAGGTCATACAACGCCATGATATTAGAAATACTATAGGCTGGTTCAAGTTAGCTATTTGTTATAACTGAACAGACGGGTATTATTTCATTATACGCGGCATGCATTGAATGATTAATGTAATGTGTAACGAGACGTAATTCATGTGCGCGCATGCGCAACATATATCAGTACGAAAGTACTAGCCGTGTCATATGTACTACACGGTTTAGTTGTTATACTTTTAGCTGTCCTTATGTATGGTTTGGTGGTGTGAAGTCACAGAACTCTGTGTGGTTTCGTGTGACGTGTACGCTGTGTCTGGTGACGTTGTTTCGGAAGAGTGTACTGGTTTTCTCGATGCGAGGGACCAAGGCTTCTCGACCAACGGGTCTGTGTTAATGTGGAGGCTCTCGAGGGATCCTTCAACAGACTGAGAGGGGTGGACCATGCGTGGTGGCTCCTTGACCATGGATTAGAGCGGGTGGAACCGGAGATACATCTTGGCCGTCAAACGGGCGCCACGATAGTTATATTTATTGCGTGTTCCATTTTATTGTTATCTCAATATTGCTATCTGTGCAAAATTACATTCATTCCCATTTCAATATCGCTATATGTGTGATAGATTCATAATTTCATGCATTCCCATTTCATTTTCGTTATATGAACGATATATTCATAAATTCATACATATTCCAATATCGCTTGATGAATTGATAAATTGATGAGTATCATATTGATAAGTGCATAAATCACATGCTTTGGTCACCCTTGGTACTTAATAAGACCTTGTTTATATTGGGGTGTAGATCATATACTCTTATTTGTTGATTGGTGATAGGATGCTATTCACGTTTGTTTAAAATTCCATTCGTTAAATTCATCTTTGATTTTTCTCGTTGAGCTACTTGTTGTTGATAGTTCCATGTTAGGAACTTTATAATTTTCCTTATCTTTTTGTTATAATGGTGTCAGATTTGTTCATCTTTAAATTGCGTTTATAAATAAACATCTTATTAACGCAGTTGCTTTCGGTGTCTTCACTAATCCAGTCCCAACCCGGCTTCATCCTGTGACACTTGGTAAATGCTCAAACTGTTTAATAAAATCAATGAATCTCATTTTGGGTCTGCCAGCAGACCCCTCCATTTGTTAATAAACATTCTGCAATAATAACCACATGCTGTTGTGCCAACTGGATGTATTTGAGTCGAGTTGTAATGTACTTTACCGTTGACATACTGCTAATTATTCCACCTCGTAATCTACTACCAATTCTGCTCAGTTCTGTTTGTAACACTTTTTGTGTTGCTAGTTGAAGTGGAGCAATTATTGGTTGCATTGCTGTCTGGATAACGTGTTGAATACCCTGCAACATTGTTGTTGGCATCATAATCTGCGGCATAAGATGTCGTCCTAACGGTGTTAAAACAGAGGCTCCTCTCCTTTTTTGTGGTTCTTGTTTTTGTGGTCCGCTTCTTTGATGGCATGGTCAGTGTTATTTAATTGTTTAGACAAATATTTATTGCTAATGATAACGATCAATAATTATTACACAACATTCTGGTGTCTAATGATGATGACCAACAAATGTTGACAAATATTCTGGTTGTTAATGATGACCAATAATTTACACCAATATTGACCACAACTACCCAGAAACCTTAATTCCGCTTTCTTTGTTGCACCAGAAATGGCACCAGATGATGCTGCAAGGCCGCATGTTCCAAGAACAGGCAATACTTTTGACAACACTGTTTTTACAAGCACAGACAGTGCTGGTCCAAGAAAACCATCTGATCGCGCCATTGCTGTAATCTGTGCTTTCGACAGATTAAAACAAATGGTTGTCCTCTGCTTAATTAAATCAATTGTGTTTTTGTTAACATCTTGTTTGCTGTGTCAGTCCCTTTGTAATCAATTTGTAATGAAACAGGTTCACGGTTGTTTACTGCTGTTGCTAATTTTCTTATTTGTCCTTTGCTCAAGTTCACTTCTTGCAATTTGTACGGTGACATTTTTCAATATTTTTTAGACAAAATTTTGGTGTCAACAATTATTGTTGCCAATATTGTTGTCATCATTGTTGGTGTTGCGTTGTTGTGTCTCATACACGGATCATCATGCGTCCCTTAATAGCATCAATTGTAATCTGTCAGATGTTATCAGTGCGTATGAATAGTAGCCAGCTCCTGGTGGTGCATCTGGTGTCTTACTAATTTCAATATCGGCTGGTGTTCCTTTTAATCGTTCGCTGTGATGACTGACATCAAAGTGAAATATTGGGTATAATGTTCTAAACTCTTCAACTGAAATGTCTGCGTCTTGATACTTCTGCATTGCTTCCATCAGTGATAGGTAAGCTGCTCTTTCAAAGTTACAAACGAGTTCTCGCTCAGGATACTGTCTTGAGTTTACTTTTATGTGAATGCGAGCAAGACTCAAATGATCAAATACTCGCTTGTTGGTTGTTTGATTACCAGTTGCTCGCGCCTCTGTTTGAAACACAACCAATATGTGACTAGGCAGTTGCTCAGATGGTGCTGTTGTTACTCTCCATGTGTAATTTGCTGTGTTAGGTATTGCCTGTCTGTAGACCTTATTCTGTTCGAAATCAATTTGTCTTGTAAATGATGCGAGCGAATTGTTTAGTTCAAGCTCTCTTGTTACATTTGGCACCACCGTTGGCATCCAAAGTGATAAATGGGTGATTTGAAATATTCCATCATGAACTGTACCGTCTCTAAAAACAATGTTGTTGTTGTCATTACGCTGTAGAATAATTGTGTGTTTAATGCTTCTGAAAACTTTGTTTACATCAAGACAGAAGCCAAAGATTGAACTAAGTGGCAAGAACATTGTTATCTGTGCTGCACCTCTTGTAAAAGCCCTTCGTTTGGCATATCTTTCATTGTAAGTTGCATCTCTAGGATTCGAAATCGCATCGCGTACATTACCGTTTAATAGTGCGTTAAAAGCTGCTACATCAGCGGCTGCTGCATCAGCGTAAAGCGCAGCACCTTGTCTAAACTCTGTTGAAACTACACCACCTTCACCTGTGCCATTGAACCAGAACATGTTTGTTGCTGTTGATCTCGAGTAGTCTTCGCTAAAAGAAACAATGTTCATGATCGTGCTATTGGTAAATGCTCAGCAACGTCCTCTATTGTTTGATTAGCAAGTTGATATCGTGCCCAACCGTTGTTTGACACCGAAACATTATCATTTGCTCAATATACAACATATGTTGTTGAGTCTAACAATTGGTCACGCACTTCGATAAAAGCTTTGTGTGGAAGAAGAAAAATGTCCTCATCTCGTATATTTATTGTTCGATGACCTGCAGTGCCCATGTCATTTGAATTATCATCAAGGTACTCAATGTACTCAATTTCTGTTGCTGGCTCATCAATAAATTGTGTTTCACCAAGATCGAGATAGGTTCTACTTGATGTCATGGTCTGTTATTCTTATCTTTTGGATAAAATTTTTTGTATTTGGTTGGTACGTCAGCAATTGTCCAAAAATTTCTACAGCAGTGGTGGCGCTAGTAATGCTCCAAAATTTCTACATCAGTGGTGGTTAAAACGCTGCAATATCACGTTGTCGTGATTGTGTTCCAAGCCGACTAATAATTTCTGCTCCTTTTGGCGACAACAGTTTTTTCGTTGTTTTTATCATAGCAGTAGTTGTCTCTGGTGTTTATGCTATTTCATCAATCGCCTGCTTTATTGCTTGTTGTGTTGATGGAGGACCAATAGTTGGTAGTGGTCCTTTTATTTTTTCTGCTACTTTCTGACCAACTGCAGTGCCAGCAGCAGATATATCACCTGTTGCAAATGATTTTGCTGCATCAATAGTTACTGGTGCTAGTTTGGTAGCAAGGCCTGGTCCGTGTTCAACAATTTTTGAAAATATTCTGCCAAAGATGTTGCCTCCAATAATTTTCTTTCTGTAAATGTTTCTTCCTTGCATTATTCTCTTGATGTTGACAAAATTGTGGCGTCCATTATTGTTGCCTAATTTCCCTCAGGTGTAAGTAATATGTAACAACCTCATTATTAAGATAAAATTGCCTGTTTGATTGATCGGTCAGTGTCAAGGTTACTGTTGTTATTTGTTGCTGAACATTAAGCGGATTATAAATTAGTTGCCTCAGATTAATTTGCAACAGAGAACCAGGAGGAACGTCAGGTGAAAAGCTGTAGATTGCTTGGCCTCGTGCTCGTTTTGCAGAGTATTATTCTTCTGCAATGGAACAATTGATTAGGATCGTCTTAACGTCAGTGATGTTTATTGGCTTTTCGCCTTCATATGAAATCGATGCTGCAGTATTTTAACCTTATTGTTGCTTATCATATCCAAGTAGTGACACGATACTTGTTTGTTTGCTGAAATCAATTAGCATATTGTTCTTGAGCGTTATTTTTGCTCGAAGTCTACTGTAGTTACGTTCCAACAGGAAATTATCAACAACACCACCTTGTTCTGTTATTAGTGCTTTTATTGCTGTGTTAAGATCGTAACATTGTAGGCTCCAGGTTGAATCTTTGTGGTGACCCATAAATTAGTTTGAAATGTAAAATCATCGTTGATATCAAGTTTAACATTAAACATACTGTTCCACATTGTCGCAGAAATTAATCCGATTTCATACGATGCCTCTGGATCAAGAACAATTGGTGGATTGTATGTGACGGTAAACTTAGCGCTATCATTTTCAGTCTGAGATGAGTCCAATAATAGTGTTGCCTGCATGGTCTGTTTATTCAATCATTGTTGATAAAATGTATTGAGCAACATTGATGGTCAAATACTGTTGATAAAATTGTTGACCATCATTAGTGGTTAACATTGGTTACACAAGATCATTGAGCAACACACTGTACTCATCTGTTGTTAGCATACCATTTGATCGCAGTTGATCCAAAATTTCAACTATTTCATTGTCAATTTCCAAGCTAGTGTTTCCTGCTTCTTTTGCTGAAATCAGCAACATTAAACGATCAATCGTTTCCTTTTTTGAAAAAAGCCTTAATGCCGTGTCCAACGAACCTTTAGATTTTTTAGCTTTATAAATAAGTCCGTACAATCATTTATTGTAATCCGTTACATTATCATGATCATCTTCAAGAACTGTACCTTTTACTTTTTTCCGCGTTTTCTAATAATAATACTCAACTTATCATTATAAGCTTCCATTTATTTTAATGTCATTTTATTAACATCATTACCATCTTTAAGATCATCAAAAATAGCTTCTTCTTTTGATTTAGTTTCAATCTCATTAAGATATCTTTGAAATTCTTTTTCCTTTTCTTTTTGTAATTCAATTTCTTCTAATGTTTACCCACCAACAGCACCTTCCTCAAATTCATCAACTGGGGTTGTTGCTCTACTTGTTGTCGGACTTGGTGCTGGAGTTACAAATGGTGTGTCTTCAATAGATGGTTGTGGAATAATAATTTTAGGTCTCCACAAAGAAGGATCTAGTTTTTGTTGAATATTCTTCAGCACCACATTTTGTTCTGTTTGTGTTTGTCGCAGTGCTTCAATAGCTTTGTTTTGGCTATCATGAATTGTTGCTTTAACACCTGCTAATGCATCTGTTATTGGTTCAAATTCCTCCGTTTGTTGCAAAAGTAATTTTTGTTTGTCAAGACGAGCTGAGTCAAACACTGTTTTAAGCCTCTGCCATGAAGCAATTAGTTTTCTTAGTACTTCCTGTCTGTCTGCCATGATTATTCAATTGATGTTGACAAAATTTTGTTGGGCACAATTGTTGGGCATCATTGTTGGATAAAATTATTGTTCACCATTTGTTGGTCAACATTAATCACTCAAGTACTTGTCAAGTCCACACCTGAACATCTTATTAGTTGTTGGTGCAAAACGATCAAACAATAAAAAAATCATGCTTGTCCTTTGTTACTTTATGGTAAAAATCAATAAATTGTTCTTCTGTTACATCTCCACATTGTACACGTGCTATGTTTTTAACATCAGTGTTGTGAAGACCAGAAAGCAATATGAAACAACCGGCATTGCGTCTGATAAAGCGATGAACATTGTAAAAACCTTGTGCAACAAAAGATCGCATTAGATCGTTTGTTACGTGATAACGAAAAGTATGATTTTATTTTATCAATTTCTTTGTGCTCAAGAGGAATGTCAGGAAACACAATTATCTTATGCGCGGTGGCATCAAGCTCTTTTACAGGAACAATATCGTCTGGTTGGTTAATAACAAAAATATCGTCCGCAGCGTGCAGCACATTTTTTAGCTTATCATTGTAATCGTTTAGTAATTGATACTTATCCTGCTGTGGATTTACCGTGTAAATGTGAACAGATTATCGTTCAACAGCAGGTTTATTAACAAGTTCGTTTTGCCAGAGCCTGTTCTGCCAACAAAAAGGTAATGCCAATTTGGCAAATTGTGATTGTGCTATTGATTTATTACGCTTCTGTGTCAAAGTCGATTACGCTCATGTTATTGAATTTGATTAGACTAAATTTGGACTATAATTTTGTCAACAATAATTCAATAAAGTTAACCATGACATACTACACAAAGTTTGGAACAATGATTGGAAACGGTGACACAGCAGATGCGGCAACAGGTGTTGACCTAACAAATTATCATAAAAAATCTGATGACTCGATGTCAGGTAATCTTAACATGCAAGGCAAAATAATACTGAACCTTGAGACAATGTATCCTCTAACAAATGTTGACAACTCACAATCAACAAGTTTTACACAGGTTCAGTAGATAGATGTTAAAAAATTAAATTTGTCTGGTGGCACAATGACAGGTGGCATCAACATGGGCGGCAAAAAAGTATTCAACTTGGAAACAAACATACCCATTGCCTGGTGGTAATCCATCACAAGCTGTTTGTCTCACACAATTAAACACTGTTAGCAACACAAAAGTAACCAAAACAGGCGACAATGTGCCAGGCATACTTCGATTCTACAATGGTGGTAAAATAACCGGATTGCCAACAAGTTATCGACCTGGTGATCTGTCAGATGCTGTTAGTTACGGTCAAATTGATACGTACAATTAGCTGGAGCAACAATGCATGGCTCAGTTAACATGAACAACTATCTAATTACTGGCCTGAATCAGGATCCACCGCCTGATTTAACGTACGCTGTTAGTGTCAAGTATTTGCGCGATTATTCGGTAAACAAGGCTGGCGATACAATGTAGGGTAACCTAAACATGAACAATAAACGATTAATTAATTTGTATTACCTGTTGATGTTGATGATGCTGTTCCGTATCAAAGTCTAACAAATGGATTATTAGCTGTTGCTAATGAATCTGGAGATACAATGACAAAAGCATTGGACATGGGCAACAATAAGGTAACATCAACAGCAGTACCAACAACAGGATAAGATTTGACCAAAAAAACGTACGTTGACTCAGTTGGTGGTGGTGGAGGTGATGGTGGAATAAATAGAGTAAAAAATAATGTTGGTTCCATTCCGGTGCTTAGTTCATACATTACAATTCGTAGTGGCCACGTTGTTTCTGCAAATAGCGTCTACGGTAATGTCGCTCATCCTTGGTATTGTTTTGTATGGGACCAATCTGCACCAAATCCGAGTAATGAGTGGGCAACATATGGTGTTAACGCGAACTTTTGGATACAAATTGATTTTCCTTCAGAAATTTGCGTTTGGAAAATTTTGCTTAAAGGTCGACCAAGAGAACATAAATAATGACATCGGAAATTGTTGAAATGTGCAGAGAATTTTATCGTAAAATATTTGATCCTGATGTTGTGTTGATACCAGAAGGTACAGAGGCAACAGAATCACAGACATTAAACGAATTACAGAAAATGAAAACAAATATAATCAGGGGCATTAAAACTAAATATGTAGAGGAAACTTATATTTCGGTGTATGGCATGCGTGGTGAACAGTTGCGTGATCGATTGCAACGTTATAATGCTCTTGTTAAATTTTGCTCAGATCGTACTAAAATTGAAGAGGAAAAATTGCTTGAGGATCTGTTGCATGATATTATTATTGAGCTTGATCAAGAGACGAGTCATTTCATTGCACGAGCAAAGGTAATCACAAAACATAAATTTTTTGATGCTGAAAAAGTGTAGGGGTGATTTAGGTTCAAATTTGGATGCAATTAATCAAGAAACAATTTGATTCTATAAGGCATTCTAATTCAGTTCATAATGAATTGGATATATTTCTGAATGACCTTCAATACAGTAAGCACGCATCGTTGATTCTGTGTTACTAACGTAATTTTATATAGCTAGATGATTGAGGGCAAAGACGAGAACCCTCCATAGCTATAGCCGTCATGGGCCAATTTTGTCTGCCATACGTCTTGTCGAGAAGTTTCTGCACTGGCGAATATCTGCAGTTGGCCCGACGTTTCTCTAAGTTTGCTTGTCTTGCTTGTTGGGGTACATCTAACGCTGTTTTAATTATACACCATGATTTTTGGTCTTAGTTTTCCTTTATATGTGCTCAAGCCATCCATACGGCATTTCTATAAAAGGATTGTTAAAGCAACAGTCACAATTTGCTGACAATCAAATGAGAAGAGAAATGACACGAAAAGACATAACACGATATGATATGATATGATATGGTATGAAGTCATAAATAGCTAAGAACGAATATCTCTGCAACAGGTTATGTTTAAATGCCGTACAGATTATTTGTATAAACATCAATTGTACCTTTGAAAGTTGACCGCAAATGTACAATTACAGCTTTATCAATCTTTCCAGGACAAGGAAGAATGCACTACTTAATATATGAACTGCAGCCGAGGAGCTGACTGTTACTGTATTCCTTTCAATGGATGCTATCACAGGCATTTTGCTCTTAAAACTCGCATGTCAGTGGTGGAGGACCATGGACTGAGGCCAGAAAAAGATAATGGGGGCCAGAACGTAGACTACTTCTTTGAAGTATAGGTAGAAAACACGGCCAAACTTAAAACAGTCATGACAATCAAGGTATGTATAACAGGAATACCTTACTGTTGAAAAGGTGTTTGCAAATGTAGACATAAAATTCATTTTGCTTGGTATAAATGTGTTTAAGAAACTATATGTACCGCAATTAATTGAAATTAAGTGTATCTATTAAAAACGGCACGCGTCGTACATTTTTAACGGTTTTTTAGAACGTGTGTACTTTGGAACAATTATTAAACGAAATAATCTAGTATTATATCAATTTTCTGTATCGATAATAATAAGTATGCTAGTTTTGTCTTTTCGTAATTTTGGGACAACTTGTTTACACTCTGATGGTAAATTTATTAATCATAGTGATATTTTACAATCCTTACAGTCTTGTACGCTTAGTTCAGTCTCTTTTTTCAGAGCTGTAAATCCCCTCGATCGAATTATTGCCTTAAGATATTTGCTTTATCTGAAAAATGGCGGTCTTGTAAAAAGCATATTTCTTTTTCGTGAACGTTGTTTGTACGCACAGGTAACAATTTACACAGCACCTCCTCACGACATTTCTGCAGTTTACTTGCTTTTAGTGATGAATGAAGCATTCGTTTTGCTGAGAAAGAATCCAATTAATCATATATCATAAGATCTAAACGGTGGCTGTCGTTGTTACCAACAAGCGATCCATATGGTAAAAGCTTTCGTCGAACCAGCATCACAATAGTATGTTTATGAAACTTTTAATGTACAAAAATATGGAAGACAGCGAGCAGAGTCTATAGTCATTGCTTCCCAGGTTATCTAGTCAAAATATGTTCATGGCACCTTCTTTAAAATCTATAAATATGTTATCAATGATCTTTCACTTTACATTAACTCCGTGAGCCAAGTCGTGTGTTTCCCCAAAAATGTTATGAAGCATAACAAATTGGAAATTTAGACATTTGGTATAATGAAAGAAGGCTTTCAAAATATCTACACGCACATTAAGTACTATCTTAATTTAGACAAAAACATCATTTAGAATAAGGATGACCAGCCATTAAACACTATCAAATCATAATGAACTTATCAAAGTAAAGAACTAACGAGAGAAGGGGCCCTGTCATACCCTAGGTCAATGAGTCATGCAACAAATAACATCTGTCCAAGATTCTTAAGTGTAAGCAGAAGCTCTTAATTACCTAACATTTAGTTTCTGCTGAATCATATTTTTAATATAACTAACGTGACCAGAGATCCTATATCTTTTAATATACGTTTAGTATTATAGTGCTACCAGTTTGAGAACTCTGTTGAGTCAGTGTAAATTGATCTGTTTTGCATACATTTGCAAGCTAATCTTCGTATACGTGGTATACGTGCTAAAACAATTTGATGTTTTATAATAGATATGCATTTCTGCAATAACTTTATATCTTGAATGAACGATACTGTTTGATTGCATGTAAATGAAAACTGAAAAAAGAAAAACACATGATCAAAACGTTTTCATCATTATACTAATAAACTGATCAGCCGACTAATGGTAAGGTTTCAGTGTTAGTTATATAACGTACACAAATATACATAGTAAATATTGTATAAGCGTTTTATTTAAAAGCGATAATTTGAGCAATATATTCAAATAGCTCTATCGAGGTTATACATCGAATGTTTTGCAGACAATGGGTCCATTCCTTGCGGACAGCACAATGCACGAGTTCAGCGGAGAAAGAGATGTCATTGTTTTGGATGACCACCTTATGACTACTGACACAATAACAGGTAACTAATTTCCAAGTGCAATGCATACTCACAGTAGGCGAAGACTAAAAATCCGCCAGCATCGTCTTTGGGGATTAAAGGGACATATGAGGTCATACAGTGTACCGTTGTTAGATCACATGCCTTCATGGTTACATACTAATCCCCCCCCCCGGAATAAATTTGGGTCACTTAATGTGTGTGAAGTCATTTGGTCACGTAAGGCTGGTCACGTGCAGAGCAGGAGCGGGTTTAGTAAGTACTTATATATAATAAGTTCCCGGTATATGTCATTCAAAATTTATATGGATTTAGATATGGTCACCTCTTGCTAGCTATGCTATATGTCTCGTGTTCTGCTGTGACATTATCAATAACTTATTAATAGGTCATAGAACTTAAACTATGTAAGATCCACAGTGATAAGAAGATCCAGTATCAAAGTGTACCTGTCATGTGATTAGATCTATCCATAGGTGTACTTGTAATACATTTTGATCAGCAAATGTGCAACTTTAATTCATGCAATATTACGCTGTATGGAAATGAGAGTCTTAAATTAGCTCTTACATTTATAATTGACAAAATTATTTTGCAATGTCATATTACATCTTCTAACAAGAGATAATTAATGTATAATATTCAATCTTCTATGTAGGCCCACATTCTGCATACTGGTTCGGTATCCAGAGGTCATAGGACTCAAACTATGTAATATCATAAGGATTATAGTTCATATTATTAAAGTATATAAAGAACAAGAAATAATTAATAGTTCACACACTCTTTTCTGAAAAACATGTTATTTTTATATATCTTTTTTTAAAATTTCTAAATGATATCTAGACAACTTGAACAAAAAAAAAAATAAACAAACATTTTGTTAATACAAATCTTACACTGCACTTAAAAACCCTACTATTCAAGTGCTGAAAACTCATTATGAAATTTTTGTGTCAGAAGAGCTGTAGTAGAATATAATTTTCATGGCAAAATTATTCATTACTGACTGATATTATATTTTATAACACATTATTTTACCATAGTACCCTATAAATACACATCACTCCTCATCCAATATAAAATTGAGGGAGCTGAACTGTGTATGCCACCAGAAGAATTAAAGATGAGCAGGCAACAATCATATCCAACCCCCGACAGCTGACTTTACACCATGCAGAGATTAATGGAGCAACAGGAAAGAGTTCTAGAAGAATTTGGGGCAGGTATTGAAAATACTGCAACAAAATAGAATCGAGAATGAAGCAATCAAAGTAGCAGTAGAAGCAGTAGTAGACAATACAGAACATGAGCATCAATATGCCGTTGATGTTCATATATATGATTCTTACTTTTCATCTTCGTCTTTGTGCACTGCTCCACAGCAGTCATCTCGTCTAGTTTTGCAGGACCTGCAGGTGTTTTCTCTTATATACATATATATATATATATATATATATATATATATATATATATATATATATATATATATATATATAGTAGTGACAACGAAGAAGAGAAAGAGAAAGACGACTTTATATGCCAGAGCGCAAACTGGGAGGATGAATGCAATCATCCCAGTTTTCGACTGAGATATAAAAGAGTTGGGGTTGAAAAAATTGCTGTTTGGCGACGACAGGACACTATAACTGTTAAACTACTGATTTGCGGTAATTCATATTTATCATGTATATATGAACAACAACATAGTATTCAAAGTAAGGATCTTTATTTAAAGCGTAATTAACTTTAAATAGTAGTAGAAAATAAATTAGTTATACTGTGTTATTTCGTATAAAATTTTTTAATAACAAATCAAAGTTGATGACAAAAATATATACATTGTACCCTTTTTGCGTACTTACAAATACACATGCATGTGAGCACACTGGCATGTACGCATACACACATATCTACTTTAAATGTAAAGGAAACATCAGTGTTTGAAAATATAAATGCCATTTTAGTTTCTTGTTTATTAAGAGTATATAAAATGTAATCTTATATATCTAAATAACTTAAAGCATACAGGCACATACTACACACACTTACCCTTTCTTTAAATGGAAAGATATGAAAAACTCACAGACATTTTGAAGTAAATATTTTGTAACCAGCTCTTTCCTGAGTCATCATCGTTCTATCCTTTTGCGCCTTATGCGTCGCGTGGGACGGAAACCATCACATTCAATCTTCCTCTGTACTGGGCCACAGCAGTCAACTCGTCTAGTATTGCAAGACCTGCAGTTTTTCCCTCTCTTAAGAGTGTTCTTTTCAGTAATTTGTTGGGTCTTCCCCTTTTCCCCCTACCAGTTGGGTTCCATTTAAGTGCTGTTTTCTGTCGTTTCTCTGGTGCCATACTCAGCACATGGCCCAGATATGCCTATCTCTTTTATCTGATGATTGTAGAGATAAATTTCTGTTGGCACTCCTCTCTTATTTCTTACTTACTTTTGTGGGTTTTTTTTCCAAAGTGTTACTCTTATCTTTCTGAGGAATTTGTTCTCAAAAGAGTTCGGTTTATTTTATATTGTTCGTGTGCACCTCCAGCTTGCCGATTCATATATCTATATTGAGAGAACATTTGAGTTAAAGATCTTCATTTCAATGACAGGCTCAGAATTTGTGATTTTCATATGATGTTCAATTTGTTGAAGGATGCTGCAGCTTTAGCAATTTCGGTTCGTATCTCTGCCATAAGATCTCATCTTCTGCCATCGCGATCCCCAGGTAGGTGACGTTGTTGATTTTTTCTGGTGACTTGCCCTCCACTTTGATCATCGAGTCAGACTTCCGTGTTTCAAGTACCTTCGTCTTTCAGCCCAGTTTGTTCAGCCCAATATTTCAGGTTGTCTGTTTTACTTTTCAACTCTTCGTATGTGATACTTAATAGCGCTGGATTGTCTGCAAAGTCCATGTACCTTGTTGTCTATCACTGATAGTCCAGATGGTGTTCCTGATGTGCACTTTTTATAATCCAGTTTATCACTATTCCGAGCAGAAGAGGATATATAATGCATCCTTGTTTAACCACGGTGTCAACACTGAACCATTCTGACAGTCTGTTGTTTATGCGAACTGTGCATTTAGAATCAATGATGTTGATGAGTTTTTATGTTACCCTATATTGATACATGATATTTCATAAGGTGGGTCTATGGAGGCTACCAAACACTTTCTGGAAGTCCACAAAATTGACAACTAGTGGGGGATTCCTCGATGATTATTCTCAGTGTGAATATTTGGTCGGCACATGATCTTCCTGGCCGAAACCCTGCCTGCTCCTCTCTGAGTTTGTTGTCGATCGATTCTCTTAAACGATTCAGCAAGATGCTAAAATAGTTTTCCCGCTAAGGACCGGAGGATGATACCCCACCAAATTTTACAGTCAGAGAGATCTTCTTTTTGGAGGAGTTTAATTAAGATACTATTCTTCCATTGTGAGGGGGGATGTTCTTCTTCCATTATATTGTAAAAAAAAATTAAAAAACCACTGAAAATTTGAGGTAAATACCTATTAACCAACTTTTTCCTGTATATGATTACAAAAATATTATGTGCTTAAAAATCGACATACAAATCTAATCTATCTAAAAAGGCCTAAATAACTAAAAGCACCGACTTTAAATGCAAAGAAAATAATCACAGTCAATCATTGAACTAATATATAATTAAATTAAGCACTAAAATTATTCAATGATTTGTGTATCTATGTTAGTTAATTGTATCATATGTTTCCTAGCAATATCTATTTCTGAAGTCAATTTCAAGTTAACAATTAAAATAGGAATGATCAAATGTATGATGTAAGACACAATGAATATGATGTAAGATACAACGAATATAATTAAAAACGACTACAAGGTGTAAAAGCACAATATCTTTTCTTTTCCTGATCCACAATGTTTACGTTTTAAGTAATATAATTTCATGTATGTACTTGAGCGATTAATGGATTATATATATATATATATATATATATATATATATATATATATATATATATATATATATATATATATAATATATATATATATATATATATATATATATATATATATATATATATATATATGCATGCATTTATGCATGTATGTATATATGGACTTTAAATGAGTTTCCAGTGTGGAAATTACAATTTCAGGAGATTCTACCCTTCCCACACGTATTGTTGAATAGATAATTCATCATTCTACCCGCTTTATTATACACCTATTGAAACTTTTTAATCACACAATTCGTCAATGTGGAGATAACAGCATTCTCTCCTTTTGCAGGCAAATAGTGTATCATTCCCTAGAGACAGTACATGGCGTCTCCAGCTGCTGAACATGAATCTAAATGATGGAACACCTACCATCGCCTGAACAAAGTCCTAAATCACCACTTCAAAACCAGCTATTTTGCAGGATTCCTGCAATGCCCACTTGCTTTTCATTACTTTTATGAAAATTATAATTCTTGAGTATAGTATAGCAAGGCGTTACATGTGTTCTTATACTTTTTGCTACTTTCTTTCAAAATAACAAGACTTAAAGGTTGTGACATGGTTTCAAAAGAAACTAACTTTTCAATGAACTCAACAATGAAAATTCATGTCTTTTGACTTTTTAATTAAGGTTTTGTATAACGCAGTCAAAATGTAATACATTATTAAATCGATATAGGACCTTTAGTGGGGCTATTTCTTTATATAACTCAGTGTAAAATAGTATTCAATATTAACAAGAGATATTGGTTATTTTGTTTCTTTATTTATGAAGAGCGCACATTCACACCCACGCACACACATGACTGCATATATATATATATATATATATATATATATATATATATATATATATATAAGCTTTCCTAATTGTGTTTAATATAGTCATGTCCATGTGCTAAACGTTTAAGACCATTGTCTATCAAATATCATGTATCATCGAAACAGGAATTACAGCTTTTGATATTCTTTTTCACAAAACAGTTAATGAGGATGACTGTGCATCAGAGTCTGCACATTAGATTATCTAAATGTACATTAGAATTAGATTTTCTAAATAGTGTTTATTTGAAAGTCTCAAATTGGAGATCATTTTTCGCAGTTGCTTTACTTATGCATTTTGATTATTTGTTCTTATTTTCCTTCATAACAAAATGCATACATTTGTGGCCTTAAAAGCACATACAGAATGTAATGGTTTTACATTTGGTTTCATCTTTCATTTTACTAAACACCTTTTTGTTTTTGTCACCATGTGATCTTTATAATAATTGGAAGTGTCAAAAAAATCCATATGATCCCATATATCTTTATATCTCAATTTCACAGTAAAAAAGAAAATTTTCCCTATCGGTCATATATAATTACAATTTGTCTTGGCACATTTTCTTTGGACAATTATTTTAGAAGTCAAACATAGAGAGCCTGGAGAAATCTAAAATACACATTCCTGAGTACTTGTGCTTGAAAATTTTCATTTTGGCACAGTTGAGTTCCACTATCACTAGATCATCATTTAATATTTTAAAAGTTTTGAATATAGGTTTTCTCGTAAGCTTCTGTAATTTCTTTTTTATCTGATTAGGGTTACATCCAAATGTTTGCAAACATTGTTCTTTTGATCTTTCCTGTAATGAATGAATGAGACAATCAATTAGTCAATTAGTCAACTCTGTAATCATTAAGAAACTACATTTCATTAGAGCTTTTTTAATTAGATATCTCATTATCTATTAGCCTAAGCACTGAATATATTAAAAGCTTATTGTAATTCTTTGTGTGTGTATTAATCACAATAGAAAAAAAATAATTCAAATAATTTAGTCCAGTTATAGTAGTATAAAGTAAAATATGCTCACCAAAAACAGAACAGTTCATAAATGTGCAGAAATTTTTCTCGAACGTATACTTTTCTTTTTTTATTCATCTCTGTGTTAAGGTCAATATATGGTTTGATCCAATCTTCTTTACAAAATTTCTAGCACTCGTTTACATTTGTTTTCCTAATGGAATGTATAATTGAAGGTTTCTGTAATGTAGCACATAATGTACTTTATCCTCCAAAGCTGTTGCCAATTTTTTAACTTTAGCTCTAGGGGAAAGTTAGTCATCTTTGTCTTTTCATTGTCATTTTGTTTCAAATTCTTTTGGAGATAACCGATGTGTTTTCCTCATGGTGCTAAAGGATAGTCATTATGATTGTTATGTAAATGGTCTGGGTACTTTGAGGAGACGTCTAATATGTAGCCTTTATCGCCATACTTTGGAACTGATTGAATATCTAAATTTTGTATTTCGTTTTCGTTTAAGACGTGGAATAGACCAGTTGGCAAATACTGAATCATAGAGCCTGCATATGAATTATTTATAACAATGTACATTGAATAGGTAGTTTGTCCGCAATGATCACAGTGTTTTTCCAAAGAGCAAATGATTATTTGCACATTCATATCTGCTAGAAATCTGAGAAATGCCTCCACATGTTCCTTTCTCCATGAATACAATTTAATCTATATCAATTAATTCAAGAAAAACTCCTGTTATTTTTAAAGAAGCAATCCATGAAAGTCGGGGTGAACTGTAAATATGACAAGGACTAACTAGTATTGTCCTAGGCATGCATTTCAGAATTGCTCAGAAACATCACACAAAAAACAGCATTTGTTTTGAGATGCAAATCATGATAGTCACCTTTTGGGGTGGTAGCTGGGTTTCTTGAAATTTATCTTCATGATTCATGTAATCATATGGATATACTTCTTTTCGTAGTAATAAATATATGTGTTCAGGCAAGGGGAATTCCTGATGAAACTGGTGAAAGCCGTTATTCCATCACAGCCTAAAATTTAACTACTACTTCCTAGGATGGATTCAATAACTCTAATAGTCTCTATTCTGTGAATCTATGTAAGCAAAAGTATTGTCTATGTTCATAAGATTTCATTCTTGATAAGAATCTGTTCAAATCCTTGATGGGACAATAATGGGAGTGTTCTTTGTTTCTTAAAAGAAGTAAATTCATGCGATGAACTCTTCCCTCGTTTTTAGTGATCCTTGAAGGTTCATTGCATTCAAACATACACACGTTTCCAAAAATCGCTGGAATCTGTCTCAGATTTATCAAGTTTTGATAATCTACCAGATAGCCAATGCCATTCATGTTCAGCTTACATTTAAAAGTTCATAATGCTCTACCAAATCTTGACATAGCTCTACAGGCAGGATGAAGCGATGCAAGAATAATCCAGGTAGAACATTTTATATTTTCAGTGTTCACAATACAATGCGAATTTTTCAATGTAACTTGTAAGTTAATGTAACTGGAACCTGGTATGGGAAAATAGATGACTGTATAAATTTCCAACTGTAGTACATTTTTACATTCCATCAAACAATTTTTCAGACTCACCGACTTTCTTTCGAAATCACCATTTAAGTCACGTTCATTAAACGTTTCATCGGAAAGAGCAAAGTATGTCTTACTTCAAAAATGAGGGATTTGTTGTTTTAACTTTGCCTTCCTCGATATCCCTAAACATTCCAACTTGAGTACATAAATACCACTTGTGCCATGATTTCGTACTCACGATAGCAAATATAATCTCTTATTTGTGATTTTACGTTCGTAAAGAAAATACCAAAACAGATCGTACTTTTCGTGAGTATTGGGATAAACGGCTCGATTATAAATTACATTTTTCAATGCACGTTGCTCTGGGGCACAATTTTATTTGCGGACAATATTCAAGGTTTCCCTTACTTTGATAGAAATCATAGTTTCTTTGTAGCAAATGTTCATTGTTGGTAAGAAGTTTATGTGGAGCTCTATTTTGGTGTGAAAGTTTTATGTTTGTTGTTTCAGTTAAGTCTGTTGAGGAGGGAGATTATATTCTTCCGCTAGCTTCATTTCCAGGGAATGCATGCTGTGTGATCACGTGCGGGAACACTGAGTTAAAATATTTTACACCATGTAAGCGATTTTCACGCGTAGGACTTTGATGACGTTGTAAATAGTCACGTAGCCTAAATTGTGTTCTGCAAAGAGTACGTTTCACATTTTCCTCTGAAAGTAATAGATAACGCATGCCTTGTTAAATTGTGCTTCCTATTAAACGTTTTTCCAGCAGTGTTACAGATATGACTCCTTATCCCCTTTTCATACTATCTGACTGTGCTTGAACACTTTTCGCAATTTCATCTGCAGCTTTAATCAGTTCTTTATCAATCTAACTAAATTCACATTCCCCTGGCTTCCTTTATAAAGACTGTGTTTCACTCAATCAATTCAAGCAACAATGTATGTACACATGGTACTTCCATTGTTACTGCATTAATGCAAAAGGTGTGGTATGCATCTTCCTAAGTCTAGTTTTCCCTCTATATAATATAGTTGATCCATTTAAATTTTTTGTTAGGCTCTTTATAAGATGTTCGTCGTTTTTTAATAACACTTTGTTTCCCATCCATCTATGAAATAGTGGGGTTTGCATTAAAAATATAGAGCGTGATTTGTTCAGAGCATGTTCTTCATTGTTCTTTGCTCAGTTTTCAGTCTATTATGTTGCCTTAGTTGCCCTAATATCCTCTTTTTGCTATGTTAAAACTTTATTTATCACACACACACACACACACTCACCTTTTGATTTTCGTGGCTGATGATCCAATTTGTACTCCTCAGCTCATCCAAAGCTTTCAGCATACTTTTATATTTGGGTTTGGGTATTTTAATCTAACACCTGTGCCATTATTACAATTCTTTTCCAGTGACTGTTAACAAAAGTATTTTATGTTTTAAATATCAGAACAATAATCCGCTTCTTTTAACGTGTGATATTTTTTCGTTAACAAAGCGTCAGATTACTACTTTGTTCTAGATCAACGTCGTTTTACATTTGTCTCGTAGTGATCGATTACTATGTAGTACGTTGCATGCGATTGGTACAACAGCTCTGCTCTGAGATGGGTTTATAGTTTCGATGAGTATTGTTTTCAAAACAATTTCCCCATGGCTACAAGGTATAGAAATAAGATGGGTCACCTCTGGAAGCTCAAGAATGGCACTATCCACATAAAGAGTCGTTGACATTTATAAACTGTAAAAAAAGAACTGTCAAAGATGACCAGTTTTGGTCAGTTTTGGTGCCAGTTCAATGGCATGCAGTCCGTTTCTATGTTAGCACTTCATTTATTAAAAATTTGTTTGGTGATTAAAAAGTTGAGTCTTGTCAAATATTTGACTGACATTTACTTTATAGGTAGTGCAAGTGTACAATATTTTCTTCAAATATGTTGCCCGATCATGGTACGTTAGGAGTACATTCACTGCTTAACAAATGCAGAGCTCCCAAGTTTAAATAAGATAGTACACCCATCTTGGCTTGGTTTAGCAACAACGGTGCTAAAAGGCCATCTGCTTGATTTAAAAGGAAGTCAGATGAAAGTAGTTTCCCCTTGAATATTTGGATTATTTTCAATTACTACTTCGGATCGTGCGTTCTTAATGTTGCCTCACTAAGTGCAATTATCTCTGTGATTTGGTTTCCGTTTAAGTAAATATTTGGAGTTGTGTCACTTCAGAGAAGAATACTGCACCAGTTGTGTACCTTTTCCTTGTTAAACTTTCATTCCAGACAAATATTTTGTAACCTCATCTGCCAACTTCGTCATTCGTGCTTTCAGCCGGCACCATTATAATTCCTTGTAAAATGGTCATTAGTACTTACAAGCCAATTTAGTGCTTGAACTCATTTGTTAAGGTTACTAATAATTTGCCTATTATTCATTCTCTGGTGCAATTGTAGTTTGGTAGTGCAATTTTATCGTCGAGGCGATGTTAGTGGGAAGTGAGACATAACAATCCCTTTTCCAATGATGGAAGCGGCAGTGTCAAGAGTTTAAGTTTTGGTTACAGTTTTTCATTCGCTTATATTTCCTAAATTCCATGATGGATTTTCTTCATATTTAAGATGAATCATTATGAAGTTCAGATAATTCATTATGTGCACTCGCTTTTGCCCCTTTAATCTTGGGTCAAGGTCACAGTCATAGAAAACATGCGTTCAGGCTTTGGTTAAAGTTTCTTCATTTGCTTATATTTCCTAAATCCCTTAATAAGTTTTCTTCATGCCTGGAAATTATCATTATGAAGCTACGACAACTTATTTTGCGACACACGTTTTACAGCAATCATTTGATCATGGACACGACATGCAGGAACTGGCTTTCTTGTTGATTTTCCTGTACTTTGGAACTGTTGTTAGTGTTCCCATCACAGGTAGTTAATGGAATGCTTCACTGATCTTCAACTTTCTGTGGCTTTGATTTTGCTCTCTATAATTACAGGCGGATGAAACAAGATTGGTTAGAGACTCAGACGTCATTAGCATCTCCACTTGCACAACATCACGGGCCTCCAAAAGCTCCATCCCCACCACCGCACATGTCAGTGCAGTCCGACAACCCTTGGACCATATCGACAAGGCACGGATTTCCAGCACGACTAGATATGAATCTTCCTGGTACTGGTTACGGTGATCTTTCCTGGGATAGCTAGTACTAAACTTTGTTCCAAGATGTTTACCAGTCGTGGACTATTCACACCTAGGATCATATATGACTGGTATCTACAAATGGTGGTACTGGCTACAGTGATCTTACATGAGATAGCTGTGATGGTCCCCCACTTAGGATACTAATCACGCCTGGGCTGGCTCAGATTCAGCATTGGTGCAGCCTAACCATGTGCTTTCGTCTTCCATAACTGGGTAGGGTGATTGTCACTTCTTGTATATCCAGTCCAGGCATCTAGACACTAATAGCACCTGGCAACCTGCAATAGCAAAATTAGCCCCGGCGCTGCCCTGTATGCACAGCCTTCCTGGCGATCATATCGGATGCCTGGAGCTGGACCAGGATGATTGAGGATATTTTTCTGTGAATGCCTGGAGATAACTGTGTCCAAAGAAGAACGATATCCAAGACTCGTTCACCTCCTTGCTCAGGCTGCTTCAATAGCATACTTGTATCATTCATTGCAGGAGTCATATGATGCAACCCAGTCCTTATTCCATAGAAGTGAAGCGGACAGCTCCATCACGGCCTGGCACCAGCTACAGCGAAACCCCGGTCCTGCACTGTGGGTGATGCACAAAATGAACGCTAGGAGACAAATGTGTCCAAACATGGATCGACTCACATTCTTTGTCTACAGGCCAACTCAACCTGTTTTTCCAGCTCAGTTACCCCATCACTCACAGGAGGCTCTCTTACCATCTCGCTCTTTCATTTGCAAATATTTATGCTCAACAAGCGCCATCTTCCTTTTTTGATCCAGTGACGTGCAGAGAAGAATTAGCCTCCCAAACATCGATCAACAATATTCTCCTGCTTTAGTCTTCCCCTTCTAAGTCGCCTATGGCCTTTTACTATTCCTGCATCTACTGATCTCGTAGTTAAGAAAAACCAATCTAGTCGAGTCACGAATAGGAATAGACACAAGTGTCAACATGCTTTTCTTTTTACACTGGTGACTTACATCCAATTTTCATCCAGGATGCTACATGACACACTGGCCAACTTTTCACCATCTAGTTCGAACTGTTTAGAAAGACATTGCAGGTCTGGGATTGTCGAAACATAACTCTCTGCATTAAGACCAAAAATCCTTTCTCGACACACAACAACTGTTTTGAAAAGTATGCATGTTTAATGTTTTGTTTAAATGGCTATTCTCCAGTAATCTGGATAAATAGACTAACCATTCCATCGAGCTATATGCCAGTCACACTTGGGGTTCCGTCAGACTGATGTGCTAACAGAGCAGCTCCACACTCACATTCAATGTCATAGCTGCATTCATTAATGTTCAACTTGACGAAGGAGATGTATATCTTTCCACATCCGCCATTCTTGAGAAAGCACCCGAGACCCAGTTTAAGTTTGCAACAGAATTCCAAAGAGGCAACCCTCACACAAGCCCAGTGCCTCAGAGCCCTATCCTAGTTTCTGAGGAGAGGTCTGCGAAATAGGAAGGACCCACTAATGCACGCCAACGGGACCACCCCTTCGTTTCCTTCTCTCTACAAGGATCCATTTTCCATGTGCCTCCAATGACAATAACTGTTTGCATCCTAGCTTCTCTCTCCATCAACCCTAAGTGAAACTAGTGTGATGTCTTTTGCTGCCTTGTTCTGACTTCCTGTGGCTTGATGTTTTGAATACTTTTCATGGAATGGAAGATAAATTGCAAAGCTGACCTTACAAGCTCTTTCGGAAGGCCGCAAGACGACACTCAGTGTTCCTCCTCCATTATCTAGGGCTCTATGCCCCAAGAGACCTTTTAAGCGGACGTATGGCAACAACACAATCATCTTATGAAAAATGCAGTTGAGATTGTTCACATTGAAACTTCACAGTGATTTTACTCCAGACCTTCACACTGGTCATAGAGCTAATGACATGCTTTATCCGTTCAAGGATTTATCTTAATCGCCTCATTCAGACACCACATTGAGAATGGTGATACCGTGATTTGTTCTCAGCGCTGTTCAGGAGGAGGATGCCTGGACCTCCGAGATACATACCTTCGTATTCTCATTCACAGATCTCCCTGGAGGGTCACGTCGAGGGAAAGTCTCTACCAGTTCAGGGCACTCCATTTCAGTCTGGACTTCACAAGAGTCATGTCAATTATAAACCTCCTCCATATCCGTAACATCACAACTATCTGCTTGACATTCTTCAAGAGCCCAGGTCAGCCATTGGTGTTCCAGACTATAAAATCGCTTGCTTCCTTAATGCAGTGCTTTGGATTCTTTGTAAAGCAAGGACTAACCTGATCCCATGATTTCATTCATTTGGACAGGGAGTTCTGATCCCCCTTGAATCATATTGGCCCGAGCTCGAGAACGTTTCTTGTATCATTTGTGTGCCAATTTACTAATCATTCTGAGAATCGAATTTCAACTATGGAATTTCTTTGCCTGCTTGGTCTCTTCGGTGCCACAATGGATCCCCTTATAATGAAGCTGATTGTTCGTGAGACCCTGCAGATCATCCTTCTATTGGAGTGGCAGCTGAACTTTTCCTTTTACCATCTAGAGCAGTGATCACATATTGAGTTACATGTTGTCCCATCACGAAAAATTGGAGAACTTATAATTGGCATTCGGATGCAGGGGCAACGGCTGAACATCACGATCTTCACCCTTGCCAGTACAAGAGGCTGTGACCCAATTCCTGTCCTCCTTCCTGTAATTGGGCAGGACAAAGACTTCTCGTTTCATTCCTTATCGGTCTATAGTTGATGAAGGCCATTTGGAATCCCAGTCACTCATGGCAGGAGACTTTGTCTGGAAGAGGCATCCACTTTCAATCCGACTGACGCTGCCATCTTACAGATACTACTGTCCTGGAAATGCTATAGAAAATAGGCCACTTCAATCAAAACAATATGGAAATATAGTTCACTTGTAATAAAGGTAAAGCTGTCGCTGAAAGATTTAATCGAACATTAAGAAATATAATTTGAAAGTACTTCATACCAAACAACACAAATACATATTTGGAGGTTTTATCAGAAATGATGTATAAATACAATAATACAAACCATATGGACATTTAAACTACTCATATAGAGGCTAGTAAATGAACAATTTCTTGTTTTGATATAGGAAAATCAAAATACAAAATAGGTGACATGGTAATAATTTCGCGCCAAATATTAACATTCAAAAGAACATCCTCCCAACTGAAGCCACAAAATTGTTTAAAATAACATATATCAGGTATACAAATCCAGTTGTGGTTGTATGAAATCACAGATTTATATGAAGGAACTTTTTATGGGCAAGACTACAAAAAACAAAACAAAATGTATTTAAAATTGAAAAAAATAATAAATAAATACGATCACAAAAGGAAACAAGAGTGTGGTCAAGCGCTTGGCAAAGTACCAGAATTTAATTAATAGGTACCCATTAAAGAGATACAATATATTTAAGCGATCTTGCTTCAAGTTCCTTCAACCTATAGTATTATTTAGAGATCTTAATTTCTTTTCATACTATTTCGATTTATGTAACACGCAAGTCAGATAAAACTTCATATTTTGTTTCTTAAATTGCTCTTTTATTTGTCTGTGTATGAGTAAAACAATGTAACTATATCAATGTTTCCTTTATGGAAAAGTATTATATTGTAAAAAAAATCCATTAATGGACCTCCTACATTTTCAAATATCTATTCACAAAATCTCAAAAATTAGAAAATATACAAAACATTTAAAAGTAATAGACTTTATAAATACTATTAAGTTTGTTAGATAATCTCTTTATAAGCATTTTGTACTCTTTCGTTTCTGCAGAGATAGCGTTATTGCCTGTTTTGTCTTCGATAAATAACAAAATAGGTCAAATGGTCATTGTTAGCACCAGTTCAATAGAAAAACTATGGGGGGCACCCATTTTATAACATGACGACATACTCAGGACCTAGCAATGGCAATGGCAGATGAATTTAAAAAATTTTTAAGCAGACCTAGAGAAACTGGAGGAACATCAAAGCAGGGAAAAGGTCAAAAGTATAGACACAAAAGACATATCATTTGGAACCCACCGTTGAGCGAAGGCAACAAATAAAAGGACCCGATGAAATAGAGATGCGAACAATAGACACATATGGGATGGTTGGGAAACAAGTAAGATACGCTGAGACTATAATTGAATAATGTTATGAAAGAATTAAAAGTAGAAAATTTTCAACTGTAGTGAAAAGATTATTCACCACACAAGAAGAAAGAGAATGTAGGAGTTATATAAATGCTCTAGAAGTTATCAATCAAAACACAACATAAGAAAGCTGATCCTGAAGACAACAGATTTAAGAGCTGCAAAATAAATCAACAAAAATTGTCACAAGTAAAAGTCTGTATAGCATACTCAGTTGCAAAATGTTGAAAGGACAAACGCAGAATTATTTGGATAGTTCAATAGAACTTTCATGGAAAAGATTGAGAAAACTCAGCTTAAAAGTTGCAGACAAATAACCATTAGCTGAAAGGTTCAAGCAACTACTTGAAGAAAAAGGTGTTTTAATAGCTGCAATTGACTATATTAACTATTGCTCTGTCTATTGAAAATCTGGTCAAAGAATCTGTACTTGTTGAAAGGAAGTGGTAATACTCCATTATGATGCAAAGGTGATTTGTTCATTGACAAAATGTAAATAATTAGTGTTGTGCTTTTGCTCGGAACATGCCGTTCCATAAGTACAAGTACATCGCCGTAATCTGACTAATCCAGTAATTTTATTGACTTTTAAGATACCCCCAATACCTTGTTTTGCGATTTTTCATTTGGAATATTAATATTCTCATATTTCTATACGGAATTTAAAAACGTATAAAAGGATTGGTCTATTTTTCACACTTCTACACCACTAATGATTGGTGTTAGAAAGGGATGAGTACGTCCCTTCATGTGCATGTGTATGTGCGTGTTAATTTTGATGAGCCAGCTTAAATATACGCAACTCCTCATAAGCCATGCAAATAGACTTTACACCTCTGGTTTATGAATGGGGAGATTTTGTAGATGTGCACAATGCATTAAAGAATATATCTCTCTGCAGAGTCAGCGCAAGGAATATAATTATTCGCAGGAGAGATAAGGCAAATCCTATCGAAGATCAGATGAATGCCGGACTTCCTTCGAATTTCAGATCATAAACTTGACCAAACTTTTGAATCAGTATCCATTATATAGGATAAACGTTTCAAAAAATACAAAATGTTATCGGATTATACCATTTTACCAGTTAACAGGCCATAAATGCTCAGTCAAAGAACGTATCGGAGGTTAATTATGAACACCACCTTATTTTCAAAGAAAGATTGTTCAGATCTTATTCATCGTTGAAAATAATTCATTGATCGACGCTTAAAACGCAGGTTGTAACAACCTGGACATGTACCATGAAATAGAGGGTGATAAAGTGCAATATCTATGCCTTTCTCTCTGTTTCATTTACGACTTTGACAACAGAGGTGTCATAACATTTAGGTTAAATGAGATGTACAACATTTTTATAAGATATGCATTTTATCCCATTTAAAAACGTAAAATGGGGAATTTAAAGATGGTTGCTTTGAAAGATCATTATTAACAACGTTATTTTCTTTTCAAAGCTGGGAATAGTCGATGTTCGATACATTATAACTTTGGAAGAATAAAAAGTACTGAAATGGGCGTACGTGCATACATCTATCGCTTTATGTCTGTACTTTATCTCGCTCATTTAAATTACGCGATGAAATTAAAACATTTCCTGACCTCGACGAGATCGCCTCATAAATGTGGGTATAAAAAAAGCAAGCAAAGGAGTTTTCTTTTGTTCAATAAATAGTAAGACTCATGTCTTCTCATACTTTATTTGATGATAGGAATGTGTTGATTTGTGGCCAATGATTTCGCTCCAATTTAAGTGTTTGGTGCAATTAATGTGAAGTTTGCGGTATATCAAAGGGGAGGACTATGGATTATTGTTGACTGTATTGCAGTTTACATTTTAAAAGTAAAAGTGGAAACTGTTGTATTTTCTCATCTAAAGCATGGATAAAACTGCAGATATCGGGAATCTTTGTTAAGTTATTGACGAATTTGTTTAGTTGAATGTATAAATAAATACAAATTTCACTGTGCATTTTGCTTCTTGGAAAAAAAATAAATTATAAACAGCTTTGACGGAAATGCCGGTATGGTTACAATGCTGTTTTACCAATGAAAGGTCTTGTGAAGAGCATATGATCGCAACCGTGTGCCTAATGAAGTCTATGATAGAAAATGAGTTTCATGAAAATATAAAGTGTATTGGATATACAACATAATATTCGTTTCAAAGATTAAATTGAAGTAAAACAGCCATGTTTAATTTACCTCTAAAAGACTAGTTCAATAAAAGCGCTATGATTTAACAATGCATGAATATTGCACTTATCTATTAATATCTACGAAACAAATATTTCCATGGAGAGATCTTACCCAAAACTCTTTATGGTGCTACTAATATTTGACAAGTGCTATTATATCACATTAAAGCTAAAATAACCAATCAATGCATATTTTTGTTTACCGTGTTACTTCCGTAATTATAACAGATTTCCTTTTTGCTGTCAGCAACTTCAAAATATCTTTATTTCTAATCTTTCTGTGTTCTAATTGTTTTAACTTTTTTTTGGGGGGGGGGTTGTTTTTTTAAAAAAAAACTCTTTGATATCTTGGCTTTTTGTACAACTAACTTTATCCTGGTTGTATTTTTCTTATCTCCTTGTATCTGGTGTGCTATGTAAGTATCAAATCATATATTCCTAGTGACATACTTTGTTATTGCTTAATCCCTTACTCACTATATCATCATAACTATCTAACTTTCTATCAGAAGTTACAATCTTATTGTGTTTTGAACCTTATCTATACACAAGCTTTTCTTTTAAAAAAACTTTCAATTAACCCAATTAAAGTTGCATTTTTATACTTTTTTCTAACATCCCTGTAATGTTTAATTTATGTTATCAAATCATTTTAATTGTGTAGCTCTTTTGCAACCTTAAGTTAATTCCGTTGTCTGTAGGGGTACTATTGAATAAAATGATGGTGCACATGGTATTTTCTCTTCCAATCAGATGTAAGAAATAGATAACTTACACTTAGGATTAGTGTTTGTAAAATAGGAGCAGAGCTTGCAATGACAGGAGTTGTGGAAGCTTTATCAGACTATATTACTTTCTTTGGTTTAGATTTTATTTACCCTCCTTAGGTCCACTTTGTTGTCACTCTATTTACTTACTGAATCATTTGGTCTGGAAGTATCCCTTGTACTATCAAATAATTAGGTGTAAACTGAGATAATGAAATAGGAATAATTACCTTTACGACTTCTTCAGTATCCATATTTGATGGTGAATTTATGGACATTTTAAACATCTTCTTTCAAAACATGATGTAACAAACTGTAACAGTTAAATCTAATGATGCGGGGTAAATGGCATAATTGTAGTATTTCCCTTACTGCCATTTATTACTATGAATTTTAGGAACTTATTCACTTCGCTCATATCATTTCTGGAAACGGATTTATCCTTTCTTTTAGCAAATCTATTTTAAATTATACTTTTAACACTTCTTCTCAATGCTCACTGCTCTCAGGTTTATTTTCAGATACAACAGTTTTTTAAACAGATATCTTTGAATACACAAATCCTAAACCTAATACAACAAATACGACACTTATCAAGTAATACACAATGTTTGACTTAATTGTTTCATATTGACTTCCATAGCTTTTAACAGGGGCCTGCAATTCTTTGGTTTTCTCTTTTCGTGCCTTTTTTAAATCTTGTGAACGTTTTCCAAGTTGTTTTTCAAGTTCAACTCTACATTGAGCTTTCTTTTTTAACTTTACTTTTCTGGTTACTCTGTAACCTTTTGAAATTTCTTCAGTTTTAATCGCGCTAGCATCCATTTATTTTGCAAGTAAAGTTCTTATTAACATAAGTATACTTTTAAAATTACTTTCAAGTTATTGAACATCATTATGTAACTATACTTCTCATGAACTTAAATTCATTTTAAGAACATGTTGAAAGGTGACAGTAGCATAATTACAGTAAAAAAAAAAACATTATTGATAAAGATAGGTAAATCTCCAAAATACATTACAATGCAATCAATGCAGAATAGGTAATCCTAACATAACTGAGAGAAACTAATTAAACTTATTATATTTGTTGTCATGTAATCTTTTAATTCTGTTAATTTGACTGGAGAAGGCAGGGACAGAGTAATGGTGTTGGTGACAAAGGTAGTACAAATGATTTCGTTGACAAAGGTAAACAAGGAATGGGACATTTTGCCAAGTATATATTTGAGTTAGCTGAAAACGCAGCATCATCATTGCCTAATATCATTAACAGTGCAATAAAGCTTTCTAAATCAGCTGCTCAAATTGTTTCTGTACTAGCGGATCGTGTTTTTTTGCTCATTGTGGCATCAGTCGGTTCGTTATTTGCAGTTTTGATTAAAGGCATAGACACGGCAAAAAAAAAAAAAAAAAAAAAAAAAAGAACAAATGCTCTAGAAAAGTTTCCTTTACAAGTAAAGTACACTAGCTCCTCCAACCACTGTCATACATATAAACTTTTTTTTTCTATCGTCATTTTTCAGGATCTATTTTATTTTCAAATTATGCCCAGGTTCAGTTGTGTAGTTTACATGATTTGCACCATTTTCATCCTTTTTGTCTACATAAATATTACATAAAGTCTCTTCTTTTCTTAGTAATCTATCTTTTGACGAATTGTTACAGACTGTGTTTCTCAGCTGGTGGAATTTCATTTTTTTTTTCCACGCCAGTATTTATAGCATTATTTATTCTTAGACTAAATGTATCAGATGACTTTTGTACATTGCTATTGTAACTTACTATGCTGGCTATTTTAATCACCATATCACTTCGTAACAAACATTTGCCATCACCAACAGCACAGTTTATCCCAACTTTCGAATATTTAAATATTTTCATCTGAGTCATATCCGTGTTTAGCCGAAATTAAAGTTTCAATCAACTTCTTGTACTTTGTCTTGCACAGGTGAAACAGACTGAGTAATAGATGTTCTTTTTGTACCTGATCACCTAAAACATCTCATATAAGATCAGATAGTTCCATGTAGTCCAGATATTTATTCTTCTGTTCATCTGTTGCTATCTTGTAGAAAGCAATAGGTCCATCGTGTTTTGCTTTTTTTTGTTTTCTCCATCAGGCGGTAGCATTAGATGTATTTCTATAACAGGCATTTGTCTCCAGTATTCAAGTGTTTCGGTATCTTACTTATATCTACGTTTCTAAACATCTTTTATATGATCTGGTGTAGGTTCACCAAACCTTGATGTAGAGTGTTGTGTTATTCAAGATCATGTTTAATATTTATTTTTCCCATTAACATATCTCCAATCATGATGATGAGGAATGTTAAAGTTATTACAGATTATGTTATTTCTACCATTGTTTGTGGGATTAAATGATAGTCATTAGGCAATTGTAATTTTGCATTCAGACAACAATTTTCGTATCTGAAAGTAGATGTTATATTAGTTTGACTAATGTTGGTATTGTTATTGGCAGTTAGATGCCAATAAGATATTCCCCATCTGGATGTGCACATCTATACAGCCGAATTGAATTGAATTTGCCATAATGATATCACTCTGTCATCAGTGTCAAATTTTAAAGTTTATTTTAAAAAAAATTTTAAATGGCTTGCACATAAAATAAATGTTCACAGTGTAGAATATTTTTTAAAACTTTTATATGTGGCTATGATTTATTTATTAACTGGAGCGTTCAAATGAGTTGCTGGACAAGGGTAAGATGCGCATGCTTCGTAATTGTTTTAAAAATCTGAAGTCTACTATTTATTTATCTAAATAATTGATCTACGGACGTTTAAATAAGTCGCTGCCCTAATATCTAATGGCGACGCTATAGTTTAATAATTTATGTATCAATGGTTATAACCTCAGAGTTGGTTTCAACAATTTATAATTTGTTTGATGGAGGTAGGTTGATGTTTTTTAAAAATATGGTTATGTAGAATCAGACTGTTCGCAAAAATGTGTTGCAGAGAATAGGGTGTTGGTTTTTAAAAATAAATGTCTCATAAGCTTGAGGGTAGGTGCTGATTGTTTAAAATTGTAATAAGGCTGACAGTGGACAGATCTAGAATGAATACAGTCTAAAAACTATCGTTGGTGGTAGAGTGTTTGATTTTGAAAAATTATGTCGTCTTGTGAGGGTAGTTCTTGGTTTTTGACAAACTATTTTGTCTCTTTGGTGGGGAAATGGGAGTTAAAATTAAGTTTGTTTGTGGCAGATTCAGAATGAACCATGTTAATAATATGTTTAATTGCTTTTTTCGTGTATGATGGGGTAATGGTTTTCGAGGAAAAAATTGCTGGTGGCCATGAGTTTATCGCTATTAATATTTATTTCGTGGATTATCGGGTATTTTTTACAAAATTTGTTGATGGCTGAGCCAGAATGAATCACGTCAATAATACTATCAATGTATTTGACATCATGGACTTTTTCCAGGAAGTGTGCTTTTTGATAGCTATTTGCACTTTGAAAATGCAGATGCACGTAATGAAATTTTCTAAACCGATTTAAACACCGTGAGCATATAAAGTTCAATTGCTGTCTGCTCCAGAGTATACAGGAAGCATGAACCTTATCCATGCCGTTCTTGTGATCTACCTAGTGACTATATATACACTGTATTAATGTATTGCTAATTGCGGAAACAGGCTATAGCATATTAGTATCGCGTGGTTATTGTTTACGAAAGTTGTGCTTCACATCAGCGCAGTGGACAGAAATAGTGCGGTCTTCCAAATCGATAGTTTAGTGGGTTTTTTTTAACGAGCAAGACTTCCGTCTTCTCTAACCAAGTTTGTAGATAAGGGTTGACCTATTTATGGCCAAAAATGAAACCCCACTAAGATTGATAACTTAAATTCCTGTGTAGTTGTAACATTTATCAAACTGAAAGACTGCAGATACAAGATGTGTGTTAAGCAGTGTTAAGCAGTTGCCAATCAATGATTAAACCTCAGTCTTTAAACGTAATCGTCTGGTTGAATCTTATATATTCTATAGTGCATGTGTCTCTTGCAAAACACGAAATGTAAACTGGTTGGATGACATCGCAGTTATGTTAGAGTCATAGGTATGTAAAAGGCACCACTTGTGAAAAGCTCCTGATTGAAATGCTTGTACATAATATTACGACTCTAGGTCTTAAAATTATGTCACAGAAAGAAAGTTAAACCAACAATGTAAGTAAAATCAACAAGCAATTTATTTCCAGACAATTAAAGTGAAATTCAATAGAAACTTACAATTTGTGAGTTAAATTCCAAATAATCCTAAATGTCTTAATCACAAGTCAAAAAATACTAGAATGTTCCGAATGAATTCCAATAGCCTTGAGTGTCCTGATGTACCATAAAGATGTAATCCAGAATGTATCTGAATCAGTTCACATACATTTCAAAATCATATATTAATCCAAAAATGAGTGACAACTTTAGTATTTCCAAGGAATATTGTAAATAAATAATTTCTCTCAAATTATATCTGATTTCAAAAACACAACTAAAATTTCTACAATTGGAATGAATTTGTTTACCAGAATATGTATATAAATACACATGCCTGCATGACCTATGTCACATCGCAAGATGAGTAATTGCAGTGAAAATATACTGGCCTACCTGACAAATGTCACAAAAGTCTAATTGCGAAATGAATATGAAAATACTACCTAAACAACTGGGCAAAAGTTAAGTATGCATTTTCAAATAACCATACAACTTATAATCATAGAGAAAGGTTAAGTATATAAACATCATACATAACAATAATTAACTTTAAGAGAAAAATGCATTCTATCCCTGGTGTTACTTAATACAGATGTTAATACGTGTTTTCAAACTTAAGGGAACTTGTTATATAAACATAATAATGTTTCTAAGCTCCATACATGTATTCTATATGCAGCATGAAATAATTTGCTAATATACAATGCATTATTTCGAATATAAGGGACTTAATCCATATAGTGGACACACGAAGGTTTATAAATTGATAATATATGACCACAGACAACACGCAACTTAATGAAATGAATATTTCCTGCTGAGGGAATTTTCTCAACGTTTATTTTTCTTTTGTTGCCATGGCAAAATGTTACCTACAAAACGATGTTTACACTTTACCACAGCTTTATAATTGTCAGATTTTGAGGACTGGATTTTGCTATACTCAGTGCCGACCAAAAAAATGCGGTAGGTCAAAAGTGGAGGAACTACTGGTTAAACTTTTTTTTTTTGTTCTTTTTTTTCTTTTTTTCTCTCTTACAGAAGAAAACAAATCTGTTCATGTTATATGTAGGGCATGATACTGGAACATGTGCATGAATTAGAGTGACTGTGTGTTTTCACCAGGAACTTCAATATCCAGTCCATTTCTTAAAATATTCGAAATGAAACAAATTCGAAATAAGCTTTAACATAAATAAATAAATAAGCAAGTAAATAAGTAAATAAATTTCGGAGTTTGAAGAGTTAATATTTATTTCACGAAGCAGTATGTATTGCATTAATATTTGTTAAGTGATAACTACCGTCCAGGGATTAATATAGGGATTAATATAAGAGATTTGTATATAGGTTTTCTCTCCTTTGTCTGGGAACTATCTTACAGTGCAAGCAAGATTCCATATTAAATCTGCATAGTCAGATCACCATTTTCCTTGGTTGGCTTATTCACTTTCATTCTTATATATTTTGATTGTGTACACGAACAAGCAGACATATATATATATATATATATATATATATATATATATATATATATATATATATATATATATATATATATGTGTGTGTGTGTGTGTGTGTGTGTGTGTGTGTACACCAAATACACTCGTACACATAGATATCACACACCTCATGCAGATAGCGAGAGGAATCCGCACAAACAAGTAAACACAATAAACAAAGTTAAAGGCCAAAACGATAGTATCGATACAAAAGTAAAATATTTTTGTTATATATTATAGTGTTTTAAAAAAAAACAAATTAATTTAGTGTATACGCAGAACTGTGCACATGTATAATTACTACTTTAATTTAATACGAAATACAAAAGCAAGAACAATATGATTTTTATACTGGATTGAATTCAGTAGATAAATTCATGGACTGCTCTTGCCCAATAGAAATCGATTAGTCTGAAAACAGGTATAGATCTCCACTTTGTTATCTGTAAACGTTCACTCTCATAGCCGACCGGCAGGTGAGAGAAGTTATAAAGCCTGCGAAAGGGTTTGTATAAAATGGTACCTGATATGAACAAGGTGACTGTTCTAATTGTAATCATCATTTACTCCACTGGATCTGCTATCTGCGACGTCGAGGGTGAATCATTGAAAGGGTAAGTGGAAAACGTATAAACGAATCTGTTTTTTTGTTTGTTTTTTTTTGGGGGGGGGGCCTAAAATAAGTACTGGTTAAATCACTTTTACCTACAGATGTAAAAGAAACGACACATCCTTCCGATTCTTAAAGCAAGAAATGTTCTTTCTGCCAAGGTTCATTTCGTGCACACCGTCCATTTTAAACTGCTACTTTTACGAGATAAGTTCAATTTCTTAACAATTATGAAGTTATTTTTAGACCATTAGAGAGCAAGCTATAATTACTGATTGTATATTTATTGAATAGATGCAAAAATAAAATGAATTGAAAAACAAATATATATCTCTGTTTTGGAGCGGAGAATTTTAAGATAAAATCCATAATGAAGGTATTGTCAGCTTCGACCTAACACATAAATATGGTGCATTCATGCAGGCTCATTGCTTAAAAAAATACTTCAGACTGGAGAATATTACGATCCATTGAAGTAATGGGACATAAAGCCGGATCACATGCATATATATGACATCGCGCTGCGATTAAGCATGCCGCAATGTAGAATGAAAAATCCCATTATCAAATCGGAAATCGCACGCGATCGTTTGCTTAATTTTAATATATATGATACTATTTAAACTTATAACCTTGTCAAAATTACACGATAAGGAGGCTGTAGTTTTAAGTTGTGAGAAACGACCACCTCTTCCCGTACCCCCGCCATGTTGGGCAGAATACGGCAAAATCACATCACATGACCTTGCCAATCAATTTGCAAGCATAAATACCACTTACGTTCCTTTATTCTTAGATATCTGTGATCGTTTACTGGACTAACAAATGCCACGGTACGTAATTCTTAGGCATCGTCTCGGTTTTATAACACTAAGCCTCCCTAAAAATAAAATTGATAATATCTAACATCAACAATAACCGTTTTAATTTATTTCAGTCTTGTAACAATCATTGAATTATAACATTATATTGAGGGCAGCTACAACTTACAACTCTAATAAAGATATTTATGTGTTCAATCAATAGTATACTTTCACGCAAAGAAACATTTTTTTTACTTACTTTTAAATATGTAATGAAGTTAAGTTTTTGGTCATATTATTAAATGATTTCAAGAAATGACTTCAAGATGTAAGAGATTTTTAACAGAGTTACCTGATGTCTTCTTTAATCTTTTTTTTTGTGGACCCCTCTTAGACCTCAAGCTATGTTAAGCTATCAGTCCTTAAGGTGTCCCCCTTTGTGCCGAAATGTTTTTAAAGGGTTTTTATATCTGTTTGTACCCCCATAAGTCTGTTGTTGTGGGTTTTGAAAAAAATCAAAAAGAATTTTAAAAAGAAAATTTTATTGTTACTTTTTAGACTAGGGTTCCTCTTTGTATATTATTTTTGAAGGGCGTACTTGATTTGAAACCCGTTTCCAGGTTCCCCATCGTTCCACCCTAGGCCTAAAGAATTTACTCCATGGCTTGTACTCCCCTCCTCAGGTATTGCCCTTGCGGCTGGTTTCCTTGCCATGTTATAAAGGTTGTTTTCAGTGATCCTTGCCAGGGATCTTTTAAAGTCCAGTGTATGCTATATGTATGTTGCTATATTGTGTTATCGTGTGCTATAGACCCCTGTATTCTTGTTTGGACTGGCTTTTTAGTTTCCAAATTTTGTTGTAGTTGTTATTTACTTTTAAAGAAAAGATAGAAAAAAAAAATATTCATATATATAGTCCCAAAATGTATAATCTCTTGAAGGAGATTAAAAGTAGGATTTTGGTGGCGCAATTGTTGGCCTATGTTGGAGGTATTATGGTTTACAGATTTTATTGGTACCTTTCCTCCATCCATAGGCCATACTTGTGCTCCCCCTGTTTCCTTTTGACTGGTTTCTAATATCATATTTAAAATTTCCAATTTATTTCTTATTTATGCTATACAGAAAAAAAAAAAAAAAAAAGGTATGGTTGGTTTGTATGTCTGAGATGCGTGTAGGCATGATAGAATTTCGCAGTTGTTAGTATATGTTTTTGTTTTCCCCTTGTTTTCTTGTTTTGTAATGTTTATATCGGTTATGCCTCATTTTTCGGGTACTCTGATGTGACCCTTACTACTTCGCGTTAGCCATGTAGCTTCGGTGTCACTCGTTATCATATCCTACTTTGAGTTACATAACCCCCCCCCCCCTGTATTTAAATCTGCTTCCTTTTTGTTTCCTATCTGTTTGTTAAATTATGTTAGTACTGCGAAGTTCCTGTTAAATGTTAAGAAAAAAAAAAAAAAATGAAATACATTTCTAATCATCTATTATCCTTCTACCCCTCTATAGCATTTTATCATGTTTCTTGTTATATACTCTACTATGTTATCATAAAATTTTGTATTCCTTATATTATGGGTATATAATAAGTTTTCTTCCTTGTACACTCCATTTTCCCTTTTTATCATATTAATTATTAAATCCCTCTCCTGTTCTGTATCCTTACATTTTAGGATTACATGTTTTTTTTGTGTATAAAGCATTTTTACACAAAGGACATTTTATTATTACAGGTGATATATGCCTTTTAAAGGCCACATCTCCCGTCAACCACACATCATGAATATATTTATATATTAAACTTTGTTTATAATTTGATTTAATCCCTTTCCATTTTTTCCATGTTGCTCCCCATTGTTGCCCCGGATTTTCTTTTTGTACCTTATGTATGGCTTGTTGGTTTACACCCTTCATTATGTTTATATACGTTAAAATATCTTTCTCTTCTTTCCATATTTTAATATCCCCCCTATATTTCATGATAACATTTTTTATTGGAAGCAGTTTCCTCGGTGGTTCAATTGTTTTAATTAGTTTATTATTTCTATATATTTCAGGCATATTATTAATAAGAAATCCATAATTATATATATATAAAGCCGCCCACACGTATTCCTTTTTCTCCCATAGGTTTCTTATTCTATTTATAATATACGCTCTTTTTTATATTTCAGGTATGGTATACCCAATCCTCCCTCTATTTTTGATTTATATAGATTCTCTCTTTGGAGGAGGTGCATCCCCCTTCCCCATATAAAATGAATTATCTTTTTATCTATAATTTCTAACCATGTGTCCATAAAATCAATAATTTGCATAATATACCACAAAGTGCTGTATATATAGGTATGTGCTACTTGTACCCTTTCCATTATATTTAAAGGTGTACATATCCATAAGTCAATTTGTTCTTGTACTTTATCTTTTAAAACATTAAAATTTGTTTTCCCAGCGTTTTTCCCAAAATACACCCCTAAAGCTTTCACTTTTTGTTTTATTAAATCTGGTGGTAAACCTGGGTGATTCCCCCGCCAATTCCCTATTAAAAGTATTTCAGTTTTCATATGATTAATTTTTGATCCCGATGCTTTCCCAAAATCAAAAAATTCTTTTTCCAAATGTTTAAAAGAAAAGCCATCTTTTATAAAATTGGTGCAGTCATCTGCATGTTGAAGCATTTTAAATTCCTTTTTTATATTAGGTATTTTTATTCCTTGTACATTTCGATTATTATTTATTTTAATACATAAAACTTCAATTGCTAATACATATAGCAGCATAGACATGGGACATCCCTGTCGTACCGACCTTTCAATTTTAAAACTTTTTGTTTTGGATCCATTGATCTGTACTACCGATGTTATATTTGTATACATTACTTTGATCAATTTACAAAAGATGGGTCCAAAACCATAATTTTTTAAAATATTCTCTATATAGCTATGTTCTACACGATCAAACGCTTTTTCCTGATCATATAGAATCATAGCTCCTTTCTCTCCTTTATTCTCTATATACTCTATTACATTTTGTATATTTAATAAATTATTTTTAATACTCCTCCCCTCTTCCCCACAACTTTGATTTATATTTATTATTTTACCCATGCACATTTTAAGTCTATTAGACATAATTTTACTTAAAATTTTATAATCCGTATTAAGTAAAGAGATCGGTCTCCAGTTTTTTAAATCTTGTATATCCCCTTTCCCTTTATATATTACCGTAATTATTCCCTCCTTCATTTTACCTGTCATTTCTTTATTTATCAAGATATTATTATATACATATTCTAAAATTGGAGTTATTTGTATTTGAAATTTTTTATAAAAATCCGCAGTGAGGCCATCTGAACCGGGTGATTTACCTTTATTTAATTGTATTATTGCTTTTTTAATCTCCTCTGCTGTTATGAAGTTTTCACATATATTTCTATGGTCTTCATCTATTTTTATAAATTGTACATTCTTGCAATAGCTATCTATTTCTTCATACCTTATGTTTTGCGAGGTATACAACTCTTTATAAAAATCATGTATTTCTTGTAATATTTCCCCCTTTTCCTTAAGTATTATATTATTTTTCTTTAAAGTTTCCATGTTTTTCCCTTTTCCCCTCCGTATTTCCTCCCTCCTATATATTCCCTTTGCTTTTATGTACATACTATCAAATTTCCCTGCTCTAATTTTATTCCCTGCCCTTTTATATTTTTGTACATTCTCATATTCTTCCTTATATTTATCCTTTTCCTCTTCACTTACATTTTTATTTATACATATATTTTTATACCTTTGTTCTACCCCCCTTATTTTATCTTGTTTTATAGTACTATATATCTTCGTAAGTTTTTTCATCAAATCTTTTAAATCTTCCCATGCTTTGAGGATATCCCTTGTACCTTCTGTATTAAACCTATTTAAAATTTCTGTTATTCTGTCTGTATATTCACTTTCCATTAGGATAGAATTGTTGAGTTTCCAATATCCTTGTCCCCATTTATTTCTATATTCCATGTTTATATTTATTATAACCGGATAATGATCAGCTATTTTATCCTTTTGAATTTCACACATTACAACTTTATTTATTTCTGTTTTAGATATATAAAATTTATCCAATCTACTTCCTTGTCTGATTCCATATTCATATGTATATTCTCTTTTATCAGGGTTTAGTTTTCTCCAAACATCTTCTATCTCATTTTTTTCTATAAAGATTTTTATTATTTCCACCCTTCTTGCATTTAATTCTTGCCCTTTCATACCCCCGGTCCTATCTAAATTATTTGTTACCCAATTAAAATCCCCTCCAATTATGAAATTTTCCATAGAAAAGTCTTGTATATATTCTGTTAAATCTTGTATAAATTGTAATTTTTTTGTTATATTTGTTCTTATATTGTTTGATACTGGCACATATACATTCAAAATATGCCAGCCATTTATTTTTATATGTTTTAATCTCCCATTGAATTTCTTTTCAGTTATAATTTCCTCCCATGTTAGATTTAAAGCTTTATTTTGTAAAATTGTTGCCACCCCTGCCCAAATTTCATTATTACTGTTATTTTCTAGCACTATCCCATTTAGTTTTTCCTCTATTTCCCTTTTTTATTTTTTATCTATATTATGTGTTTCCTGTAACAAAATTATATCAAATGATTTTGTTGTTTCTCTTAGTTTATCTAATTTATCCTTTATTCTATTTATGTTTATGGTTATCACACGGAGGTTTTGTCCCTCCATGGTACCATAAAACATTTGTTGTTAACGTTCCATTTTTATTTTTTAAATTAATTTATTTTATTTGTAAATATTTCTACAATTACTGTGTCACATTCAGTTCACTCTCTGATTCTATTTCTATTTCTGTATCACTCTCTAATTCTGTTTCCTCTTTTGGTTGTAACTTGGTTTTTGACTTTTCCCTATACTGCTCTATCGTTATCCTTTTTTTCCTCCCAGTCTTTTTCCCCTCCCTCGGCAGGGAGGCAGATCTCCCTGATTTGTGGGTTTTTGAAGTATTTTTTTTCCTCAGAGTCCTCTCTTGAGGGCCATTCTGCTGAGACTGTAACTCGTCTCTTTCTTTTCTGTGACATTTTTGGTGTGGAGGTTGCTTGGAATGTCCCCTCCACACTCTGACTGATCTCTTCTTGCATTGTTATTTGGGCTATTTGCTCCTCCGTTTCTTTTTCGGTGTATTTGGGAGCACAAGCCACTTCTTTTGTCTGGGTGTTCCCAGTGTCATCTTCCGAGTCATTTAAACTCGGTTCAATTAACAGGTAGTAAGGTGCCTTACTCTGTTCCTTCAGTATCATTTCCCTTTTTTTTTGCTTCAGCAGTTTTTTCCTTTTATTTCTTATTTTCCTTTTCCCATTTTGAGTTTCGAAGGGCAGCGAGTTCTTATTTTCGAAATCCTCCCATTCGATCCCTATGTCCCCTTGATTTGATTCTTCCAAAGTCTTTCCCATATCATTTGTTTCCCCCTGTGTTTTGCTTTTGTCCCCTTCCTCTTCAGGGTCTTCACCCTCTAGGGCTTCAAAATCGCCCGAGGGTGTACTAACTGGTATATGTGCTGCTTTCGCCGCATACGTATTTTCCTGTACAAAAGGCGGGTTTTTACAGTCCCTGGGCACATGCCCGGTCTGTCTACATCGGGTGCAGGGTCGGTGATAAATACACCCCCTGTACCATGATTTCAAAAGGAAACCCATAACATAAAAAAAGGTTGGTAAAGTCTTTGCTTGCTCTGTTTCCATTACTACAACCCTTACACCTGTTCCTATATTTGGATAACCCCAGTAAGTGGCACTCTTTTCTTTTTGCCAACGTATTTTGAATTTGGATTCTAGTTTGTTTGTCAGTTCCTTTGTTGGAACTTCCAATGGGAGTCCAGAAGAATGGACTTCTACCATCTTTGCTTCTATTTCTCTCTCTATAGGGGGTGCCCTGGCTACTTTTATTGGCTTTCCCTTACAAAGGAACTCTCCTTCCGGTAAGATAGGAATATTTTTAACTGCATATAAATAATATCTCCCTCTCCCTCCATTTTGTAGGGCCCCTATTTCTTCTACCGGTACTCCTTTCCTTACCAGTTCCTGCAGGATTTCTGCAGGTCTGGGTCTCTCCATTTCAGGCCAGTCTTGGCAGTCCAACATTTGGCACCCAGAAAACCTGTGTGCCAAGAGGACTCTATTTCCTTCATTATTTTCTATCTGGGTCCTAAAATATTCCTCCAATTTTTTCCCCATTTTGTTTTGGCTTTTACACTCTATTGTTTATCTCACAGTTGCAATAAACTCTACTTCTTTCTCCAGTCTAGATTATGTTTTGGTTTCTATTCACACTAAAACGAATATCTAAACCAGCAAATGTTCATTTAACACATTTAAATGGACAGAAAATTCCATGCAAAATTCAAATATTCAAACAAAAGATGGCTTTTAAATAACCACTTCAAATAAAGTACATTCAAAAGGCATTCAAACAAACACAGGTCTGTTCAAATATTTAAAAATAAAACATATCAGAAGGAAAAAGAAAGACAAAGAAAGAAAAGCGCAATTGAATACAATACAGACAATACCTCTAATACCCAAGTATCAGGGTTCCTGCAATCCTTATGTACTGTATGGTTTTTTTCACAGATCGCTGGTGAGCGATCTGTGAGTAGAATTCAATCGGGAAATTTTGTTCGTCAACAACTCTCCTTCGCAAGTATCAGTGTAATCTTTCTCAGTTTTACTATCTAGTTTTATTCATTAAATGCCATCGTCGTCAGAGTAATTATTCCTAACTTATGAAACATATTTCCAGACACCTGGGGGTGTAGTGTCCAAACATTAACATTTATTACCTGTTCTATAAACTACTGAATGTCTAAACTCTTTGTTTCACTTAGACACGTTCTTTCCTTCGAATATTAGAACACAATTTCTCATTTCTGACGAAATAACCCCGAACAATGAATTGGCAATTTTTATTTGACCAAATTGCTTTTGTTTTAGTTTGAAATATATCCTTTATTTAGAGGAAGTACGAGTTGTCTTTTCTTTTTTTTTTCAGGGGAAGTCATGTATGCCCCTACAGTGGATATAAGAAAGAACGGAGAACTACTACCTGCGGTTTGTTAGGGTGGAGTAGGTGCAGCACATACCAGTATGATAATATATCTGTCTCATTTAAGATTATATTATGATACATATATTCTGATAGCATGACAATATTTACAGTGAGTGGCAATGATAACTGTTGTGCGTGCTAAAATGTGGCGAATGTCTACATGGAAATATTAGTGCAGGTTATATTTAGCGCATACTAGATTTATTTCAAAACGCTTCAGCGCGCTATGCCACTTTGTTAAATTGTCTCAATGCTTTTCTTTTTATTTGAATTTTTCTCTTGCTTTTTTACGCGAACAGACCCAAAAATTACACCATCGACAAATACGCTTTATATTAATTACGGACTTTGTGAAATTTCCCAATCGCTTAAGGTAACTGATATTGTTGTCTAAAGACAATAGAGATAAGAAAGTTATTTAGATATAAATAAATTAAAAAGTAGGAATTTCATGCATTTCCAGCAGCATGAAGTGATACAGTTTGCCTGCTTGTCAATACTGATAATGACTTATCCACTATATTTTAGAATGAAGACATTATTGCCCCCCTCCCCCTTTAAAGGCAAATTAACTCTCCGTCATATATGCTTCTACACGGCATACATTATATCCACTTCAAGATAACATTACTTGCAGAGGATTGGAATCTCTACCTTGCAAATGATGACAATTAACTGAAACAAATTCCAGCAGTAGTCCATAGTATGTTATGATATTAGAAATATGTTCATGGCAGTCTACCGTCTATTCATAAGCCTATCCTTTCTTGAAGGCGGCATGCTAGTTCCTATGCGTGAATACAAAAAGTAGCCGAGTGTTGTCTTTGTTTAAACATATTTTATTGTCATAAGAAGAAAGTAGCGTGATTGAGCACAAGTTCTAACAATATAGATAATGCTCTTCATATAAAAAAGAAGGCAATTTCACATAGCAACAGTGAATAGCAAATTTGAATTCAACAAAGAACAAAATACCTCTGTGTGTTTGTGTGTGTGTGTGTGTGTGAGAGAGAGAGAGAGAGAGAGAGAGAGAGAGACATAAGAGAGACAGAGAGATAATGTCAAAGATTTAAACAGTAGCTATGAAGCTAATGGCAAAGAAACGAATTAATTTTTCAACGAAATTTTCCAATATCATTAATATATCTTTGAAGATGCTGAAGTATTCTAAAATGTTTCTTGTGAATCTATTTTATTCCAAAGGGTTCCTAGATATATAGAGCAAATGTGGTGCAAATTAATTCTCTGTATGTTATATCTTGGGCAGTACAACAACAAAAAAAAAAAAAAAAGAAAACCGCATGCAGGATTATTTCTATAAGTGGCAAAAAGGACTCATGCAGATAGTTGAATAACAAACTGTAGGTCCTGATTTGACATGTGTGAAATCGCAGTCTTATCATAATACACCAGTCTTCAGATATTGAAGATCACAGTGGAGATTTTATACAGCACAATGCAATGAATTTAATAAAAAAAAGTCCAATATGTTCCTCAGGTGCAGATTCTCCTCTTAGGATATTTATGAAAAATTGTGCGACGACTACATTATATTAAAATGTATATTAAAATGTAGGCTTTGAGACACTGACATTGTGCTCGGGAGGAAGGTAAGTAATGCATATAGAGAAGAAAAAAATCTGCGAGTAACATCATCTTTACATATACAGGATTTGTCAAGGTTAAGAGTGCTATTTTAAATTTCCGACTTGTTGCTTTGATATTAGAAGCTTTATGAATGCATGTAATATATATGATTTTCTGAAATTAAACGTAGTACCTCAGAGGTGAAAGGTGATCGGACCGACGGTAAAAGTATTTTTCCTCATATTTCAATTATTTGTTGAAATTTCCACGAAGTTTAGAGTAACGTGTGGCTAGAAATCAATGTAATGGAATGCAACCTGTTTATAATGAACAACTAGAAATCTATTATTGTATTAGTGGCTGTTAAGAAAGGATTTCTCATGATGTTAAGATATGAAATTGAGTAATCCTACTTTTATAGAGACTCGTTTGAACAGTACTGGACTACATGATCCTCACACATTTATCCAATATTGTCAACAAGTTGGCAGCTGATGTATATAATCGTCATTATTAAATTTCCTGTTTTAATATTAGTAATCATGCTTATTTTTTAATTATCATCGCAAAATTTCTGTCGAATAGAACAGTGACCGCCACGCTGTATAGATGCTGTCCTGGTTGGGCATCCGAAGATGGTAAAGATTGCAACATCCGTATGTATATTTGATTTTATTAGAATATATTTTTTAAATTTGACGAGTTTCTCCCTTAACTATACTTAGCTTTACTGAATTGTTAAGACTTCATCATATGTGAAGTTTTAAACATCTGATCTCACACTCTTTGATGCAAAGTGGAGATCTATACCTGTTTTCAGACTAATCGATTTCTATTGGGCAAGAGCAGTCCATGAATTTATCTACTGAATTCAATCCAGTATAAAAATCATATTGTTCTGATGTATCACAACGTCTTCAATAGGTCTTGACATTTATTATTTTAATCCACTGTTCAAAATAATGACCGATCTCTAAATTCGCCTTTGACTGTCTGGTTCTAAGGTAATCACCATAGGTTATTTTATTGCACTGAAAACTATTTGTGTGTCTGCCCGTCAAAGTGAGGAATCAAAATGAATATTTTTCAGTACAAATTCAATAAACGTTAATGAATGAATCGCATTCACATTTACAATTTGTCACGTAACATAATTGCTGTAACGTAAATGCAGCTGTTACGTTTTGATTGTTGAATGCATGTTTTCTACAATATTGTGCAGGTTTTCGATAATAACAGAATCTTGAATTCCTGAAGTACTTATTGATATGCAACTGCATTTTGGATGTTACGGCTTGAACTAGTAAATGGTTGAGAAGTAAAGAGTTTTGAAGACTCGAAAACTGTTGAATCACGGCATATTACATTTTCTAATATGCTTTTAAATGTACAACAAAATGCACAAGACATGGCGAGTTAATACAATTTCCCATGTCTGCTCTTATAAAATAAATAATTGTAAATTTCGGGGAAGGGGGCTGGGCTGAGGTAAACGACAATTACAATTATGCTAATGGCACTTATCAGTCACCATTGTTACTTTGTGTTAGAAATATTTTAAATGTGTGTGCATTATCTAACACATTTGATGATCAAACCTTATCCAGGCTAAAATCAACAGTAGAACTTAGATTAATATATCATTTTAACATTATTGATATAATTGAATATACGGCAGTTATATAAATGCTAACTTTAGTCTTTTAAAATCTGAATATATGTTTGAAGAGTTCTTTACTGCAGTGATATTTAAGTTAAGACTTGACAACGGTAAATTAAGAAAATCATATCCTACTGATTGAGTCTGGTAGATTTTATAATATTGATGCTAATGATAGACAGTGTCGATTGCGTACTTAAGTATGCCAGTATGTTACGAGTTGCCGACATTTTCACAATGAACACACTGATTTTATACCAAGAAATGTTTACTTATACTCAAATGTCTACACAGTCAAAATCATTGCAATACGAATAACACGAACACTATTTTCAATATGAATATTTTCAGCTTGTTAACAGTTAATAGATGTTGTACGTAACTGTATATTTCGCATTATTTGTAAGTATGCGTGTTTGCCGTTGCTTTCCGTAAATGAATTGCTTCAATATATGTTATTATAACATTATTTACTATGTTTAAAACAACAATATTCAACTGAAAGATGTTATATTATACACACATACGTTATAGTGTGTCCTTGAATTTCATCAATAAATCTTAAAATTGTGCCCAGAAAGTTTTCATGGCGGCAAAATTGCTAGTACAGTTACTCGTTTTGTCGATAAAGCATCAACATTTCTGAAAGTAATCATTACCGTTATTTGAACATTTCCTTTCACTTTAAAAGTAGGTTTGTATTACCAAAATCAGCTCATGATTGCACACAGTATATATCTCTGTCTTTTCAAGCATAGTTCTACTGATTGTCTTCTGAAATCTAAAATATTGAAACGTTGATTACCCTGCGATCAGCTTCTCCAAACAGTATGTTTCTGTCAACAGCTGTACGTGTAGCTATTCCGATTACAATATGACCTTATCTAAGTTCAATAAGGAAAACTATTGATTAGTTATAACAAAATGCCAAATGAATGGAATTTGGTTTCAAAAATAAAATAATGACAGCATATTGTTTTCTCTTAAGATCAGTTAAAATATGAAATCAAGATGGCAATGCCAAGGGTTTAAGTGAGCGTGCTTTAGTCAACAAGAACTCGAAGTAGAGGAAAAGACCCCATACAATTTACTACAGCATGTAAATATTTATACTTATATGAACACTTTATACACACAGACACAAACACACACACTTATATATACTGAGAAATAGAGTTTGTCATGTGAAACAGATAATGTTATGTGTATCATGTGTGCTTCACGTTGTGCATTATAGGATGGCTGTACTTATTTGTACTTTAAAAATACGGTTACTTGTCAACAGGATGTTGGCAGCATTTGAGTTCAAGGCCTGTCTTACATGCTTTTAGGCTGGGCTTTGTTCCATAAAATGACTCACATCCTGTTATGACGAGGGTCATTAGAAATATGTACATAATAGAGACTTGATACGCATTAACATCATTCCGTTTTTGAGATCAGTCTGGGAATCATTCTGTGATCAAAATATACACTGTGCTATTGAACTCAGGTAACATTCCAGAGTAATTATTTATTTAAACATTCATTGGAATTAATAAGTACTGATTGACTTTTGGACTAATATATTACTTTAGACTTTTGTGAACTTATTCAAAGACATTCTGGATTGTATGATCGTGGTATGTCAGGACATTCAAGACTTCGAATTCATTCGGAACATTCTATATTTTTGGAGTTGTAATAGGACATTTAGAATTATGTGAAATTTAATTCACCAACTATAAGTGTCTTTTGAATTTTAGTTTTGTATTACAGAGAAATACATTGATTGTTGATATTGCATACACTGTTGGTTTCGCGTTCTTCCTGTTACTTATTTTTAAGACCTAGAGTCGTAAGAATAGGTGTACGCTTATGCTACGCCTCACATTGTTTTATTCTTTCTTCTGCCTTTGCTTTGCCACCACAACCTTTTTCTCGCAAATTTCTTTTGTTTACCAGCCTATAATTTCACAAGGAATCTTGCATTATGCTTACAATTACACGGTGCGGATAATCAAATTAAGGTTGGCCTGATAACAGAAGCTGGAGCAATATTCAGCAGGCTCGGTTAAACCAGTAATTTGGATAATTAAGGTTTAATTTATCAAAATGTTAATTTGTTCTTAATTTGAATAATATATTTCTGCCTTAGCATTGTGTGCTGGAAACAGAAATCCATTTGCCTGCAATATAAATGAAGGATATGTTAAATACAGGGACGGACGTATCGTTCAGAATAGCGGCGGCTTATGCGTGGATGCCAATACGTGTGCAAATTGCAATGAAGGTTACTATCCGGATTCAGGGTACTGTAGAGGTTAGTAGATAAGGTAAAAATAAATTCCGAGATTTTGAACGTCATCCACCTAACTGACTTATTGTTTTATTCCAAGATCGTAAATCACGGCTGTCTTAATCCATACTTCTTTAATGAAATCAATATGTACCGTCGAAATATTTGAAACTTAAAAAGTCACCTGAGGTCATAGTTGAGTTTATGTGAACTTATCCACTTTAGTTTATTTATCTATAGATTTTTACACTTTCGACGCAGAGTAAGAATGCGTTAGCTGTTTTAGTTTTGAACAGCTAGCTGCTTGCGGACGATTGATTTACATTGTTGGCACATATGTTAGTATGATCAACAAACGTCAACAGGTTAGCTTAGAAAGCATATATATTTTTAATCACTAATCTATCAGTTTTGTCCAGTTAATTTTGTATGAAGCAGACTAAATTAATATTAAATAGTGGAGATGACGGGTACTATTTTTTATTTCAGCTTGCACAAAAATTGATAAATGCGACTTTCCCCGCTGTAACCGCACTTATGATACCACTTGTGTGTACTGTGAGGGAGAATATATGACCGAATATGGCACTTACGCATACTCCAGGTTCCTCGACGGCGGAAAGACATGTAGACGTAAGTACACACACATACACACACACACACACATATATATATATATATATATATTCTGTGTGCTTGTGTAATAATATCACCATTAAAAAGTTGATAAAAAAATTCTTGACTCAGAAGTAAATTTTGCTTTTGATCTTCTTAGCTTTCAAGTTTGATAAAACGATACATGTTTACACTAAGCAACAACAAACGTGACATATGAGGATATTTGTAAATCTGTACATTTATAGGTTTCACACAAGTGCAACGTTGTATATATTCCCTCTGAAAGCAAGTGCATCACGCATAAGATGCACAATTCTTGTCTTTTGTCTTTGAAGAAGAATTTCAGATGCACTAGACGTAGTAGTACAAAGTACAAATGAAATCGATGTGAAAGGGCAGAGAATTTGCATACACTTATGCATATGATAATAACTGTTGCGTGGCAAGACTTTAAGAAGAATTTACAATTATATACAGTTATGTATAGCCCCCCCCCCCCCCTCCAAAGTAAAACTTACAGACACTGAACATTTTCATATCTTGATTTACATGTCCATTACATAAATGAACACTCACTATCACAATTGTACCGGCTCGACTATATTACAAATATTACTTCAGAATGAAATACGTATTTACATAGGCTGCGCAAAAGAATATATGTTTTTACTTCTCTGCTCATAAAGGTGTCTGGCATTGTGTACTCTGATTTAGTGTCAAGGGGGAGATCAGTGCCACATTCTTGGCGTCTTACAATCAAACTTTCACCATAACGACCTATTATCCGACTTTCTGATATTATAAAATAGTTCTGAAACGTTAAGGAAACATTGTTTCTATTACACAACTCCACGTTCAGTCGTCACGGCTGACGTTATTGTTCTGATGTAGAGCCACATTTCTACAAGGGGAATTACTCCTGGGTAAGTATATCTTAAGCGTTTATAGGTTCTCAAAGAAACAAGTACAGAATAGAAAGTGATAAGAAATATTGACCACGAGTTGAGAGAGAGATGGAGGGAGGGAGAAAGAGAGAGAGATTGGACTACCAACTGCTGGATTGAATGATATAATCTGAAAGAAAAGGATGAATAACACGAAATCCCAACAAGGCACCGACTTAGAATGTAATCTAACGTCGCTTACCCTATAATAATGGACAAGTACATACACAACGGTTGATGCCACCGCAGTTATGGATTACTTTACATTCATCATTGTTTGCATGACTGTATTATTTGATAATCTTTCATCCGTCGCGATGTATTGATGGGGGTTTATTTTCTTTTAATAAGTCTGCTTTTAACGTAGAAATCAGTTTCAATCTGTAAAATGCATTTGCGTTCTTTTCCGTAATAGTAATTAAATTACTGTTTCACAATCTGTATACATCGTGTTTAGAAGAAAAGCTATGCGAACTTTATTTGATTCGCCAAGCAATTGCTTTTTAAGCTTCTTTTTTTCTTATGCAAATGAACCCCGCTGAGGAGCAACATAAAGTGTACACAAAACAGCAAGTGATATTCAAGCACGTAAAGCCTTGCTTCGTGATATCTTCATTAAGATAATACTAGAGCGTGCAGTATAATAACAAAGCGATATAATTAATAAATGGATTAATTAATTAACATAAAAGAACATTTTACATTGATTGATTCCATATGACGAATCATAAGGCGTTATATAAGGACTGTTTTTGTGGCTCTGAAAAAGTGTAGATTTTTTTATATCTGATTAGCGACGTTAGTTTTCATTCATTTAAGATGGTATCTGTTTGAGAAGTTCATGCCAATCGTCTGGTATAAACGTTGTCATTGACATTTTTCATTCAGGTTGCAAATATAAACTTCGTTTCAGATATGATTTTTAATTTTTCCATTTCAAGCCATCCCCCAATAATGAATTTTCCTGATAATGTTTGACATCCTCCCGAGACCACTGTGAGACTTTTTGTTGTATTTTTGTCACCCATTTTACTGTTTTTATTATTACATGACGCACATGATATTAGCTCCAAAAATGATTAACTACTTCAATAATATTGTTTGAAGTTTTTCGAAAAGTGAAGAGAAAGTAAGAAACTTGGTATAATATAATTACCTTTGTGGACATATTTCTCAGTCGAATTAACGCAAATATATGTGCATATTCAAGCATTTCATCCCCATGACCAACGATGTTTGTTTCTCTTTAAAATCATTTTGACCAAAGTGGGAAATGACCTTCAATCAAAATTTTCTTACTGAACACATTGGTTTAAGCATTCCACTAATATTCACGAATAATATGAATAGATCTTTGGTATTTATTTTTGGCTGTTGTTGGTGGTGTTTTTTCTTCTTTCTCCGCAACATGAATTGCCAATTCGTTCATGTTGATACATTTGTGCAGAGGCTTGCTCATGGCGAAAAGGAAGCCGTTGTTTTCCTGGAAATTGTTCAGATACAACGAGTGTAACTTGCAAATGCCTCGATGGATTCTCCGGACCAGACTGTAACCAAAGTAACTCTCTCTCTCTCTCTCTCTCTCTCTCTCTCTCTCTCTCTCTCTCTCTCTCTCTCTCTCTCTCTCTCTCTCACACACACACACACACACACACACACACACGCACACACACATTGTGTATTTCCGACATAATTAATGCTTGCACTGGGAAAGCATCTCTACTACCATGAAATATATATATATATATATATATATATATATATATATATATATATATATATATAGGTTGTGTAATTATTGTATGATGTTTTATCTGAATTTTACTTATTTAAACTATGGATGCATATTTTTCTATTAGAATATTAACGGATATTTTTAAAAATTAGAACCTGCGGGAAAGCATCGTCCGTTTTTTGTTTGTTTGAGTTATTTTCATGATGCTTTTATTCCATCCCACAATCGTCCCTCCAATACAACTTCGTAATAATTCCTCCAGCCATAAATACATAATGTCTAAGACTGCTTTGCAGGTCTTTGAAACAGCTCCGATCGAAGCCCAGATGTCTCCATTATGAAACACATTGTCTTATACCGAGCAAGCAAAGTTGCACATTACGATGTATGCTCACATGGCTGAGTAGAATCACAAAGTTTCAGCTTTTTGCTTGAAAAGCGGGGGGCAGTGAAATTGTATCCATAATGTACAAACATGTTTTCACCGATTTACATATAATCCATGGTCATTGATGGTAAAAATGTCTGCCTGGCGTGTACTTTAAATGTATTTTTCTTATTAAAGAACAAAATATCATATACGTTGAAATATTAATTATTTGGTGATCGCATGTATAATGATTCTGACAATTTAGTTACATTACTGAAAATTTGAAAACGTAAATGACGCAGTAGTAAAGAAAATACGAATATCTTAAGTAAGTATCATTGTTTGGTTTTGTTTTTTGTTTTTTCTTAATTTCTTAACACATATTTTATAACTGAATTTTGATTGCAGTAAACCATACCGCTTCAATTCTGGTTAATCACCTGAAGCTAATTTCGGGACTAGAACTAGTGGAAACTCCACTGAATATTTTAAGCAACGATGCAGAGCCTACAACGTGGACCAATTTGAAGTCTAGTAATATGCGG